>OY992540.1:133288693-134512485 GCA_963921195.1 Pegoplata infirma | reverse complement strand
GCATTACAATAATATAAAAATAATTATTTTATAAAAAAATGTATAAGTTTAAACTAGAGATGGGCTCACGACAGGAAATTTCTAATGACACACACTCACGAGCATATTTTGTCTACTTACAGTCACTTACAATCACGTGAGTAAATTTAATACAAAATTACTTTTTCACTACTCGTAACACCTTATATATTATCTTCTGGTATGCTATATTATTTCATTTCTCGTAACCTATAAAATATCATATATTTTACACCTTACTCGTATTCTTCGTTATAAATTTATGACTTATTTTATACCTTACTGGTATTCTTTGTGATAATGTGGATGCATTACTTTGAGTCTCATCGCCTGTTAAAATCATCAATGCTGCAATGTATAAAATAAGAGATCCTATACCTTATTTTATACCTTATTTGATAATCTAAGTTTTGCTGGGATAGTTCTGTTATTTTTACCAACAAAGTCCAAAAAAAAAACTACGAAAACATTAAAAATTAATGATTTCGTAGGTTATTTTTTACAATTTTCTATTGAAATATTATTTTTTTTTTTTTAATTTTAATAACATTTTGGGGAATCGATCCCGCAATCAACTACATTCTGGCCAGACACTCTACCCATCGTGCCGAAGTCACTTGATACAAATATGTTTTTATATTTCTATAAATAATTTTTTGATTTTTTTTTTACAAAAAAATAACCTACTTGTGTAGGTAAAAACTAATGATATGTCATTAAAAAATTACCAACAATTAAAAAAAAAAAATCATTAAAAATTTAAAGAATAATCAGTAGTTTTTAACTACAGAACAAAAATAAATGACTTTAAAAATTAAATGTCAATGAAAGTCTTTATTTTTTAGTGTGTTATTTTTGAAACAATGGACAGAAGTAGTAATTAATAAAAACTGAACATCAAATAAATGTTTTTTCTTATAAAAACGACTAAACGTAAAACTTTTTAAATAAACTACAAACAGTTAATGGCAGAATTTTTGAGTGTGTGTATAAAATACAAATATGAACACACATCGTTATATAACCTCAAAGGTATTATTTTTTTTTTTTTTAATTTTGTAGTCAAAATTTTTCTAAAAAATGTTTAGACTCAAAAAATTTTTTTAACCTCAAAAAAATATTTTACTCTCAAAAAAATATTTTACACTCAAAAAAATATTTTACACTCAAAAAATTTTTTTTTAATCAATATAAAAACTTCCTAGTCAAAAAATTAATATTTTTTTCGTTAAAAAAAATTACATTCACTAAAAAAGTTTGACCCTAGTAGGCGGCGCTTTTGTAGCAATATTTAAATTTTTGGTATTAATGGTACGATTTGGCTGAAATTCCCACAATATATTTCAGCAAATCCACGGGAAATTTAACTGACGGAACACCGATTTTGTTTATTTTTGGTTATTTGATAGAGCTTCGTAAATGATTAAAAGCCATACATTTTTTTTTATCAATACTTTGGAATATATGGGCGTTTTAAAAAGCGCTTTTTTGAAAATATTGACTTTTAGACAGTTTTTTAACATTTTTGTACTCGAAAACCGTAAGTCGTCCGAAAAAACTTTTAAAAACAATATTGTATATAAAATCATGCAGATTAAAAATAAAGAAACAACATTTTTTTTTTTTAATTTTCAACAAAAAATCTTGAAAATCATATTTGAATGTCCTTTTTTTCTGGGAAGGACACCATGGATTTCCAAAATCAAAATTTTTTATTAAAGTTAACAATGTCCTTTTAACGCTGTTAAATCTTCTGAGAGGTGTTTTTTCGTATTGTTGAGCAATTAATTTTTAAAGTTTGTTAGATCGCCAAATATTTGTTTTTTTCCAAATTTCGGCAAAAAAATCAAAAATTTAGATTTATCACCAACTTTAAAAATTTATTGTTCGACAACACAAAAAAAACACCTCCCCAAAATTTTACCAGCGTTAAAAGGACACACTAAACTTTAATAAAAATTTTGGTTTTGGAAATCCTTGGTGCCCTGGATAGGATAAAAGGACATTCCAAAATTGTTTTAAAAATTTTTTTTTGAAAAATTTTTTTTTTTTCTAAATTTAAAATCCCCATAATTTTATCAACATTATTGTTACAGAAAGTTTTTTCGTACAACTAACAGTTTTCGAGCAAAAAAGTACAACAAAAACTGTCTAGAGCATACTATTGAATTTTTGCCAAAATTTTGAAAAAAAAAAATCAAATATTTGGCTCTCTAACAAATTTTAAAAATTTATTGCTCATCAATACAAAAAAACACCTCTCTGAAATTTTAACGGCATTAAAAGGGTCTTCTAAACTTTGAAACAAAATTTTGCTTTTGGAAATCCATGGTGTCCTTACCAGGAAAAAAGGACATTCAAGTATTGTTTTCAAAATTTGTTGTGAAATTTTTGATTTTTTTTTTGTTTAAAAAATGTTAAATCTTCATAATTTTGTCTACAATATTGTTTTTATAAGTTTTTTCGTACGCCTTACGGTTTCTAAGTACAAAAATGTTAAAAAACTGTCTAAAAGTCAATATTGTCAAAAAAAAGCGCTATTTTAAACGTATTTTCATAACATACTTTGTAACAAGTTAGTTATTTACTGCCTTTAAAATTTATGCGCTTTTATACAATCATCTGCTTTGTTTTTTTGAATATGAAAAGTTGAAAAGACCAATTGGGGGCAGACCCCTTGTTGTTTTGGTTATTATGTATTGTTCCAAAAAGGTATTACACAGTATCCGTATCATGCTGTATCCATATTGTATATGTATTGGTATGTGTTTATGAATATTGGTTAGTTACCATTTGTTTGGTTGCTGTTTTTAGGAAATTGCGTAAATCATTTACATGCAAAAACTTACACACTTTATGTAAAAAAATTGTAAATAAAGAAGGAAAAAAAACTACTATATTTCATATTTATGATGGGGTCTGTGTCCTGGCATTTATGTATGTTGTTCATTGAATTTTTTTTATTTGTTTGTTTATTTTCTGTCGTTTTTTTTAATTTGTTTTTATTTACCTGACATTCAATGGGCCATCTGGGGGCCTGCTGTGAACAATCATTATCCTTATCTTTTGGCAGAGCAAAGAGATCACGTGGCTCTTTGAGACGTGCTATGGGACGTAATGTTTTCTCATCGGTATTCACTTCTAATTGATTGGTTTTTAAACCTTTCGATAGAAAACTACCAAGAAAACCTGTAAAAAAAAAGAATATTAAAGTAAAATAGATTAAATTATTTGCAAAATATTTAAGTAATGTTATAAATTTATAAATAATTAAGCTATTCCAGATGGACAGCTGTCAACAATAAAATAATCTTATTTATGTAAATCGAAAAATAAACAGTGATAAAATTATTGTTTAAATTTTATTAAAAACAAATAAAAAAGCTAAATTCGGCCTTGCCGAATATATTAATACTCTCCACAATGTAAAAAAGATCGTTTTTTTATTTTTTTTAACATTATTAAAAAAAAAATCCGTGGAAAAAAAAATTTAATAAAAAAAATCGTTTGGTTGGCTTAAAAAACACGTGTCTAATAAATTTTTGTTATAAACAATATATCAAAAATTCATGAAGTTCGAAAAGTGACACTAAGGAGACTTTCCTTGTTAGTGGTAGAGGGTAATATATAAGCTTGTCATTCCGTTTGTAACCCTTCGAAATATCGGTCTAGGGCCCATAATTATATTTTATCAGTGATCGATTCTAAGACATTTTTAGCGATGTCCGTCTGTTGAAATGGTTATCACCGCCAAATTATAAAAAATATATGACTGAGACTTAGCATATTTACTTGTTGTAGTCCTTAGCAGTTTGGTATTGCATTTCAGTAATATCGATTAAGCGGTGCAAAAGTTATGGAAGAAAATGTAAAAAAAAACTTTTCACATAACCTAAAAAGTAGAAAAGTTAAATTCGACTTTGCCGAATCTATGAATACCCTCCACAATGCATTTTTTTGTAAAGGATAGTACATTTTTTAACGAAAAAAAAATAACAATTTTGATTAGAAATATTTTATTTTGAGTAAAAAACTCTTTTTTTGTCATTTTTTTTTGAGTGTAAAACTTTTTTCGAGTGTAATGTTTTTTTTTACTGTAAACATATTGCTGAGTGAATGCACGTACGTATGTACACAAAATATTGTATTTTTTTTTTTTAAAGAAACCCTAAATTTTTTCTTGAGTGTAAAATTTTTTTTGAGTGTAAAATTTTTTTGAGTGTAAAATTTTTTTCGAGTGTAATTTTTAAGTTACCAATGCTTTTAAAACTAAACAAAAACTAAACAAGTTTAAAAAGCATTGCTTTAAAGCTAAACAAGTTTGAAAAGCAATGTTAAGTTACCACCAATGCTTTTAAAACTTGTTTAACACGTGGCATTTAAGATGAAACCAATCTGAAATCCAGGGGTTTGCTTAAAACTTTTGAACCACTCGACCGATTGAGCTGAAATTCAATACCAAACAGACCTAGGGAACGGCAAAGATATATGTCAAGCTTCAGCAGTCTCATTATTGTATTTCTAAAGTTAGCGTGTTTTTTATCTCGTAAATTAGCGAAAAACCCTTGCCGAAATTTACTGTTTTGCTCATAACTTTTGAACCACTGGACCGATTTGGCTGGATTGCAATACCAACCTGACCAGATAAATGACCAACATATATGCCAAACTTCAGTAGCCTCTGTAAAGTCTTTCAAAAGTTAGCGTGTTTTCTACGGACGGACAAACAGACGGACGGACGGACGGACATCGCTAGATCGTCATAAAATCGATCGAGGATCATGAATATATATATGGGGTCCTAGACCAATATTTCGAGGTGTTACAAACGGAATGACAAACTTATATATACCCTCTATCACTAGAGTGGAGGGTATAATAATTGTTCGATTAATTGACATAAATTAATCGATTTATTCGTTATTCGGAAATCGTCATTTTTAAATTAATCGAACAAGAGTTTGGTTTTGTTTGATCGATTAATCGAATTATTCTTAATCGGTTGACAACTCTAGTATATATAAGCTTGTCATTCCGTTTGTAACCCTTCGAAATATCGGTCTAGGGCCCATAATTATATTTTATCAGTGACCGATTCTAAGATATTCTAGCGATGTCCGTCTGTTGAAATGGTTATCACCGCCAAAGTATAAAACAGATATGACTGAGACTTATCATATTTACTTGTTGTAGTCCTTAGCAGTTTGGTATTGCATTTCAGCGATATCGGTTTAGCGGTTCAAAAGGTTTGGAAGAAAATGTAAAAAAATATTTCAGAAAACCTAAAAATACAAAATGCTTTAATTGGACTTTTGGTGTACATATCGTCGCTGCGCTTAAAAATTAAGTTATGTATTTTTAATTTTTTTTATATTTGGTCCTTTTTAATAAAAGTATTGCGAAAGTACCAAATTTGGCTTAAATTTTTTTTTTTTAACACAGGACTCCATTTTTAGGCACAGATACGATAAGAATCAGCAAATACAAAATTTTTTTGCAAGAAGAAGTTCATAATCCTCCATTTACGAGGAGTAAGGTTTTTTCCAGCGTCCACCAACATCTACCAAAAAGACTCGGTAGATGGCTTTGGAGGTCAAATAATAGCCGACTTAAGAAATAATAGCCGACTTAAGAAATGCCTGGCACTTTACCTACACTCAAAAAACCTTGTAAAATTACAAGCAAAACTTGTAAGTTTTATTTTTTGCTACCTTGTATTTTACGAGAATTCCTGAAAAAAGCTTTTTTGTAATATTAGAAGTTTTTTTTGCAATAAAATTGTAAATTTACTTTTTTTGATGCAATAAAACTTGCAAGGAATTCTCGTGACTTACTAGATTTTTTGCTATCTCCTATTTTACGAGAATTCCTAGTAAAAAATTACAAGCTTTTTGTAATTTTACAAGATTTTTACCAATAAAACTGTAAATTTACATTTTTTTTATGCAATAAAACTTACAAGGAATTCTCGTGACACTACTAGATTTTTTTTTTTGGAAAATTATTTTGAAAACTTACGAAAAAAATTGTTAAATTACAAAAAAAATTTAAATTGGATTGCATTTTTTTTTTTTTTAACAAAGAAAACTGTCAAATATTGGTAAAATGGGATTATGATACTTTTTTTTAGTAATTCGACAAGTTTTTTTTTGTTTCAGTGTAGTATATTTATTTTATTTCTTGTGTGTCAAGAATCGATCTGTAGACCTCTAAGTAGCCAACCCAAAATGAGTTTAAAACCAATATTAGTTATAGGTTTTAGAATTTATATAAATGCGCAATAAAATTTATCGTTAAACTCATTGTTTTAATTGACACACTGTTCTATAATAATAAAACCGCCAAACAAATGACAACTAATAATAATAAAAATCTGTGGTTTTATATTTTACA
This sequence comes from Pegoplata infirma, assembly GCA_963921195.1. NCBI lineage: Eukaryota > Metazoa > Arthropoda > Insecta > Diptera > Anthomyiidae > Pegoplata > Pegoplata infirma. The sequence continues at coordinate 134,506,074 of OY992540.1, read as the reverse complement.
ATATGTGTTTGTAATGTGTGCTACCACAAATTTACGTGCTAAATTATGTTTTGGTCATTTGAAAACAACAAAAATAAAAACAAAAAATACAATTCTGGTTAAATAAAAAAAAAAAAATTAAAAATTGATTTTTTTTTGGCACATACACGTGTGTTTTACTATATTCAATGGCCCGAACCACAAAAAATCCAATTTAACAAAAGTTTTATTTAAAATTTAAATTTTTTATCCAATTTTTTTAAAACGATTTTAAAAACAAAACAAATTGTATAAAAAATATTATATTAAGTCGATTTTAATTTTTATACCCTCCACTCTAGTGATAGAGGGTATATATAAGTTTGTCATTCCGTTTGTAACACCTCGAAATATTGGTCTAGGACCCCATAAAGTATATATATTCATGATCCTCGATCGATTTTAAGACATTCTAGCGATGTCCGTCTGTCTGTGGAAAATGCTGTCGCGGACAAAATATTGCACAGACATGACTGAAACTTAACATATTTATTGGAAGTTCTCCCGAGAAGTTTGGTATTGCATTTGAGCGATATCGGTTCAGCGGTTCAAAAGTTATGAACGAAAATGTAAGCACACATCAAAAATTTCAGTATATTCAACATAACCTAAAAATACAAAATGCTTTAATTCTGCTTCTGGTTGACATATGTGAACATAATTGAACACAAAATGGTATTTAAACAAGTTTGAACATATTTTTTGACAAAAAAAGAAAAAAATCGCGGATTTTTTTTACCAAAATTTTTTTTTGCAGAAAATTTTTTTTCAAAAAAAAAATTTTTTTTTAAAAGTAATTTCCTTTTAAATAAAGTTCTTTGCAATAATCTTTTTGCAATTGTGGAGGGTATCACTACATTCGGCAAGGCCGAATTTAACTTTTTTACTTGTTTTTATTTTTTTTTTATTTTTTTTTTTGGTTAGGCCAAATGTGATTAATTTTGTGTTTTATTGGGTTTGTAGTGTTGGTGCACTTGAGTTTTTGGGGGAAAAGTGTTGCAGCACAAAATAGTCAAGTGATGCTTCACTGTATGCATACTAAATATGTAGCACACATCATACACACCCACAAGAACATTGTGGACCTATCGACCGACCACACACATATACCACGACATACGACAACTCAAACACAATTGGACATGTAGAACAAGAATACTACGTGTTTTGCATATCCTTGAAATAAGTTGTACCTACTCGTAGTGTTGTATATGGGGCATTCCATGTGAAATCGGACACTTTGAAAAACTTTTTTTTAGATTTTCCCAATTTGTTTACAGTTTTTAGTACCCTTCGAAAACTCCTTCGTGGTAAATTTTCAGATTTTTTTGATGACCCGTTCAAAAGATATCGAATTTTTAAAAATTGATAGTTTGTTCCTTTACTCAAACTTCTTTTAATCATAACTTCTTCAATAATGGTCCAAATTTCAATTTTTTTTTCAAAATTTTTTGTTTTTTTGCGTACTTTTAAAAAAAAAAAACCCAAAAAATTCTTAAAAGCGCTCTAGTATGCAATTTTTAAGTTTTAAAATTTAAATCTCATTTTTAAAAATGTTTGTACTTTTCGATTTTTTTGAAATTTTTTTGTGTAAAACTTCCATTTATTTTTACCCTACAACATTTTTTCAAAACATACCTACGCCCTATCTCAGCTCCCTAAGTAGGCACCCATACAAAATTACATTTTTATAAAATTTGCTCCAACTGTTATTTGTATGGGAGCCTACTTAGGGAGTGGAGATAGGGCGTAGGTATGTTTTGAAAAAATGGTGTAGGGTAAAAATAAATGGGGGTCGGTCTCACTAATGACCCCTCTCGGACGCACCATTAGAAGCTGATTAAATAAAACAAATTTACAAAAAATAAAAAAAATTGTATGGGGACCGCCTTAACAGTTAAAGATAGAGGGTAGGTGTGTTCAGAGAAAATGTTTGGACTAAAAAAATATTGTGGGTCGGTCATACATTTTGTTGCTCTAAGGGCACTATTAGGGCAGTTAGAGCGGTTGGAACAAATTTTAAAAAATGTCGTTTTGTGTGGGAGCCCCCTTAGAAATTGGAGATAGGGTATTAGTTTGTTCCAAAGAAATGTTAAGACGTAAAAATTAATGGGGGTCGGTCTTATAAAGGACCCCTCTATGACGCACCATTGGAGCAGTAGAAATGATTTTAAGATTGGAAAATTACAATAAAATTTTTTAAAAAAAATATAAAAAAATAGTAATAATCGTTATGCCACGATCCTCCTTGGCAAACAATTTGTAGAATTGATAGAAGTTTTACAAAAAAAATTTCAAAAAAATCAAGGAGTACAAACATTTTCAAAAATAAGATTTAAATTTTAAAACTTAAAAATCGCATACTAGAAAGTTTTTAAGAATTTTTTGGAATTTTTTTTCAAAAAGTACGCAAAAAAACAAAATTTTTGAAAAAAAAATTGAAATTTGGACCGTTATTGAAGAAGTTATGAGTAAAAGAAGTTTGAGTAAAGGAACAAACTACCAATTTTTAAAAATTCGATCTCTTTTGAACGGGTCATCAAAAAAATCTGAATATTTACCACGAAGGAGTTTTCGAAGGGTACTAAAAACTGTAAATAAATTGGGAAAATCTAAAAAAAATTTTTTTCAAAGTGTCCGATTTCACATGGAATGCCCCATATGTTTGTAGTAGTAGTAGTAAATAAATATCTACAAAAATCTACTCACAGTCACTTAACGAAAAAAAAAATCTCTAAAATTGTTTAAAAGTGAGAAAGGACAACAAGAACTACCCAAAAAAAAACCCAAAATAGCCAATTATAGTCAGTAGATTTGCGTCAAATCTACTTTTTTTTTTGGGTGGATGGGTTTTCAAAACACAAATTTGTACTTTAATTTTCATGTTGTTGACAAACCAAAAAAAAAAATAAAGCAACTTTTAAATTCAATCCCTTTTAAATTTTAATTTATAGTGTATCCTCTTTTCAACGCATTTCATTACTAAGAAATGTCATCTGAAATTAAGGGCAGTCAATAAAAATCAACACCAAAATAAACTAAAACTACAAGAGGAGAAGAAAGGAAAGTATACAAAAAAACATACTCATTGTAACAATATTTAACACTCCTTGGGCACTTAGTTTTACTATGGAACAATAAGTCACATGTTTTCTATTACAAATTTGAGGGCAATTGGGAAACCCCTTTTTTTGATTGCCAATTTTAAATAGCGATATCTCGAAATACGTTTGACTAATTTTTTTTTATACCCTCCACTCTAGTGATAGGGGGTATATATGTTAATAAGTTTGTCATTCCGTTTGTAACACCTCGAAATATTGGTCTAGGACCCCATAAAGTTATATATTCATGATCCTCGATCGATTCTACGACGATCTAGCGATGTCCGTCCGTCCGACTGTCTGTCTGTTGAAAACACGCTAACTTTTGCAAGACTTAACGGAGGCTCCTGAAGTTTGACATATATGTTGGGCATTTACCTGGTCAGGTTGGTATTGCAATCTAGCGAAATCGGTCCAGTGGTTCAAAAGTTATGAGCAAAATACTGAATTTCGGCAAGGGTTTTTCGTGAATTTATGAGATAAAAAACACGCTAACTTTCGGAAGACAATTCTGAGGATGCTGAGGCTTAGCATATATATTTGTTGATCCCCTAAAAAAATATTGTGGGTTGGTCATACATTTTATTGCTCTAGGGGCACTTTTAGGGCAGAAATGTCATTTTGTGTGGGAGCACCCTTAGAAATTGGAGATAGAGTAGTAGTTTGTTCCGAAAAAATGTTAAGACGTAAAAATTTATGGGGTTCGGTCTTAGAAATGACCCCTCTATGACGCACCATTGGAGCAGTAGAAATGATTTTAAGATTGGAAAATTACAATAAAATTTTTTGAAAAAATTTAAAATAATAGTAATAATCGTTATCCCACGATCCTACTGGGCAAAAAAATTGTAGAATCAATAGAAGTTTTACACAAAAAAATTTCAAAAATATCAAAGAGTACATACATTTTCAAAAATTAGATTTAAATTTTAAAACTTAAAAATCGTATACTAGAGCACCTTAAAGATTTTTTTTGGATTTGTTTTTCAAAAGTACGTAAAAAAACAAAAATTTTGAAATAAAAAAAAAATTAAATTTGGACCATTATTGAAGAAGTTATGAGTAAAAGAATTTTGAGTAAAGGAACAAGCTACCAATTTTTAAAAATTCGATATCTTTTGAACGGGTCATGAAAAAAATCTGAAAATTTACCACGAAGGAGTTTTCGAAGGGTACTAAAAACTGTAAACAAATTGGGAAAATCTAAAAAAAAGTTTTTCAAAGTGTCCGATTTGACATGGAATGCCCCATATATATTATTGATCCATGATCGGTTCTAAGACATTCTGTGAATGTCCGTCCGTCCGTCTGTCTGTAGATGGCACGATGCACTCCACAATAAAACATCTATCCTCCTGAAATTTGGCACGAATATTTCTTATGGTCCTAGGCAGGTTAAGTTCGGAAATAGGCAAAACCGGACTAGGAGGAAAAAAATTCCCCTTGAAGAACTGAACAAAACTCTGAAAAAATATTTTTTTTTACATGTTTTTTTGTATTTTTGTTAAATAAATGAAACATTTGCTATAATTATCGCGATGGGAAGGTGCTCTTAACGTCCCCCACTGACCCCCCCCCCCTAAAAATTCCCCTGATTTTTTTTTTAGTTTTGAAGGGTATAAGAGATTCGGCACAGCCGAATTTATTACTCTCACTTGTTTTTTTTTTTTTTAATTACTAAAAAAAGTTTTTTACAAAAAATAAAATATTTCTAATCCAAAATGTTATTTTTTCACGTTAGAAAACTTACTAGCACTTAAATGGTTACACCACACTGTGGTACAGGGTATAATGTGTTTGTGCTGATGTTTGTAACTACCCGAAATATTGGTCCTAGACCCACCTTTAAGCATACCGATCGACTCAGAATCACTTTTTGAGTCGATCTAGCGATGTCCGTCCGTCCCTCCGTCCGTCTTTCAGTCTGTCTGTCCATGTAAACGGTGTAAACACGATACAGGTCGCAATTTTTAATCAATTGACTTGAAATTTGAAATTGGAAAACATCGGTCCATATTTAGACCTAGCCCCTATACAAAGGTCCACTTTAGTTTTGGCTGAAATGACTCTTATAATCGCATTATAATAAGTATCTTTTCGAAATTTGTAGGTAAACGTGTTTTGTTTTTACAAATCACTAGGGATGAGATTTTCATGCACAAAAAAATCGAAATATGCGCTTAAAATATGCGCTAAAAAATTCAAAATATTCACTAAAAACCCTTAAAATATGCACTAAAAAATAAAATGTGCACAAAAAAAGAACTTGTTTTTATAAGAAAAACTTATTAAAAAGTAAAAAATAACGCCGGCTTTAAATAGTAACATTTGAAACCGCAAGATTTTTTGAAACTAATGAAAATCTATAAAAAAATTAAAAAAAATATTTTTTTTTTATTTTCAAAATAAATTTTTAAAATTTAAAATAGTTTTTTGAAAAAAAAAAAAAATAATTTCAACTTGTGTTTTTGCTAATTTATGTCAAAATATGCAAAAATATGCACTTAAAAGTTACAAATATGCACAAAATATGCATTTAAAATCAAAATATGCAAAAATATGTATTTTTACCAAAATATGCAAAAATATGCAATAACAAATCGATGCCATTTAACGGAAATTTCTTGATTCGGAAAGATAACTGGTCGATACCGTTTTTAGGCTATTTGCAAAAAACATGCATTTGCATGGAAATCTCATCCCTACAAATCACCATTCCGAATTTTATAGAAATCGGACCAGTTCTTCTTGTAGCCCCCATACAAACCACCTTCCTGGTTTTCACATAAATCTCTCAAATTTCATGAAAATAGAAAATATTTAATTAAAATTCTGTTTGTGTATGTTAAACGCGTACACTCAAAATAAATTCTCTGTCCAATCAGCAGAAAAATCTGCTGAAAATACACCCATTTTGAGCCATATGAGAAATCTGCTGATTTTAGCAGAAAAATCTGCTGATTTTAGCGGAACAATCTGCTGATTTCAGCAGAATAATCTGCTGATTTCAGCAGAACAATCTGCTGATTTCAGCAGACCAATCTGCTGATTTCAGCAGAGCAATCTGCTGACAATCTGTTCTGCTTTTTTTTTTATATAAAAAAATTTCTTGAAAAAATAATGAAATTCAGCAAACAAAATCAGTATAAACATAGTAAAATGTATGTTATTTTCTTAAACTGAATAACAGAGATTTTAGTAAAAATATCCTTCTCAGCAGAACAATCTGCTAAAAAATTGCTAATTCAAATTGAAAGTCGTTTTACAGATTTTTTGACAGAGTTTTTCTTTTGAGTGTACTTTAATAACCTTATCAAATCTGATTATCATCGGAACATTTTTGGACTTAGGTCACATGTGAAAATTTCGCCCGATATTCAGTTGAAGCGGTTTATTGTCAACAAAAAGAAGCCTATTCCACTCAAATTTGATTTGTGAGTGCTTTTTACACTTATTAAAGATTCGACAAAATATAGATCTAATCAGTCCATGTTTTAACTTGGGACCCATTTTCCGGGAAACTCTGGTGTAGGGTATTATAAGGCGGTCTTGACCGACTATAATTTTCTTACTTGTTTTACATGTTTTTTTGTATTTTTGTTAAATAAATGTAACATTTGCTATATTTATCGCGATGGGAATGTGCTCTCAACGTCCCCCACTTTTTTTAAGTTTTAGAGGGTATAAAAGTTTCGGCGCAGCCGAATTTATTACTCTCACTTGTTTTTTTTTTTTTTTCAAAAATTACTAAAAAAAAGTTTTTTTACACAAAATAAAATATTTCTATTTCACGTTAAAAAACTTTCTAGCACTTAAATGGGGCGTTGTGGATGTTATTCATAGATTCGGCCAAGTCGAATTTAACTTTTCTACTTGTTTTTTTTTTTTAGTTTACCTCAATCTAATGATTGGATTAATGATGGGGTTAAATTATTTCAATTACTTTTAAGGTTTTTCAGTTAAATTTTTTTTAATCTCTAAAATTCAAAGTTTTCGTAAAGTGCAGGATCGCCAAATGTATAATTTAAGCACATTATTACCTCAAAACCATTTATTAAAACAAAAATCCTATTCTTGACCCATTGTAAACAGACATTTCTAAGTATGTCCTTTTAAATATTTTTAGTAGCACAATTCATTTTATATTAAAAACAATAATAAAAAAATACAAACACATAAACAAGTTTATCTGTTTCTATTCAGAGTTAATGCTTAAGCAAGTGCGAGTTTTGCCATATAAAATACTATATAAAAAAATATATAAAAACAATACTTAAACTCTGACTGACTGAATATAAGTATTTCTAACTGTTAGTTTGTCTTTGCCGTATCGTACGTATCGTATCCTTTGTGCGTTACAAAAATGATGTGCTATAGTAAATTCAGTTTTATTTTAGTATCTTCCAAGTGAAGTGACACTCATTTCTCGTTGTTTTGAGTGGGTTTTTCATTTCAAAATGAATAAAAACAAGTAGAAAAGTTAAATTCGACTTGGCCGAATCTATGAATACCCTCCACAATATTAACCGAGGTTGAGACTAAACTTAATGTATGTATTTGCATATTTGTTTTTCGAACTGATAATAATGCGTAATTTTAAGTCTCTATGTACATATTTTTTACTCCTAATAATATAAACAACAACAACAAACAAAAAATGGCAATGCCTTTTTAGTTACTAGTTTAATAACACCAACTACAGAATAAAAGAACTGATACATGAAAACAACAACTATAAAATGCACACAAAATGGCGTTGTTTATACTTTAACTCACCTCAATATTGACAAACAAGACAAAAAACTAACGGCTTTTTTTTCTGACTACACTACAATAACAACGATAATATAAATGCAATTACCTAAAAAACAAGTAGAAAAGTTAAATTCGACTTGACCGAATTTATGTATGCATACAATGCCCGTTTAGTAATAGTAAGTGAAAAAAAGTAGTAATTTTAATTAGAAATATTTTATTTTGAATAAAAACCTTTTTTGAGTCATTTTTGAAAAAAAAAAATTACAAATTTTTTTTTGAGTGTAAAATTTTTTCGAGTGTATTTTTTTTTTTTTGTGTAAAAATGTTTTTGACTGACAAAAATACTTTTTAAAATATTTTTCTGACTTACCAATGTTTTTTAGCTTGTTTACCGTTTTTTTCACCACGTGGTTTACGGTGGATCCAATCTGAAATTCACGGTTTTCTTAATAACTTTTGAACCACTGAACCGATTTTGATGAAATTCAAAACCGAATAGACACGGGGAACGACAAATATATATGCTAAGCTTCAGCACCCTCAGAATTGTCTTTCAAAAGTTAGAGTGGTTTTAATCTCGTAAATTCGAAAAATACCCTTGCCGAAATTTACTCTTATGCTCATAACTTTTGAACCACTTGACCGATTTCGCTGGATTGCAATACCAACCTGACCCGGTAAATGGAGAACATATATGTCAAACTTCAGGAGCCTCCGTAAAGTCTTTCAAAAGTTAGCGTGTTTTCAACGGACAGACAGACAGACAGACGGACGGACGGACGGACGGACGGACGGACGGACCGACGGACGGACGGACGGACGGACGGACATCGCTAGATCGACTTAAAATCGATCAAGGATCATGAATATATATACTTTATGGGGTCCTAGACCAATATTTCGATGTGTTACAAACGGAATGACAAACTTATATATACCCTCTATCACTAGAGTGGAGGGTATAAAAAAAAAACGAAAAGAAATATTTGATGCCACATTTAGAAACATTTTTACTTTTAATGATTAAGTTTGACTTTTTATGGGGGTTTATTTGTGTTAATATAAACTTCTTGTGTACATTTAAGTTTATTTTTTTATTTATTTTTTTATCCTTTACAAAATGTATTACGGGGTATTTGACATTTGTGTTGATTTCTATGTAATCCCTAAAATTAATTGAAATAGAACATTTTATTTACTTCATTATGTGGATCATAGCCCAGCAAAACTTAGATTACCAAATAAGGTATAAAATAAGGTATAGGATCTCTTATTTTATACTTTGCAGCATTGATGATTTTAACAGGCGATGAGACTCAAAGTAATGCATCCACATTATCACAAAGAATACCAGTAAGGTATAAAATAAGTCATAAATTTATAACGAAGAATACGAGTAAGGTGTAAAATATATGATATTTTATAGGTTACGAGAAATGAAATAATATAGCATACCAGAAGATAATATATAAGGTGTTACGAGTAGTGAAAAAGTAATTTTGTTTTAAATTTACTCACGTGATTGTAAGTGAGTGTAAGTAGATAAAATATGCTTGTGAGTGTGTGTCGTTGGAAATTTCCTGTCGTGAGCCCATCTCTAGTTTAAACTAATGCATTTTTTTATAAAATAATTATTTTTTATGTTATTGAAATGCATTATGCATCCAATTATAAATAATACATTATTTCAAACTTTCAAATAATACATAATGTAACCAAATATAAGTCATCCATGATTTAATGTTTAGAAATAATTAATATGAAATAAATTTTTTCCAATAATCATGCATTACGTAGCAAATTATTTGTAATGGATTATTTTTCACTTGAAAATTATACGTTGTGGAACAAATGTTTGGTAAGACATCATAAAATAATGCTACAAATAAGTTATATGCATTACCTGATAATGTGTTATATAATCACTACCCATTACCAAAGTTTTGCTGGGTAGAGCGTTCCATTTTCGAATCATTGAAGTTTGAAGATTAAAAAAAAAATCTTTTTATTGTTTCACGCATAGATGGGACTAATTAATTAAAGGGACCAATTAATTGATGGTTTAATTACCATTTAATTGATGTCAATGGTAATGAAATTTTTTTCATTACCATTGGTTGTATCAATTGTACCAATTAAATTACTTATCAATTTAATTACTAATGAAAATTAAAAAAAAAATTAATTACCATTGGTATGGCATCACTTAAAAAAAATAATTACCATTAGTAAAAGTCGTCACAATATTGTCAAAATCGTTAATATTTGGAAAAATCTGTTGTTTTTTGTTATATGGTGTTTTAGTTTTTCATATTTTATAAACCAACGCCTTTGTATAACACAATATTTGAAATTTTTATTTGCGTTTAGTTTTTTGTCTTTAACATTTTATTTTTTTTTTGTAAAAACATACTTTGATGTTTAAATTTTTAACTTTTCAAAAAAAAAAAAAAATGTGCAAACCAATGGTTTTGAAACCAATTATAATTGGTGTTTTTCAACAATTGGTGCATTTCATTACCATTATAATTATTTTTTCAATTAAAAAAATTTAATTACCATTAAATGGTAATGAAAATTTTTTCATTACCATTGATATCAACCAATGGTATTTAAATTTCAATGGTAATGAAAAATTCCCATCTATGGTTTCACGTAAGAGTTATAAGTGAGATCTATATGAAAAAATGATAGAATAGAATCTAAAAATGTTTCTATAGAAAAAACTTTACAGAATCTGAGAATTTCCTATAGAAATAATTAGTGTCCGACCGAATACACCTTTTTTGGCCGAAGCCGAATATTCGGCCAAACCGAAGCCGTAGCCGAATATTAAAAAAAAAATATTTATGTCGTAAAAACAAGAAAAAAAGTAAAACTCGACTCGGCGGGATACTCAAATTCATGAGAATGTTGTCTAGAATGATTTTATTTTAAGTAAAAAATTTTTTTGGACATTTTTGTAAAAAAATATAGTTTAGAGCAATTGTTCTCAAACGGTGGGTCGCGGCCCCCTAGGGGGTCACGGAAGAGTTTCAGGGGGTTGCGTACAATTTTATTAAACTCCTAAATTTTGGTAAATTCAAAACACATTTTTTTATTGTTGTGTAATAAAAATATACAAATACTTTTATTAAAGAAATGTAATGTTTCTATCACTTAAGGTCCCTCCGTAATCACTGTGCAGTTGTTAATTTCCCGGGATGCCCATCACTGATTTGTAAAGTTTTTTGGCTGAGTCTCTGATCTGACAGTTCGTTTGATATTAACTTTTCGATGCTGATTCTGAATCTGGGTACCAAATTTTTCTAGAACGTTAGGTTTTTGAGAAAACTAAAGGCAAAGTTCACAAAAACGTATTATTGTGCATTTTTAAGAGCTTTGTTTGTGCAATTTTTAGAAGCGTCTGGGATCTGAACACTTTTTTCGATTTACTTTTTAATGCTGATTCGTAATATGGACCCAAAAACAGATTCGTGATCGAATAAAATTTCGATCATTAGCAAACATTGGTACATAATTTTGAAAAAATAACTATCATTACTCCAAATTGGACTTAAAATACTTTCTTGGTAAACATGTCTTTAATTCTGATCAGGCTAAACTGTTTTTATTTTTATTTTATTTTCGAAAATAAAAAATGGATGACGATAGCACAATTTTTGTAAATTTTGACCTCAATTTCCTAAAATATTGGAAGCCAGGGGGGTAATTTTGTAACTTGATAATCGTCAATCGTCATCGTTAGCTCATTATTCTATTACCATAAAATGACACTATATGGTAATGGAATATCGATGGAAACGATACGATTGACGACTATCAAGTTACAAAATTACCCCCCTGGCTTCCAATATTTTAGGAAATTGAGGTCAAAATTTACAAAAATTGTGTTTTTTTTATTTTTTAAAAGTTTTTTACTCGAAATTTTTGGTAAGCGTCTCGGATTTGACCACACGGTTTTGATTAATCTTTCAATGCTGCTTTTGAATTTGGTTTGCAAATTTCTCCATTACTTCAGGTTTTTTAAAAAACTGAGAGTAAAGTTCACGTTAATAATTTTTTTTTATGTTGGAGGGTCGCGAAAAATTTTAAATATTGAAAAGGGGTCGCACAGCAAACGTTAGTGAGAAGCTCTGGTTTAGAGTGTACATTTTTTTCAATGTAAAAAATGTTTTTAGTTGCAAAAACACTTTGTAAAATGTTTTTGTGACTTACTAATGTGATTCAAAGTTAGTTTTGTGTGTTTTTCAAATATTATACAATTATTCGGTATTCGGCCAAAATTGTGGCCGAAGCCGAATAGTGGCCGAGTAGTGCTTTTTGGCCGAAGCCGAATATTCGGTCGGACACTAGAAATGAGCCCCGGGGATCAGGATTCGGACCAACTTTAAAAATAAGGGCCAGTCTAATAAGTATGTTCCAAAAAAATGTTGGGGGTAAAAATTAATCGGTCTTATTGATTAATACTCTAAGACGCACCATGGGAGCGGTAGGATCTGATTTCATAAAATAAATTAAAAAAAAAAAAAAAAAGAACAATTGTATGGGGACCACCTTAAGGGTCAAAGATAGAGGGTAGGTATATTCTAAGAAAATGTTGGGATTGAATAAATATTTGGGGTCGGTCACACATTTGACATCTCTTGGGGCACCCTTGGAGCAGTTAGAGCGGTAGGAGTCATTTTTTATAAATAGGTTATATCTTCTTTTTTAATAAAAAATATTTTCTATAATTTTTTTTTTGTAAATGTACCCTGAAAGGTACACTTAAAATATTTTGTAGGCAAAAACAAATGAAAAACATATTTAAAACAAGTCATAAAACACGTGAAAACCATCCCAGTAATTATTTATTTGTTTCAACATTTATTTTTTTCTGTTGACAAAATTTTCTAAAATAAATAACATTAAACATTAAAAATTACGGTTTTTTTGTTATTTTTTACCAGCAAATTCGAAAAAAAAATAACCTACAAAAACATTAAAAATTAATGATAGTTCTGTTATTTTTACCAACAAATTCCAAAAAAATAACGAAAACATTAAAAATTAATGATTTCGTAGGTTATTTTTTACAATTTTCTATTGAAATATTTTTTTAAAAATTTTTAATAAAATTTTGGGGAATCGATCCCGCAATCAACTACATTCTGGCCAGACACTCTACCCATCGCGCCAAAGTCACTTGATACAAATATGTTTTTATATTTCTATAAATAATTTTTTGAATTTTTTTTTCTAGAAAAAACTAACCTACTTGTGTAGGTAAAAAAATGATATCTCATTAAAGAATACCAACAATTTAAAAAAAAAAATTACTTACACAAATCATTAAAAATTTAAAGAATAATCAGTAGTTTTTAGTTACAGAACAAAAATAAATGACTTTAAAAATTAAATGTTAATGAAAGTCTTTATTTTTTAGTTGGTTATTTTTGAAACAAAGGACAGAATTAGTCATTAATAAAAACTGAACATCAAACAAATGTTTTTTCTTTTAAAAACTACTAAACGTAAAACTTTTTAAATAAACTACAAACAGTTAATGACATAATTTTTTGAGTGGACATTCTCCCAACAAAAAGTCATAAAAATTGTTTTTAAAAATTTAAAATATATTAATTTTTACGAAAATCTATTTGTGTAAAATTCGAAAAATTATTTGCTAAAGTCGGAACAAAAATATTTTGTAAATCTACAAACAAAATCAGTAATATTTCAGTTGTTTTCTAAAACTAAATGACAGAATATTTAGTAAAAATTTTCATTTCAGCAGAAAAATCTGTTGAAAGTTTTCTAATTTAAATAGGAAGTCATTTGACAGATCTTTTGTTTAACAAAAAAGCTTTGCTAAATTTTAGTTGAATTCAAATGTTTTTTTTTTGTCGATTCGAATAATTATTTAAATTTCAGTTATATTTTGTTCGAATAATTTTAAATTAGTTTACCTTTTTCATTGTCTTTCATTTAAAATGATAAGACTAAATTTATTCCAAATGAATATAATTTGCAAAATTTTAGAAATTTTCCAATAAACTTGAATTAACACAATACAACTTGAAGAGCTTTTGTCACTGGCACTTTATTACTATTTTTGATTATTTTTTTCAATATTATAATTTAAAAAATTTTTTATTTGCACTGTGTATTTAAATTAAATAAATTTAAATTAAAATAAAATTTTAGAATTTTTCTTTATATTTTTTTTAAGAAATATATGCTACAAGTGCTAATTTTCACACAGTATTTTATAAAATTTGATATATTATTTATTTTTTTTTTTACTAAGCCGACCGTTTATCTTGTTAATTTTGAATTCAATTTTTTATGAATTCTCGAAATTATTTTTTTTTTAATATTACGCGTTGTTTTCTATTTCGTTGGAAATAAATTTAGTTTAGATTAAATTTTTATAAATTCTCTATTTTTTAAATTTGATAATTTATATAATTTTTTTAATTAAACCGACCGTTTATTTTGTTAATTTCAAATAAAATTTTTATAAATTTTCGAAAATATTTTTTTTTTTCAAAATATTACGCGTTTTTTTCTATTTCGTATGAAAATTATTTTTTTAGTTAAAATTAAATTATTATGAATTTTCAAATTTTTTTTCAAAATATTACGCGTTTTTTTTCTATTTCGTTTGAAAATAATTTTCTTTAAGTTTAACGATGTTTCGTTATATTCTTTTAGATTTTTTTATTTTTTTTTAGACGACTTGACTGTTGCTCGTTTTGTTGATAACTGAATTCAGCGCGAAAAATTTTGTGTTGTTTTTTGTGTGTTGTTCTTAACTTTCTATAGAACAACCGACTTCTGCTTTTACTACAACGACTACGACAATTGCACCAAAGAAAATTTCATATTTATTCTGTGCTACTACGGTGGTTCTTCTTTATTTATGTTCTTGTGTTCTATATTTGATGTTGTTTTCTTAATTTTTGTCTTTTTTTTCTGCGAGTATTTTACACTAGACAAGTATTAGAGAGAAACATCGAAAAACAAAAAAAAAAAAATCTAGCAAAACAACCAACCAAAATAATTTATCTGTATGTGTGTGCGTATTGTTGTTGTTTTTATGTGTAGAATGAATGAATGGATGATGATAAAAAGTTTATGTGGTGGGCTACAGTTGTCAGTTATTGAATAATATATTAAAGCTTTTTTTCGTTAATATCATCTGCTGCTGGTTACACAGTCCAACAACATAAATTGGAATGGGATTAAACCAAAAGCAATTGGAAATCGACATATTCCATAACAAACCCCACAAGGCTTTTTTTTAGTTCAGCGCTAAATTTTTTTTACACGCATTGGAAGTTTGTGAACTTTAATTATAATTATCAGCGTTTGAAAGGCTACGTTAGCTACCCGTTTTTTTGCTTTTGCTTTTCATATCACTTCAAACAATTTCAATATTATAAGTTATAGCTTTTGTTTACTTTTCATTTTTGTGTTTGCTTAAACTACAACAACATGAAAAAAATAAAAACTCCAAACAGAGCAGTAGCGGAAAACAAATTTTATTGTTGTAGTCTACAAATATACTACAGTAGTATATTTGTAGGCTACAGTATTACTACAGTATTACTACAGTAGTATTACTACAGTAGTATTACTACAGTAGTATTACTACAGTATTACTACAGTATCACATTGTAAACAAATGTTGCAATATAAAAACGTGATCATATTAAAAATTTCGTTAAGATGGTGTAAAATGAATACAACATCGAAAAAAGAATAATAATAATTTTTAATAAAATTCTTTTAATTTTGGTCAAAAAAATATAGAAAAATGTGGAATTTTGTCGAATTTTTCGATATTTTCGAATATATACGCGATTTTAATATTATCGGT
Source organism: Pegoplata infirma (assembly GCA_963921195.1). Lineage (NCBI taxonomy): Eukaryota > Metazoa > Arthropoda > Insecta > Diptera > Anthomyiidae > Pegoplata > Pegoplata infirma. Next base: position 134,490,327 of record OY992540.1, on the reverse strand, counting down.
CTAGACGCTCAGAAGTTATGAGAAAAACCGTGACATTAACATTGGGTTAGAGATGGGCGCTGGTCACGTGATTTGCGTGATTCACGCAAATCACGAGTGAGTGAGTCATTTATTTTTTGCGTGAGTTTGCGTGATAAGATTTTTAGATTAGCCCAATTTTTTTATTTTTTGTAAAAAAAATTTTTTGGAATTTTTTTTTTTGGTAAGAGAATTTTATTGCGTGAGTAGATTTTGCGTGACTCACGCGTGAGCGTGATTGAATCTGGCGTGAGTAAGATTTTTATTACTCACGTGAATAGTGAGTGAGCGTGAATAAAAAAAAAAATTGCGTGAGTGATTCGATTATTTTTGCGTGAGCTTGAGTGAGTGTGAGTCAAAATCTACTCACGCACCCATCTCTACATTGGGTTTTTCGAAAATTCACGTGGTGAAAAATACACAAAACATGGTTTTAATTAGAGATGGGCGCGTGAGTGATTTTTGATTCACACTCACTCACGCCCACGACAGGCATTTTTGAATCACGCACACTCACTCACGAGCAAATTTTTTCTACTCACACTCACAATCACGTGAGTAAATTTAATACAACTCACACTCACTCAAGCTTCACTCACACTCTCGTTGACTCACACTCACGAAACTCTTATTCATACAAAAAAAAATTAAAAACTGAAATTTGAAAAATCTTTTAAAATTTTCAACAAAATTTAAAGTTCAGCGTAACTTAAAAAATCGACTCACGCACACTCACGCAAAAATCTTACTCACGCACACTCCACTCACACGCGCGTGAGTAAAATTGAATTTAATCACACTCAAGCGTGGTCACGCGTGAATCACGTTCTAATCTGCTCATGTGCCCATCTCTACTTTTAATGACAAGGGAACACCACAACAATGTTTGCCAAAGTTTTTTTTTTGAGAAGTTGAATTATAATTTTACATTAAAACAATCCAACCCTATTCTTTATACACATTAAAATAAAACAGTTATGTTAAACAAGATTAGTGTGTGTGTGTGTTATAGTTTTATTAAATTTTTTCTTTGTAGGCTACAAAAACAATATTTGTAGGCTACCAAAAATAATTTGTAGGCTACAGGTAGGCTACCAAAAATAATTTGTAGGCTACAGGTAGGCTACCAAAAATAATTTGTAGGCTACTTGTAGGCTACACAATTCTAATGTTTTTGTTTTTTTTTCTACTTATTCATTTTTAAAAACAATCGTAAGCTCTCGCTACAAAAACAGAAATGTGCAAGTATTAGTAGCTATAGCAATTGAATGATTTACATATTGCTTGTTTTTAAAACTACACATATCGTCAATTTTGGTTGTTTAAGCTACTTTCTTCGTAGTAATTTAAACGCTGATAATTATAATTACACGAAAACTGTATAAGTGGCGTATGCTTAATTTTGTAGTTGCCTTTTAATAACAATCATACGCAATGGTACACAGTGGTTTAACTTTCATTTGTTTTTGGTTTCATCCCATTCCGATTCGAAAAGTTCAATTTTGTATCACTGTGTTATTTGTTGTGCATAGGTGTGCGCAAAAAGCAAAGTCGATGTTAGAGTATCAGCGGCGGCGATGCAGAGAATTTGCCAAATTAGAAGGACCAAACTCGAGTTTTGAATATATTGTTTTGTAAATTGGTATAAATCATTTTGACAAACTAGTACAAAGACTTCAGAAAAAAGGAGGCGAGATCAGCGAACTGCCACGCCTACTCCCCATACAAGTATATATTATTTTTTCTTTATTATTAAAGTTTTTATACCCTCCACTTAGTGATAGGGGGTATATATAAGTTTGTCATTCCGTTTGTAACTCATCGAAATATCGGTCTGGGACCCCATAAAGTATATATATATTCATGATCACCGATCGATTTTAAGACATTCTAGCGATGTCCGTCTGTCTGTGGAAATGGTGATCACGGCCAAAATATTACACAAAGGTGACTGAAACTTTACATATTTATTGGATTCAGCGGTTCAAAAGTTATGAACGAAAATGTAAGGACACCTCCAAAATTTTAGTACATTCAACATAACCTAAAAATACAAAATGCTTTAATTCGGCTGCTGGTTGACATATGTGAACACCAAATGGTATTTAAATAATTACGAACATATTTTTTGACAAAAAAAGAAAAAAATCGTGGATTTTTTTTTCACCAAAATTTTTTTGCGGAAATTTTTTTTCAAAAATTTTTTTTTTCAAAAGTAATTTCCTTTTAAATAAAGTTTTTTTCAATATCTTTTTGAAATTGTGAAGGGTATCACTACAAAATTTTAACAGTTCTTTTTTACTCAAATTTCAATGTTTATGTGTAAAATAGGCGTCAGCCAAATGCCACGACTTCTTTATTTTATAAAAAAAAATTATAAAAATTCATTTTCTTAAAAAAAATGTAACTTGGATTCAGCTACTCCCATGTAATTCAGCTACAGGTGAATAAAAAAAATGTTGCGCCAGCTATTGAATAAAACTTAACATATGTGTTTTTCATCAAATTGAGTTTTTTATACCATCCATCCAGAGTATGGGGGTATACTCACTTTATCATCCCGTTTGTAAGGCATCGAAATATCGGTCGGGGGACCCCATAAAGTATATGAGGAGTTCCATCTAAGACTTAAATTTTGAGGTAAAAAATATGTGATTTTGTTTTGATGGCACATCGATGAAAGTTGAGTTAAAATACCTCAATTCAACCGAAAAAAGTAGCATTTTTGACCTTACCCCTTTCGAATTGAAACTTGGAATATTGTTGGGCCCTTACAAAAATATCATAGTGCCAAAATTTTGGACTTCTGGAACTTTTTCTTCCCGAGATATGGGGTCTTGAAAATTGGCAAAATCGTATATATTTGACAAAAGTGTTCTGAGATAAATAAAGATAACTCGAAAAGTAATTACAATACACGTCTCAGTCAGGTCGCAAATAATAGGTAAAAAGACAGCCTTTAAAATGACATTCCCCAAGATTCTTTTTCGAAAAGGTCAAAGGTCATTGGTTTTAACCTTAATTTTTGGAGAGCTATATCTCAAAAAACGATATTTTTAAAATTTTGGAAAAAATGTATGTGATTAAGAATCATCTATACTACTTAAGTTTAAATTTTCAGGATGGAGACTTCATTGGAACTTTTTATATTAATAGAAACGTTGTGACAGGAAAGAAAAAGCGGTGTAATTTTCCTTAGAAAAAAAATATTTTTTTTCTCTAATTAAAAAAAAAATATTTTTTTTTTTTCTAAGGGAATGTTTTTGACGTTTTGAGTCCAAAAATGACCTTTGAACTGGCCTATCGCTATTAGTTTTCGAGATATCTGCACATAAATATGTGAAAATTGCTAAAATGCTATTGCTGTGTTATTTTTGAAAATTTAGGTGCATATATCTTGAAAAGTAATAGCGATAGGCCAGTTCAAAGGTCATATTTGGACTCAGCACGTCAAAAACATTCAGAAAAATGAATTTTGGTACCAGAATTTCAAAGACAAAAAAAAAATATTTTTTACTAAGGGAAATTACACCGCTTTTTCTTTTCTGTCACAATGTTTCTATTAATATAAAAAGTTCCAATGAAGTCTCCATCCTGAAAATTTAAACTTAAGTAGTATAGATGATTCTTAACCACATATATTTTTTCCAAAATTTTAAAAATATCGTTTTTTGAGATATAGCTCTCCAAAAATTAAGGTTAAAACCAATGACCTTTGACATTTTTCAAAAAAAATCTTGGCGAATTCTATTTTAAAGGCTGTTTCATTACCTATTATTTGCAACCTAACTGAGACCTGTATTATTATTACTTTTCGAGTTATCTTTATTTATCTCAGAACACTTTTGTCAAATATGTACGATTTTGTTAATTTTCGAGACAGCATATCTCGAATACTGGAATGACCAGAAGCCTGAAAAATTGGCAAAATCTCTTTTTTGTTAAAGTAAAAATCAGTACTTAATTTCATTAAATTTGGAGGGGGTGCGGTCAACTCCTAGGTTGAATTGAGGTGTTTTAGCTCAGTTGGCATAAATATTAGAAGCTATTTAAGAATAAGAAATTCATTCGCGTCAATTAAATCTTAAAAATATTTTAAATATTTTTTTTTCTACACATTTGTTGCATGCGTTTTTAAAACATGCCAGGATATATCATTTCTTCTAAAATATATGATGTAAATTTAACCCTTTAATGACCAAACGATTTAAATAAACAATATCTAAGTAACTAAAATCGCGATTAATTCGCGGTAAAAGAAAAGTTTCACAATTTTTTTATAACATATTTCGGCAATGCGCGTTGGTATTACTGAAAAAATCGCGGAAAATCGTATCATTGTACCAATAGTTTAAAAAAAAAATCGGTGATGCTTTTTTATAACAAGAAAATTTAATATGGTCCAAAAAATCTATAATCATTAAAATTTTTTAACCCGCCTCTGATTTTGTGATGACACATCAAGTGGGCTTTCATTTAAAAAAAATTTCATCCGATTTAGTGTAAAGCCTTGGATGTGCCAGATCAAAACAGGTTTAGATAAAATCATCGCGCTTTCCGCTCAGAATGGCTTAAAGCAAAAAGTCAAAAAGCAAATCAGTTCTACTCGTTAAGGCACGTTGTTGGGTGTATTAAAATGAACATGATGCATCAATTGCTACACTCAAAATATTTTGTAGGCAAAAACAAATGAAAAACACACTTAAAACCAGTGAACAAACAATTGAAAACCATACCAGTAATTATTCATTTGTTTTAACAAACTTCAACATTTATTTTTTACTTTTGACAAAATTTTCTAAAATAAATAACATTAAACATTAAAAAATTACGTTTTTTTCACTTTTTTTTACCAACAAATTCGAAAAAAATAACCAACGAAAACATTAAAAATTAATGATAGTTCTGTTATTTTTACCAACAAATTTCAAAAAAATAACCTACGAAAACAATAAAAATTAATGATTTCGTAGGTAATTTTTTACAATTTTTTATTGAAATATTTTTTTTTAAATTTTTAATAAAATTTTTGGGGAATCGATCCCGCAACCAACTACATTCTGGCCAGACACTCTACCCATCGTGCCAAAGTCACTTGATACAAACATGTTTTTATATTTCTATAAATAATTTTTTGATTTTTTTTCTACAAAAAAATAACTGACTTGTGTAGGTAAAAACTAATGATATTTCTTTAAAAAATACCAACAATTTAAAAAAAATTACTTACACAAATCATTAAAAATCAAAAGAATAATCAGTAGTTTTTACTTACAGAACAAAAATAAATGACTTTAAAAATTAAATGTTAATGAAAGTCTTTATTTTTTAGTGTGTTATTTTTGAAACAAAGGACTGAAGTAGTCATTAATAAAAACTGAACATCAAACAAATGTTTTTTCTTTTAAAAACGACTAAACGGAAAATTTTTTAAATAAACTACAAACAGTTAATAACATCATTTTTTGAGTGTAGGTTTCGCTCTACCTTACTTAGTTTTTGGGATATGTGAATTTAGAGGCACAATAGGTGTTTCTTTTAAGCAAGGTTGGCAATCGATACGCACCCAGAATAACGGTATTTGCCTATTGTACCGCAACCAATAAAGATATGAACATTTTTAAAAGCGATTATGAAAGTCGATGAAATTTCTAGTATTTTTGATGTGTTACTTCGTGTTTGTATTGGTTCATTTTCGTTATATAGGCCAATACCTTTAAAATACCGTTTCAAACGGTATTATAAAGGTATTGGCCTATATTTCGAAAAGCAACCGGTACAAATACGAAGTATCACATCAAAAATACTAGAAATTTCATCGACTTTAATATTTGTTTTACAAAATTTCCATATCTGTATTGGTTACCGAACAATAGCCAAATACCATTATTCTGGGTGGGTATCGATTGCCAACCTTGCTTTTAAGTTATAAATTTTACTAAAATAATAGGAAAAGGCTCCTCAAATTAAAGAAGATAAATATGATAAACTAATTGGTATTAAATTTCGTCCTACACTCAAAAAAAAAAAACTGTAATGTTAGCAAAAAAAGCTTGTAAACCTACAGGAAAATTTGCTGATTTTGAACCCACAATTTTTTTGCTAAAGTTAGCAAAAATGTTTTTCCAATAATTAGTTAACTAAACATTTTTTTTTAACTTAGTTTATACACATCTGAGGACCCCATTGGGTTCGGACCCGATAGATCCAGACCCCGATGGGCCTAGACCTAGTTGGGTTCCTTAAAAATCGTCATAGTTTTTGATCCAAAATTTGTGTCCGTTTCGCTCTACCTTGCTTAGTTTTTGAGATACGTGATTATAGGGGACCACTGGGGTCTTGAGAATTAAAAAACTCGATAACTTCAAAAATATTACTCGGAGAGCTTTTGACTATTTTGCGGTCTTGTTCTACGTGTTGAGAGCTACAAAAACGCTTTTGGACTTTTTGTTGTGTCGGCAATATTTACCGAGATATGAGCATTTTAAAATTTTCGGGAATGCTAACTTTTTTGGATCCAAAGTTAGGGCCCATTAGGGTCCACACATGTGAAGAGGACCGGCGATACTATGGAGATTCTAAGAACCAAAAATGGCCTCCATTTTGCTCTATCTGGCTTAGTTTCCGAGATAGCGCCATTTTAAGTTTTCTGAAAATAAAAAAAAATTTACCATTTATTTTGCTAATATTAGCAAAAAATCTTGTAAAAATGTAGTCAACTCAATTTCAAATTTAGCAAAAGAAATTAGTTCAAAGTTTGTTTAAAATTGCTAATGTGGTAAATGAAGTCTACAAGAATTTTTTGCTAACATGCTAATCTCAACTAAAAATTTGCTAAAAGTTAGCTAACTAGCGTTAGCAAAAAAAAATTAGTAAATCTACTAACGTATTTTTTTGAGTGTAAAACTAAAGTAGAGGAGATGAATATGCCTTAAAAATAATGATTTTTTTTTCATATATTTAGGAAAAATTTCTTTGGCGGTAAAATTTTTTTCCATGTATTAGGGAATTACGTTTAAGGGAAATTGTGGACTATTAAGCAGATGATGCACTAAAGTTTTTTCCTAACCGAAAAATTTAAATTTTTTTAGTTAAATGTAACTTAATTGTAGTTTCGTTATGAACCAACATATGTGGGGAGTCTTTGACGTCGCCACCTCTAACCTAACCTAACTTAATTGTGGGTAAATTTATTAACTATTTTTAAGAAAGTTGTGTCCCAAAATTTAGTTAGGTCTTTTTTTTTTAGTGTGTTATTTGACAGAAATTCCAAATTTAAGTCTGCTAAAATAAAAAATTTGTGTCTACTGAAATTAGCAGACTGATTTGTTTGCTGATTTAAAATTTAGCTAATTGCGTCTGCTAAAATCAGCAGTTCTGCTGGCACACCATTTTTTTCAACTGATTCCGACAGAGCTAATTTTTCGGCTATTTTTTAATTTTTGGGATAACATTTAACTTAGTGAGTACACTCAAAAAAAAAAGTTTGTAAAATTACAAGTAAAAGGTCTTGTAATTCTATTTTACTAATATTTTTGTCTTTTTACAAAAATTTTTGTATATTTAATAAAACGAGAACTACAGTTTGCTTTGTAATTTAACTATTATATGTTGGTAAATTTATTTTACAAATTTTTTAGGTAAATTTACAAAAAAGTAAATTATTTTACAAATTAAAAAAATATTACAAGGTGTTTAGTTGTTTTACACAAGAATACTGTTATTGTACAACAAAACTTTACTTGATGTTATTTAGTCTTTCTACCAAAAAAATGTGTTATTACAAACATTTTTTTTAAGATCGTTTACAAGGTTTTCAGTTTGAAATGTATGTATTGAAAATTACAAAATTCCAATGTAATTTTACAAAACTTATTTTATTACTAGAATTAATGTTGTTTTACAAAAAAAATATAATTATTCAACAATAGGACACGCAAAAATTTTCTAAGCTCAGATTTTTTTTTGCGTTTTGAAGTAAAAAATTTATTTAAAAATAATTTTTTATAAATAAAAAATTTCATGAAAAAAATCTTGGAAATTTTTTAAGTTCCGGACACAAAAATTTTTCAACTAATTGTAAGCTTTAGCAAAAAAATTTAATTTTTACACCATTTTTTGGTAATTTGCGTTAAGTAAAATACTACAAGTTTTATGTGTTTCTACTATATAACTGTTTTTTGGTAATTTTACCATATTTTTTTGGTATTTTTTTTTTTTTAATTTGGCACCTAAAATGTCAATATAAAGCTGCCAATTGTGAAAAATTTATGTTTTTCTTATTTTAACAGGAACTTAAACATCCAATCTACAATATCTAAAAATACTTGTGAAAATAATTAAAAATTAAAATTTTTTTTTTTATTTTTTGACTAATTTTTCCTGAAAATATAAGAAATTTCTTGTGTAGCCTCCTTCGCTATTCTCATATGTTCTACTTAAGAAAAACGAAATGTCGAAAAAAATAAAAAAGTGCAGTGTTATACATTAAAAAGTTTGTTAAAAGTGTATAAGTGAAAAAAAAAAAATCATTTCAGGTTGTTGAAGTGCTACTCCAGCTGCCGAAGAAGGAAAAAAACCAATGGAAAAAAACCTTTAAATTTACAAAACAAATACGTTATTTTGTAAATTTACAACTTTTTTTGTAGGTTTACAATTTTTTTGTAAATTTTAATTTTTTTTTTGCAAATTTACAATTTTTATTGTAAATATACGTGTTTTTTAATATTTTTTCCGGTAAAAACAGTAGTTTAACCAAATAATTTGTTACTCTACAATTTATTTTTTTCATTTTCTATATTTTCGTCGTAAAATAACAACTTTTTTCTGTAAGTTTACAATTTTGGTTTGTAAATTTACCAAATTTTTTGTAAACTTACAAAAAAAATGTTCACCTCGAAGTTAATATTTTACAAAAAAAATTGTAAATTTACATTTTCTTTTGTTAAATCAATTTACAAATTATCCCCGTAACATTACGGGGATTCTTGCTAGTACATATTTTACAAAACCTGCCCCGTAAAATCACGGGGATTTTATGTCATTTTACAAACTTTTTTTTTTGAGTGTAGTTCAAACGGGGAACACTATATCGGTGACCATTCGGCAACGGAAAAGCTAACCTAGAAATACTTCGGTGTCGGCTTTAAGACAATTCGAAGTCGGACGACTTTGTTCTTTGTTTTTTCAATACATCATAGAAAAAAATAGGAAACACTTGTTTTCATGTCTTATTTAAAAAAGTATTAAAAGAGAAAAGTAAACTTGTAAGCTTTCTCCAAAAAGCTCAACAGCAGGTGTTTGTTTTTTTAGAAACAGCTTTGGTTTAATTTAAAAAAAAAATGTTTTCCTTTTTCCCATTTCTCTCTTTAAAGCTTTCTCCCACTTATTTTGTAATGCTCCTGCGCTTTGCAGCTTCTTTTTCTTCTCTATTTTTCTTTTCTATATTTTGTTTATATCAGCTGTTTTTTTTTCTATTTGCTGTGTTTTTGGTAGTCATCGTTCAGTTTGACCGTTGGCTCGTGTCAGTCGTAATTTGTGTGGGCTGCCTTATTTCCTTTCACTTTATTTTTCTCGCATTATATATTTTTTTTCAATTTTTTAATCTTTTTTATAAGCGAAAATTTAAAGCTTTTTGGTTTCTTTTGTGTTGTATTTATTTTTATTATCGTAATTATAAATAAATTTTCATTATTTATTATTTACATTATGAAAATTTCATTATCAAGTAAGTTATAAATTTTGTTGGTCATTAGGAACAAAAAAATGGCTGGCAGTTAATTTAAATTTATATATTTTTTTAATACTTTAAGATTTATTTTTTCTTTCTTTTTTTTTAAATTGTTTTAAAATTTGCTACGAATTACTGACCTTTTTTTTGTGTGTTTTAAATATTTTTTAAAATTTGTTTACGTATGATTTGTATTTAATTTGTGTTAATCATACGCTCTAGTGCCCTAATTGTTTGCCAAAGACATGAGATACCCAATTTACAAGGGAAGTCGCTTCCAATCTTCATGAAATTTGTTCTTTAGTACAGAAATGCATTACCCGAGTAAAAATAAACGTACACTCAAAAAAATAAAACTGTAAAGTTAACAAACTTTTTTTTGTTAACTCGAGTTTACTGGCTTTTTAGCAAATTTTTAGTTAAAATCAGCGTTTTAACTACTTTTTTTAGTTAAGTTTGATTTACGAAAATACTAGTTTTGTACAAATTTGGAATTAATTTTTTTTGTTGACTTTAAAACTGAGTTTACGAATTTTTACTAATTAATTTGCTGATTTTTTGTAACATTTTTGTCAAGCCGAAAATTTTAAACATTTCTTCTGTAGCCTCCTATGCAAATCTCATTAGTCCTACTTAAGCTGAACTTAACGCTGTGAAAAATATTTTTTTTTTTTATTTAAAAAAAAAGTTTAGCTGAATTCACCTAATAAAAAATGTTACGAAATTTTCAGCTGAATTTTTAGTTAAAATTACTGTTTTTTTGCTACATTCATTCTACGAAAAGTTAACTAAATATTTTTTGTTAAATTAACTAGAAATTTAGTAGGTTCAAAATCAGGTGTTTTTTTAGTTAAATTTAACTAAATTTTTTGCCAACTTTACAGTTTTTTTTTTTTGAGTGTACATACCAATATATTACTTAATACAAATATAATTAATAATTAGCGATGAGATTTTCATGCACTCAAAAATCAAAAATATGCCATAAAAAATATGCACTAGAAAACCCAAAAATATGCACTAAAAAAATAAAATGTGTACAAAAAATCTTGTTTTCATACAAAAAACTTCTTAAAAATCAAAATATAACGCCGGGCTTAAATATTAAGATTTAAAATTTTATTTTTTTTAGAAATTTAGACAATCTATAAAAAAAATTGAAAAGAAAAAAAACTTTTTTTTATACCCTCCACTCTAGTGATAGAGGGTATATATAAGTTTGTCATTCCGTTTGTAACACATCGAAATATTGGTCTAGGACCCCATAAAGTATATATATTCATGATCCTCGATTGATTTTAGTCGATCTAGCGATGTCCGTCCGTCCGTCTGTCTGTCCGTCCGTAGAAAACACGCTAACTTTTGAAAGACTTTACAGAGGCTACTGAAGTTTGGCATATATGTTGGTCATTTACCTGGTCAGGTTGGTATTGCAATCCAGCCAAATCGGTCCAGTGGTTCAAAAGTTATGAGCAAAAGAGTAAATTTCGGCAAGGGTTTTTCGCGAATTTACGAGATAAAAAACACGATAACTTCCGAAAGACAATAATGAGACTGCTGAAACGTTTCTTTGCCGTTCCCTAGGTCTGTTTGATATTGAATTTCAGCTCAATCGGTTCAGTGGTTCAAAAGTTATAAGCAAAACCCCGAATTTCAGATTGGGTTCATCTTAAATGCCACGTGGCACTGTGGATCGTGTAGAAGAAACACCCGGTCATTATTTTTTCGCTGTTTTTTTTTATTAATGAAAAATGTCTTTTTATATGTTTTAGAGGGCTCTGACTCCGAATTTGACGAAAACAAAAAAAAAAATTCAAAAAAATCAAAAATGGCGATTTTTTATTTTTGCAATTTTGCAACATTCGCGTTCATTTAATTATAATTTTACTTTAGTTCAGCTTCAAATCCAAAAGTTAAACTACAAAAAAAAAAATAAAATCGGTCCAAATATGTAAAAAAAAATCTACACTGAAAAAAACAAAAATTTTAGGTTAGAATAAAAAAATTGCCCAAGTTCTTTAAAAAAAGTATGCACAGAAAACTAAAGGTGTTTACGTCCTCTTTAATTTCCATATCGGTTTTATACCCATTTTCTTGAACCCCGCCGATATATTTGACGGTTAAAATTTCATGTCGCGTTTTGTGAATTTAGCTTTCCGCGCAATTTTTTTGCAAACCAAGCATGCAATGTTTTAAAACAATTCCCTATTATCATATTAGCGTAAAAAAATAACAATAAATTACACATCTTCTATGAAAAATTATATAAAAACTGAAAAAATCCAAAAATAAAAAAGTTTGGACCAAAATATCTCGTAAAATATTACAAATTTTAAAAGTTTGAGAGCACACATGAATTCAGCGATCCAAAATCCATATAGGACACAAATTTCAATGAGTTTGGATGATTAGTTTTACCCTTTGACCGGGACTTTCGATCCACTGTGCGTGGTAAACAAGTTTTAATAGCATTGGTAGTTAACTTAGCAATGCTTTTCAAACTTGTTTAGTTTTAAAGCAATGCTTTTTAAACTTGTTTAGTTTGAAAAGCATTGGTAACCTAAAAATTACACTCGAAAAAAATTTTACACTCAAAAAAAAATGTACACTCAAAAAAATTTTACACTCAAAAAAAATTTAGTTTTTTTATGTGCATTCACACAGAAATATTTTTACAGTAAAAAAAAACATTATACTTGAAAAAAGTTTTACACTCAAAAAAAAAAAAATATTATTTTTTTTTTTTTTGAAATGAAAAAAAATAGTTTTTTACTCAAAATAAAACATTTCTAATAAAAATTTTTAATTTTTTTCCCCTTAAAAATGTACTATCCTTTAAAAAAAAGGCATTGTGGAGGGTATTCATAGATTCGGCAAAGTCGAATTTAACTTTTCTACATGTTTTTATTTACAAAAGAAATTTTTATAATTTAAAATAGTTTTTTTAAAAGAAATGTTTTAATTTCTGTTTTTGCTAATTTATACCAAAATATGCAAAAATATGCACTTAAAAGTTGGAAATATGCACAAAATATGCGCTTAAAACCAAAATATGCAAAAATATGCATTTTTACCAAAATATGCAAAAACAAATAGATGCCATTTTAACGTAAATTTCTTGATTCGAAAAAATAATTGTCGATTGCAAATAATAATAGAGATATTTAGTGTCCGACCGAACGTTCGGGTTCGGTTACGGAGTTCGGCAAAAAGTGGCGTTCGGCCACTGTTCGGTGTTCGGTCAAATTTTTGCCGAACTTTACCGAACACCGAACTTTTGTATGTATTGAATTTTATCGTCTTAAAATTAAGCCATATTACCAGTGCAACTACTTTACACCTGGAATCGGGCTATTATTAAAAAGAAATATATTTTTTTTCCAAAAAATCAACATGAACTATATTTTTCCACTTTTTTAAGTATACAACTAATAAAAAGAACACATTTTTAGTTGGTTTTTTCATAATTATTTGCAAAAACAACTTTTTTTCAAATAAAAAAAAGTTCGGGTACGGGTTCGGGTTCGGCCGAACTTTGCAAAATTTACCGAAGTTCGGGTTCGGTTACGGGTTCGGTCTGAAAAAGTGCGTTCGGTCGGACACTAGAGATATTCTCTAATTTTTTTAATGCAGTCATATGTGGTAATATATCGAGGGCCTATATTCAAAATAATATATCGAAGGCTCATATTCAAAATCGGTTAGGGGGCCCCGTACACTAGTTGGTAGCATGCTAGCCATTGAAGGGTGAGGGTCGTGGGTTCGATTCCCACCAGAACCCTTGGCTTTTTTCGCTACAACGAGACGACGGTCATTGTTACCATTTCTCGGTTAGGTTCAAATTATTAAAAATGAGTTGTAAATAAGTAGAAATAATAAATAAAAAAAAATTGATCATGTGATCAAAACTATTATTATTCAAAACCCTCTATCTTCCATTTTCACGAAAATGACTTTTTAATGGCAAAATATTCAGTAAAACATCCCTCATCTATGGTGTAAAATTCAGAACAAAAATATTTTTTGTTTTGCTATTTTATTCGCATTTTTGGTTTTCTCTATCTCTTACACAATTCATTTTTCTGACAACAAAACCCTCTTTCTTTTCAAATAATTAATTTATAAATTTTTTTTTAATAATTTCATCATGTTTTCATTACATACATGTTTTCATACTAATTTTTGCATTCTGAACATGAATTTTTCAACAAAATTCCAGAACCACGATTTTGGTCCACTGATGCTAATTTTTTCTGAAAATTTTTATTTGACTTTTTTGGAAAATCCTAGCAAAACTTAGATTACCAAACAAGGTATAAAATAAGGCATAGGATTGCTTATTTTATACATTGCAGCATTGATGATTTTAACAGGCGATGAGACTCAAAGTAATGCATCCACATTATGACAAAGAATACCAGTAAGGTATAAAATAATTGATCAAATTTAAGCAAAGCATACGAGTAAGGTTTAAAATATAGCATACCAGAAGGTAATATAAGGTGTTACGAGTAGTGAAAAAGTAATTTTGTATTAAATTTACTCACGTGATTGTAAGTGAGTGTAAGTAGATAAAATATGCTCGTGAGTGAGTGTGTGTCATTAGAAAATTCCTGTCGTGAACCCATCTCTAGTTTAACTTATGGATTTTTTTATAAAATATTTATTTTTTATGTCATTGTAATGCATTATGCATCCAATTATAAATAATGCATTATTTCAAATTTTCAAATAATACATAATGTAACCAAATATAAGTCATCCATGATTTAATGTTTAGAAATAATAAATATGAAATAATTTGTTTCCAATAATCATGCATTACGTAACAAATTATTAGAAAAGCATTATTTTTCACTTTAAAATAATACGTTGTGGAACAAATATTTGGTAAGACATCCTAAAATAATGCCACAAATAAGGTATATACATTACCTGGTAATGTGTTATATAATCACCACACATTACCAAAGTTTTGCTGGGATATGGCTCAAAATTTGGATGTCTTTATGAAACAAAAATATTAATCTTATAAATCGCGATGCTGATCAGCATCTGTGGACCAAAATCGCGTATTTATTTTTTTTTACTATTTTTTTTTTACATAACATACTTTTTTTTGTCAACTTTTGCGATTAAATCGGTAAAAAATAATTTTTGTCATAAAAATGAGCACCTGTGAACCAAAACCGCGATTTCGGAATTTTTTATAAGCCGTTATCTATATAAATAAAAATCAATTGTCGTTCGTTGGTAACCGCATCAGTTGAGAAATTTTTTTGAAATTTTCGTCATAGTCCAACTTAGGTTTTTACGTAAAGAAAAATTGACCACGCCCACTTTTTTCGATTTAGCTAAAATCGGAAAACGGCTAAACCAATTTGGGTAATTTTTTTATTAAAATGTTCGTAGTAATCCAATTTAAGTTTTATAACTGAAAGAAAAATCGACCACTCCCACTTTTTCAATTTATCTAAAATCTGAGAATGCCTGGACCGATTTGACTAAATTTTTTAAATGAATTTTCATCATATTCCAACTATGGTTTTTACGAAAAAATAAATTGACCACGCCCACTTTGGCTAATTTTTGTTGAAAATGTTCGTCATAATTCAACTAAGGTTTTACGGATAGTAAAAATTACCCACGCCTACTTTATTTTATGTATCGAAGGAACAGCTAGACCGATTTGGTTATAGTCCGCAAAAGATTTTTAAGGAAAGAGAAATCGTACATGCCCACTTTTCCCGATATATATATTTTAATCATAGAGTGGCTGGACCAATTTGTCTAATTTTGTTTTTAAAGTTTGTCTTATTCCAACTAAGGTTTTTCGGAAAGAACAACTTTCCATTTCTACGCCCACTTTTAAATAAATTGACCGAGTTGGTTTAATTCAAATAAGGATTTAAGGTAAGACAAGTTGTCCACCCACTCTTTTTTTTTTCGATATATGAGGCATTCCACACCAAATGTCCCGCTACAGAAATACATGTGTCCCGTAAATTTCTGAATAGGTTGTTCGGATAGCCCTATATGTAACTAAGAAAATTGCGTTTTTGGTTTTTCAAATTTTCGAAAACTGGGCTTAGGAGGCGTGGTCAAATATTGGAAAAATGGTAAAATTTGTGGCGAGTTGCCTTGATTAAATATTTATCACATTAAAACGGAATGCACCACAATGTCAAAAATTTACGTTCCTATATAGTTTTGTATGGGCTATCGATTAAATTTTTTTTTTTTTGGAAAATTTTCAGAACCCGTTCTGAAATTTTCTATTTTTTAAAAAAGTCAATTTATCAAAAATCCGGCCACTTTTTTTTTTCTTTTTTATTTATTTTTTTAAAAGTTTAGATGTTTGTCCATCCACACAAAAAAAAAATCAAAAACACGTTCATCTTTTTTTTCGAGAAAATCGCATTTGAACTTTAAATTTCATAACAATTTTGTTATTTGCTTGTATTTCTTTGTTTTAAAGTTGCGAATGAGTAATATTAATTGCATAAATATTCGTCATACGCTCTGTTGACACAAGAAAATACAAGCAAATTACTAAATTGTTATGAAATTTAAAGTTCGAATGCGATTTTCTCGAAAAAAAAAGATGAACGTGTTTCTGATTTTTTTTGTGTGGATGGACAAACATCTAAACTTTTAAAAAAATAAATAAAAAAGAAAAAAAAAAGTGGCCGGATTTTTGATAAATTGACTTTTTTAAAAAATGGAAAATTTCAGAACGGGTTCTGAAAATTTTCCAAAAAAAAAAATTTTAGTCGATAGCCCATACAAAACTATATAAGAACGTAAATTTTTGACATTGTGGTGCATTCCGTTTTAATGTGATAAATATTTAATCAAGGCAACTCGCCACAAATTTGACCATTTTTCCAATATTTGACCACGCCTTCTAAGCCCAGTTTTTGAAAAATTGAAAAACCAAAAACGCAATTTTCTAAGCTCCATATAGGGCTATCCATATCACCTATTCAGAAGTTTACGGTACACATGTTTTTTTCGCTGGACATTTGGTGTGAAATGCCTCATATATAAAATTTGCTCTATAGAAAAATAAAATATAGAATAATAAAATATAAATAAAAATCAAATATAGTTCGGTGGTAATCGCATCACTTGAGAACTGACCGATTTGGATATTTTTTTAAATGTTTGTCTTATTTTTTTTAATGTTCGTCTTAGGTTTTTTCGGAAAACAAATTAATCACGCCCAATTTTACGTTTCCTTTTTTCGATATATCTAAAATTGAAGAACGGCTGGATCGATTTGACTATATATTTTTTTTTTTTAATCTAAAATCGGAGAACGACTGGCCTGATTTGATAAATTTTTTTCTTTAATGTTCATTATAGTCTAAGGCTTTTACAAAAATAATTATTGTCCTCCCCCACTTCAAAGCCCACAATCTTTAAAAAAAGTATTTCTTAATAGATTCCGCTTAAACTTGGTACAAATGATTTTCAATCCTTGGGTATTGTTAACATACTATGTACAAGTTTAACTTAAGCTAACAATAAGTTAAAAAAAAAAAAATGTTTCGAAACATCAATTAATTTGTAGCGAAAATTTGACAGTTAGGTTATGTTTTGCGCATCGGCATTCACAAAATAACTTTAGTTTACAATTTTTTGTAATTTTTGTCTTTTTATGTGATCTTATTAATGTTTACAGTGCCAACAACCACCGCTTATTAAATGGTCTGTACAATTAAAAAAAAATTTACTTATAGTGTTGATGCGTATTGATGCAATATATACCGGGTTATTTTGCCGGTTTTTCATCAGCGAACAAAATCTCTTCAGCGAAAATAGCTCACGATAACAACGAATGCGTATATTATATAATATGCGTAATTTATTTTTGTGTTGTTCGTAATGATACTACAGAACTTTTAAATTTGTACAGTTTGCAAAGTCGAAGACACGGTAATTATTTTTTTTTTAGTTCCTAAAATATAATTTGAAGATGATTATCTGTCTAATCAGGTCTTTCATACCACTCCCACAAATTTTTGTAAGCCAAGGAATGCATTACATTTTTTGCAGGTCTATATATGGGTGAAATCAAAAAATGTCAGTGTTTTTGAGTCAAAATTGTACAAAGAAAAAATTTTAATTTTTGATAAAATTTTTTATTAAAATCGATATGTTACATCACTACTAATATAACTATAAAAGATCTCTTCTACAAATTGTTTCAAACAAGTTTTATCGACAATTTTATGATTTTTTTGGTGACGGAGTTTAAATTCACCTTAAATAGAAAAATACATTAAATTTTTTGAATTTTCTTTGAAAACATTTTATTGTAATTAAAAACACTTATTTATGTAATTCCTAAAATTTTTGTAATTAGGACTTTTTTCTAGTTTTTGTTATTAAAGATTTTACAATTATTTTATATTTTAATAGGATTTTTCTAAGGAAATGTAAAACAAATTTATTATTATTTCTGTTAAAATTAGTTTTTTCACTTTTTTGAATGACTAGTGTTAATATTTGCGTTGGTTTTAACAACTACATAAGGTTTTTTAGTGCTATCTGCAAAAAAAAAAAAAAAAGTTGACGGAGTTTACAGAGACGGAGTTTACATTTCGTCACTTTTTGCCCTTTTTTTTGAAAACTATTTGTCGGAAATTGGTTTCCGAAAAAAATCATTAGATGTCAACTAGATACGTCAAAATATGACGATATTTCAGATACACGCTAAGTAGTTTTGTTGTAAACGTGGAGACGGAGTTTACAGCATTTTTCGATTTTTCATTTATGAATTATCTTTTCATACCGGAAAATTAATATGCAATGAGCAAACTTGAAACCAATAATGCACAATGATACTTTATAGCCTCGCGTTTAATAAATGGGGCAATAACCGATAATTTTTCTAAATATAAATATAATTTTTCTAAATATACGTCAAAAACAACAAAATTGTCAGGTTCCATAATGTCTAAAAAAAGGGTCGAAAAATCGTTACACAATTGAAGCCGTGTTTGCATGGGTAAAAGAGAAAGGTATGACTATATAAAAATATTTTTTAAGAACGTCAACATTCCGTCTTTAAAAATGTAGTCAATTATTAAGCTCTTGGGTTATTGGTTTTTAAGATATAACCGGTTAAAGTTTAAAAATTGAACTTGTTACTGGCGACGGAGTTTACATTTGGCCTACAAAAATGAAAATAACTTGTTTAAAATAGCTAACTAATATCCGGATTGTTGTTAGTTATGTAGAACGCCAACCTATACGACGTTGTACATTAAAAAATATGCGAATACTTTAACCCATGTATGAGATACTACACGATTACATGGTTTGGTTAACATTTTTTGATTTCACCCATATTTGAAGAGAGACGAAATATAACAATGATCTTATATTTGGGCCAGCAACGCGGACCGGGCCAGCTAGTCATTAATCACGTTAAAAATTTACCGATGTCGTAAATGAAATCATAATAATTCATTTTTATTAAAATGCAAAACACTCTATCTGATCATATTCATTCATGTACTCAATATTTTTGAGAAACAAAACTCTATTATAAAATCCCAAAAAGTGCAAAATTTTAAAAACAAATTAAATGTTAGATTCAGTAGTTGATTTAAAATAATATTATAGAATATCGAATTTTAACTACTTTAACAATACGCGAAATAAACAGTTTTTTGGCTCTCCTGAAAAGTTCTGTTTTTTTAGATAGAGGGTTTTGAATATAGGCCCTTGATATATTAATGCCTGTAGTTAGGACTTTTTAAATTTTGTTAATCGCCATTTTTGATCAAAGGAGTCTAAATTTTTTAGTGGACATGTATTTTGATCCAATACATAAGAATAAATAAAAACGTGATTTTGAATTTTTTGTTAGTTAGGGCGTTTTGCATTTAAGGTGACGATTTGTATGTTTAAAAATCAGCATCTGTTGTGGACCAAAATTGCGGTTATGGATTTTTTTTTAAATATTTTTCTAATAAGTACGACAAATTTCTAAATTTTTGAGCCTGATTTGGTCAAAAAATTCGGACATGAATTTTGGTCGAAATACATAATCTTTTCAAACTTTGTACGCGGTTAGGACTGAAGATAACCTTGCAAAATTTCTTCAACAATTTTCTTGTTTGGTAGGTATTTCGACATGAAATTCTTTATTCAATCTATATATATAAAAGAGTAATGTGACTGACTGACTGACTGACTTATTGACTGATTCATCATCGCCCAGCCCAAACCGCTGAAGCTAGAGACTTGAAATTTGGAGTGTAGGTTCACCTCCCGGAATATAGATTCACTAAGGCTGGATTTTTGCCAGTGTTGATTCTAAGGGGGTAAAAAGGGTAAAAAACTGTACTTTTGGTACTTTTTATATCTCATGAAATAATGGTCCTAGAGACTTGAAATTTGGACTGTATGTTCATCTCCCGGAATGCAGATCCTGCAAGGCTGGACTTTTGCCAATGTTGATCCTAAGGGGGTAAAAAGGGTAAAAAACTGTACTTTTGGTACTTTTTATATCTCATGAAATAATGGTCATAGAGACTTGAAATTTGGAATGTAGGTTCACCTCCCGGAATGTAGATCCTGTAATGCTGGACTTTTGCCAATGTTGATTCTAAGGGGGTAAAAAGGGTAAAAAACTGTACTTTTGGTACTTTTTATATCTCATGAAATAATGGTCATAGAGATTTGAAATTTGGACGGTATGCTCACCTCCCGGAATATAGATACACTAACGCTGGATTTTTGCCAATGATGATTCAAAGGGGTAAAAAGGGTACAAAACTGTACTTTTGGTACCTTTTACATTTCCTTAAATAATGATACAAGAAACTTGAAATTTGCAATGTAGGTTCACCTCCCGGAAAAAAGATTCACTAAGGCAGGGTTTTTGCCAATGTTGATTCTACGGGGGTAAAATGGGTAAAAAAATGTACTTTTGGTACTTTTTTTATCTCATGAAATAATGGTCCTAGAGACTTGAAATTTGGACTGTATGTTCATCTCCCGGAATGCAGATCCTGCAAGGCTGGACTTTTGCCAATGTTGATCCTAAGGGGGTAAAAAGGGTAAAAAACTGTACTTTTGGTACTTTTTATATCTCATGAAATAATGGTCATAGAGACTTGAAATTTGGAATGTAGGTTCACCTCCCGGAATGTAGATCCTGTAATGCTGGACTTTTGCCAATGTTGATTCTAAGGGGGTAAAAAGGGTAAAAAACTGTACTTTTGGTACTTTTTATATCTCATGAAATAATGGTCAGAGAGATTTGAAATTTGGACGGTATGCTCACCTCCCGGAATAAAGATACACTAACGCTGGATTTTTGCCAATGATGATTCAAAGGGGTAAAAAGGGTACAAAACTGTACTTTTGGTACATTTTACATTTCCTTAAATAATGATACTAGAAACTTGAAATTTGCAATGTAGGTTCACCTCCCGGAAAAAAGATTCACTGAGGCAGGGTTTTTGCCAATGTTGATTCTACGGGGGTAAAATGGGTAAAAAAGTGTACTTTTGGTACTTTTTTTTTATTTACTGAAATAATGGTCTACAAACTTGAAATTTGGAATGTAGGATCCTCTGCTGCAAAAAAAAAAAAATTTTTTGGCAAATTTGGATTCTAAGGGGGGGTCAATGGGGTAAAAAGTGTACTTTTAGTACCTTTTGTTATTTTTTGAAATAATGGGCATAGAAACTTCAAATTTGGAATGTAGAATCCTGCAGTGAAAAAAACATTCTGGAAAAAAAATTGCGTTTATAGGGGGGTAAAATATTGTACTTTTGGTACTTTTTATATTTCCTAATATAATTTTCCTAGACACCTGAAATTTGGAATGTGGAATACTACCTTTTGCACAATAAAAGTAAAATAAAAAGTACCTTTTATAAAAAGTACCGTTTATAAAAAGTACCTTTTATAAAAAGTACCTTTTATAAAAAGTACCTTTTATAAAAAGTACCTTTTATAAAAAGTACCTTTTATAAAAAGTACCTTTTATAAAAAGTACCTTTTATAAAAAGTACCTTTTATAAAAAGTACCTTTTATAAAAAGTACCTTTTATAAAAAGTACTTTTTATAAAAAGTACCTCTTATAAAAAGTACCTTTTATAAACAGTACCTTTTATAAAAAGTACCTTTTATAAAAAGTACCATTTATAAAAAGTACCTTTTATAAAAAGTACCTTTTAAAAAAAGTACCTTTTATAAAAAGTACCTTTTATAAAAAGTACCTTTTATGAAAAATGCCTTTTATAAAAAGTACCTTTTATAAAAAGTACCTTTTATAAAAAGTACCTTTTATAAAAAGTACCTTTTATAAAAAGTACCTTTTATAAAAAGTACCTTTTATAAAAAGTACCTTTTATAAAAAGTACCTTTTATAAAAAGTACCTTTTATAAAAAGTACCTTTTATAAAAAGTACCTTTTATAAAAAGTACCTTTTATAAAAAGTACCTTTTATAAAAAGTACCTTTTATAAAAAGTACCTTTTATAAAAAGTACCTTTTATAAAAAGTACCTTTTATAAAAAGTACCTTTTATAAAAAGTACCTTTTATAAAAAGTACCTTTTATAAAAAGTACCTTTTATAAAAAGTACCTTTTATAAAAAGTACCTTTTATAAAAAGTACCTTTTATAAAAAGTACCTTTTATAAAAAGTACCTTTTATAAAAAGTACCTTTTATAAAAAGTACCTTTTATAAAAAGTACCTTTTATAAAAAGTACCTTTTATAAAAAGTACCTTTTATAAAAAGTACCTTTTATAAAAAGTATCTTTTATAAAAGTACCTTTTATAAAAAGTACCTTTTATAAAAAGAACCTTTTATAAAAAGTATCTTTTATAAAAAGTTCCTTTAATAAAAAGTACCTTCTATAAGAAAGTGCCTTTTATATAAAGTACCATTTATAAATAGTACCGAAAGTAAACTTTTTGGTACTTTTCTATTTGCTGGAATAATAATCTTAGAAACTTTTTATATATTTCCTGAAAAATTTTACCTATAATCTAAAAATTTTTAATGTCGGAGAATTTGGTAAAAAAACATTCTGGGCAAAACACGTTATGGAAATTCCACTTCTTAGTGGAAAATTGAAATATGGAATGAAGGATCCTTCGGTAAAGAAAAAACATTCTGGAAGAGGTACTTTTTGGAAATTCCGTTTCTAACGGGGGTTAGAAAGTGTACTTTTGGTACTTTTTCTTTGTTTCTATAATAATGACCTTAGAAGCTTGAATTTTGAAATGTAGGGTCCTTCGATGAAAAAAAACATTCTGCTAAAGTAATTTAAAAAAAATTCCGTTTCTAGAGTTGTAAAAAGGTGTTTTTGATACTCTCGATTTTTCATGAAGTAGTGATCCTAGGCATTAAAACTTTGAATGCTTGATCGTTTAGTGAACAAATATTTTGGAAAAGTTCTTTTTGGAAATTATGTTTCTAAGAGTCGCGACCGATCGTAAAGGGTATAAAAAGAGTAAATTTGGTTATTCTTGAAATAATGGTTCAGAAACTTGATATTTTAAATATAGGATCACCTAGCACAAAAAAAAACAGTTTTTGGAAAATTTAATTTTAATGGGAAAACGCAAATGGTTATTTTTACCTATCTAACTATTGAAATAACCAGAAATAACACCCAAGAGAAGGATATATTTTAAAATTTTAGGATAAAAAGGGGTACCTGGTGAAAGTGGTGTAAGTTGGTACTTTTCATATCTATAAGATAAAGACAATAGAAATTTTTATTTCTTTAACGCATATTATACGAAGATGAATAAACTCACATGGAACGAAAGGAGATAGAATTGGAAATGAAATGGAGTAGAACGGGGAACAAACTAGAATAGAGCACGGAACAATATGGAATGATGCTTTTTACTTAAATTTTTCGTATTTAACTTTTTTTATTCCATATTTTTCTCTCTATATGTTTTTTTTTACTCAAACTTATTTTTATTCTAATTTCTTTTTTCACTGAAATATTTATTCACTCAAAATCCAAAATCCTGATATAAGGGCTCGAAAATTGTCAATATCTTTTTTCACCGGAACAAACATTATAAAGTACCAGCAAAGTTATTCACATTTTATTGTTTAAATTATTCATTGAAATATTATTTTATGAAAAACTTAAACGTCCACATGTAAATAAAACAAAGACAACATAGGGGATTTTTTTTGAAATCGATAGAGTTATTCTGATCTTTCTATTATCCGGTATTCAATACAACCGGTAACGAAGTACCGGGATGGTAAGCTAGTATAGAATAAAGAAATAATCTTTATTCTATATTGTATCCAGAAATAGAAAAAAAATATTTTTATTACCCTTTTTCGAAATTTATGTTTCACCACAAAAAATTACTTTTTTCGAATTTCATCGATTGCCGGGAGTTGGTTCTGAAAAAAGTACAAACCAAAAAATTTTTTTTTTAGAGACATACGCACCTAAAAAATGTTTTTATCTACATTTCACTAATATGCAATTATTAAAAATTTAATTAATAAACAATTTTCATTCCATAAAAATACAAAATGTACCCATGTGGTCATTCATAAATCATTTGACACTTGAAAGCAAAAAAAATATTTGTGTGCCAAAATACGCTGTAATACGTATAAAGAGATTAAAATTAAACATTAAGTGGCAAATAATACAACCACAAGTACGAGTAACAACACAATGAACTTATTATATTTAATTATTAATTTAACAAGGCTCAAAAAAAAAATATTAAAAAAAAAAATTTACACTTTATTAAACACGTACGTAAAATAAAACCAACGATAAAAAAATAACAATATTGTGGTGGAACTGAAATAAAATTTCATTAAAAATTTATAAATGAAATTTTCATCTACTCCCACAAAGGAAATTTTTTAAACCTTAGGAGATCTTTGGGTTTAAAGGGACCACAATTTTATTAAAATCAAAAAATGCCCCATGGTCATAATCTTAAGCATAAAAATTCTATCAGAGACATGTTTCGATCAGACAAATTCTCTGATTTTTTGAAAGTTTTCCTATACAAAAATTTTTAGATTTCAAGAAAGTTTTCCTATCGAAAAAATTTTAAATTCTTAGATATTTATTCCCTAACGTAAAATTTTCAGATTATTCTACTACTTTTTCCAACAAAAAAAAAAAAAAAATACCCCAATTCTGAAAATTTTTTTCGTATAAAAATTTTTCTTATTTTAAATCAGTATCTGAACCATTTTTTATGGCACAGAAAGGTTAATGTTGCAAAAATCTACATTTTTGACTGAATTTTATATTAAATGCCATACAACAAACAATAAAAACGAAAAAGTAACCAAACACAAACATGCATCTCATATATAAACACTAGAGCGGCACTTAATTATTAAACTACATAGGTTGTTTTGCAAATGTGAAAATCGGAACTGGAGGTAAAAAGTACCCCCATCCCCCTTGAAGAACTAAACCATGTTCTGAAACCCTTATTTTTTACTTTTGTTAAATAAACGACACATTATTATGTCACAAAAAGTTTAAAGTCCAAAACCTGGACCCAGACGACTAACTTTTTTTTTTGCCCGCCCTCTTGTGGGAGTGGGTAGAAACAATTTAAATATTATTAAAATTGTAGCATCATAATAAATTAATTTGTTAACATTTATCACGAGGGGGAAGCTGTCCCCAAACGAACTGGTTTATAATATGGTCGGTCTTGGTCGATCATATACTTAAAATAATAACTCTGTTGAATTAAAAAAAACTCTGCTAATTTAACAGAGTACACCATACTTTTCCAGCTAACAACATTTCTTGGTAATTTTACTAAAAAACTCTGAAAAATGATTTTGACAAAAAAAAAAAAACTGTTAATTTACAGAGTTTACAGTAAACTATTTGTTAAATATGAAAGCTTTTTGACAGAGAAAACTCTGTAATTTTACTTTAAAACTCTGTAAAATGATTTGGACAAAAAGAAATAGTTAATTTGCAGAGTTTCTAGTAAAATATTGAACTACCATTTACCAAAGAAACTATGTAAATTTACATATATTTGTAAAATGCATTTGATGCAAACTCTGTAACAGAGTTGTAATTTGTTGGTAAAAATAACAGAACTATCATTAATTTTTAATGTTTTCGTAGATTATTTTTTTTTATCGAATTTGTTGGTAAAAAAGAATGAAAAACCCATAATTTTTTAATGTTTAATGTTATTTTAGAAAAATTTGTCAACAGTAAAAAATAAATGTTGATGTTTGTTAAAACAAATGAATAATTACTGGGATGGTTTTCAATTGTTTATTCACTGGTTTTAAGTGTGTTTTTCATTTGTTTTTGCCTACAAAATATTTTGAGTGTAAAAGAAAATATAGAGGGTTTTGCATTCAGAAAAATTAATTGTGTAAGACAGCGGTTACCAACCTTTTTGGCTCGCGTACCCCTAATTTAAAATTTTATCAGCCGCGTACCTCCTAACGAGTTTTTTGTTTTCGTAGAAAAACTTCACATGTAAATATTAGAGTTCATTCTCATTTTTGATCTGCGGGTTGTGTTGATCTCGCCTAAATTTTTTTTCGAAAAATTTAGGCGAGATCAACACAATGGAGATATTTTTTTGGGAAAACGCTCCTTGGGGTGGTTCAATGCATCTGAAAACGCGGATTTTGAGCAAAAACGGCTGAAAATATTGCAAATCTGATTTCACTATTCGACTCTACACCAAAAATTAAGACAACGGACGTTTTTTGAACTCTTAAAAAAAGTTCCAAATCCCATCACAGGGGTCGGAAATATAAAGATTTTAATTTTTTTTAAATGTTTTTTTTTAATACGAAGTCAGATCAATAATTCCATGACTTTTCGAATGAAACACCCTCGTATATACAATGAAAGGGCATTTTGTGCTTAACAAAATGCCCAAAAACACGTTTTTTGAGAACTTTGACACAAATTTTCTCAAAAACCTGACATCATAAAAAAATTTGAGAACCATATTCGGAATCAGCATCGAAAGGTTAATCAAAAACAAGTGGTCAGATCTCAAAATATTATCAAAAAATATTGCAAAAAAATGCTCTCTAAATTGCATAAAAACAAGTTTTTTGTGAACTTTTACCTCACCTTTCTTAAAAACCTGACGTTATGGAAAACCTTGAAAGCCAGACGCGGAACCAGCATTAAAAGGTTAATCTTAAACGAATGTCCAAATTTCTAAAATTTTGCGTACCCCCTGCGGACAGTTTCGCGTACCCCCTAGAGGTACGCGTACCATAGGTTGGTAACCGCTGGTGTAAGAGATAGAAAAAAATCAAATCGGACATATTTGACAACTCATAGCGAATGAACCCGATGTGCTGACGACTTAAAAAAAGGTCAAGGTTAAAACTCAAACTTTGCTCTTTAAGATGTATAACTGATTTGATCAGTCGCTTTAACCGTTTAAGCACCAATTTTTTCGATACTGGGCAGCGGCGTATGCAGGACTGTTTTTTCAGGGCCCAACAACAACAACAAAAAAAATTTTGTTGTTTTTTTCGTGAGATTCGTTTTTTACAATACATATAAAAAAAAATATTTTTTTGTTGTTGTTGTTGGCCCCCCCCCCCTGTATACGCCGATGATACTGGGGAATAAGACATCATTGAAAGACAATTGGTGCCCGAAACCTTAAGGCGACTGACCAAATGATTTCTGCATCTTAAAGAGTTATGTTTAGGCTTTACGCTCGACTAATTTTGAAGTCGCTATAACATCGAGTTCATCCGCTATGAGCTTTCAAAAATGCCCAAAACGTCAATTTTGTTGAACTTTGACCCTATTTTCCTAAAAACCAGACCAGAGTTTTGTCTAGATTTTGCCCCAGTTGCCTTTTTGATGTTTAGTAGTGTCATATACTGTCATAAATTTGTTAAATTCAAATAATTTTAAACTGAGTTACACAATTTGTTTAAATATACCTAAATTATTGTTAGAAAATAAAGTCTCTTCAATTAGAGCGAAGACATTAGCTCTTGGAGGTCAATGGTCAAATACACGAACATTTTATAATTCCAGTGCACCCGCGTAAATAAGTGCCACCCTAATAAACACATTCATTATATACATAATGAATTTTGATTGTTGTATGTAAAAAGTACGCTAATAAAAATATTAAACCATGTGTGGTTTATATGTTTTGTTTTTGCCTTTTGTCTTTTTTATAGGTTCAAATGAAAAACACATAATGATACATGTATACAGCAGTTTGTATGAATGTTAGTTTTACCACAACAACACCAACTGCAACAACAATGAAATCAGAAAAATAAAAAACATTGACCTTGTTCATATATTCGCACAATTTGTGTTGGCAAAATTTGTTTTTTTGTGGCTGTTGTTGTTATTATTATTATAGACTATTTTCTTTTTTTTATATATTTTTTTTGTTTTGTTATTTCTTTCCCATTCTGTTGTATTGTTTTGTTTTTGTTTTGCTTTAATCTTTTCAAAAAGGAAACAATTTAAAATGAAAACTTGCAATAAGAAAAACCCCGCAATAAAACAACACTCATTACAATGGAAAGTTTCTTTCTTTGTTGTTTTTAGCTTATAAATAATAAAAAAAAGCTTTTATTTAACTATTTATCTCTTTTGATGAGCATTTTTTTTGTTGTTTCTTTGCTCTATGTGTTAATTTCGGCTAAATACCGTTAAACAACTTTGCAGTTCAATGGAATTTGAATTTATTTTGTAGCTTTGTAGTTTTTTGATGTTTTTTAAAGGGTTTTCACTGATATAAATTGCTTTTTTATGTTGGCGTATGAGTTATATTGAATTAGATAAATTATGTTCTTTAAAATGCTAACGATGGCGTATAAGTTATATTGAATTAGATAAATTATTACTTATACGTACTATTGAACCATTTGATATTGTTTAAATTAGAGATGCACAGCAATCACGTGATTATCGTGAATCACGTGATACCTGGGTATTTTTTTTTTCTACTCACGTGAGCGTGAGTAACAAAAAAAGTTCGTGAGCGAGTAAAATTGTTGCGGTAATTTTTCGTGATTATTAAAATAATAACACTAGTTTACAAATTAAAAAAAGTTTTGCGATCTACGACAATTTGCAGTTATTTTTAATGTAAAACCTTCCCTAGTAAAAAAGTTTTGATATAATGATATATATTTAAATAAATATATCTGGCTTTATGTAATTATATAATTCTATATTAGTATATATTAAATAAGATCAAGTGGATTTAATTGGATGTGATTAAAATTCGGATCTAAATATATCATTTTTTATATTTGTGTATCTAAAATAATATAATTAGATCAATATCTGATCCAAATTGATACAGCCAATTTTGAGATAAAATTAGATCTTAAAAGTTTTTTTACTCGGGTTACGCTGAATCCGAAAATCCAATCTAAAAATTTTAAAGTAGAACAGTTTTCGAGATATTGCCAACATTTCAAATTTTCATCTTTTACTTAAATTAACGGTTTTCATGGTTTTTGGTTTTAAATTAAAGGTAACTTGTTGATCTATCCAATATTTTTTAATCTGATTACACCTTCCGACAGCCAATATTAAACATGAACCGGATGATACACGTCTGAAAGTAGATATCAAATGGAGTAAAACCGCATTTATAGTTTTCCATTTCGTGATCCTGTTCATTTTTAAAGAACTTCAAAGTTTTAAAGGATACATTTTGTAAAATATTTTTGAAAAAAATTTACTTATCCTAGGATGACACTGGTGACGGCAAATGAAAGAGAAGGATCTCCCATAATTTTTCCATTTTACTATTTTGCCATATCAGGATAAAAGGTTGTGAATAATGTCATTTAAAAACTTTATCAAGATATTTTGTTGAAAATTTTGAATGATATTAAAGAATACATTTTTGAAAGGACGTTACTTACCTCCTTTTTTTCTGATATATACAAATTATAAAATAGGAAAATTAAGGTAGAGCCACTTCTTTCATTTGCTATCAACAGTGACATTCTAGGACAAGTACAAATATTAAAAAAATTATTTTATAAAATTTAATCCTCTAAAACTTTGAAGTCCTTTTAAAAGGAAACAGGATCATGAAATGAACAACTGTAAATGCAGTTTTGCTATATTTATTTTCTAGTTTAAAACGTATACTATCCAGTTCGTGTTTAACCAAATTTTTTGCCTTTTTGTCGGACGGTGTTATTTATTTAATTATCCAAACTATAAGAAAATATTAAGTCAAAAAAATGTTCACCATTTGTGGAGCAATTAATTAAATTTTTCATATTAATTTGTAGAAACGAAAAATTTTAGAAAAAAATAAATTAATAATATTTTTCAAAATCGAAATTGTTTTTGGTTTTAAAATTAAATGCATAATTAGTTAAATGAAAAGAAAACAGCTGTTTATTTACAATATTTCTAAATAAATTTAAAATTTCACTAATACCAATTTGAAAATGTATAAAATAATACAACATAATAAATTGTTGTTATTTTCTATAAACATTAAAAAAATAGATTAAATTTTTCAAAAGCAAATTTATTTAATATAATTAAACAAAATTTTAAAATTACTATATGGGGCATTCCATGTGAAATCGGACACTTTGAAAAACTTTTTTTTAGATTTTCCCAATTTGTTTACAGTTTTTAGTTCCCTTCGAAAACTCCTTCGTGGTAAATTTTCAGATTTTTTTGATGACCCGTTCAAAAGATATCGAATTTTTAAAAATTGGTGGTTTTTTCCTTTACTCAAACTTCTTTTAATCATAACTTCTTCAATAATGGTCCAAATTTCAAATTTTTTTTTTTCAAAATTTTTGTTTTTTTAAGTACTTTCTAAAAAAAAATCCCAAAAAGTTCTTAAAAGCGCTCTAGTATGCGATTTTTAAGTTTTAAAATTTAAATCTCATTTTTGAAAATGTTTGTACTCTTCGATTTTTTTGAAATTTTTTTGTGTAAAACTTCTATCAATTCTACAAATTTTTTGCCCAGGAAGATCGTGGGATAACGATTATTACTATTTTTTAAAATTTTTTTAAAAAATTTTATTGTAATTTTCCAATCTTAAAATCATTTCTACTGCTCCAATGGTGCGTCATAGAGGGGTCCTTTATAAGACCGACCCCCATTAATTTTTACGTCTGAACATTTCTTTGGAACAAACTAATACCCTATCTCCAATTTCTAAGGGGGCTCCCACACAAAACGACATTTTTTAAAATTTGCTCCAACCGCTCTAACTGCCCTAATAGTGCCCTTAGAGCAACAAAATGTATGACCGAACCACAATATTTTTTTAGTCCAAACATTTTCTCTGAACACACCTACCCTCTATCTTTAACTGTTAAGGCGGTCCCCATGCAATTTTTTTTATTTTTTGTAAATTTGATTTATTTAATCAGCTTCTACCGGTCCAATGGTGCGTCCAAAAGGGGTCATTAGTGAGACCGACCCCCATTTATTTTTACCCTACAAATTTTTTTTAAAACATACCTACGCCCTATCTCCACTCCCTAAGTAGGCTCCCATACAAAATTACATTTTTATAAAATTTACTCCAACTGTTATTTGTATGGGAGCCTACTTAGGGAGTGGAGATAGGGCGTAGGTATGTTTTGAAAAAATGTTGTAGGGTAAAAATGAATGGGGGTCGGTCTCACTAATGACCCCTCTCGGACGCACCATTGGACCGGTAGAAGCTGATTAAGTAAATAAAACAAATTTACAAAAAATAAAAAAATTGTATGGGGATCGCCTTAACAGTTAAAGATACAGGGTAGGTGTGTTCAGAGAAAAAGTTTGGACTAAAAAAATATTGTGGGTCGGTCATACATTTTGTTGCTCTAAGAGCACTATTAGGGCAGTTCGAGCGGTTGGAGCAAATTTTAAAAAATGTCGTTTTGTGTGGGAGCCCCCTTAGAAATTGGAGATAGGGTATTAGTTTGTTCCAAAGAAATGTTAAGACATAAAAATTAATGGGGGTCGGTCATATAAATGACCCCTCTATGACGCACCATTGAAGCAGTAGAAATGATGTTAAGATTGGAAAATTACAATAAATTTTTTTCAAAAAATTTTAAAAAATAGTAATAATCGTTATCCACGATCCTCGTGGGCAAAAAATTTGTAGAATCGATAGAGGTTTTACACAAAAAAATTACAAAAAAATCGAAGAGTACAAACATTTTCAAAAATGAGATTTAAATTTTAAAACTTAAAAATTGCATACTAACACGCTTTTAAGAATTTTTTGGGAAAGTACGTAAAAAAACAAAAATTTTTAAAAAAAAAAATTTAAATTTGGACCATTATTGAAGAAGTTATGAGTAAAAGAAGTTTGAGTTAAGGAACAAAATACCAATTTTTAAAAATTCGATATCTTTTGAACGGTTCATCAAAAAAATCTGAAAATTTACCACGAAGGAGTTTTCGAAGGGTACTAAAAACTGTAAGCAAATTGGGAAAATCTAAAAAAAAATTTTCAAAGTGTCCGATTTGACATGGAATGCCCCATATGTATATTAGATTTGAGTTAAAAACAATGTTAAAGAAAATGTATCAAATAAGTATTTTTATGAAATTTTCAAAAAAAAATGAAAATTGAGTGAAAGGTAGTGATATCTGTGATGCCCTAAGTAGAAACTAGAGTTTTTCACGGGAATTCCCGGGACGGGAATTCCCGGGAATTCCCGTAAATTTTCGATCCCGAAATCCCGGGAAATAGAGCGGGAATTCCCGGGAATTTTAGTTTCTTTGAAATTGTTGATTTTTCCACTTTTATTGATTATTTTGTATGTGATTTTTTATAGATTTCATTAAAATTCTTGATAATTGATGACAGAAACGTACGCAGGGACAAGAAGTTCCCAAAAAGTAATCCAAGAGACTTACGAAATGAAAAAATCTCACAATGTCTAAATCTTCGATAGGATACAATTACACAGTGATACAAAATCGAACTTTCCGAATCGGAGTGGGATGAAACCAAAAGCAATTGAAAGTTTACATTTTACATAACAAAACCCTCAAAACGTTTTTTTAGTTCAGCGCTAGATTATTTTTTACACGCATTTAAAGTTGGTGATTTTAAAGCCTTTGAAGCTTTTGTGTCCTTTAGGAGCCCCTGGTGGGGCACTTATTAGACATGTGGGGTGCAGCGTCTAAACTTAAGCTCGAAATTACGTTAGCTATAACCGGTTTGAATTTCGCTGCAATCGGTCTCGTACCTACAAATTATTAAAAAACTGTTCACCGTTGCGTATGATTGTTATTTAAAGACAGTTACAAAATTAATCATACGCCTTATTAAGCAATTATTATAATTACAATAAAATCTAGCGGTTTGTAATGCTTTCATTTGCTTTTGGTTTCATTCCATTCCGATTTTGGTTGTTGCACTGTGTTATCAGAAACTGGCACTTTTTTTTAGAAGCTTAGAAATTTTCTTTCTGAGACCTGCATTATAAAAAAAAAATATTTATGTCTCTGGACATGATTCTTTTTAAATCGATAAATTGATATAAAATCTGTGTAAGGAATGACTCTGAAATTAACGGGGTTTTCTTTTGAAAACAATAATTTTTTTTTTTAATTTTTTTTATAATTTTTTGGGGTATATAATTTCATTTCACTGAAACAGTTACATTCAGTTTCAGAGACATAATTGAGATATTCAGTTATATTGTGTTTTAGAGGCAAAGAGCTGAGAACCAATTGTAAAAATAAACTAATATGAATTAGTATAAATGACGAATTTTTATTATTACAACAGATAAAGCGATGTGAAATACCATATTTCCTAAAAAATACTTTTAAGTGAGTTCGACATATTTGGGCCGTTTTTTATAAAAACTGGGTAACAAAAATTGTTCTTTTTTTCTCGAAACTTCTTTTTTTTGTTTATTTTAAAGGTACTAAATACGATTTTTATGGTGTTAATAAACATTATAAATAGTGTAATCGCATTCATAAGCTTTTTAAATATATTTTTTTGACAAAAAATTTGGGTTTTTAGTTTTTGCGGGAATTCCCGGGATCCCGGGAAATTTAAAAATGAATCCCGCTTTCCCGGGAAATGAAAAAGTCCGGGAAAAGAAAAACTCTAGTAGAAACCCATTTTATTTATTGCCCCACCTGAAATTATTCAGTTTTTTTAATTAAAAAAACTCACGTCTAAACGTGACATAAATATGTTAGACATTTAGACAAATAAAAAGTAATAGTCAGACTTCAACTTCATTTTCATTCGCCTCGAACTAAAATAATTTTTCAAATTAAAAAAAAAATTAAAATGTCTAAACGAGCCATGAAAACAAAAACGTCTTTAATTTTTTATAATTTTTTTGTTTGCTTGACGTTAAAGTCGGGTTTATAACATTCAGTAGACTCAGAAACCATTTTTTTTAATCTCATAAAAATTTTGTATTATAAAGAGGTTATTTATTCAAAATACCGTCCTACATGTGCCTGTGTCAACGGTTTATTATTTTATAAATTTGTTTATTAATGTTCTTTTGCATATTTTGCGCACAATTAATTAAAATTGTATGCTGCAGTAAAATTTCTTTAATAACAAATTGTCATGCACCTTTCTGTACAAATACAATTTTCTATAGTGCATATTGGAGACTTTTAAAAATATTTATGGTTTATTAATATTTTCAATGATTTATAGCTGTGCTGTTATTGAAACATTAAGTAAAATACATTATTTAAAAAAATAAGAAACGAAATTAATTAAGTGAAATTATGAAGATTTTTTTTTTTTGTACAAAAAATATCTTGTGTACAATGTTGATTTTTTAGTACTGGGCTTATCACTTTTTTAGAAAATATGTGCTAGTTTAGCACATTTTAAGAAAGAATGGAATTCAGTGCAACAATCAAAATCGGAATGGGATGAACCCAAAAAACCTTAAGGATTTTTTTTAGTTCAGTGCTAGATTTTTTTTACACACATTTGAAGTTGGTGAACTTTTATTATAATTATAATAATAATTGCTAGAAAACTGTTTAAGTGGCGTATACTTAATTTTGTCATACGCAACGGTGCACAGTGTTTTTTTTTTTATTAATTTGGCTATTCATACAAAAACATTAAAAATTAATGATTTCTTAGGTTATTTTTAAAATTTTTCTATTGAATTATACTTTAAAAAAATTTTTATAAAATCGATCCCGCAATCAACTACATTCTGGCCAGATACTTAACCCATCGTGCCAAAGTCACTTGATACAAATATGTTTTTATATTTCTATAAAAAATTTTTTGATTTTTTTTCTACAAAAAATAACCCACACAAGTAGGTATAAACTAATGGTTTATCTTTAAAAAATGCCAACAATTAAAAAAAAAAAAATAACGTACACAAATCATTAAAAATTAAAGAAATATCACTTATTTTTACTTACACAACAAAAATCAATTACTTTAAAAAATGAATGCTAATAAAAGTCTTTATTTTTTATGATGTTACTTTTGAAGCAAAGAACAAAAAAAGTCATTTAAAAAAAATTAACAATAAACGAAAGCGTTTTCTTTAAAAACAACAAATCGTTCATCTTTTTAAATAAACTACAAACAGTTAATGACTTCAGTTTTTAAGTGTGCGCGTAAAAAAAATCTAGCACTGAACTTAAAAAAGCCTTGAGGGGTTTGTTATGTAAAATATCGACTTTTGTTTGTTTTTGATTTCATCACATTCCGATTCAAAAAGTTCGATTTTGTATCGCTGTATAATTGGAACCCTTATAAATACTTTTGGACCAACCAGTGACTTAAATTTCTTTTCAACGTGAAACCCCCCACTTCCCCCCCCCCCATATTCCAAACATAACACGTGTTTAACACAAATCATGATTTTGGCCCATCAAATTTTCTGTTATAGCAAAAAATTATGTATAGAAAATTAATTATGTCAATTTAATAAATTCATAATAATAATCGCATAAATTATTACAATATTTTAATACCAATAACTAATTGATTTGACATTCATTATGTTTTTATTTTAGCAAATTAATAAAAATAAAAAAATAAAACTATTATTAAACTATTTATGCATAAATGGATTAACATTAATTGTTTATTTGCATAGTTCCGTAATATAAATTAATACTGTCGTTACCATGGTGATATTAATGACAGTTATTAAAATATATTGTTTGAAGCTAAATTAGATCATTAATATAATAAGAATTAAATCGGGTTAAGGATAAAACAATATATTAACTTTTATTTTTTTTTTTGTATTTTTAGGAATTTTGTATGACAACAATTGGAAAAAAATCGGTGAGTAATAAAAGATTTATGTCCCTTCCTTGTACTACCTTGATAAAATTTTTCAAATTCCTAGGCATAAGCTGTGTTTTTTTTTTAAATCCAAAACAAAAACATGATTAAGGTCCTAATGAGTCACCCTGTGTTTTGTATTTTTGTAATATTGTTGAAGCATACCTTTAGGCGCGCAAAATGAACTACCACACCATAGAATAACAGTATACTACCGCACAGAAAAAAATAAAAAAAATATTTGAGTACATTTTTAATACTATTGAGTAAAAAATTACTCAATTTTGCACCAGTAAACAATTTTGTAGTATTGAGTAAATTTTTAATAAAAATTTATTAAATGTTTAAAAAAATTTTAGTAAATTTTTAATTGACACAATTAAAAATTTACTCAAAATTTATCTATTTAATTTTTTTAAAAGTTTAAAAAAGTTTTAAATTTTTTTACAAAAAAAAAGAGAAAAAAAAACCAAAAACTTTTTTTTTCAAACTTTTCCAAACATATTTATGTCTCAAAAACATAGGAAAATTTTATAAAGACGATTACAAACTTTCATATACATACACAAATAACTATAAACTAAACGAGAATTCAAAAAACTATGAGGTTTAAAAAAAAAAATAAAAAAACTATTAAATTTTTATTAAATTATTTTTAAAATTTTTAAGTAAATTTTTAATTGCGTCAAATAAAAAATTACTCAATTTTTGTTTTTAAATTTAAACAAGTGATTAATCGAATTTGTTTCTTCCATATTTTTTTCTGTGTGTCATATATTGTTCAATAAAAAAAAAAACAAATTCTGATACAGATTTTATATAAAAATTCTTAGATAAAAAATTTCTCCGTTTGTGAGAATTTAATATCAGATTTTAAATTTTCTTTATATAGGAAAAATTCTTAGATCCTTAAACATTTTTTCTACATAAAAAATTTTTCAGAAAATTTTTTTTTCTCTTTTAAAAAAATTCTCAGATCCTGACACATGTTTATATATGGGGCATTCCATGTGAAATCGGACACTTTGAAAAACTTTTTTTTTAGGTTTTCCCAATTTGTTTACAGTTTTCAGTACCCTTCGAAAACTTCTTCGTGGTAAATTTTCAGATTTTTTTGATGACCCGTTCAAAAGATATCGAATTTTGAAAAATTGGTAGTTTGTTCCTTTACTCAAACTTCTTTTAATCATAACTTCTTCAATAATGGTCCAAATTTCAAATTTTTTTTTTTTCAAAATTTTTGTTTTTTAACGTACTTTAAAAAAAAAATCCCAAAAAATTCTTAAAAGCGCTCTAGTATGCGATTTTTAAGTTTTAAAATTTAAATCTCATTTTTGAAAATGTTTGTACTCTTCGATTTTTTTTAAATTTTTTTGTGTAAAACTTCTATCAATTTTAAAAATTTTTTGCCCAGGAGGATCGTGGGACAACGATTATTACTATTTTTTAAAATTTTTTTAAAAAATTTAATTGTAATTTTCCAATCTTAAAATCATTTCTACTGCTCCAATGGTGCGTCATAGAGGGGTCCTTTATAACACCGATCCCCATTATTTTTTACGTCTTAACATTTCTTTGGAACAAACTAATACCCTATCTCCAATTTCTAAGGGGGCTCCCACACAAAACGACATTTTTTAAAATTTGTTCCAACCGCTCTAACTGCCCTAATAGTGCCCTTAGAGCAACAAAATGTATGACCGACCCACAATATTTTTTTAGTCCAAACATTTTCTCTGAACACACCTACCCTCTATCTTTAACTGTTAAGGCGGTCCCCATACAATTTTTTTTTATTTTTTGTAAATTTGTTTTATTTAATCAGCTTCTACCGGTCCAACGGTGCGTCCGAGAGGGGTCATTAGTGAGACCGACCCCCATTTATTTTTACCCTACAACATTTTTTCATACATACATACCTACGCCCTATCTCCACTCCCTAAGTAGGCTCCCATACAAATAACAGTTGGAGCAAATTTTATAAAAATGTGATTTTGTATGGGAGCCTACTTAGGGAGTTAAGATAGGGCGTAGGTATATTTTGAAAAAATGTTGTAGGGTAAAAATGAATGGGGGTCGGTCTCACTAATGACCCCTCTCGGACGCACCATTGGACTGGTAAAAGCAGATTAAATAAAACAAATTTACAAAAAATAAAAAAAATTGTATGGGGACCGCCTTAACAGTTAAAGATAAAGGGTAGGTGTGTTCAGAAAAAATGCTTGGACTAAAAAAATATTGTGGGTCGGTCATAAATTTTGTTGCTCTAAGGGCGTTATTAGGGCAGTTAGAGCGGTTGGAACAAATTTTAAAAAATGTCGTTTTGTGTGGGAGCCCCCTTAGAAATTGGAGATAGGTTATTAGTTTGTTCCAAAGAAATGTTAAGACGTAAAAAATAATGGGGGTCGGTCTTATAAAGGACCCCTCTATGACGCACCATTGGAGCAGTAGAAATGATGTTAAGATTGGAAAATTACAATAAAATTTTTTCAAAAAATTGTAAAAAATAGTAATAATCGTTATCCCACAATCCTCCTGGGCAAAAAATTTGTAGAATTGATAGAAGTTTTACACAAAAAAATTTCAAAAAAATCGAAGAGTACAAACATTTTCAAAAATGAGATTTAAATTTTAAAACTTAAAAATCGCATACTAAAGCGCTTTTAAGAATTTTTTGGGATTTTTTTTTTAAGTACGTAAAAAAAACAAAAATTTTGAAAAAAAACAATTTGAAATTTGGACCATTATTGAAGAAGTTATGATTAAAAGAAGTTTGAGTAAAGGAGCAAACTACCAATTTTTAAAAATTCGATATCTTTTGAACGGGTCATCAAAAAAATCTGAAAATTTACCACGAAGGAGTTTTCGAAGGGTACTAAAAACTGTTACCAAATTAGGAAAATCTAAAAAAAAAAATTTCAAAGTGTCCGATTTGACATGGAATGCCCCATATAAAAAAAACTCTTAAATTCTGAGAATTTTTTTCTATATAAAAAAATTCGAAGATTCTGAGACATTTTTCTATATAAAAAAATTCGAAGATTCTGAGACATTTTTCTATATAAAAAAATTCTTAGATTCTGAAACATTTTTTTTTTATAGAAAAATTCTCCGATTCTGAAACATTTTTTCTATATAGAAAAATTCTCAGATTTTTGTTTTCTCTTTTAAAAAAATTCTCAGATCCTGACACATGTTTTTATATATACAAAAAAAACTCTATAATTCTGAGAATTTTTTTCTACATAAAAAATTCTCAGATTCTGTGACATTTTTTCTATAGAGAAAAATTCGCAGATTCAGAGACATTTTTACTTTATAGAAAAGTTCTCAATTTTTTTATTTAAAAAAATTCTTAGATTTTGAGACATTTTTTCTATATAGAAAAAGTTTTAGATTCTATGACATTTTTTTTACATAAAAAAATTCTCAGATTCTGAGACATTTTTTCTATATAAAAAAATTCTTAGATTTTGAGACATTTTTACTTTATAGAAAAGTTCTTAGTTTTTTTTATATAGAAAAATTCTCAGATTTTGAGCCCTTTTTTCTAAATAGAAAAAGTTGAAGATTCTTTGACATTTTTTCTACATAAAAAAATTCTCAGATTCTGAAATATTGTTTCTATACAGAAAAATTCTCAGATTCTTAGACATTTTTTTTATACAGAAAAATCCTCAGATTTTGAGACATTTTTTTCTATTTAGAAAAATGGGCTCAGAATCTGTAACATTTTTTCTATATAGAAAAAAATTTTTCTACATTAAAAAAATTCTTATATTCTGAGACATTTTTTCTATATTTTTTTTTTCTTAAATTCTAAGACATTTTTTCTATATTGAAAAATTCTCAGATTCTGAGACATTTTTTCTATACAGAAAAATCCTCAGATTTTGAAACATTTTTTCTATTTAGAAATAAGGGCTTAGAATCTGTGACATTTTTTCTATATAGAAAAAGTCTCAGACTCTGAGACATTTCTCCTATATAGAAAAATTCTCAGTTTCTAAGACATTTTTTCTATATAGAAAAATTCTCAGATTTTGAGCCCTTTTTTCTAAATAGAAAAAGTTGCAGATTCTATGACATTTTTTCTACATAAAAAAATTCTCAGATTCTGAGATATTGTTTCTATACAGAAAAATTCTCAGATTCTGAGAAATTTTTTCCATATAGAAAAATTCTCAGATTCTGAAACGTTTTTCTATGTTGAAAAATTCTAAGGTTCTTAAACAGTTTTTTATGCAGAAAAAATCTCAGGTTCTAATTTTTTTTTCTCAGATTCTAACACATTTTCTCCAAAATTCATATATTAAATGTTTATTTACCTCTTCCTCCACCAGCTGTTAAAGGTGTTAGTGGACATACTGGAAAGAGATGGGCTTGCAGAAACTGTACACGACCTCCCATCTCCATTTTATGAATTTTATTAACAAAATATTTTCTTTTTTTTATAAAATCATTTTTAAACACTTGTTTTATACACTTTTGTTTAATCACCGCTTGAAATATTTCAAATCCTAATCAATTTCCTGTCTTTCCTTCCGTTATACATTTTTTTTGGTTATTTTGAACGGAAAACCTTGACATTATACATTAACAATGGATTTTTTCTTACATTATTATTTATATTTTAAAAAGATTTTCAAATGGATTTAATAGATTTTTTTTTTTTATAAAATAAAAATCATTTTATTATATTTTCCTTTTCACTTTGAAATGTTTATTTTTCCCTTCACATATTTTCAATTCACGTGTTCTGTCGCGCAACTAACAAGTTTTACAATAAAATTGTTTTTCCAACCCAAAAACAAATAGGAAAAAACTATTGTTGATTTTTGTTATTCCCGAGTAAAAAAAGTTTATATATAATTGTATATAATTTGATGTAATATATATATAATTATAAAAGATTATATAAAGAGGTTTCAGTTTTTAAAAAATTTAATAAATTATATAAAATTATATATAATTTGATGAGATTATATATAATTTTATCCGAAAATTTTTATAATTTTTTTTTTTATAAAATTTGATCAAATTATATCTCATTTAATCAAATTTTTCCATAACTTTTTATAATTTGATATATGTAATATATATAATTATATAAGATTATATAAAGAGGTTTTAGTTTTTTAGAAAATTGAATAAAATTACATTAAATTATATATAATTTGATGAGATTATATATAATTTTATTCGAAAAATTTTATAATTTTTTTTTTTATAAAATTTTATCAAATTATATCTCATTTAATCAAATTTTATCTTATTTAACTTCCCGAGTAAAAATTTTCATATGATGCAATATATAATGATATATGACACAATATATATTAATACGCAATTTGATCCGAATAATGGTGGATGTTTTTGCATTAAAAAAGATCAACTTGTATAAAATATGATTTGATTTCATCCGAGTTTTGACCAGACATTGCCTTATATTGGTGGATCTAATTAGATCTAATTGCACAAAAACATATAAAATCCTGGTGTTTTTTTGGTTTGGATTGAGATACACCACAGGTCAACGATACATTCACCAAACACATAATTTTCAAAAACAAAAAAAAAATGTTTGGGTACGCT
Source organism: Pegoplata infirma (assembly GCA_963921195.1). Lineage (NCBI taxonomy): Eukaryota > Metazoa > Arthropoda > Insecta > Diptera > Anthomyiidae > Pegoplata > Pegoplata infirma. Next base: position 134,448,686 of record OY992540.1, on the reverse strand, counting down.
TCGAACCAGATAGGTGATATACATAACCCTAACAAGGAAATGTTTAGGAACATTTTAAAAAGTTTCTTATACTTTGCCTAAAAAACTTAGAAAATTTTTTGTTAATTGGAAACATATATTGTTTTGTATGGAACAGAATAAGCTATATATAATTTTATGTTAAATTATGCTGAAAAACAAATTTTGTATTGACCCTCATATAATTTTATATAATTATATCAACCGTACACCATTTAATCCGACCCGAGTAAAAAAGATCTGATATAATCATATATGCTATTATATAATTATTTATATTTATATATGGTTATGCATGAACTTTGATATGGACATATAAGTTTATATATAGCATTGTATTTTTCCTTATTTTTTAATATGATAACATACATATTCATATTTATTCACATACCGATCTATATGAAATTAGATATGACATATAAGGTGGGGGATTTTTAGATATGGCAGATAAAAAGATATATGATTTTATTTATAATTATATCCTGAAAAAAATTTTCCAAATTTTCTAAGTCCCGGAAAATTAAAAAAAAAAGATTAAAAAATTTTCAAGTCCTAAAAAATTTTATTAAAATTTTCCAAAGTCCCGGACACAAAATTTTTTTTTGGGTAAAACAATCATTGAAAATGTTTTTAGGAGAAATTTTATTTTTTTGAAAAATTTCTAAGTTCCAAAAAAAATGTTTTTGGAATTTTTAAGTGCCTTAAAAATGATTTTAGAAAAAAAAAAAAATTTACAAATTTTTAATAATTTGCTAAGTCCCGAAAAAGTTCCGAAGAATGCAATAAAAACTCTTCTAATTGATAATCTATCCAATTTAATAAAATAATTTCTAATTTCACGTTTGAAATTCCAAAAAATTTTACCAGATTTCATCTAATTATATAAAAATATATCTAATTTTAACAGATAAGATATGATTTAATACAATTAGATAGACCCATTATTGGGGTCAAACTTAATCAAATTTGATATTATTTTATCAAAAATAATAGAATTTGATATAATCGTATAATATTCGATCCGCCAATTTCCGGATCAAAATTAATATGGATTTACATAAAACCATATCTGTTCATATATAATTAAATATTGCGTCATATAACTTTTTTTTACTCGGGGAATAATGATTAAATTATATATAATTGCATATGATTGCATTTAAAAAATTTAGAAAATATCCTACGGGATATATATAGTCATATATGATATATTATGTTTGTATCAAATTATATATTGTTATATATGTTTATTTTTACTCGGGTTTATAAAATTTGATAAAATTTTATCAAATTGGATATAATTTGAATTAATTTTATAAAAATTTTATATAAAATAAATTTCGGGTAAAATTATATATAATTTTTATCTAATATTGTCCAATTATCTGAAACCTCTATATATAATCTTATAAAACTATATATCATTTTATTAAATTTATGTAACAACTTTTTTACCCGGGTTCTGTATATTTTTTTTTACTTTTTCTTCTCACTAACATTTTTTTTTTTTGAAATCAACAAACATACTTGTAGAAAATTGCAAAAAAAAACATAAAAAATTCCAATATACAGTTTTTGTAATTCAACATTTAACAAAAAAAAAAAATAACAGAAAAACGTCAAGGAAATTCCTTGGATACCTTTTAACGTTTTTTTTTTTTTGTTTTCTTGTAAAATTGATAGGTTACCAAACTCTTTTGTTATTTTTTCCTTCCATTTAGTTCAGTATTCATTTAAACAGTCCATACAATTTGAAAATTCTAAAAAATTTTTAGAAATTTCATTTTAGGTCTATATATGTGGTGCAGGAAAAACAAATACATTAGACTGGGCTGAAATGAAATATTTGATTGAATTTTACAATCGCTCAACAGATTCCTGAACATAGAAAAAAAACTATTTCTGGGACTTAATAAAAAGTACTAAAACGATAGATATTTTTTTCTATATGGAAAGTCTACGATTCTAAAACAATTTATCTGTAAAAAAAATTCTTAGATCCTAAAACATTTTTCCTAAAGACATTTTTCTGTATAGAAAAGTTTTCTGATTCTGTGATATGTTTTCATATTTTCTATATTTTCTCAGATTCTTAGATATTTTGGAACTTTTTTTTTGAAATTTTCATGTACACTCAAAAAAATAAACTGGTAAAATGCCTTGTAATCCCGTTCTACCAATATTTAACAATTTTCCATTTTGAAAGGTTATTTTACAAAAAAAAAAATTGTAATTTTACAACAAAGTTTTTATTACGAGGATTCTAGTTGAATTACAAAAAAAAACTGTTATTTTACAAAAATTATGTTATACGAGGATTTATGTATGTTGTTTAACAAAAAAAAAAAAAATTTTTTTTTTGTAAATTTTTTTTATTGAAAAATATTTAAAAAAAAAGTTGAAAAAATTTTGAAAAATTTATTACGAGGATTCTAATTACTTTACAAAAAAACAGTTATTTTACAAAAATGATTTTATTACAAGGATTTATGTTGTTTAACTATTTTTTTTTGTGAATTTACCATTTTGGTTTGTAAATTTACCATTTTTATATTTACCATTTTTTCTTGTAAGTTTACCATTTTTTTTTGTATTTTTTCAGTTTTAAAACTATATTTTTACCAATAAAATTGGTTATTTTACCAATTTTTGTCGCATTCAAAATTACGAGGAAATCCTCGTAATTTTACGAGAATTTTACCTACCTCCTATTTTACGAGAATAGCCTCGTAAAATTACGAGATTTTTTGGTAACTTTACAAGTTTTTTTTTTTGAGTGTACTATTTAAAAAGCACCAAAAAATTATACCAAACAGTGCCCTATTTTTTTTTTTAGATTCTGAGCCATTTTTCCTATATTAAAATTTCTATAGAAAAATTTTCATACATTTTTCTTCTATTTGGTCTGTGGAAATGTTGATCTGTCTGTGGAAATGTTGATCACGGCCTAAGTATTAAACAGATATGACCAAGACTTAACATGATTACTTGCTGTTGCCCTAAGTAGTTTGGTATTGTATTTGAGCAAAATCGGTTAATCGGTTCAAAAGTTATGAACGAAAATGTAAGGACACCTCGAAAATTTTGGTAAATTCAACATAACCTAAAAATACAAAATGTTTTAATTCGGCTGCTGGTTGACACATGTGAACAGAATTGATCACCAAATGGTATTTAAACAAGTACAAACATATTTTTTTACAAAAACAAAATTATCGCCAAATATTTTTTCACTAAAAATTTTTTTTCGCGAATTTTTTATTTTTTTTTTTTCAAAATGTTTTTTTTTTGCAAATAAACTTTTTTACATTGTGGAGGGAATCAATACATTCGGCAAGGTCGAATTTAGCTTTTTTACTACTTTTATATAGAAAAAGTTTCAGATCCTGTGACATTTTTTCTATATAGAAAAAGTCTCAAATTCTGTGACATTTTTTCTATATAGAAAAAGTCCCAGATTCTGTGACATTTTTCGATATAGAAAAAGTCTCAGATTCTGCGACATTTTTTCTATAGAGAAAAAGTCTCCGATTCTGTGACATTTTGTCTATACAGAAAAAGTCTCAGATTCTGTGACATTTTTTTTCTATATCGAAATAGTCTCAGATTCTGAAAAGCTTTTTTATATATAGAAAAAGTTTCAGATTCTGATATATTTTTTTTTATAGAAAAGTCTCAGATGCTGGGTTTTTTGGCACTTTTATGTACTTAAAAAGCACAAAGAAAGGTTCCAAATAGTGGCCTTCAAACAAGTGATATGGTTCTGGCAACCATAATTTGAGAGCATCATATTATGATTAAAAATTATCTCATATTTTGTTTGTAGCAACCATAAAATATTTGCATCAATCATGTTATGATAATCGTCAAATTTTAATTTAGGACCATAATATGATTGCTACAAAAATGTTATGAATACTATAAACATATAATGATGCAATTTTCAATCATAATATCACGCTCTTAAATTATGGTTGCTTCTCTGAGTGAACTTTCTCTTTCCTATAGAAAAATTCTCTGATTCTGTGTCTTACGATTCTAAGAATTTTTTTTGTGGAAAATCAAAGTGTATAGTTCAAGCCCACTCTGACAAAAATATAGATAATCGAATCATATAATGTAAAGCTTTTAAATGATATTGTTTGAAGAGTTTGTAATAGAAAACCAAAATAGAATTAAAAAAATGAAACAAAGTTTATTGGCTTCGATTACATATGGATGTTTCCATTAGAACTATGTCATCGAAAAAATAGATGTGAGAATAACCGGTTTTAGTTTGGTGTCAAAAAAAAGTTCAATTCAGAAACTTAAACAAGTTTCGTGCAATCCAATTTTTTGCAACTCACATTTCTGCTGGACACTTTTTTTACCTCCTCGAATTTTCTAAATGCCAGAAGCATTTCATTTAGTGTACCCCCAATCCAATCTACATATAAAGTCGTCACATGCCACCATTCATATTTTGACACCTTCCTTATTCACCTTGACCATCAAAATGTCAGACAAGGGATGTTTATCACATTTTTTTTTGTGTAAAATAAATTTATATTTTTAAATAAATTAAATTTTATATTTTCGACAATAAATTTTATCTCTTAATATGTATTTCCCTAAGATGTCTTTTTTATTTGTTTTTTTCTTAAACCACCTGTTCCCGAGATCTTAAATTGACGACAGCTGAAATTTTTTCTGTCACAACTACTGCATACCATAATTTGTCGTTTTCCTCAAAAAAAAATAAATTAAAACACAAGTAAGGTAGAAAGAAATTATTTTAAAAATTTTAAATCTATTTGAATTATGTAAAATTTATTTTTAAAAGAAATTTATATGAAATGATTATTTTAATGTATTTTAAATATTATTTTGTTTTTTAAAAACATCTTGTTATTTATTTTGTTTATTTGAAAAATACTAATTTGTTTTCTTTTTTTTAATAAAAATTGTGTAAATTAAAAAAAAAAATAAAGGGGGCCTATTCGGCTGTGCCGAATCAAAAATACCCTCCAAATAGGTTTTTTTAGGGAAATTAAAAATACTGGAAAATGCGGTAAAATCTGCTGAATTGAGCTGAAAAATCTGCTGATTTAAGCAGAAAAATATACTGATTTTAGCACACAAATCTGCTGATTTCAGATAAACAATCTAAGCATATAAAATGTATTTTATTGATGCAAAAAAAAAACTTAAAACGATTTTAAGCATAAAGTTTTTTCCAACTTAGTTATGCTGTTTTTCAACAAAATTTTTAATTTTTTTGAAAAAAATCTTAAAAAATTTTCTTGAAAACAAGATAACTATAAATTTCTGTAAAATTAGCTAAATAATCATCTAATTTCTGTTATTTTTTAGAACTAACATGACAGATAGTTCAGTTAAAATATCCATTTCAGCAGATCTTAACCAGACCCTTTTGGACTTATTGCACAATAATAATAGATCTAACCAAATATGGATCCAATCGGTTCGTGTTTGGACTACAACTAATGACTATAATTTTCTTTGTTGTTACGTTTTTGTTTTCGATCTCATATCTCTAGTTTTTTTTTGTGCTATTGTTTTAAGAAAAATCCTTTTTCGTGATAAAAAAATACTGTAAGAAATTAAAAAAATCAAAGTTCTTTAGTTAATACGTTATTTAAATGGTCCCGGTAAAATTAAAAAAATTCCCGCTTTCCCGGGAAATGAAAAAGTGCGGGAAAAAACTCTACCTCCAAAGTTCCTGTAGCATATTTCTTTACTTATAACTAGAGATGGGCGCTTGAGTGATTTTTGACTCACACTCACTCACAAACATATTATTTCTACTCACACTCACAATCAAATGATTAAATTTAATACGACTCACACTCACGTACACTCACGCAAGCTTCACTCACACTCACGTCGGCCTACACTCACAAAACTCTTATTTATACAAAAAAAATCGAAAACTAAAATTTCACAAATTTTTCAAAAATTTCAACAAAATTTAAACTTTAGCAAAATTTTATATTTTTATTTAGCTTTTTTTGGGACGAAATCTTACGCCAAATTTCACAATTTTGTTGTTGCTTTTTTTTTGGTACGAAAGGAAATATAAAGAGAAAATGAATCACGCTGTTGGAAAAAAATGTGAATTTTTTGATAATTTTATCAGAATCTTACAATTCATTCGTTAAATCAATCATTATTTTGATTGACTATAAATAAAAAATTGATCAAAATCGAAAAAATGTTTGATTGTAAAAATTTTCAATCAATCACCTACAATTTGATGATTGGTATAACAATTTTCTTAATTGGAGGAATTTCAATCAAAAATTTATTGAATCCGCGTTTTTGTTGATTGAAATTTGTTTTAAATTCTTCCTGTGTACGAATCAAAATGCACTCGAATCAACTGATTTTCTGTTTTTATACCAATGCACTAACAAAAACATTTTTTTTAATACACTTTTGATGCAAATCTAGTTTTTTGATGCATTTTTCAAGATTTTTTTTTGAAAACCTGCATAAATTGAAAATATGTAACTTTTTTTATGTAAAACTGAGCTGCGTTTTTACTGTAACGGCGTTTCTTTAAATGTTCTCGATTTTTTGAAAATTATATTTTTGGTTTTTGTATACATAAAATATATCGTCGAACTATATTCAATAAATGCCAACTCGAAAAAGCTTACTGTTCAGGAGAGCTAAAAAACTAGTTATTTCGCATATTATTGCAAAAATAAACAATGTACCTTCCACAAGATGGTTTAAATATTCTAAACAATTTTTACCTATGCAAAAATTTTCATATTTTGCACTTGTTCGCGTATTTTTCAGAGATGGCATTTATTACTATATCAAAAAACAAATATTTTTTTAGAGTTGGCATATTTTGTCGGAAAATAAAAATAAATTTTTTTTTTGAAAAATTTTTAAAATTTTTTTTTTTTGGTTTTTGTTATCCTTAGTACGGTAATTGCAAAAACTGAACAGAAAATTAAAAATCTTTGCATATTTTTAAAAGTTACTAGCTCCGAAAGCCTTTTAATCTCAGGGTTGTCAACTTTGGGACTCTGTAACTCACGCTGTATTGCAATAGGGTCACTCCAAACTAGCTATTTTGAAAGCTTATATCATTGACTTTATTTGCCCCATTCATTATGTTTCAATCTGATAAATAGTTTGAAAGTTACATAAATATAAGCAATTTTTTTTTGCAAACACTATTTACCGATATTTTCAAAATGGCAATATCTGGAGAACCAGTCATTAGATATCAAAATCTTTACAAGATTTGTGTTTAGCATGGCAAATGCAATAAGATATGTGGTATAATTTTTTTAAAAATTTTTTGAAAAATTTTTGGAAATTTACAATGGGAGTTGGCATTTATTTCCACCAAAAAAATATGTACTTTGAGTTAGCAGAATAACAAAAATGGATGTAAAACGACAACAAATTATTTTTTTGCTCTGAAATTTTTATGGCAGATAGGTATTACATAGGGGAGCTATTTGCCATCGGAAACTAATTTCCGTCAAATTTGAGTTGGCATATTTTGAATATAGGTTCACGATATATTATCAAGTTTGTTTAATTTTTATTAATAATGAAAATTAGTTATTTATTCGACGTTTAATTGTGCAATAAAATTGGATAGTCCCCGAAACGATCGTCAACTCATTCCTGAAAATTGCCAAATTTTGTGAAAGCTAAAACTCTATGAGTATTTAATAGGAGAATATCCTGATAAAGAAAGTAGAGTTAACATAACTACTTGTTATGTAAATTTATAATGGGGAAATTGGCCTCGAACTGGAATAATCTCTATTTCATTGAAATATATATTTTTATTTGAAATCACGAAAATTTTATGAAAAGGCGTCGCAATAAAAACGGAACTCAGTTTTACCAAAAAAATTACATATTTTTCATTTATGCAGGTTTCAAAAAAATTAAAGGGGGTGAAAGTTTTAAAAAATGCATCCAAAAATTGCATTTGCAATAAAAATGCATTAAAAAAATGTTGGTTGTGCATTGGTATAAAAAACGGACAATCGTTTGAATTGAATCCTTTTTGAATAGATATTTTCGGAAATTTTTGATAAAATTACAATATAAACATATTTTTTTTTGTATAAGAAACCCAAATAATTATTTTTTTAAAAAATCACGATAATTTTATGAAACTCCATCAGAAAAAAATGTAACCAATTTTATATAAAAAAATGCTATATTTTCAAGAAAAATAAAATAAGGGGGAAAAAGTTTTGAAAAATGCATCACTTAATTTTTTTGCATTGGTAAAAAAAGGACTAAATTTTCAATCGAATGTTTTTTGAATCGTGGAAATCCGATTGATACTTTAGGAGATATGCCTCTTCAAAATAACATACTTTTTTAATGCAATGAAAAAGAGTTTATTCTGATTCGAGGTCTTTTCATGTTCCCCATTATGAATTAATACTTTTTTAATATTTTAAATTTTTAAAGAAAATAAAATTTGCGAAAAAATCGCTTTTTTTTAAAATTAAACATGTAGAAAAGATAAATTCAACTTGGCCGAATCTATGAATACCCTCCACAATGCCCTTTTTAAGTGTTAGTAAATTTTCTAACGTGAAAAAAATAACATTTTTGATTAGAAATATTTTATTTTGTGGTGAAAAAACTTCTTTTAAATTAATTTTTGAAAAAAAACATAATTTACAAAATTTTTTTTTGAATGTAAAATTTTTTTTTGAGTGTATTTTTATTTTTTGTAGTGTATAAATTAGTGCCTACGGTCAGTACCGTAGAACCGGGAATACCGGTATTCCCGGTTCTCGGTATTACCGGGAAATGGTACCGGTTTCCCGGTTCTTAATTCATTCCCGGTATTCCCGGGAATACCGGTATTCCCGGTTCCGGTTCTGACGGTATTCCCGGTACTACCGGTATGTATATTTTGTAAAATTAAAATTGTGTGTTTGTTTTTACCAAAAAAAAATACAAAACATGTGAAAAATACCATTTCCATTTTATTTTTTTAATTTAAGAAAAAATAGTTACATAATTTTTAAATCATGTACAAACACAACTAAAAATTACTGAAATACTTATTAAATAGTGTAATTTAAATATTTTATGGTATAGTATTTTTTTGGTTTTTGAGAACCGGTACCAGAATCAGAACCGGGAATACCGGTATTCCCGGGAATATATCTAGAACCGGGAAACCGGTTCCAGAACCGGGAATACCGAGAACCGGGAAATGGGGGGCACTAGTATAAATATTTTTGAGTGACAAAAATACGTTGTAAAATATTTTTGTGACTTGCAAATGTTTTTAAAACATGTTTAACAGGTTGTCAACACGTGAATTAAAGGTGAAACTAATCTGAAATTCACGGTTTTGCTAATAACTTTTGAAACGTTGGATCGATTTGGCTGAAATTCAATACGATCCAGCCCAGGGAAACGACAAATATATATGCCAAGCTCAGAATTGTCTTTAGAAAGTTATCGTGTTTTTTATCTCGAAAATTCACGAAAAACCCTTGCCGAAATTCAGTCTTTTGCTCATAACTTCTGAACCACTGGACCGATTTCGCTGGATTGTAATACCAACCTGACCAGGTAAATAACCAGCATATATGTCAAACTTCAGGAGCCTCCGTATAGTCTTTCAAAAGTGAGCGTGTTTTCAACAGACAGACGGACGGACGTCGCTAGATCGTCTTAAAATTGATCGAGGATCATATTATATATACTTTATGGGGCCCTAGACCAATATTTCGAGGTGTTACAAACGGAATGACAAACTTATATATACCCTCTATTACTAGAGTGGAGGGTAAAAAAACTGACAACCGTCAAATTTAAATTTTTTGAATTTTAGGTCATAATACCTGCCAAACGATGGCCACGTTAAAACAAATTGTGGGAAAATTTATGAAAAAATTTTGCTGAAAAAATTTTGCATGGTCATCTTCAGTCGGCAACCAGCGGTCAAATTTGGAAATATATGTTATGACCAAATCCGGCTCAAAAATTCGTAAATTTTATTGGAAAAATATTTCAAAAAATCCAAAACCGCGATTTTTTTGTCCACAGATGCTAATTTTTAAACATGAAAATTATCTTTTTATCCAAATTGGTCTCAAAAGTTGGAAAATGTTAAATGTGTTATCTAAGAAATATATACTTTTGCTATCTAAAAAATATAAAAACAACGCGATTTTGGTCCGAAAATGCTGATCAGCATCTGTGGATCAAAATCGCAGATCAGCATTTCTGAACCAAAATCGCGTTTTTATATTTTTTTAATACTTTTTAGATAACACACTTAAAATTTTCCAACTTTTGAGACCAATTTGGATAAAAAGATAATTTTTATGTTTAAAAATCAGCATCTTTGGACCAAAATCGCGGTTTTGGATTCTTTTAAATATTTTTTCAATAAAGTACGCAAAATTTCCGAATTTTTGATCGGGTTTTGGTCAAAAACTTCGGACATGAATTTTGGTCGAAATACACAATTTTTTCCAACTTTGACCGCTGGTTGCCGACTGAAGATGACCTTGCAAATTTTTTTCATAAATTTTCCCACAATCAGCTCTAACGTGGCCATAGTTTGACAGGTATTACCATATGAAATTCAAAAATTTTAATTTGACGGGACGACCTAATGCAGCGGTTACCAAACTTTTTGGCTCGCGTACCCCTAATTTTAAATTTTGTCAGCCGTGTACCCCCTAACGAATTTAACGTTAAAAAAAACTTCTCATATAAATATTAGAGTTAATTTTTAAATTTTTATCTGCGGGTATTATCAGTTTTTTGAAGGATTAAGGGGAGATCAAAACAATGGTGGTATTTTTTTGGAAAAATTTTCGCTTTTTTGGGTGGCTCAATGCATCTGAAAACGCGGATTTTGAGCTGATTTTGCTGAAGAGCAAAGACAGCTGAAAATATTGCAAATCTGAATTCACCAATCGTTTCTACACCAAAAATCTAAACAACGGACGTTTTTTGAACTCTTAAAAAAAGTTCCAAAAACAAATTACAGAGGGCGGAAATATAATGTTTTTTTTTTTAATGCAAGGGCAGATCAACAATTCTGTGATTTTTTGAATGAAACACCCTCTTAAATACAATGAAAGGGCATTTTGATCTTAACAAAATAGTACTAAAATTTCCACTCTATCACAACTAGGGCTGCCCAACGGATTCGGTTTCTTAAAATCCCGGGATTCGGGATTTGAAAATCGAAATCCCCGGATCCCGGGATTTTTCGGATTCACGGGATTTTTCGGGATTTCGTTTTGGGAAATTTTCACCAAAATCGCTAAACTTTGATCGAAGGCCGCCATGGGTCAGTAAAGACCCATGGCACAAAAAGCACAAAATAAGCAGAAAATTCGTGGCCAGCTACGTTAAAAATTTCAAAAATTTTCAGTTTTAACAGGGTGATGTAAATGTAACAATATTTACACAGAGTTGTATTTAAAAAAAAAAACCTCATACTTTTTTAATATTTCCAAAATCCCTGCACTCAAAATAATTCTACAGTAAAAGGTTTAGTAAGTGATATTGTACCCAAATCTACTAATTAGTTACTATTTTTAGTATCTTCAAAGTACTAAAATTAGTAATTTTTACTGGTTTGGACTTATTTTAGTTAAAAATTTTAGTATTGGCTACCAATTTCTGCACTAGGTCCTTTTGGACTAAAATTAGTTAAATTTTTAGTATTGAATACCCACGTTTTTTTTTTTGGGTGTGGATTTGAGCTTAAAACCCCGGGACTCAAGATTTTATGACAAAAATCCATAAACACGTTTTTTGAGAACTTTGACATACATTTTCTCAAAAACGTAACATCACAGAAAAATTTGGGAACCATATTGTCAGTTCTCAAAATATAGCAAAAAAATTCTCTCTAAATTGCACACAAAAATTTGTTTTTTGTGAACTTTGACCTCAACTTTCTTAAAAACCTAATGTTATTGAAAACTTTGTAAGCCAGATGCGGAACTAGCATTGAAAGTTTAACCTAAAACGAATTTCGAAATTACTAAAATTTTGCGTACCCTCGCGGACAGTTTCGCGTACCCCTTAGTGGTACGCGTACCATAGGTTGGTAACCGCTGCCCTAATGGATATATTTTATTGGCTTTATTGAGAATGCATGCTGTTAATATAAAGTTAATTAAAAGACCTGAAGTCAGAAAAACTTTTTTTTGTGTTTTTTTTTGGTGGATTTTGTGGTATACACAGAAACAATTTGAAACGAATTTCAATCAACAAAAACGCGGATTCAATCAATTTTTTAATTGAAATTCCTCCAATTAAAAAAATTTTTATATCAATCATCAAATTGTAGTTGATTGATTGAAAATTTTTTCAATCAAACATTTTTTCGATTTTGATAAAAAATTTTATCAATTTTTTATTTATGGTCAATCAAAATAATGATTGATTTAACAAATGCATTGTAAGCTTATGACAAAATTATCAAAAAATTCATCTTTTTTGCTTTCCAACATGTTGCCAACAATAAAAAAAAATAAAACCCGATAATTTTGTATATTTTTGAATTAATCTACTCCAAATTCGACAGTTAAAAAAAAATGAAAATTTTAATCAAAACATTGATTGACTCATTTAAATTTAGTTGATCAATAGATTAAATTGAAAATTTTTAGCCAATAATTTTTTGTGTGTAGAAAAAATGTTTTGGAAAAATCTAAGGGCGGATTTTACAGTCCAAACTAAGTTCTTACTTAAGTAAAATCTTAGTTAAGAATTATTTAAGTATTTTTTATTACTTAAGTTAAATTCCATTTTACAGTTTGTACTTAAGTTGAAAAGAAAATATGCTAAAAATATGGTAACACAGATTATTATTTTTGATTTGACAATTCAAAAGGAATACAAAAAAATAAAATAATAATAAAAATATACAAAACAAAAATTAAAACAACGAAAAATCCCACAAATGCAGATGTTTTCCATTAAAATCTTCCGCCGTGGGTATTGTTAAAACCATAACAAGAACGCGGCTAAGGTCATTATTGAAAAAATCTTCACCCGATTGATTTTGGACACAAACTAGCGTCTCTGTGAAAAGGTTTCAATTCTTTCCACCAAAACTTGTAGGGATAATATTGCCGATTATGTTACCCGTTTAATAGGCAATCTCCGGCACTCTCAAACTCATGGTATTTCATTAAATTGCGTGATATTTCCATCAAAACGAAAACAAAGAAAAAATGTACATTAAGAAATTTAATGGTGGCGGAAATTGCCCATTATGTGGGAAGGTAACCGGCAATCTTATTCCTTTTTGGAAATAACAGCGGAAACGTTTACAACGTTACTTTGACAAAAAGGCAGACGGATGGACAGTCGATCTAATACTTAAATATGGGGGTGGGACAAATATTTCGGATATTTTCAAACATCATCACATACTCATACCCTATATCACATTGCGGTGTAGGCTATCACACAATTGCTGTTCTTTTCATTAAAATCTTCCGACGCTAAGGTCATCATTGAGAATTGCTCCGCCGATTGACTTCGGATTTGAACACCAACAAACCTTTTTCCAGCAAGCCATTGAGAAATAAGATTGGATATGTTCCCCATTTGATTATGTTATATTACCCCTTTGATGGGGCATGTCCGCTAATCTCAAATTCCTTCCCAATTTTTATTTATTTACATGATGGAAATATCACGCAATTTGATAGAAATACCTTGAATTTGAGAGTGGCGAAGACAGCGGAAGTTTTTAACGGGAAATAACAGCAATTGTGTGATTCTTTGTTTTTTATTTTTTTTTTGTATCTTTATTTGTTTTTATTATTTTAATTTTATTTTGTATTTTTTTAGAATTGTCAAATCAAAATAAATTACTTAAGTAAAACTTAAGTCATGGTAATAGACGACTTAAGTTTTTCTTAAGTGGCTTTTATAAAATAGTTTTTTTGATTTAAGTAATTTCTTAGCTTAAGTCTCTACTTAGTGCTGACTGTAAAATCCGCCCTAAGACTTTTTCTAAAGGAAAAATTTCTTAGAATTAAAAACTTTCTTAGAATTTGAAACCTTCGATAGAAAAAATATTTTTTTGTAAACATTTAAAATTCATAAACTTATAAATTATTTGTTTTTTTATCTTTACAACTTACCACTTGTATAATCTGTTAAAATAAGGGCACAATCCATAATTATCTTTACTATTTAAATACACGCACACTTTATGGCAGTGGCAACAGAGGTTGCCATCAATAGCAAAAAGAAAAAAAACTCAATTACTGTGAAATTAAGAACAAAAACTAATAGTTACAGCAAACATTTTACACTTTTTTGTTCTGCTGATGTTAGCGTAAAAAAATTAAAAACTTGTAAAAAACAAAAACCCGCAGTTTAAGTTATAATCACGTTTTTACAATCAATATTGCGGCTTTAATAACGAATTACAGCACCAATAACAACAGCTACTCGTGGAATCCACTTAGGAAAATTGTAAAAAAAAAACTTATAAACGCGGTTGATATAACAACTATTGAAGTAAATATGTGCCGCCATTATGAACTATTAACCTCAATTGAGGAAAAATTGAAAGATGAAAAAATAAAAAAAAAAAAATAAACCTTCAATGAAAATTTGATATGGAGACGTTAAAATAATAAAAAAAAACGAGAATGAAACTAAAATATCAACAATTTTGAATTTTTTTTTTATAACTTTATAATATTTTTTTTTTAAGATTTGCCAGGATAATAGATTTCAATATTAACAATGTCTATCAATTAGTTTCTGTAAAACTTTTATGTCTTATTTAAACAATCACGTCTACTAAATTTCATTTTATAAAACTTGTGTTACTTGTAATTATAACATTTAGCATTTAGCATTTCATTTAATATTATTCATATTTTGAAATTTATTCTATTATTATACCCTCCACTCTAGTGATAGAGGGTATATATAAGTTTGTCATTCCGTTTGTAACACCTCGAAATATTGGTCTAGGACCCCATAAAGTATATATATTCATGATCCTCGATCGATTTTAAGACGATCTAGCGATGTCCGTCCGTCCGTCCGTCCGTCCGTCCGTCCGTCCGTCCGTCTGTCCGTCTGTCTGTCTGTCTGTCTGTCTGTCTGTCTGTCTGTTGAAAACACGCTAACTTTTGAAAGACTTTACGGAGGCTCCTGAAGTTTGGCATATATGTTGGACATTTACCTGGTCAGGTTGGTATTGCAATCCAGCGAAAGCGGTCCAGTGGTTCAAAAGTTATAAGCAAGTGAGTGAATTTCGGCAAGGGATTTTCTGGAATTTACGAGATAAAACACACTATAACTTTCGAACGGCAATTCTGAGGGTACTGAAGTGTGGCATATATATTTACCGTTCCTTTGGTCCGGTCCGTTTTAAATTTCAGCCAAATCGGTCCGGCGGTTCAAAAGTTATTAGCAAAACCGTAAATTTCAGATTAGTTCACCTTAAATTCACGTGTTGAAAACCCGTTAAACATGTTTTAAAAACATTTGTAAGTCAGAAAAATATTTTAAAAGGTATTTTTGTCACACAAAAATATTTTTACACTAAACCAAAAAAAAAAATACACTTAAAAAAAAAGTTTACACTCAAAAAAAATTTTACACTCAAAAAAAAATTGGTAAATTATTTTTTTTTTTTTTTTTTCAAAAATTAACAAAAAAAGTTTTTTTTACACTAAAACAAAAAAAAATACACTCAAAAAAAAAAATTAGTATTTTTTTTTTTTCAAAAATTAATAAAAAAAAGTTTTTTTACAGAAAATAAAATATTTCTAACCAAAAAAAAGTTTACACTTAAAAAAAAATTTTACACTCAAAAAAAAAATTGGTAAATTATTTTTTTTTATTTTTCAAAAATTAACAAAAAAAAGTTTTTTTACACTAAAACAAAAAAAAAAATACACTCAAAAAAAATTTTACACTCAAAAAAAAAATTAGTCATTTTTTTTTTTTTCAAAAATTAATAAAAAAAAGTTTTTTACAGAAAGTAAAATATTTCTAACCAAAAATGTTATTTTTTTCACGTTAGAAAATTTACTATCACTTTAAAAGGGCATTGTGGAGGGTATTCATAGATTCGGCCAAGTCGAATTTAACTTTTCTACTTGTTTTTATATCTTTTTGTATGACTAACAACTCACAGACTGACAATTCATTTTTGATTTAAATTTGTTATTACTTCAGTCAGTTTTTTTTTTTGGTATCATTTGGAATGTCTGTCTTTTTGCCTCAAAGCATTTTGCATTTAACCAAGTTATGCTTTTAAATTGTTATGGAGTTTTTTATAACTCATTTCTTTTTTTAGCATGTTTAGCAATTTTTTAACAAATTTTCACCAGTAACAATTTTATTTCATTTGAATTTTTCCCCCTGCCCTAGTTTTTCTTTTTGGCTTATAATTTTTTGCAATATATATATTTTTGTTTTTGGTTGAACACTTTGTAGCATTTAAGTATGACATTTATTTTGAAACCCAGTAAACAATTTTCATATAATCTTTAGATTTATTTAAACAAGGGAAGTATCTCAAACCGATTTGCATAAAACTTAAAATATATGGGGCATTCCAAGCCAAATCACTCACTTTTAGACCCGACCCCTTTCGATTTATTTTATTTTTGGATATGTTTTAGTACTTATTAAATGCAATTTGGACACCAATTTTCAGCCTTTTATTTGACGATGGTGTTGAGTAATAAATTTTTCAAAATGGCAATTTTCTCAAAAAAATAAAAAAATTGAAATTTTTAATTAATTTTGACCATTAAAAAATATAGATATTTTAAAAAAAGTTGTACAACGTTTTGTTGGTATTTAAATGTAGTTTTAGAAAAAAAAATATGAAAAAATTATTCGAAGTAATTATCACTTATTTTTTGACGTTTAAAAATTAAAATCGACTTTTTGAAAAAGTCGGAAACCTTCGATTTTTTTGTAAAAAACTATAAAAATTTTACTCCCAATTACGCAACTTTTAAGCCATAATTCGAGATGTGATCACAATTCTTTATATTTTTTTTTAAATTTTAAATTTTTGGCTCTGATTTATTTTATATGGTGCTCCAAAAAAAATAAATTGGTAGATATTGACCCTAACTTACCCCAGATATATTTATTTCGAGGTAAAAATACGTCTCACAAAAATTTAGAACGATCGGAAATGGGTAAGGCGTTTAACATGGTCCTTGAAGTTTAAAAAACGGATTACAAGGAAAAATATGAATTTTTTTCTGTTTTCGTAATATTTTTGGTATTTTAAGTTAAGTTTTATTTCATGCAATTACAGAATTATGATGTAGAGTAAAATGCCTTTCTAATAAGGTATTAAAAACTAAAATCGGTTGAAAATCAGCCAAGTTATTACAACTTCCCCAGGCATCTAGCGTGTTTTATACCGCTTGATAAAAGAATACGAGTCTCTTATTTTAAATTTATTAAAATTTTCTACTGTAATAACATTTTTTCATTATTCATGTTTCAGTGTAATATTTTTTTGGTTTTTCCAAATTTTAAAACAAAAAAAAATTTTTTTTTGAAAATATAGATTTCAAAAGAGTGTTGAAAATGCAGGCATTTTTAGCATTAATTTAAAAAATGTTAGCAAAAACCAATATGGAAAATACTTGTCATCAAATTACATTTCAACTTGAAGAATAAAAAAATTTTATTGCAGTAGAAAATTTCAATGAATTTCAAAAATCGGATTGTATTGCTTAATCATGTCGTCTGCCACACGTTAGATGCCTGGGGAAGTTGTAATAACTTGGCTGATTTTCAACCGATTTTAGTTTTTAGTACCTTATTAGAAAGGCATTTTACTCTACATCATAATTCTGTAATTGATTGAAATAAAAACTAAATTTAAATACCAAAAATATTGCGAAAACAGAAAAAAAATCATATTTTTCCATGTAATCCGTTTCTTAAACTTCAAGGACCATGCTAAACGCCTTACCCATTTCCGATCGTTCTAAATTTTTGTGAGACGTATTTTTACCTCGAAATGAATATATCTGGAGTAAGTTAGGGTCAATATCTACCAATTTATTTTTTTTGGAGCACCACATAAAATAAATCAGAGCCAAAAAATAAAAGGTGTAATTTTTAAAATTTAAAAAAAAATAGAAAGAATTGTGATCACATTTTGAATTATAGCTTAAAAGTTGCGTAATATAGAGTAGAATTTTTTTAGTTTTTTACAAAAAAATCGAAGGTTTCCGACTTTTTCAAAAAGTCGATTTTAATTTTTAAACGTCAAAAAATAAGTGATAATTACTTCGAATAATTTTTTCATATTTTTTTCCTAAAACTACATTGAAATACCAACAAAACGTTGTCCATATTTTTTTAAAATATCTATATTTTTTAATGGTCAAAATTAATTAAAAATTTCAATTTTTTAATTTTTTTGAGAAAATCGCCATTTTGAAAAATTGATTACTCAACACCATCTTGAAATAAAAAGCTGAAAATTGGTGTCCAAGTTGCACTTAATAAGTACTAAAACATATCTAAAAATAAAATAAATCGAAAGGGGTCGGGTCTAAAAGTGAGTGATTTGGCTTGGAATGCCCGATATATAAAAAGAGACAATTCTAAGGTTGGGGTGTCTCGGCTTATCGGCCATATCGCGCATTTAGGGGTTCAAAAAATGGGTAAAAAAATCGCAAAAAATTTCTTTTTTTGGCTTTTCAGCCATTTCTTTCTAAGAAACGATATGATGTTTCTATATGGAAAGAAAGATTTTTTTAATATCCATTTTTTCATGAAAATTGTAAAATTTTGGGGGGATTTTGGATTTTAATCGCAGGTTCTCTTTATTGGAAGTTCTTCTTTACATATCTACCTTGAACAGGAAGTTTCTTTGCAAAATTCGAATACTTATAAGGACATAACCAAAAAAGGACATTTTGAACTTCCTTATAATGTCCTGATGATATCTTGATCGTATCGAGTCCGGATTTCTTGAAAAAGTTAGGAAGTTCTATAAGGAATTCGAATAAAAAAAGTATGAATAACTTTTACATACACTTTTTCAATATTAAAAAATGTGTCTGTTTTGACGGCTTGGTTCTCAAAAAATGAAAAAAGCCTATATCTCGAAAACGCGATGTCAGATTCGTGCTGAGGAGCCCAAAATACTTTAGAAGTCTGTGTAAAAACAGTCGATTTTTCTTGAGTAGTGTAATTAAAAAAAAATGGTTTGTACGGGAAAAAAATGTTTGGGACATTTGAAAATTTTTAAAATGCATTTGGAAAATTTTAAAATATATACGGACAATTTCTAATTAATTTTTATTAAAAAAAAAAAATTGTTTTATTCGACCTTTAAAATATTATATTTTGAGTAGGTTTATTCTAGCTCAAGGTCATTATTTCCTTTACTAATTTAAACTATGATATTCTCATAGAATAATTTTTAAGAAAATTATTTTTCTGTTTTAAATTTATTTATATTGGTAATTTTTGCAGGACTTAATCGACACGTGTTTCGGAATTTGTCAGATTCCATTGTCAAGATTATTTAGCAAATATAAAAACCAGAGTTGGGCACGAATCATTACCACTGAGTTTTCAATATCATTAATCTGTTCAATGTAAATGATTTTTTATTTTCATTTCAAATTCATTACACAATGTTAATGAAAATCATTTTTTCAATTTCATTTGTTAACACATTGTCAATGAAATCGAATTTTTGATTTTATTGTCAATGTTAATGAAATGCCCCATATAAATTTTTTTATTAACAAATGGAAATTCAAATTTTTATGACAACTTTAAAAATATAAAAAAAACTATTAATTTCTTTATTTCTTTGAGAAAGTCGGTTGTTTTGCTACATAAGCGAAAGGAATAAAAACGACGAAGACATAATGAAATTTCGGATGCCATTTTTTTATTTTATTTAGTTTTAGACACTTTCCGCTTAAGTGCGCTTACTTTAAAACGTTAATTTAAATGCGATCGTTTAAATGCATTCCCCGCTTACACAATTTACTCGCAGATGTTCATATCTTTAATTTAATTTGATGTGAAGTTTATCAATGCACTTTAACGGTCTGCGAGTGAATCGTTTGAGCGGGGAATGCATTTAAACGATCGCATTTAAATTAACGTTTTAAAGTAAGCGCACTTAAGCGGAAAGTGTTTAAAACTAAATAAAATAAAAAAAAATGGCATCCGAAATTTCATTACGTCTTCGTCGTTTTTACTGTGTAAAGCTAAAAGTGAAAAACATATTATTTAATATGTCAAAAAAGTCCATTTTGACTATGAGCAAAAAAAACAGATATTTTTTGGGCGTTCGTTCAACAAGGGTTAAAGATGTCCTTCAAGAAAACTTTGTATAAATTTGTAATTGTTGTTTATTTAAACACATACACGATTTTAGAGTGAGGAATTTTCAAAAATTTCATTGGAGGAATTTTTTAACCTCGTGCCGGCAAGGGTTAACCTTGTCCAAAAAGCCTATTATTTCAAAGCAGAGTTACTATGGTCCAAAACAACCATTTGAACAAAAAACTTGGTTAATTTAAGTAAAATGTTGCTAACAACTACAAATTAGTCAAAAATGTCGATAAAAACACATGTTCTGGAAATCCGCTAAATTCAAATCGCTCCACACATCAACTGGACGAAGGAATTTAACTAAGAATTTTTTTCTACAATCCTTGAGATGTATTCAATGATATCAAGTGGATAAACTAATATATTTAAAAATTTTGTTTCACTAAATTTTTAAAATAGTGAAAAAGTAGTTTTGAGCTCCATGTTAAAAATGTGAGTTTTTTTTGGCCTCACGTTTGGGTGGGTTATCGATATCCGAAAAAAACAAACAAAATTTTTCTAAATATCTTTGAATTAATGCGATACAAAAATTTTTTTTTTTTTTTTAATAATTTTTTTTTAAATATTAAATTTTTTTTTTTAATTATGTCCATTTTTTCAAAAACCGCAATTTTGACCCGCGATGCGAGAACGGAAGCCATAGACCGATTTGGTTCATTTTGGTTTTAAATTGCTTGTATTTACTTGTACCAACTTTTTTTCACTATTAATTGTTGATCTGAGCACTTTGTTGGAATACGACCCAGCCTAATGTGTATTTTAACATTTTTTGAAGAGTCTTTAATAACAGCCAAATTTGTATTTTTTGAGCTGTTTTTTAAATTTAAATTAATATAAATAGAAAATTTGCAATATTATTTAAATATTTATGAAAGAAATATTGTTTTTAAGCACCGCGAAAGGTAAAAAACTGATTTGTAAGCATCCTAAAAAATTTTTGAAAAACACATACCGGTTCTGGTTGGCGCACCGACGATAAGATTTATTTGTGGCAAGTTTCAGGCGTCTAGCCTTTTTAGTTTGGAATGACTCGTGCTTTCTCAGACAGACAGACAGACAGACCTCGATAGGATGTCTCAGATTCTGAGACATTTTTTTATAGATAAAGTCTTAGATTCTGACACCTTTTTTACAGAAAAAGTCTCAGGTTCTGAGGAATTTTTTCTATAGAAAAAAGTCTTAGGTTCTGAGCAATTTTTTCTATAGAAAAGAGTCTCAGGTTCGGAGATATTTTTTATGTAGAAAAAATCTCAGGTTCTGAGACATTTTTTCTATAGAAAAAGTCTCAGATTCTGTGACATTTTTTCTTTAGGAAAAGTCCGAAATTCTGAGACATTTTTTTATAGAAAAAGTCTAAGATTATGAGACATTTTTTTAATAGAAAAAGTTTCAGACTCTAAAACATTTTTTCTATAGAAAAAGTCTCAGATTCTGAGACATTTTTTCTATAGAAAAAGTCGCAGATTCTGAGACATTTTTTCTATAGAAAAAGTCTCAGATTCTGAGAAATTTTTTCTAAAGAAAAAGTCGCAGATTCTAAGAAATTTTTTCTATAGAAAAAGCCTTAGATTCTGAGACATTTTTTCTAGAGAAAAAGTTTTAGATTCTGAGACATTTTTTCTATAGAAAAAGTCTCAGATTCTGAGACATTTTTTCTATAGAAAAAGTCTCAGATTCTGAGACATTTTTTCTATAGAATAAGTCTCGGATTCTGAGACATTTTTTCTATAGAAAAAGTCTCAGATTCTGAGACATTTTTTCTATTAAAAAAGTCTCAGATTCTAAGACATTTTTTCTATAGAAAAAGTATCAGATTCTGACACATTTTTTTTTAGAAAATGTCTCAGATTCTGAGACATTTTTTTTAAAGAAAAAGTCTCAGATTCTGAGACAGTTTTTTAAAGAAAAAGTCTCAGATTCTGAGAAATTTTTTTCTATAGAAAAACTCTCAGATTCTGAGACATTTTTTCAATAGAAAAACTCTCAGATTCTGAGACATTTTTTCAATAGAAAAGGAAGAGACATTTTTTCTATAGAAAAAGTCTCAGATTCCGAGAAATTTTTTCTACAGAAAAAGTCTCAGATTCTAAGACATTTCTGCTTTAGAAAAAGTCTCAGATTCTGAGACTTTTTTCTATAGAAAAATTATCAGATTCTGGTACATTTTTTCTATAGAAAAAGTCTCAAATTTTGAGATATTTTTGCTTCGGAAAAAGTTTCAGAATCTGAGACATTTTTTCTATAGATTCTGAGAAATTTTTTCTTAAGAAAAATCTCAGATTCTAATACATTTTATCTATTAGGAAAGTCTCAGATTCTGAGACATTTTTTCCACCTATATAACAATTTCAAAATTTGTTATTATCACTTTATCGTTTTCTTTAAAAAAATATTTCCTAGAATTTAATGTAATTTTTGTTTTTCATTATCATTGATTAATTGGTAATGATTTAATTTTTCATTATCATTATGTAAAAAATTGCTAATGAAAATTTCATTTCATTTTCATTGTGTAAAATTAATGATAATTACACTGTGCTACAAAAAACACAAAATCGCAAATACTTTTAAAATGATGTAGTTAAGATTGTAGGTCTCGTCGAAAAGATAACAAAAATGCCCATCAAACTTGCCAGACACCCTCAAATTTTTAAGTTATTGTCAAAAAACGATTTTTTTGGACTTTTCTCACTAAACCACGTGTAACTTAAACATTTTTCAACCGATTTTCAATTTTTCAACTGTTTTGGATAGAAGAAAGATAGGGCTTTTCATATGTGTGAATTGGTCTATACATATAAAAAGGATATGTATTGATTTTTTCAACAATATCTAATTTTTTTGTTATTTTTTGAAAATTTTTTGAGTTTATCGATTTTTTCTGCTATAGTTCGTTCAACAACATTTATATTTATAAACGTATTCTTAAAGAAAATTTAATTGTGAATACGATGAGCTTTATGCCGAAAAAAACGGATAACAATTGACAGAGTTGTGATAATTTTTTAAAAAAGAAAATTAAGATTTTACTTGAAATTGCCGTTCGGATAATCCAGGCAAAAAAAATAAAAAAATAAACGAACATACTAAGAGGTCGCGCATCGTTATTTTAAAGGTTTTTTGCCTCCTGAATTCGAATTTGAACATGAAATTGCGCTATTTTATTAAGTTTTTGATATATCAATTTATGTTAAATATCTCAAAAACCTGACGAGATAGAGCAATTTAAAGCCCAGATTCGGATTCAGCGCGCCAAAAACCTTTAAAAATATAGTATATGACCTCTTATGATAAATCTATTTTTTTTGCCTGGGATATCTGAACGGCGATTTCCTGCAAAATCTTAATTTTCTTTTTTAGAAAAATTATCACAACTCTGCCAATTGTTATTCGATTTCTTCAGCATAAAGCTTATCGAATTCAGAATTAAATTTTCTTTAAAAATACGTTTATAAATATAAAGGTTGTTAAACAAACTATAGAAGAAAAAAACTGATAAACTCGAACATTTTTCAAAAAATAACAAAAAAATTAGATTTTATTGAAAAAATCAAAAAATATCTTTCTTATATGTATAGACCAAATCACACACATAGAAAGCCCCATCCTTCTTCTGTCAAAAACAGTTAAAAAATTTAAAATCGCTTAAAAATTTTCTGAATTACACAAGGTTTAGTGAGAAAAGTCCCAAAAAAAACGTTTTTTGACAATAACTCTAAAATTTGAGGGTGTCTGGCAAGTTTAATGGGCATTTTTGTGATCTACTCGACAAGACCAACAACATATACTATGTCACATCAGAAGTATTTTTTCACTGTAGCACAGTGTTATTTTTTAATTTCATTAACATTGACCATATTCAATGACAATAAAACACTCAATGATAATTGAAAAACAATGCATTAGTCCCATGATATCAAATTTGATCTAATACAATATGATCATATATTTTTGGATCCTACATTTTTGGGATCAAATGATATATGGCGCCGTATTATTTTTTTTAGTCGGGCGGTGTAGATAGGAGGGTATAAAAAAAAGTTCAATGTAAAACAAATAAAATTATAAATTACTGCAGTAAAATTACCAAAAACAATAAAACTAAATATCACGAATCTTTTTCAATATTATTATGATTATTATGCGGTTATCCTAACATTCGACACTGACGTCAATTACAATTGGCAAACAGAAGATATATTTTACGTGCGACATTCTATTAAGCAAATAAAGAAAGCCTTGTAAAAACCCCAACAAAAGGACACGTTTATCCTTTATTCATACAAAACATATAAACGCTAAAAAAAATTTCACTTAACAGCAACAAAATTTATAAGTAAACTTACCACAACTATTTTCCATAATACTCAAATTTATCTAGTATTCGGATATTATAAAAAAAAAAAATTAGATCAGAAGAAATATGTCATCGTAAAAATTTACAAAAAACTTGTAACATTATTTACATAATTTTATAAATTGTTCAACACTTATTTTAAATTTATTGTTGTTTTATAAATTTCACTCGCGAATAAAATTACGACGGCCAATTAAGAAAATTTTAAATAAAATAAACAGAAATTTCTATTCAACACCATTTAACGAAAAACCACAACAAAATACAATCTTTTTCTTGACAATATAAAATATAGAAATTAAGATTTTAACAAATTTGCAATTTTTTAAATTCAATCCATCATTTTTGTGTTCGCGTTACCGTATAATTGTTTTAAAATTATATTTGCGATTTTGTTATTGTACATAAAATAAATAAAAAACCCGAAACAAACAGAAAAACAAAATTTAAAATATTGAAAGATTTTTTGACAATTTTTTTGTTTTTAATTTTGAAATTTATGGCTGGGTAAATAAAAAATTTCAATTTCTTTAAATTTAATTTTCTCAAAATTTCACTTGTTTTCTGTTGGCCATTTAAAATGGTTTTAAAATGCTAGTTATAAGCTGTTGGTGTTAAGAAATTTATCAAATTTATGATGCATTATGCATTAGGGTGGGCCTTATTAGCGACTTTGTACTTTAAAAAGAAAAAAACTGTGAGTATCAGTCAAAACAACTTTCAATTCAAATTAACAAATTTTTAGCAGATGTTTAGGCTAAAATTAGTATTTTAACAAAATTCTCTGTTGACTCAATAAGAAAAGCAATTTGATGTACTTCTGCTTATTTTGTTTGAATAAAAAAAAAATAAAAAGTTAAATTTAAGTTGGCCATTTTGAATACAAACGAATTTCAGTGCAAAAAAACACTTCTCTTGTATTTTTTTATGGTAAAAAAAAATATTAAAGTTTTTACTACAAATTTTTATTTTGCATAAAAACTGTTTTAGTAATTTTTAAACAAAAATAATTGATAAACATTTTGTTGAGTGTAAAATTTTTGTTTGATTGTAATTTTTTTTAGTTTTAAAATTGTTTTTAGTTACACTGTGTAAAATGTTTATAAATGTCGAAAGCAGTAGTGCGATTCAGTAACTTTTTTAACAAAATTATCGATATCGTTAACTAACGAGAATTGTCGGTTGTTTTAACGAATATGTGATTCTATAAATTTTTCAATTAACTACAAGAATTAACGACAAAAATCGTTAATTTGAAATTTGTTTATTTTGAAATTGTATTGAGAACCGAAAAATTTCGTTAACATTAACTTGAAAAAAAATTTTGTTGATAAGTTAACGATTTTCAATAACGACAAAATTCGGTAGAAAAATGTTATAGAATCGCTTTTAAAGACAATTGTCGATAATTTACGATTTTTGACAAAATAACTACCGATGTTTGTCGTTAAAAAGTTAGTGAATTGCGCTACAGGTTCTTTTAAAATCACGTCAGCTTAAAAACAAGTAGAAAAGTTAAATTCGACTTGGCCGAATCTATGAATACTCCCACAATGCCCTTTTTAAAGGATAGTAAAATTTTTAAGT
Organism: Pegoplata infirma; assembly: GCA_963921195.1. NCBI lineage: Eukaryota > Metazoa > Arthropoda > Insecta > Diptera > Anthomyiidae > Pegoplata > Pegoplata infirma. The sequence continues at coordinate 134,422,348 of OY992540.1, read as the reverse complement.
TGAAAAGAAATAAAAATTTTGATTAAAAATATTTTATTTTGAGTTAAAAAACTTTTTTTGTCATTTTTGTAATAAAATAGAAAAATTACATTTTTTTTTTTGAGTGTAAAATTTTTTAATTTTTTTATTTTTTAGATTTTCCCAATTTGTTTACAGTTTTTATTACCCTTAGAAAACTCCTTTGTAATAAAATAGAAAAATTACAATTTTTTTTTTTTTTTGAGTATAAATTTTTTATTTTTTTTATTTTTTAGATTTTCCCAATTTGTTTACAGTTTTTATTACCCTTAGAAAACTCCTTCGTGTGTAAATTTTCAGATTTTTTTGATGACCCGTTCAAAAGATATCGAATTTTTAAAATTTGGTAGTTTGGTACTTTACTCAAACTTCTTTTCTCATAACTTCTCCAATAATGGTCCAAATTGAATTTTTGTTTTTTTATGTTCTTTAAAAAAAATCGAAAAAATCTTAAAAGTGCTCTAGTATGCGATTTTTAAGTTTTAAAATTTAAATCTCATTTTTGAAAATGTTTGTACTCTTCGATTTTTATACCCTCCACTCTAGTGATAGAGGGTATATATAAGTTTGTCGTTCCGTTTGTAACACCTCGAAATATTGGTCTAGGACCCCATAAAGTATATATGGACATTTCCATTTAACTTTTCATTTCTTTGAAATTTTGGTTTTTTGGCCAAAACTTTTTTTATTTGCATTCAAATGGCTATCTACTGATATAAATGCATAAAGGACTACTAATGCAATTAGCTTACAAACACTAAAGGCCAAAAATCGTAATTTGCGGTAGTTAGCGACAACCAAACTTCCGAAATGTGGAAAAGTCGATTGAAATTTCATAAAAATAATGTACTCTTTGGCCTATTGTACTTGCGCCGTCCAGCGTATTCTTCGAAGATTTAAAATATATGGTCCCTACACTTGTTCAAAATAGATGTATTTATGAATTTGATGTGCCATCAATAATAAAAAAGTTATTTGGTGGTAACGGTTTGAAATTAAAATTTCTTCATTTTCAATTTTTCGTCGTTTTTTGATCAGGAAATTTGCGCCGCTTCATACTTTTCAAAAACTAACAGGAAAAATGATAGCTGTCGTAATTCCCTAGAGTTTGAAACCGGTCTCATGAATGTGCCCTCAATAGGAGCGGAGTACTAGCTAGACAAAAGTTGAGAGACAAAACGTGAAAGTCATCAAAAATCCACTTTTTTGCGAGGCACATTCGCAATATTATTTAAAAGTGGCCAGCACATCGCGTGATCCAAATATTTTTTGATTTTTTATAATAAAATCGATATAGCGTGTTAAAATTTTGATTAGCAAAAATTTTGCAAAAATCTGACATTTCACGATTTTTAACTTTTGCTTGTATTTTCACGCGAAAAGAATTTAGATTTAAAATATACCCGTCAGACGATTGCTTGTAATGCGTATTATGGATCGTGTGCAAAAATTGGGACTTAATGTAACTGTACGCTGAAAACGCGCCAATTTTGTCCTTAGATAAACCGCCAGGGCACACCCAAACCGCTAATAGAAATTTATTTCTATAAATGGCAATTGCTGGCACTTATAAAGCTGTATTCCAAAACTGAGCGGCATTAATAAATTTTGAAGATTGTGGATTTTATGCATCTTTCAAAATTTGATTAATCAGAAATTGCATCACTTTTAAAAATTCACAATTTTGCATTATGCACAAGTTTCTTAACTAATTTGAGGGTGCTTAATCCGAATATGACCTTTAATTTGGTCCATCGTCATTAGATTTCGCGTAAATTGCATATCAAGTATTAAAAGAGCAACTTTTTAAAACAAAATATTAACGTAAAAATCTGATTGTATATCCACGTTAATGGACGTAATGTATCCGGTTGTTATTGGGGATAGTATGAAACATTAATTAACGTTGATTTTGTCAATTTCTAATAATAATTGTAATTTTGAGATTTTTTGTTTTCAATTAAAATCTTTAAACCGCCATAACTTTCGCGCCGTCAGCTGAAAGTTCTTCAACGAACGGATTTGAACTTACTAAATGCATGTTTATACGCGTACTAAACGATTTTGATGTGCCTTCAAAAAAAATTTGAATATTTTTTAAACTTTGAAATCAAAAGTTAAATGGAAATGTTCATATATTCATGATCCTCGATCGATTTTAAGACGATCTAGCGATGTCCGTCCGTCCGTCCGTCCGTCTGTCTGTCTGTCTGTTGAAAACACGCTAACTTTTGAAAGACTTTACGGAGGCTCCTGAAGTTTGGCATATATGTTGGGCATTTACTTGGTCAGGTTGGTCCAGCCAAATCGGTCCAGTGGTTCAAAAGTTATAAGCAAATGAGTGAATTTCGGCAAGGGGTTTTCTGGAATTTACGAGATAAAACGCACTGTAAATTTCGAACGGCAATACTGAGGGTGCTGAAGTGTGGCATATATATTTGCCGTTCCTCTGGTCCACTTCGTTTTAAAAAAAAGACGGCAGACAAAAATATTGATCCAATCAAAAGTTACAGACTTTTGATCCGGAAATGACCAAAATTTTCCACTGTGCATTGTGGAGGGTATTCATAGATTCGGCCAAGTCGAATTTAACTTTTCTACTTGTTTTTATTTTTTTTTTGTGTAAAACTTCTATCGATTTTACAAATTTTTTGCCCAGGAGGATCGTGGGATAACGATTAATACTATTTTTTTAAATTTTTTGAAAAAATTTTATTGTAATTTTCCAAACTTAAAATCATTTCTACTGCTCCAATGGTGTGTCATAAAGGGGTCCCCATTAATTTTTGCGTCTAAACATTTCTTAGAAACAAACTAATACCCTATCTCCAATTTCTAAGGGGGCTCCCACACAAAATGTCATTTTTTAAAATTTGCCAACCGCTCTAACAGCCCTAAGAGTGCCCTTAGAGCAACAAAATGTATGTCGTTTTGTGTGGGAGCCCCCTTAGAAATTGGAGATAGGGTATTAGTTTGTTCCAAGGAAATGTTAAGATGTAAAAATTATAAATGAGCCCTCTAAGACGCACCATTGGAGCAGTAGAAATGATTTTAAGTTTGGAAAATTACAATAAAATTTTTTCAAAAAATTTAAAAAAATAGTAATAATTGTTATCCCCCGATCCTCCTGGGCAAAAAATTTGTAGAATCGATAGAAGTTTTACACAAAAAAATTAAAAAAAAAAATCCAAGAGTACATTTTCAAAAATGAGATTTAAATTTTAAAACTTAAAAGTCGCATACTAGAGCGCTTTTAAGAATTTTTTGGGATTTTTTTTTTTAACCCTTAAATGCACCGTGTATCTTTAAAGATACAACCGTTAAAAAAATTCCCACGTCTTTATTTTGAATTAGAATTTAATTTTTTGAAGCAAAACTTATTTAATATATTCAAACCCTTTTTTAAAAAATATGTTGTCATGAATATTTATAGAAATGTGTCTTGAATTGACGACGAAAGTCAAAAAATGTAAATCATGCAATTTTCCGTAAAATTTCCCAAATCTTTTTTTTCAATAATGTTAAAAAAAGGGTAATAAAATTTCGAAAATGTTTAATTAAACTACATACATTTAAAGAATAAACTATAAGCTATTTAAAAAAAATATTTTAGAGGTTCTCTGTTGGCTACATTTTTGTTTATTGGGAATCCACAATTTTTGCGTTTTTCAGTTTTTCGCATATAAAATCTTAAAAAAAACAAGTAAAAAAGTTAAATTCGGCATTGCCGAATGTAGTGATACCCTCCACAATTTCAAAAAGATTATTGCAAAAAACTTTATTTAAAAGGAAATTACTTTTGAAAAAAAAAAAAAAATTAAAAAAAAAAAATTCCGCGAAAAAAATTTTTTATAAAAAAAAAATCCGCGATTTTTTTTTTTGTAAAAAATATGTTCACATATGTCAACCAGAAGCCGAATTAAAGCATTTTCTATTTTTAGGTTATGTTGAATGTACTGAAATTTTTGAGGTGTGCTTACATTTTCGTTCATAACTTTTGAACCGCTGAACCGATATCGCTCAAATGCAATACAAAACTTCTCAGGAGAACTTCAAATAAATAAATTAAGTTTCAGTCATCTCTGTGTAATATTTTGTCCGCTACAGCATTTTCCACAGACAGACAGACGGACAGACGGACATCGCTAGAATGTCTTAAAATCGATCGGCCATCATGAATATATATACTTTATGGGGTCCCAGACCGATATTTCGATGAGTTACAAACGGAATGACAAACTTATATATACCCTCTATCAGTAAGTGAAGGGTATAAAAATATTTCGAAAAACGTGGTATGCAGGATTTATTTGTTCATCATTCTGCATATTTTATGTTATTTTCATCAAAATCGGCGTCGTTGTGCATTTAAGGGTTAAAGAACGTAAAAAAACAAAAAATTAAAAAAAAAAAAAAAAAAATTAGATTTGGACCATTATTGAAGAAGTTATGAGTAAAAGAAGTTTAAATAAAGGAACAAACTACCAATTTTTTAAAAAATCGATATCTTTTGAACGGCTTATCAAAAAAATCTGAATATTTATCACGAAGGAGTTTTCAAAAGGTACTAAAAACTGCAAACAAATTTGGAGAATCTAAAAAAAAAATTTCAAAGTGTCCGATTTGACATGGAATACCCCAGATACTTTATGGGGTCCTAGACCAATATTTCGAGGTGTTACAAACGGAATGACAAACTTATATATACCCTCTATCACTAGAATGGAGGGTATACAAAAAATTAAGCTGTTCTCTTTAAATTTGGTTTACTAACATGGTTATGCCAGAAGAAATCAATTTTCTGATTAACTGAACCAAGTTTAGCTGTGAGATTCCTAAAACTTGGCCGAAGTAGAGGGTAAAAAAAGTGAATTTGCATCTATTTTTATGACCATAGCTGTAAACGTAAATGTGGTAGTTAATAAATTTCACAAAGTTCTAAATAAGAGCCACCCTGATGTACATAGGTGGTATTTTCTTTCATTTTTAATAGGTGATTGCATGTTTTCGACCTGTCTATTTGATAAAAATAAGTACAACAAGAATTACATCCATACAAAATTTATTGTCAGTAAAAGAAAAGTCAATAAACTTATAAAATTGATGTTTCAGTGCCGTACTGTAGGGGGGCAAATATTTTGAAAAGCATACATAGCTTGAAATTATAAAAAAAAAAGAAGTTGATAAAAACCCATGCTCAACAAGATCAATATTCAAAAAAGACATATGTAACTAAATTTTTTTTAAGCACAATTTCATTAAAAGTAGTTGATAAATTTTCCCACAATTTAGATCTATATATATAATTTCCCTATTTGTGTGTTCCTCTTTTTTTGTCTATCCAGAGCTTTTTGAAGTCCACTGATGAGCTACAAAGCTAAAAATTGGCATACATATAGTAAAACACCTGGGGAAGTAGGATTTTCGTAGCCGGATTTTCGATTTTTTGCCTGTGGGCGGAGAAATAAGCGGAAAAGTGGGCGTGGCAAAATTAAAGTGTTTGACATTTTTGCCTAATTTAAAGCCCCCTAATGACTTAGGAAGCTGAAAATTTCCCAGGATATAGTCCTAACGATGGCGCATATCCCCAAATAGTCGGATTTAAAATTTTCGCAATGTGGGCGAAGAATTGATGGGAAAAGTGGCGTGGCAAAATTGGGATTTTTTAACATTTTTACTTCTTTTGAAGCCTCCAAATGACTTAGGAAGCGGAAAATTGCATAGCATATAGTTCTAACAACGAAACATATCCTGAAGTAATCGGATTTAAATTTTTTAGACTGTGGAAATAGAATTAGGAGAAAAAGGGGGCGTAGCAAAATTGTGTTTTTTAATATTTTAACTAATTTGAAGACCCCCAATGACATATGAAGATGAAAATTCACATTTTTGCTTATTTTAAAGCCCTCTAATGACTTAGGAAGCTGAAATTTCCTAGCATATAGACCTATCGATGAAGCATATCCTAAAGTAGTCGAATTTTAAATTTTTGGACTGTGGGCCGAGAATTGAAAGGAAAATGAGGAGTGACAAAATTGGGATTTTTAACATTTTAACTTCTTTTGAAGCCCCCAAAGGAACAGGAAAATGCATACCGTATAGTCCTAACGATGTAGTATATCCTGAAGTAATCAGATTTAAAATTTCTCTATTGCGGACGGAGAATTAAAAGAATTAAAAGAGCGTGGAAAAATTGGGTTTTTAATATTTTAAATAATTTGAAGACCCCCAATGACTTAGGAAGATGCAAATTGGCATATATATAGTAGGTTTCATGGGGAAGATCAACACGAACCTGGATTTTTGATATCCAGTGTATGTGTGGAGAATAAGAAAGGCAAATGGCCGTGGTAAATTTATTTCCATCTATTTTCTGTATATATATATTTTTTTTTGTGTGTTTCTCTTATTTTTTGTGCGCCTTTTGAATCTCATTGATGGACTTAAAAGCTTAAATCTGGCATGTATAAAGTAAAACACCAGAGACAGATTCTTACGAAGGCGGAATATTTGCCTGTGGGCTTTGAATTACGACAAAAAAGGGGACTTGACAAAATTATTTTTTTTTTAACATTTTAGAGTATTTTTAAGCTCCGCCCAAATGAATTAGGAAGCTGAAAATCCCTAACATGTAGTCCTAACTATGAAGCATATTCTAAAGTAATCCTATTGACCTTGAAAGATGAAAATTGGGATGCATATGGTACGGACTATGGCAAAGATCAACACTGTCCTGGATATCCAGTGAAAGTGCGGAGATACAAAAAAATCCGTTGTGAATTTTGTTCAGTTTATATAATATGTAACGTAGCCGGATTTTCGGCCTTTAAGACAGGGGGAGTGGCGGAAGACGGCGAAATTTAGTTTTTAAACATTTAAACTATTTCTGAAACCTCTAATGACTAAGGAAGCTGAAAATTGTAAAGCATAAAGTATTGACAATGCATCATATCCTTATGAAGTCAGATTTAATATTTAAACTGTGTACGGAGAATTATAAGGAAACATTTAAGTGAAAAAATTGTGTTTTTTAACATTTTATCTAATTTTAAAACCCTTCATGACTACGAAAGATAAAAATTGCCATGTATATCGGAGTGACCATGGGACAGATCTAACGATGGATTTTTGATATCCGGTTTAAGGGCGGAGAGACGAAATGGGCGTGCTAAATTTAGTTCTAAATTTTATCAATAAAACCCTTTATACTCATTAAATTTTTTTCCATTTTGGGAAATATATTGATGTAACTCAATCTAGCAATATTAAATTTTTGAAGCACAAACATAATTTTTTATAAACTTTGGTAAAAAAATAGAATTATTGAGAAAAGTGAATTGGTGTTCCGCCTGGCAGGGCGGAACACCAACAAATTTTTCTAAATTTTAATACATTTTTAATTAAAACGAATGATTACCTTAATATTATTTAGTTAATTAAAAAAAATCAGGTATGTGATTTTTTTACGAATGTGTAAAATGTTTAAATGTATTATACCTATGAAGTTTTTCATAACATAAAAAAATGATCATACACATAATGAAATATTTCATGAATTATTAAAAATATCAGTTATGATATTCATTCATAAATATTATAAACAAAAATTCCTTTTTTGGTGTTAAACATATTTTGCTATAACTTTTGTAATTTATTTTTCAACCATCCCTGTCTGCTGCAGTTTATAAAATTTCATTTACACTTTATGCATTTTTTGTTGAATTGTTGTTATACTATTTTTGTTCAAATTTTCAAGAATTTAAAAATGAAATGTGTTATTTGTTGTATTATTACTAACGTACGTTTACATTTTCCGGGTTAAAATTGTTTGTAAGCAAAAGTTCAACGTATTCTTTGGTATCTAAACACGCACAGAAAGCTTTGTACACATTTTTTTTTTATATTTTTATTTTTAACTATAACTATTTCCTTCCTTGCCATAACCATTTTATGTTCATGAATTGATAATAGAGTTCCCTGAAAAAAAAAATGTAAAAAAAGAATGAAATATAGTGGGTGCATATGAGTATGTACAGTGGCCAATAAAAGTCTTCGTACGACTACATAGTAGATGTAATTCGTTAACGACAAAGTTAACACACCCAAAAAATTACATAGTTGAATAGTTAACAAAATCCATAGTTTTTTTAAATATTTTTTAAATCAACTTTTTATAATCAAAAACAACTATGGACAACGTTGTTTACAACGATTTATTTAATAATTAAAGTTTCAAACAGTTCAATTTTTCAAACAAAAACAACAAAATATTTAAAATGTAAAAAAAAAATATATAAAATTGTGAAATTATGTGTACCCGAGTAAAAATAATTTAATATGATCTTATATACTTTTATATAGTCATATTATTTGACACATGATCATGTGTGACACTATGTATTGCAAGATAAATTTATATAATAAATTTTGATGTGGGATTTTTTTAAGATATCGCCATACATAACTATGTTACAACACATCTGGTCCCATGCATCATTTTATATTTCTAAGTGTTTTATATAAAATTTTATATGCCTCCATTATTTTTTAATTTTTTTAAGTGTTTTCCAAGAACATATTTTTATCGCAAATATCTTCAAAGTGTTTTATATAAAATTTCATATGCCTTCATATTTTTTTATTTTTCTAAGATTTTTCCAAGCACCACTTTTTTATCACGCATATTTTCTAAGTGTTTTATATAAAATTTTATATGACTCCATCTTTTAAATTTTTTCTAAGTTTTTTTCAAGGAACATTTTTTTTATCTAAGTGTTTTATATAAAATTTTATATAACTTCATTTTTTAAAATTTTTCTAAGTTTTTTCCAAGGACAAATTTTTTTGAAAATATTTTCTAAGTGTTTTATATAAAATTTAACATGATTCCATTTTTTGAAATTTTCTAAGTTTTTTTTCAAAGAACAACTTATTTTTATTATTTTAATTTTTCAACTTTTTATTAAAAACTAAAAAAAAGACATCCGATTTCTAAAGAAGATTTTAATATTCAAAATGATGTAAGACGTTTATTATGAAATTTTAATAAAAAAATAGAAAACAAAAAATTGAATTTTTGATTAAAAAAATTAAATCCAGGTCGTTAATATAAACAACGAATAAATACCCGAGTAAAAAAAAAGTTATATGACGCAATATTTAATTATATATGAACAGATATGCTTTTATGTAAATCCATATTAATTTTGATCCGAAAATTGGCGGATCGAATATTATACGATTATATCAAATTCTATTATTTTTGATAAAATAATATCAAAAGTGATTAAATTTGATCCCAAAAATGGGTCTATCTAATTGTATTAAATCATATCTTATCTGTTAAAATTAGATAATTTTTTATATAATAAGATGAAATTTGGTAAAATTTTTTGGAATTTTAAACGTGAAATTAGAAATTATTTTATCAGATTGGATACATTACACAGGGCAACACTTTTTTTGCCCGGGTTCTGATAGCCCTAGTAAAAAAGTTTTGATATAATGATATATAATTTGATACAATCATATTAAATTATGTATGACTTTTTATATGTTCAGATCAAATTTTATCTAAGATATATTGAGCCTCCATTTTCTTATCTGAGGTTATACATAAATATATCTGACTTTATGTAATTATATAAATCTATATTAATTTATATAAAATAAGATCAAGTGGATTTAATTGGATGTGACCAAAATTCGGATCTAATTGTATCATTTTTTATATTTGTGTATCTAAAATAATACATTTAGATCAATATCTGATCCAACTTGATACAGCCATTTTTGAGATCAAATTAGATCTTAAAAGTTTTTTTTTTTACTCGGGAGTTAATGTTGGGTAATTGGGGTACTCTGATTTCAAATCTGGCTACCGTTTTTTTGGGTCAGCTCTAGTTTTCGAGATATAGCCTACGGAAACTTTGAAAATAGGCTATTTTCGGCATATTTGTGAGTCCATATTTACCAACACTGGTCTTGCATCAAAAAAGTGTATGTCAATTTAAGGTATGTTGACTATGCTGATTTCAAAAATGCTCTTTCTTTTTTTGAGTCATCTTTAGTTTTTGAGATATCGCTAAATTAAAATTTGAAAAATTTTCATTCATACCCTTTTTAAATCTAAGCACGTTTATCACAGTGCCAGAGTTTGAGGACACGATTTAGACTAAATAGGGCACGCCGGATTTCAAAAATGCTATTAGTTTTCTCCTGCAGGCTTAAGTTTTCGAGTTATGAAGCAACGAAATAACATATTTTTTTTTAATCATATAATTGAAAAATGTTATCTTTTTATTAGCATTTACTAAGCAACCTCAGGCATTTGCAAAGGGTTTGTCAACTCATTTTGACCTTTCTAAGAACAATTCTCGAAAACAAATTAAAACATGACATAATATGAAGTCAATCAGACAAGTGGCTTGGATGGAATGATGAGAACGATTTTTCGAAATTTACTTGCGTTATAACTCGAAAACTAAAGCTGTCAGAAATAAGTTAATAATAGTTTTGGAATCCTCGAATCCAATATAGTTAAGTTAGTGTTTAAAACTGAGGCTCTAAAATTAATGTTAGCAATTATAGCCCTGCAAAGTTGGTAAAAAACGCACGTTTTTGACTCTTTACCAGGGATTTGCTCGCGAACGAGAGCTGATTGAACAAATTGGAAAACAGATTCGGAATCAGCACACCAACGTCCATATAAATCAGTTGTCAAAGTTCAGGCAATTTGAAAAAGTTAATTTTTTGTCAACCTGTGTTATCAATAAGAAGAGTTTTTATTGCATTCTTCGGAATTTTTTCGGGACTTAGCAAGTTATTAAAAATTTGTCAATTTTTTTTTCTAAAATCATTTTTAAGGCATTTAAAAATTCCAAAAAGTCTTTGTGTCTTAGAAAATTTAAAAACATTTTTTCGGAACTTAACAATTTTTCAAAAGAATAAAATTTCTCCTAAAAACATTTTCAATGATTTTTTTACTCCAAAAAAAAAAATGCCAAATAATTTTGTGTCCGGGACTTTAAAAAATTTTCATAAAATTTTATAAGACTTAAAAATTTTTTAATTATTTTTTAATTGTCCGGGAAAATTAAAAAAAAAAAAAAAAAAACGGATTAAATTATAAATAAAATCATATATCTTTTTATTTGACATACCCGAGTAAAAAAAAGTTATATGACGCATTATTTAGTTATATATGAACAGATATGCTTTTATGTAAATCCATATTAATTTTGATCCGAAAATTGGCGGATCGAATATTATACGATTGTATCAAATTCTATTATTTTTGATAAAATAATATCAAATTTGATTAAGTTTGATCCCAAAAAGTGGGTCTATCTAATTGTATTAAATCATATCTTATCTGTTAAAATTAGATAAATTTTTATATTATTAGATGAAATGTGGCAAAATTTTTTGGAATTTTAAACGTGAAATTAGAAATTATTTTATCAGATTGGATACATTATCAATTAGAAGAGTTTTTATTGCATTCTTCGGAATTTTTTCGGGACTTAGGAAATTATTAAAAATTTGTCATTTTTTTTTCTAAAATTATTTTAAAGGGATTTAAAAATTCCAAAAAATGTTTGTGTCTTAAAAAATTTAAAAACATTTTTTCGGAACTTAAAAATTTTTCAAAAAAATAAAATTTCTCCTAAAAACATTTTCAACGATTTTTTACTCCAAAAAAATTGCCAAAAAAAATTTGTTTCCGGGACTTTGGAAAATTTTTATAAAAGTTTTTAGGACTTGAAAATTATTTAATTTTTTTTTAATTGTCCGGGACTTAGAAAATTTTGAAAATTTTTTTCGGGATATAATTATAAATAAAATCATATATCTTTTTATCTGCCATATCTAAAAATTCCCGACCTTATATGTCATATCTTATTTCATATAGATCGGTATATAAATAGATATAAATATGTATGTTATCATATTAAAAAATAAGTAAAAATACAATGCTATATATAAACTTGTATGTCCATATCAAAGTTCATGCATAACCATATATAAATATAAATAATTATATAATAGCATATATGATTATATCAGATCTTTTTTACTCGGGTATCTAAAAATTCCCGACCTTATGTGTCATATCTAATTTCATATAGATTGGTGTGTAAATAGATATGAATATGTATGTTATCATATTAAAAAATAAGGAAAAATACAATGCTATATATAAACTTATATGCCCATATCAAAGTTCATGCATAACCATATATAAATATAAATAATTATATAATAGCATATATGATTATATCAGATCTTTTTTACTCGGGTAGTAAATAATTACTATGTTTACTTTTTGTATGCATTTGACTATGGACCTAGTGATTTTTACATATATGTTTATCAAACACATCGTTTTCAGTAACTTTTTCCATAGTTGATTTGTAGATTTGAAAGAAACATAGTTACCAACCACTATGTTACATCAACTATGGCATTGTTGGGGTTATTTCACCTATGACATAGTTGAAAAAATAGTAATCATCAAACAAGTATTTTTGTAAAAAGTGCCATGTAGGTAATTATAAAGCTTTAATTTAAGCTTAATGGCGTCCGGATCGAGTAAATATTAAATGTGCAACGAGGGTCGAAATGGAAATTGAAAAGACCATTTTTAGAAAAATTTTTAAAAATATTTTTAAGTCGTTTTTTCCAAGCTCAAACATTAAAAATAAAAAAAATTGTCAAACAGTTTATATTCAGTTTTCCAATGACTCACACAAAAATAAAAAAAAAATTAAATGCAGTAGAAGAAATCCGCATTTTTTGACCACCAATTTTTTGTAAGCAAAGAAAACATTTAATTGTTTATTAATTTTAGTGCGCGTAAGTGTATAGAAATGAGCAGGGACAATACCTTCATGCACTAATAAACTATGTTTTAGGCACCTAAAATATGCACTAAAAAGTCTTGAAATATGCACTAAAAATCGTAAAATATGCACTAAAAATCATAATTATCAACTTGTTTTTTACTTTTATTAAAAAAAATATAACAATTGAATTCAGTCTGGCATTGTAAGCTTAGATATACATACATACAGGTGTATAAAATGTTATTAAACAATTGAAATGATCTAAAAAAATTTAACAATTGCTTTAGTACAAAAAATAAAAATAAAATCATAAAAAAAAATGTTTAAATCGCTAAACATATTAAATAATACACTCAAAATATTTTGTAGGCAAAAACAAATGAAAAACACACTTAAAACCAGTGAATAAACAATTGAAAACCATCCCAGTAATTATTCATTTGTTTTAAGAAACATCAACATTTATTTTTTACTGTTGACAAAATTTTCTAAAATAAATAACATTAAACATTTAAAAATTACGTTTTTTTCACTCTTTTTTACCAACAAATTCGAAAAAAATAACCAACGAAAACATTAAAAATTAATGATAGTTCTGTTATTTTTACCAACAAATTTCAAAAAAATAACCTACGAAAACAATAAAAATTAATGATTTCGTAGGTAATTTTTTACAATTTTTTATTGAAATATTTTTTTTAAAAATTTTTAATAAAATTTTTGGGGAATCGATCCCGCAATCAACTACATTCTGGCCAGACACTCTACCCATCGTGCCAAGGCCACTTGATACAAACATGTTTTTATATTTCTATAAATAATTTTTTGATTTCTTTTTTCTACAAAAAAATAACTGACTTGTGTAGGTAAAAACCCAGCAAAAAAAGTGCGGAGTACTTCTATTTCTAATAACAAAAAACACAAGAAAAAAACACACAAACAGTTTTTTCTACTCCATAAAAAGTTGTTATTCAGCACTTAACTCATTACCTTCCGCGACACTCCCATACAAAAGTAAGTAGATATTCCGTAGATAAGAAGTACTCCGAGCTTTCAAACAACTTCCAACTACTTCCACGGAGTAGTTCTTATCTACTGAATATCTACTTACATTTGTATGGAGGTGTCGCGATAGGTAATGAGTTAAGTGCTGAATATCTATGTATTCTGGAGTAGAAAAAACTGTTTGTGTGTTTTTGTCTTGTGTTTTTTGTTATTTTTGTTGTATTTCATTACATTTGTTATAGTTTTAAAGCACTCCACTGAGATGTGGTAATGACTTTTTTGCAGGGAACTAATAATATTTCATTAAAAAATACCAACAATTTAAAAAAAAAATTACTTACAAAAATCATTAAAAATCAAAAGAATAATCAGTAGTTTTTACTTACAGAACAAAAATAAATGACTTTAAAAATTAAATGTTAATGAAAGTCTTTATTTTTTATTGCGTTATTTTTGAAACAAGGGACTGAAGTAGTCATTAATAAAAACTGAACATCAAACAAATGTTTTTTCTTTTAAAAACGACTAAACGGAAAACTTTTTAAATAAACTACAAACAGTTAATGACATAATTTTTTGAGTGTAGCTAAAAAACTAAATATTATACAAAATTAAACCTAAAAATATGCATTTATAGCAAAATAATACCAAAATATGCAAAAATATGCATTTTAAGCAAAATATGCATTTTAAGCAAAATATGCATTTTAAGCAAAATATGCAAAAATATGCATTTTAAGCAAAATATGCTAAAACTAGTCGCATAACCTGTCCCTGCCAGGCGGAACACCAAACCACTTTTCTCAATAATTCTAATTTTTTTACCAAACTTTATAAAAACAAGTAGAAAAATTTAATTCGACTTGGTCGAATCTATGAATACCCTCCACAATGTTATCTGATAGTAATTTTCTAAAAAAAAATTAAAAAAATTGCATTACAAATTTTTTATTAGAAATATGTATGTATATTATTTTGAGTCAAACTTTTTTAATCAATCAAATTTTTTTGAGTGTACAATTTTTTTGACTGTCAACATTTTTTCGAGTCTGTCATTTCATTAAAAAAAAAATAATAATGTGTAAATTTTTTTTTTGGGTGTAACATTTTTTTTGAGTGTAAATTTTAGTGTACAAATTCTTTGAGTAACAATTTACTTTGTAAAATATTTTTGTTGTTTTATACCTACATATATGTAATACAAAAAAAAAAACTATTTCACATATTTTCCTCTTTTTATATTACCATCCTTTTCTTTAAAAACCAAAAACAAATTAACATTCAATCATACACATACTTTATTTGATTTTTTCCCGTTACATACAGTTACACTAACAATAACAAATATTTACTTGTCTAACAACTAAACTGCACCCCACGACAAGAAAACAAACAACAACAAGTTTTACAAAACTGGTATTTCACTATGCTATTAAAACTTGTTTAACGAGTTTTCAACAGTTTAAGGTGAAACAAATCTGAAATTCAGTGCATTGCTTATAACTTTTGAACCACAGAACCGATTTTTCTGAAATTCAAAACCAAACAGCCTTGGGGAACAACAAATATATATGCTAAGCTTCAGTCCCCTCAGAATTGTCTTTCGAAAGTTATAGTGGTTTTAATCTTGTAAATTCGAAAAATACCCTTCCCGAAATTTACTATTTTGCTCATAACTTTTGAACCACTGGACCGATTTCGCTGGATTGCAATACCAACCTGACCCGGTAAATGAAGAACATATATGTCAAACTTCAGGAGCCTCCGTAAAGTCTTTCAAAAGTTAGCGTGTTTTCAACGGACAGACAGACAGACGGACGGACGGACGGACGGACGGACGGACGGACGGACATCGCTAGATCGACTTAAAATCGATCAAGGATCATGAATATATATACTTTATGGGGTCCTAGACCAATATTTCGATGTGTTACAAACGGAATGACAAATTTATATATACCCTCTATCACTAGAGTGGAGGGTATAAAAATATGTTTGTGCTTCAAAAATTTAATATTGCTAGATTGAGTTATATTAATATATTTTCCAAACTGGAAAAAAATTGTATGCGTATAAAAGGTTTTATTGATAAAATTTTGGAACTAAATTTAGCACGCCCATTTCGTTTCCGTCCTTAAACCGGATATCAAAAATCCATCGTGTGGATCTGTCCCATGGTCACCCCTATATACATGGCAATTTTTATCTTTCTTAGGCTGGATTACTCAATGCTCCGTTAAAAAATAACTCTCCATTAAATTTAACTTTTTCATACAAATTTTGACATAAGGCTCCGTTAAATCGGCAATCAGCTAACTTTTCATTGAGTAATCCGCCCTTAGTTATGAAGATTTTTAAAATTAGATAAAATGTTAAAAAACACAATTTGTTCACTTAAATTTTTCCTTATAATTCTCCGTACACAGTTGACTTCATAAGGATATGATTTATTGTCAATACTTTATCACTCAAAAAATTATGTTAGTAAAATCAACTGAAAATGTCAGTTAAAATAACTACTTTGTAAATTGTTTTGGGGTCAACTACTTTTTCAGTTAAATCAACTAACAATGTTAGTTATTTTAACTGACAAAAAAACAAATGACTTATGTAGTAAAAACTACTTACATTTGTAGTCAAAACAACTAACATGTAGTAAAATAAAATAATATTTTTTTTTTTTCAAAAATTTTTTTAGAAAAAAATTGAAGACCAAATTTTTTGGAAGACAAAATTTTTTCCAAGTTTTTTTGTTTTTTTTTTAAAGATGTGAAAAATAACAAAAAAGAAAATTTATTTTTATGTTTCGGAAAAAAACTTCGAAAATTTTTCAGAGATAAAAAAAATAAAATTAACTACTTTAAATAACTGTTACTACATTTCAGTACTTTTTTGTTAGTTATTCAAAAAAACGACTTAAAATAACTAACAGAAATAGCTGTTTGATATTTTTCGTACAAAAACAAATGACTTTGTAGTTGAAAACAATTAACTACTGTAAAATATACAAACAACTAACATGTAGTAACTTACATAATTTTCTGAGTGATGTTTTACAATTTTCAGCTTCCTTAGTCAATAGGGATTTCAGAAATAGTTTAAATGTTTAAAAACTAAATTTCGCCGTTACAGATTATATATATAAACTAAACAAAATTCACAACGGATTTTTTGTATCTCCGTCCTTTTACTGGATATCCAGGTCAGAGTTATCTTTGCCATAGTCCGTACCATATGCATTCCAATTTTCATCTTTCAAGGTCATAAGGTGTCTTCAAAATTAGGTAAGATGTAAAAACATAATTTTTCTTCTCTTAATTCTTCGTCCATATTCCACCTTTTTTAAATCTGACTACTTTAGGATAAGCTCCATCGTTAGTAACATACTCGTATTCACGCCCCTTTTCCCTCTTAATTCTCCGTCGACAGTTTAAAAATTTAAGTTTGACTACTTTAGAATATGCTCCATTGTCAGGACAATATGCTTGCCAATTTTCGGCTGCGTAGGTCATTAGGGCTTTAAAGTTAGTTAAATTAAAAAAAAATAAAACACAATATTGCCTTGCCTCTTTTTCCTCTAAACTCTCCGTCTACATTCCAAAAATCGGACTACTTTAGAATATGCTTCATAGTTAGAACTGTTAGGGATTTTTAGCTTCCTAATTCATTGGGGCGGAGCTTAAAAATACTCTAAAATGTTAAAAAAAAAAACGAATTTTTCCAAGTCCCCTTTTTCTCGTAACTCGCCGCCCACAGGCAAAAAATCCGGCTTCGTAAGAATCTGTCCCTGGTGTTTTACTACATATAAACATGCCAATTTTAAGCTTTTAAGTTTATCAATGAGATCCAAAAGGCGCTGGATACACAAAAAATAAGAGAAACACAAAAAAAAAATTATATATACAGAAAATAGATGGAAATAAAGGAACCACGCCCTTTTGCCTTTCTTATTCTCCACCCATACACTGGATATCAAAAATCCAGGTTCGTGTTGATCTTCCCAATGAAATCTATTATATACATGCCAATTTTCATCTTTCTTTAAATTAGTTCAAATACTAAAAAAACCCAATTGTTCCATGCTCTTTTATCTCTTAATTCTCCGTCCACAGTCGAGAAATCTTCAATCCGATTACTTCAGGATATACTACATCGTTAGGACTATACGCTATGCATTTTCCGCTTCCTTTGGGGCTTCAAAAAAAGTTAAAAGGTTAAAAATCCCAATTTTGTCACTCCCCATTTTCCTTTCAATTCTCCGCCCACAGTCCAAAAATTTAAAATTCGACTACTTCAGGATATGCTTTTCAATAGGACTATATGATAGGAAAATGTCAGCTTCTTAAAACATTAGAGGACTTTAAAATAAGCAAAAATGTCAATTTTCATCTTCATGGGCCATTCGGGGACTTCAAATTAGTTAAAATATTAAAAAACACAATTTTTCCACGCCCCATTTTTCTCTTAATTCTCCTTCCACAGTCTATACAATTTAAATCCGACTACTTCAGGATATGCTTCATTGTTAGAACTAAATGCTATGCAATTTTCAGCTTCCTAAGTCATTTGGGGGCTTCAAAAGAAGTAAAAATTTTAAAAAATCCCAATTTTGCCATGCCACTTTTCCCCTCAATTCTCCGCCAACATTGCGAAAATTTTAAATCCAACTATTTGGGGATATGCGCCATCGTTAGGACTATATTCTAGGAAATTTTCAGCTTCCTAAGTCATTAGGGGGCTTTAAATTAAGCAAAAACGTAAAAAAAATGAGTTTTGCCACGCCCACTTTTCCGCTTATTTCTCCGCCCACGGACAAAAAACCGAAAATCCGGCTACGTTAGGATCTGCCCCAGGTCTTTTACTATATGCATGCCATGTTTCAGCTTTGTAGCTCATCAGTGGACTTCAAAAAGCTCTGGATAGACAAAAAAAGAGGAACACACAAATAGGGAAATTATATATATAGATATGCACTAACGAATCGATGCCATTTTAAAGCAAATTCTCTGATTCCCAAAGATATTTTGTTTATGCTGTTTTATGACCAAAGGGAAAAAACATGCATTTGCATGAAAGTCCTCTCCTTGGTAATGAGATATGAAAATAATTAAACATTTTCTTTGTTTACAAAAAATTAGTGGTCAAAAGATTTGGAGGTCGAAAAATGCGGATTTCTTCTTCTGTGTTATTCACTCATTTTTGTTTAAGTCGTTGGAAAAATTCTTTGATAACTGAATATAAACTAATGTACCCTTTTTAAAATTTAAAATTTTTAAGCTTGGAAAAAACGAAGTTAAAAATATTTTTAAATTTTTTTTAAAAAAAGGTCCTTTAATAATTTCAATTTCCATTTTAACCCTCGTAGCACATTTACTATTGACTCAATCTGGACGCCCTTAAGCTCAAATTAAAGCTTTATAAATTACCTACACAGCACTTTTTACAAAATAAGTTGTTTGATAATAATTATGTCTATTATGTTTATGTTTAGCTTTGTCGTTAACGAATTACATCTATTAAAGGGTATCTTCCACGATCACACTTTTCCATTATACACATCAAAATTTTCCAACTTCCTAAATATTTTTGGATTCTTTTTTTGATTGAAACCTAGTCGTATCTAACAAGTGAACAATTTCTGGCCAAATTTTTTAAAAAAATATTTCGCTAACATGGTGAAGCCCTGGGGGCCCCTGTAGGCTAGTTGGTAGCGTGCTAGCCTATGAAACAGGGGGTCGTGGGTTCGATTCCCACCAAAACCCTTGGTCGATTTCGCTACAACGAGACGACGGTCATTGTTACCAGTTCTCGGTTAGGTTAAAATTATTTAAAATGAGTAAATAAAAATTGGAAAAATAAATAAAAACTGATCATTGGATCAAATTATTATTATACATGGTGAAATTACGCTTGTATAATGGAAATGTGTGATAGTGAACAGTACCCTTAAGTAGTCGTACGTAGACTTTTGTCGGCCACTGTATGTGTATTATAGGTGTGGAAGTGCATAGTAATATTAACATTCGTAGGTTGTTTGAGAGTTTTTGAAAACATACATTAGCGCTTTTGGGATTTTCTAAAAGGAAATTTCATACGCCGCTAAAAAAAAAAATACATTTCAACTACTTATTTGGTTAGAAGTGGCTGCCAACGCGTTGCATAATCGCACATTTACTCTGAAATACTTTATGATACATTAACAAAAATTTTATGATAGTAAAATAAATCTTGTAAATTTACTAGAAAACTAGTAATTCATATTTTCTATAAAGGAATTTGTTTAATTTTTCTAACTACCCTCGTATATTCGTTTTTATAACATGGCTAACAAATCAAAGTTGTAAACATGTATGCATATTACATACAAACTATACACAAATACATCCATGCAATAAGAACGTGTATGTAAAAAAAAAACATATGTAATAAGTAGGGATGTGATTTCCATGCAAATGCATGTTTTTTGTCGATGGTCTAAACACGATATCGACCAATTATTTTTCCGAATCAAGAAATTTGCGTTAAAATGGCATCGGTTTGTTTTTGCATATTTTTGAATATTTTGGTGAAAACGCATATTTTGGTTTTAAATGCATATTTTGTGCATATTTTCAACTTTTAAGTGCATATTTTTTGCATATTTTGGTATAAATTAACAAAAACACATATTGAAATTTATTTGTTTCAAGAACAATTTTAAATTTAAAAAAAATATTTTGAAAGTAAGATTTTTTTTTATTATTTTAAATGTTTTTATAAATTGTCTAAATTTCTAAAAAAAAATCTTGCTTACATAAATTTTTAAATGTGACTATTTAAACCCGCCGTTATTTTTTGCGTTTTAGGAAATTTTTTTTATGAAAACAAGATTTTTATTGCGCACATTTTATTTTGTAGTGCATATTTTTAGGTTTTTTAGTACATATTTTGAATTTTTTAGCGCATATTTTCGATGTTTTAGTGCATGAAAATCTCATCCCTAGTAATAGGGAAACGGAACTTCTCTTTATTTATGCACGTAAGTACTAACAAGGGAAGTATCTCAACCCTTATGAACCGATTTGCATGAAACGTAAAATATATGTAAAAGAGAGAATTCTAAGGTTGGGGTGTCTCGGCCATATCGGGGATTTAGGAGTTCAAAACATGGGTCAAAAAATTGCGCAAAAAAGGTTTTTTGGATTTTTCAGCCATTTCTTTCCCAGATGATGTTTACATATGAGAAGAACGGTTTTTTTAATGCCTATCCAACGGTGGTATAACCTTGTAAAAGTTTGCCTTCATTAAATACCTTTTTCATGAAAATGTGTAAATTTTGGGGGGTATTTATATGAAGACATAGACCTACGATATCTATATGAATACGAAATAATCTTTATTTAATTTAATTCGACACGTATTTTTTCTCTAGACGATATTCCTGTTAGTTCGGGAGTTATCGAAATTTTCCCGGAGGTCCACATTGTTTCATAAGGGGACAACGAAATTTTGAAACACTGATTTGGCCGATAAGCCGAGACACCCCAACCTTAAAATCGTCTCTTTTATATATATTTTAAGTTTCAGGCAAATCGGTTCATATGGGTTGAGATACTTCCCTTGTAAGTGAAACTTTTTGTATATGAACTTGCTGTTAGTGTTGCCAGAATGTGTGTGTATTAAATCTTCAGAAATCGTGGGTTACTGCTGGAAAAAATTATCTGCTAAAAATTTATTCTATTTAAAAAATAAACAGCAACAATTAGTAGTGTCCAAACGAATATTCCGTTCGGCCAAATAAAAAATTTATTTTTTCTATAGAAAAAAATCTCAGATTCTGAGACATTTTTCTTATAGAAAAAGTCTGAGATTCTGAAACATTTTTCCTATAGAAAAAGTCTCAGATTCTGATACATTTTTCCTATAGAAAAAGTCTCAGATTCAGAGACACTTTCCCTGTAGAAAATGTATCAGATTCTGAAACTTTTTTCTATAGAAAAAATGTCTTAGAATCTGATATCTTTTCTATAGAAAAAATGCCTTAAAATCTTATACATTTCCAATATTTCATATTCTAAAATATTTTTCCTATTGAAAAAACTCTTAGATTCTGAGATATTTTTCTTATAGAAACAGTCTCAGATTCTGAGATATTTTACCTTTAGAAAAGGTCTCAGTTCTTGAGGAATTTTTCTTATTATTCTTATTTTTCCATTTAGATAAAGCTGTTGATTCTGAGACATTTTTCCTATAGAAAAAGTCTCAGATTCTTAGACATTTTTCTTATAAAAAAATTCTCAAATTTTCGCGGACAGTTTTCTAATAGAAAAAGTCTTTGATTCTCAGACATGTTTTCTATAAAAAAATGTTCTGAGACATTAGAGAAAAAATCTTAGATTCTGAGAAATATCTTATAGAGAAAAATCTTTAATTCTGAGATATTTTTGCTATAACAAAGTCTCAGATTCTGAGACATTTTTCCATTTTTCAAATGAAAAAATTTATAAATTTTTCTTAGCAGCAATTTCTCAGAATCTGAGTAAGTATGATTTTAAAGTGTTGTGAAATTAAAGATACTTTGATAAGTATCAATAATTGAATATTTTTATTTTTTGAAATTTCAAAGTCAGGCACAAGTTAAATTTATATTGATACCATCCACAATGTACAAAAGATTATTGCAAAAATCTTTTTTAAAAAAATAATTTTTTTTAAAAAAATTTTCGCGGAAAAAATAATTTGGTGAAAAAAAATCTGCCAAAAAAAAAATTTTTGTACTTTCTTAAATACCATTTGGTATTTAATTTCAACAGAAGCCGAATTGAAGCATTTTGTATTTTTAGGTTATGTACATTTTCGTTTATAACTTTTGAACCGCTGAATCGATATCGCTGAAATGCAATACCAAACTTATCAGGACAGCAGCAAGTAAATATATTAATTCTCAGGCGTAGGTGTGTAATAATTTGGCCATGATCGCCATTTCAACAGACAGACTGACATCCCTAGATAATCTTAAAATTTGATCGAGGATGAATGTTCATGAATAACAACAACAAGTAAATATGTTAAGTTTCAGTCGTATCTGCGTAGCACTGTGTCCGTGATCGCCATTTTAACAGACGCTAGAATGTCTTAGAATCGATTTCTGATCAATAATATATACCGATATTTCGATGAGTTACATAGACCGATATTTCGATAAGTTACAAACGGAATAACAAACTTATATGTATCCCCTACCACTAACAATAAGTGGAGGGCATAAAAAAGTTTTAAAAACCTCAATTTATTATTGCTGCAACCTTATTATGGTTATCGCAACTGAAGACGTCAACCGTAACTCCGTAGCAGCAACCATAATCGGGTTACGGCAATCGTATTCCCGTTGTGGAAACCTCATTTCAACCGATTTGTTATGTGACTAGGGTGTTCAATTAATCGGGTTTTTTAATTGTTTGATTAAACGATTAATCGAGATTTGCCATTTTTAAATTATTCGATTAAACTAATAAAAATTTAAAATTGTTCGATTAATCGAATAATTACAAATTCAGAAATTTTCTAAATTACAAGAGTTTTTCAACAATTTTAGAAAAAATTGGTACTTGAGTAAATAAACAACATTAACTACAAATAAAAATTAAAATCATTTCAAAATGTACACTCAAAATAATTACTCTGTTAAATACTCTGTAAAATGACTGTAATCTCAATTCGACAGATATTTGACAAATTTATCTGTCGAAATACAGATTTTAAGAAAATACTTTGTATTTTCTTGTGACCGAAAAACTAAATTTTATCTGTAATTTTACTTTTTACTTTGTAATCTCTATTTTACAGATAATAAACCGAGTTTTTTCGTTAAAATACGGATTTTAGAAAAATACCTTGGTTTTATCTCGTAACCAAAATACTAAATTATAAATTTCATTTGTAACTTATTGCTCTGTAAAAATAAAAATCACTTCACAAAAACTTCTAAATATGACCGATAAACCCCTCTTTAAAAAGTGTCTTGAATTACAATAAAAACTGGTAAATTTTACGATGATGACGTGTAAAATTGGAGTTACTTGTTAAAAACTCGTAATATTCACAAAAATAAACAAGTATATTTACAATTTGGAAGCATTAAAGCGGGCAAGTTTAACAAAATTTTAATTAATTTAATTTTTTTTAATTTTAATTTATGTTTTTGATACAGAGAAGTTTTGCTCATAAAATGGATTTAACTAAAACTTTGTAAATTTACAGTTTTTTTTTGTAAAATTTTGAACTCATAAAATGCATTTAACTAAAACTTTGCAAATTTACAGAGTTTTTTTGGTAAAATTCTTTTCGGTTTTATCAATATTTTACAGATAATTCTATAAATTAACAGTTTTTATTTATCGAAATCATTTTACAGAGTTTTCTTCGTAAAATAAAAAAAAATCTTGCTGGTTGGAAATCTATGGTATTTTCTGCTGGCTCAGCAGAGTATCTCTGTAATTTAACAGAGTGATTATTTTGAGTGTATCAAAATTTAAGTTCTCTGCAAGGGGGTTCCTTTGCAAACAAGTCAGAAAAGGCAAAAATAAATTAGTGA
Source organism: Pegoplata infirma (assembly GCA_963921195.1). NCBI lineage: Eukaryota > Metazoa > Arthropoda > Insecta > Diptera > Anthomyiidae > Pegoplata > Pegoplata infirma. The sequence continues at coordinate 134,397,904 of OY992540.1, read as the reverse complement.
TTCTGCTGTAAATATGAGTGTGTATTAGTGAAATCATCGAATTTATCAAAGCAAACGACGAAAATTCTTCATCCACGGAAATACACTTTTTTACACCTCTGCACTTTCCACTCATAGGGCGTCTTCTATCAGTAGTCTTTGGTTCTCTGCTAATTTGTTTAAGAAAATTTAAAAAAATATTTTGGAGATTTGTGAATTCAAAAACAATTTTTTTGAAAAATTTATTGGATTACCGAGATCACAAAAAAAAATTATATTTGTTATCTGACAACATTTGGGAAAATCTTAATTTGTTATTTATTTTTTTATAATTTAGTGCGTTTTGCCCAAAACTCGAAACTTTAAACGATTTTAGCTCGGTCATACAGTTAACCGATTTGGTTCAAAATTTTATCAGGTACTTATTTAGGTCGTTTACCAAATCCAAGCTTCAGGAGGAGCGAAAATACGAAAACAAATTTAAAATAAGGACCACTAAAGTAAACATCACTGTGTTTTTTTTTAATTCCAACGGTAACATATGTAAGGGGTGGTCCAATAACAAGTATCTTTTTAAAAATGCAATAAAATGATCAATACTCAACTTTTTTTGGAATGTTATGGCTTTATTTGAAAGAGCAAACATTCCCGTTTTTTATGGCAAACGACTTCATTGATGCGTTCTCAGCTTGCTCCGCTGTATCGCGTTGTAGCGCAGTACTGCGCTGCCAAACTGCACGTTTTTCGAAAAAAAAGTTTTTAACCGAAATAAGGCACTCAAATGAGGTTATGTTAACAAACAAATTGCTACATCTTGGGATCGGAAAACTCGGACGGTATTGTAAAGAATCCAATTCATCTATAGGAAGCAACAGATTTGAGTATCAGCATCATTACAAAATATTTTCAAAAATACAGCTGAAAACCCCATTTTCATCAGAGATGAGCGCTACAGAGCCATGATTACCGACTTTTTGTTGGCCGTAATAGAATATATCAACTTGGATGACATTTATTTTCAGAAGGATGTCGCAATATGTCCCATAGTCCATCAAACAATCGATATTTTGCGCACTTAGTTCGGAAATCGTGTTTTTAGCCATATTCGCGGTGACAATTGATCACTTCAGAGCTGCCGATTAAAACTTTTAGAAATTTTTTTTGAGGGGTCTCGTTAAAGATTCATGCAACATGGGAAATCCAGAAATGTTTTAGGCCCTTTCGACGAATATCGTTCAACCCATTCGTGAGATAGAACCAGAAACATTAGAAAAATGGTGCCGAGGATGAGCTACTGCGGAGCTAACCCAGGCAGCCGCATGAATGAAGCCGTTTGCCATAAATAATGGGAATATTTGCTCTTTCAAATAAAGCCATAAGTTTCCAAAACTATTGAGTATTGTTCATTTCATTGCATGTTTTAAAAAGATACTAGTTATTGGAACACCCTGTACATTTGGTTTGTTTATTGGACTTAAAAGTTTTAAAAAATTATACATATTTCCAGAAAAACCATATATTATTATTATTCGATTAATCGGCATAAATTCTTCGATCAATCCTTTAATCGAAATTAGCAATTTTAAATTAATCAAACAATTATTCGTCTAAAATTGTTCGATTAATCGAACAAGAATTAATCGACTGACTGTACTTATATCAAATGATGTATCTAAATGTTTCGTCATTCGTCTACGATTGTTTTGTTTCGGAATCTGGCGCTTAAGAAAAAATAAATTTATTGATTTGATTCCTTTACATTTTTAATAACTATATATTTTTTAGTTTATAACTCATGCAATATAAGTTTAAGGTTTATGTAAAGGGAATTTCTAAAACAGATTGTTTTAATTAAACAATGCATAAATATAAAATTGTATTTTTAAATAATTCAAATAAATAATTGCATAATATTTTAAATTTGATCAAAAATAACAATTTTATTTAAATTTAAATTCAAATTTAAATTTTATTTATGTGCATTTTTTATACCCTGCAACCATAATATGTGGGTATACTGACTTTGTCATTCCGTTTGTAACGCATCGAAACATGGTTCGGGGTCCTAAAAGTGTACTTATTATTGATCTGTGATCGAGTCTAAAACATTCTATGAATGCCCTTCTGTCCGTCTGTCTGTTTGTTGAAATGGCGATTACGGTCAAAATATTACTCGGCTAGGACTGAAACTTACCATATTTACTTGTTGTTGTCCCGAGAAGATTCCCAGCAAAACTTTGGTAATGGGTGGTGATTATGTAACACATTACCAGGTAATATATATACCTTATTTGTAGCATTATTATAGGATGTCTTACCAGACATTTGTTCAACAACATATCGCTCATTTACTTGTGTAGCGTCATAACGCAAAATGTTTGATTTTACAGAAAACCTGTTTAAAGTTTACAATTGAAACTTGTTTTACATTGCAAAAGGCCCGTACATAGAAAATGTTATAATGGCGTGTTCTCTTCTCAAACGGTGAGTTTAGAAGATATTGATACGAATTTTTGACACAATATAAAGCAGGATATAACAAATAATTCTGTATGGTTTACTCAAAAACGACATATTTTGAGTTATGGCACTATACAAGTAAATGAGCGATATTATTTCAAGGTAAAAAATAATGTTTTACTAATAACTTGTTACGTAATGCCTGATTATTGCAAAAGTTGTATTTCATATTTATTATTTCTTAATATTAAATCATGGGTGACTTATATTTGGTTACATTATGTATTATTTCAAAATTTTAAATAATGCATTATTTGTAATTGAATACATAATGCATTATAATAACATAAAAAAAATAGTTTATACAAAAATCCCTAAGTTAAAACTAGAGATGGGCTCACGACAGGAATTTTTGAATCACGGACACTCACTCACGAGCATATTTTTTCTACACACTTACAATCACGTGAGTAAATTTAATATATTATTTTATACCTTATTTGGTAATTAAAGTTTTGCTGGGTTGGTATTGCATTTGAGCTATATCGGTTCAGCAGTTCAAGAGTTGTAAACGAAGGCGTGAGGACACCTCGAAAATTTTGGTGCATTCCACATAACCTAAAAATACAAAATGCTTTAATTCAACTGTTGGTTGACACATTTGAACAGAGTTGTATACCAAAAGCTATTTATACAAGTACAAACATATTTTTTACAAAAAAAAAAAAATTGCGGAATTATTTTTTTCAACAAAAAATTTATTCCGCGGAAATTTACCAATGTTTTTAAAACAATTTTTCCAAAAATTTTTTTTTTTTCAACCATTTAGCTTAAATATTTTTTTTGCAATAATCTTTTGTACATTGTTTAGGGTATTAATACATTCGGTAAGGCCGCATTTAATATTTTGAATTGTTTTTCATTCAAATTGGAATAAAGTAGTTGAATGAAAAAAATATTTATGTAAAAAGATTTAAAAAGTTAACCTTTATAAAATCTCTAGAAAATCTACTTAAATTTAACAAAAGACTGCAAAATAAAATTTGTAATTCCTGCACTTGCACTAACACTGATTGTACTTTTTCCCAAAGTTATTTGTGGAAATTGCATTCCACCCACACACATTCAGACACAAATAGACTTTGTACTTTTAGTGCATCGTGCATGTATAAACAATTTTAACGTATTTTTTTGCTGCTATTTTTAACAGACATTTTAACGCAACACATCCATTGAAGTATTTTTCTTTTTCACTACTCTCACATTTGACTAGGAATTGTGCAAAAAAGAAAAGAAGAAAAATTAACATTTTTTTGGCAGCTGTTCGAACAAGAGATTTTTTATTTTAGCCACTAGTTTTTCAATTTTACAAAAGGATACCATTTGTAACAGTTTTACGTTTTTTCAATTTCCGGCAGATTTGTTTTTCTTTTTTGTTTAAAAAAAGTGGAAAACGAATGTATAGAAACTCAATGTAGCGTAAATAATCTTTTGGTACAAAAAAAAAAAAGATTTTACAATTTTTTGGTTGTTAACTCATTGTAGCCTTATGATGCATTTTTGCATAATAAAGTTTTGCGTTTTCTTCGGTCATATATATAAAACGCTCATTTATTTGAAAACACTTTAAAAAACTCTGTTCAAAAAATCTGTAAAACGACTTTTAATTTAAATTAGCAAACGTTTAGCAGATTTTTCTAATGAAATGTATATTTTACCTAAATTGTTTATCAATTAGTTTTAAATAGAGATGGACACATGAGCAGAGTAGTGCGTGATTCACGCGTGAGTTTGACTTAAACTCAATTTTCCTCATGTGAATTTGAGTGAGTGAGATTGGGAAACAAATAGCGTAAGTGTGCGTGAGTAAGATTTTTCGTGAGGGAGTGTGCGTGAGAAATATTTTAGGCGTGAGGCCAAAAAATTGTCTGTTCACATTTCCTTTCGTTCTAAAAAAAAAATTAGCTGAAAATTTTGTCAGCCCGAGTAAAAATAAACATATATTACAATATATAACTTGATACATACATATGATTATTAGAGTGTCCCTTATTTTGGAAATGTTGAGACGAGAAATAACTCAGGAAAAATTTTACGCCCCTACGACCACGCCTTCCATTCGCGACGGGGCCTTCAAAATAATTTTTCCATACAAACCAAATTTTTTATTTTATTTTAAATTTTTTTGTTATTAATTATTATATTACTTGGTTAGCTTATTCACGACAAAAAAAATTGATTTCGGTGGGATTAGGCTTTCAGCTCTAAAAAAAATTTAGAACCGTTGCACTATGCTTCGACCCATGGACAAAAGTCCAAAAAAAAAATTTGGTCTCAAATTGTGTTTAAATACAGATTTTTTGAAAGATAATTAGGTATCTCAAATAAATATTAACAAAAATATTTTTTCTGATTGCTTTTGCCACCACGAGAGGGCGCTAAACTCAGAGAATTTTATGCAAAAATTACTTAACAGGAAAATGTTTTTTAGCTGTTTCACAAAAATAATTCTCAAAAATCCATTTTGTAATAAAATGTTTCGAAATTTTGTTTAAAAGTACTTTGATATATTTGTAGTGAAGTTAAAATATAGAATTTTGTATATATTTACAAAAAAAATATTTTTTATTGCGCAGAAAAACAAGTTTTTTTTGTTGAAAATCCAAAAATAACTAAAGTTTGATGGAGTGTAAAAAAAAAATATAAAAAAATAGATATTTTTTTTTTTCTTTTTTTTTGTAAGCTTAAACTCTTATTTAACAGCGTATTCAAAAATTAGCGCCCATTTTTTACCACAAATTAGAAAAAAATCCGTTTTTTTAAATGCCTAAATTCATGATTTTTACTCAAATATCAAGCATTTAGGAGTGTTTAATATCATTGTGCAACACGATCTTATGTTTTGAAAGGGTAAAAAAGTAAAATAAATGTATATTAATAGTAGATCGAAATCCTCGCAGAATTTTGAAAATTTAGCTCGAGTTTTTTTTATGGCCCACTGAAGTTTTTAATTATTTTTCAAAGGAGTTCAGAATAAGTAAAAAAAAATATTAAATTTAATTTTGAGCTAAATGAGGTTAATAGATGTGCAACGAAATTTGATGACGGTTCTTTTCTTAGAACATATTAACCCTCTATCTCCCATTTTTAGGGGTCACTTTAGTCCCTTTTCCAAATATCGTCGTAGAGCACCACTTACACTTGCTTTTAAAGGGTTAACATGTTCTAAAAAATTTTTCTGCATAGAATGTCATTGTTAGTTGTAAAAGACCAACAATTCGTGAGATATAAGCAAAATGCTTAAAAAAGTAAAATTTTTAATTATCATATATTGTTAAATTGTGATTCACCACAATTGAAATAATTCGACAAAATATACCAAATGTACTTCTGAGCCTAATACTGTTAATAGCTATCTTCGGTAAAATTTTATGTTTTTTTTTTCTTAAAATATATTAACCCTCTATCTCCTATTGTCAGGGGTCATTTCAGTCCCTTTTTTAAATATTCTTATAAAAAAACACTTAAACGTGCGTTTAAAGTGTTAAAACGTTCAGCAAACATTTAAAAGATATCTTTAATCATTCCAAACCCATTAAAAAAAAAAAGTAAAGACTTCAATGGGCCATAAAAAGAACTCGAGCTAAATTTTCAAAACAATTGGTTTTTGGTTACCAAATGAAATACCTTCATTTTTGGTTATGTCCAATTTAAGATACACTCTGTGACCTCAAATTTGTTGCACAGTGTATTCTATTGAAGCTTTAAGTTATGTGAAATAACTCTTAAATTATAAATTATATTCAAGAAACTTTAAAAAAGTAATTTAGTATTACGCTTTAACCTTTAAAAGCTCGTTTTATTAAATTTTATAAAAATATTTGAAATAAGGACTAAAATGACCCCTTAAAATGGGAGATGGAGGGTTAATATGTTCCAACAAAAGAACCGCCATTAAATTTCACTGAAGACATCTTAAGACGTTTTTTATCTAAGTAGTATTTTTAGTAAATTTTTTCGACCTATTTCAGTCTACTTTGGTAAAAGCTATTTAACAATAGATGATACTTTACAATTTTACTTTTTAAAGCATTTTGATTATATCGCACGATGTTTTGGTATTTGACTACCCCTAGTGAAATTTGATGCTTAACATTTTTGTAGAACATTTTAACTATTAAAACGCACATTTTAGTGTTGTTCTATGAGGATATGTTAAAAAAGGACAAAAATGACCCCTAAAAATGGGAGATAGGGGGTTAATGTATTCCAAAAAAAGAACCGCCATCAAATTTTACTATAGACATGTATAAACATTATGTAGCTCAGAAGTTGATTTAATACAATTCTTTGACCTTTTTTAGACGACTTTAAAAATAAAAATAACTTATTTTCCAAAAAAGGATGTTTTTATATTTTCCACACTGCTAATCCGATTTTGCCCAAATTTGGCATTAATATATATCTAAGGAATATTAATTTGCTTACAAAGTTTTTTTACGATCGGACAATTTTTGTAGGTGTTAAAGCGTTTCAAAGAAAAAGGATATATGGCAGGACCTTGAGTCCTTGCTCCGATTTAAGTGAAAATTTACACACACGTTGCTGGTGGAATGTGTATCAGCATGACCACTTTTTGTAATTTTTTGTGCATTATTGAAGCTAAAATTACATTTTTCAATTTCAGGACACATGGGAGGTAGGCGTGTCCTTGCACCGATTTTTCCAAAAATTCATATTTTTCTTAACTAATATATTTTATGTTAGTGTACCAAATCTCAAAAATATCTGACAACTCCTTCTAATTTTGTCCCTTCGTTACATTGGAACGAAGCACTGTGCGTTGGGGTCCTATAGTAAAAAAATTTAAAAAAAAGTTTTTTTTTAGTTTTGACAAGCAACAGTTTTAGTTGTTATGTTGCTTTTAATGATATATATTCAAAAAAAAATATTATTCATATCTGTGACATCTTTATCTTTTTCGATTCCGGTCCCGTGCAACCCGGATAATCGAAGTTCAACTGTATGTCAATGTCTGGTCAAAACTCGGATGAAATCAAATCATATTTTATACAAGTTGATCTTTTTTAATGCAAAAACATCCACCATTATTCGGATCAAATTGCGTATAAATATATATTGTGTTACATATCATTATATATTGCATCATATAAAAAATTTTACTCGGGAGATTTTGAAAATTTTAAATTTAACGAAAAAAATTTTTTGGTATAAAAAACAAACAATTTTAGACGAATAACACTGTGCTACAAATGAGCAAAAATAAAATATGCAGGGGTTCTCATATGAAAATTCGGGTTGGTTGGAGTCCATAGAGTACTGATATACTCATAGTTTTTCTGGATCACTTCGTTAAGTACGTTCTTTATTGGCAAATGTGTTGAAAAACGGCAATTCTTAAATTACAACTTTAAAAAATTATTACTTTGTTAGTTTGCAACCGATTTTCGATTTTATAGATTTTTTTGAAAGGTATAAGTCTTACCTTTTAAACAAAACAAAAATATTAAAAATCGATCAAGAATTGGCTGAGCTACGATCGTTTAAGTTAAAAAAAATCAAATTTTTTGAAAAATTTGTCATGTTCTTTATACTCTAAGTTGAAAGTGCATCATTAAAGAATTTTTTTTTTATTTTTGTATAAAAGCATAGTAAAGTAGCTTTCCAAAACACCAAAAAACATAACAATCGGTTAAAAAATGAATGAGTTATGCTAAGTTTCGTGATAGGACATTTTTAATTTTTTTCAGAAATGCTTGTAATTCAGGTATTATTCATAAATCTTATTGCTAGTAGTAATTTTATGTGCCTATGCATATAAACAAGAGATGGTAACATAATTAGATTTGTGCGTGATTGACACATGATCACAAGTGAGTGTGATTGAAAATCAATTTTACTCACGTCGTTGTGAGTGAGTGTCAGTGGAATAAAAAAGTGTGAGTGAAATAAAAAAAATTTCAGAACCCGTTCTGAAATTTTCCATTTTTTAAAAAAGTCAATTTATAAAAAATCCGGCCACATTTGTTTTTTTTTTAAATTTTTTTTAAAGATTAGATGTTTGTCTAAGAGATGGTCACGTGAGTGAATTTTAACTTTCATAATAATTTTTCTTCTAACACTCACTCACAATCACGTGTGTAAATTTAATACAACTCACACTCACGTACGCCGATGCAAGAGTCACTCACGCTAACGTTGACTCACACTCACGATATTCTTATTTATACTAAAAATAATTTCAAAAATCTTTCAAAATTTTCAGCAAAGTCTAAAATTTTACATTTGTTTTGATTTTTTCGGGACGAAATCTGAAGTTAAGCAAAATTTTACATTTTTTTTGTTGCTTTTTTTGGAATGAAAGGAAATATGAAGAGAAAATAAATCACGCAAACTCACGCAAAAAAATCAACTCACGCTCACTCTTTCACGCAATAATCTTTCTCACACTCACTCACAATCACGTGAGTAAAATTGAATTCAGTCACACTCATGCTCTTATCTGCTCATGTTCCCATCTCTAGTTTGTCTATCCACACAAAAAAATTGTAATGTGTTTTTTTCGTTATTTTCGAGAAATCGCATTTGAATTTTGAATTTCATGACAATTTGGTAATTTGTTTGGTTCAACGAAGCGTGTGACTAATGCAAATATTTAGTAGTCATTCACTTCGTTGAAACAAGAAAATACAAGCAAATTACAAAATTATTATGAAAATTAATATTCAAATGCGATTTTCTGAATTTTTTCAGAATTAGTTCTGAAATTTTTGCATTTTTAAAAAAAGTCAATTAATCAAAAACCCGGCCACTTTTTTTTAAGCTTAGATGTTTGTCTATCCACACAAATAAATTCAGACATATGTATGTTTTTTCAGAAAATCGCATTTGAATATTAATTTTCATAACAATTTTGTAATTTGCTTGTATTTTCTTGTTTCAACGTAGCGAATGACTATTTAATATTTGCATTAGTCATACGCTACGTTGAACCAAGCAAATTACCAAATTGTCATAAAATTCAAAATTCAAATGCGATTTCTCGAAAATAACGAAAAAAACACATTACAATTTTTTTGTGTGGATAGACAAACTAGAGATGGGAACATGAGCAGATAAGAGCGTGAGTGTGACTGAATTCAATTTTACTCACGTGATTGTGAGTGAGTGTGAGAAAGATTATTGCGTGAAAGAGTGAGCGTGAGTTGATTTTTTTGCGTGAGTTTGCGTGAATTATTTTCTCTTCATATTTCCTTTCATTCCAAAAAAGCAACAAAAAAAATGTAAAATTTTGCTTAACTTCAGATTTCGTCCCGAAAAAATCAACACAAATGTAAAATTTTAGATTTTGCTGAAAATTTTAAAAGATTTTTGAAATTATTTTTAGTATAAATAAGAATATCGTGAGTGTGAGTCAACGTTAGCGTGAGTGACTCTTGCATCGGCGTACGTGAGTGTGAGTTGTATTAAATTTACACACGTGATTGTGAGTGAGTGTTAGAAGAAAAATTATTATGAAAGTTAAAATTCACTCACGTGACCATCTCTAAGCCAAACATCTAATCTTTAAAAAAAAAATTACAAAAAAAAACAAATGTGGCCGGATTTTTTATAAATTGACTTTTTTAAAAAATGGAAAATTTCAGAACGGGTTCTGAAATTTTTTTTTATTTCACTCACACTTTTTTATTCCACTGACACTCACTCACAACGACGTGAGTAAAATTGATTTTCAATCACGCTCACTTGTGATCATGTGTCAATCACGCACAAATCTAATTATGTTACCATCTCTTGTTTATATGCATAGGCACATAAAATTACTACTAGCAATAAGAATTATGAATAATACCTGAATTACAAGCATTTCTGAAAAAAATTAAAAATGTCCTATCACAAAACTTAGCATAACTCATTCATTTTTTAACCGATTGTTATGTTTTTTGGTGTTTTGGAAAGCTACTTTACTATACTTTTATACAAAAATAAAAAAAAAATTGTTTAATGATGCACTTTCAACTTAGAGTATAAAGAACATGACAAATTTTTCAAAAAATTGGATTTTTTTTAACTTAAACGATCGTAGCTCAGCCAATTCTTGATCGATTTCTAATATTTTTGTTTTGTTTAAAAGGTAAGACTTATGCCTTTCAAAAAAATCTATAAAATCGAAAATCGGTTGCAAACTAACAAAGTAATAATTTTTTAAAGTTGTAATTTAAGAATTGCCGTTTTTCGACACATTTGCCAATAAAAAACGTGCTTAACGAAGTGATCCAGAAAAACTATGAGTATATCAGTACTCTATGGACTCCAACCAACCCGAATTTTCATATGAGAACCCCTGCATTTATTTGGTGTAGCACAGTGTAATTGTTCGATTAATTTAAAATTGCTAATTTCGATTAAAGGATTAATCGAAGAATTTATGCCGGTTAATCGAGTATAGTTTAAAGTATATAATATATAGTTTTTCTGGAAATATGTATAATTTTTTAAAAGTTCAATAAACATACCGAGTGTATGTGGCCGTTGGAATTAAAACAAGTGAGAGTGCTAAATTCGGCTGTGCCGAATCTTTTATACCTTCCAAAATGTAAAAAAACTAAGCAAAGAATTTGAAAAAATTGTCAGGGGCGTTTGTTTTTGGGGAAGATGGGGGTTAGTGGGGGACTTTGGGAGAACCTTCCCATCCCGATAAATATACCAAATGTTGCATTTATTTAACAAAAATACCAAAAGATATGTAAAAAAGTGTATTTTTTAGAGGTTGGTTCAGTTCTTCAAGGGGGAACTTTTTTCCCCCTGGGCCGATTTTGCCCATTTACGAACTTAACCTGCCTAGGACCATAAGACATATTCGTGCCACATGCACTGCATCGTGCCATCTACAGACAGACGGACGGACATTCACAGAATGCCTTAGAATCGGTCATGGATCAATAATATATATACTTTATGGGGTCCCGACCGATATTTACAATGACAAAGTGAGTATACCCCCATACTGTGCTTGGAGGGTATAAAAACAAACAGCCATATTTACTTGAGTGGTCATCATTTAAAATTTTTTTTTCGGATTTTCGCAGCCAAATTTTGAGCCAAACCGGTTAACTATATGACAGCGCTAAAATCGGTCAAAGTTTCGAGTTTTGAGCAAAAACGCACTATATTGTAAAAACAAAAAAAAAAATGTTTAAGATTTTCCCAAATGTAGTCAGATAAAAAATTTTTTTTTTGTGATATCGATAATTCATATAAATTTGGCAAAAAAAAAATGTTTTTGAATTCTACACTTTTTTTTAATTTCCAATTTTTTTTTTTAATTTTCTTAAACAAATTAGCAGAAAACCTTAATTTTGATTTGTTTTAATATTGTAAATAATATTGTTTTTTACTCAAGTACCATTTTTTTCTAAAATTGTCGAAAAAAAAATCTTGTAATGCCGAAAATTTCTGAATTTGTAATTATTCGATTAATCGAACAAGTTTTAAATGTTATTCGTTAAACCGAATAATTTAAAAATGGCAAATGTCGATTAATCGTTTAATCGAATAATAAAAAAACACGATTCATCGAACACCCTACCGAATATATTAATACCCTCCACAAGGTAAACAAGATTATTTGCAAAAAAAATTTCTGCAAAAAAAAATTTGGTAAAAAAAATTCGAAATTTTTTTTTTGGTGTAAAAAATATGTTTTTTTTTGTTAAAATACCATTCGGCATAGAATTCAGTTCAAATATGTCAACAATCCGCCGAATTAAAGCATTTTGTATTTTAAGGTTATGTTGAATATACCAACATTTTCAAGGTGTCCTTACATTTTCGTTCATAACTTTTGAACCGCTAAACCGATTTTGCTCAAATGCAACACTTAACTTCTCGGGGCAACAACAAGTAAATGTGTTAAGTGTCAGTCATATCTGTGTTATATTTTGGCGATCACAACGGACCTCAGAGTATATGAGTGTTGTAATAAAACGTCAGCAGCCACTTACAACCTACTATGTTGGCGGTGATCGACATTTCCACAAACAGACGGACATCGCTTGAATGTCTTAGCATCGATCATTTTTGGGGCAAAATGCAAAAAAGGCACACTTTTTGGCAGAAGAATATCGGTTCATGTTTAGACCTAGCCCCCATAAAGGGTATCTTTTAATGTGGGCTTAAATTACTCTAATAACCGTTTTATAATAGATATCTTTCAAAATCTGGCAGGTAGACGTGTTTTGCATTCACATAGCGCCATTCCGATTTTTAAAGTAATCAGACTAGTTTTTCTTGTAGCCTCATACAAACCACCCTCCCGATAATCACATAAATCTCTTAAATTTCATGAAAATAGAAAATATATTTTAAAATTCTGTTTGTGTGTTTTTAACGAGTACTTTAATATTTGGACTTGAGCCCCATATAAAAATTTACCCCGATAATTACTTTAAGCCATTTTGTTCAACAAATAAATGCATATTAAGTCAAATTTGGTTTGTGAGTGTTTTCTACACTTACAATTAGTAAAGATTTGACAAAAGAAATCGGTTCATGTTTGGACTTTGGACACATTTTCCTGGAAACACTGGTATATGGTATTATATGGTCGGTCTTAACTGACTATAATTTTTAAACCCTCCAACCACAGTATGGGGGTATACTCACTTTGTCATTCCGTGTGTAACACATCGAATTATCGGTCGAGGACCCCACAAAGTATATATATTATTGACCCATGATACTATCTAAGACGATGGTTCCCAACCTTTTTTTTGCCACGCCCCACTATTAAGTTAAAAAAATTACCTTGTCCCCCCTACACTCAAAAAAAATTTGTTAATTTTTCTAATTTTTGTTTTTAATGAAAAATTACTACTGGCTTAGCAAAGTTTTTGTAAAATGAGAATTTAAACTAAGTTTTTAGTAAAAATTTTAACAATTAACAAATTTTTGTAGTTAATTTTGGAAAAAAAAAATAGTTTTTGAAGTTAATTTTTGCTCGTTACCCCCCTGGAGCCTTTAAATTGCCCCCCAGTGCACTGTGGCCGAAATCACTGATCTAGCGGCGCTTAAGTCAAAATTAAAAAATTAATATCGATAAATGTTTTTGCACTGCATCGTTTACCTATACTTTACAGAAAAAATTAACGTTTTTACTTTTGTTTTGCTTTCAATATTCGCACAGCTGTAAGCTGTCAAATATACATTTTCTGCAGCAAGTGTATTGAGGGAATTTGGGGCCTAATTACTCAGTGAGTTTTTCTTGACACTTTTAAGTCAATTGTTTATATATTTTGAGCCAAAAAGTTTAAATTGAAAGTAAAAGTATGTTTTAACTAAAAAATAAATGTTTGTGGCCTGTGTGTATCTAGTTTATTATTAGTGCATTATAGAAGTTGACATTTGTGATATAAACTATAGTTTCATGGACTGCAACTTTTGAAATTCGATCGTATTCGGTCCAATTCCTGTTTTGTTTATTATTTTGGGTTATTTTTGTTGTGACGTTTCAGTATGGCGTGCTAGTTGGCGCAAGTTGTTCGGTTTTTAGGGTCCATCTGCATGTCCAAAGAAACAGTATAAACGCCATACAGACCACAATTTTCAATCGATTTGGCTAAAATTTGAAATTTAAGATTTTTTATCGAAAGAACAAAACCTATTAAATTTTTGACAAAATCGGTCTGTGTTATCCCATAGCCCCCATGTTAATTTCCCTTTCCAGTTTTACTAAAAAGCCCTAACAATGGTATTTTAACAAATATCCTCTTGAAATTCGACTGGTAAATGTTTTTTGTAGCCATAAATAATCACTCTAAATTTTAACGGAATCGGAACATTTTAACTTCTAGTTCTCATACAGACCACCCTCCCGATATTCACATAAATTTCCCAAAATACATAAAAACACTGAAATAAATATGGTTAAAAATTAAACTCTTTATAAATTTTATAATCACAAATGTGCTAAAGCAACCCCTAAAAAACACGATTTTTTTAATAAATTTTTTATTTTTTTTTTTGGTCAACAAATGTAACATTTTTATGCCATGTTATATTCATAGACCCGCACTTGGACCAAGGGGATTAGGAGGCTCGATTTTGTTCAGTCCGCCCCCTTTTGGGGCGTGGTTATAGAAAATAAATAAAAATAACAATAAAATGTATTTTTTAAGCGTAAATGTCATAAACGTATAATGTGTAAAAATTACTAACGACATGAAATGAAATGTTTGTATTAAATTTCTTTTGTCCCAAATATTAAGTTATTTTTATTTATAAATATATTTTTATATAAAAATATTTTTTTTTGTTATTTTATTAAAAACAGCTTAATGTAAAAATCTACGATTTATTATTCTATTATTATCAAATATCTTAAATTACAAATAAATATTTTTTGTTAAAACTGTTATACACATTTCAAACAGCGATTGTTGTCCCATTATTAAAAATTATCTTTTCCATTTACTTTAACCATTTTCACCTCCACCGAATTTAAAAATTCTTCAAATTCTTTATCCTCCTCATCATCGAATATTTTCATATCCGGCCATTTGATCATGCGCAAAATACGTTCAACACGATCATCGAAACAATCGTATAAATACTGACCACGACAAGTGGGACATTTTAACTTCTTGCGACGGAACATTTCATCGAAACATTCGAGACAAATAAAATGTTGATTTTCACAAAATCTAGCATCACGACGTATAAATTCAAAACAAACGCCACAAGTAAAACGTTCAACAGCCAGACGATTAACACGTTCATCTTCTTCCGACCATTGTACATCTTCAGGTCCAGGACATATTTTATCATCACTATCATCGAATTCACCAAAATATATACGCACACGTCTTGAGGGCATTGTAACATTAAGAACTTCCAAAAAATCATAGTCAAAATTTAAGTGATATTCTTCTTTACTGGGTTGTAGGTGGGATTCATCTTCTGTGGTTAAGGGACCCCAATATTCACAATGTTCATCACGTTTTAATCCTAGTTTTAAGGTATATTCTATACGTTTTGATTCTCCTATATGAAATATACCAAAATCTATACCATCTGAACGTGATTGATGTATATTTTGTCGAAACCAATAGAGTCCTTCGGGGGAACATAGTACAAATGCTTCTTGTTGTAAATCTTGGAAATTAAAATCAAAATATATTTTTCCCTTGGGTTCCCGTAGAAATTGCTTATGATATGTTTCAAAGTGATCAAATATTTCATCTTCTGGTCCTGACCATTGGCAGTTAGAAAAACGACAATTTAGATTCATTTTAGAATTTTTTAAATTTCAACTTTAGTCAAATGATGTTAATTCTTTGAAGTCAAATTGTTAACTGTATTCCAATTACGCGGTTTACTCACTATTTATACATTTGCTAGTTTAACTAGTAGAAGCTGTTAAATCTAAAACAGGTAATAGAATTTTAACGGTTTTTCTTATTGTCCTCTTTCAAGTGAAGTTGTAAAATTCCTTTTCTTAAGAACTTTGTTGTTAATCCTCTATTTATTGCATTACCTACAATTTTTAACTACTGCTTATCCTTTACCTGCCTTAATTATCCTTGTAAACTTCAATAATGCAAACTAACATCATGCAAATTTATCCCTAATGAAATGCTAATTTTTCCCATTGCTTTTAAATTAGGTGCTGCTAAATGTGTTAATTTTTACACTACATATACCATCTTTGGCTAACAACAATTGTCTTGTCGTCCGTCGACCGATCGATATACGCAATCCTTTTTAAATTTTAAGTGGAATTATTTATTGTAACAGTCACCAGCTGAAATGTAGTAACTTTTATTTTGTTTTTCAAAAAAGGGAACCCAAAGTGTTTGGCTTTTGAAAAGATCATTGAATATTAAATGATGTTTTAAGGTGTTTGTCTGGCTTATTTATGTAACACTTATGATTTCTAAACGAAGGCACGCGTCATAACTGTAACACCTGGTATTGATAAAAGATAATAAATTGTCAAACAAATTATGAGTTTAAAAACAAAATCATTAAGATCGTGTGCTCAGAAAAAGCAATGGGAGTATATATTGGCATTGCTGGCGCTTGTGCTTAAAATGATACTCAATTTTTAGCTTACGTATTTTTCAATTTTTAGCTTACATTTTTGTTGAATTCAAATTAATTAATTTCACTACACTCTAATTAAAATGATTTCAGTTTCCTACTATAAATTGGGTAAATTTACACAAATTGCGTAATTCTACTTAAAAATATTGGAAATTTACTCAATTTATAGAAGTATATTTTTTGAATTTGTTGAAATTTACCCAATTTATAGTAGGAAACTGGACTCATTTTTTTAGGGTGTAGTTTAGAGAGATTTTTTAGATTTTTAGCTATAAAAACCATTTATTAGTTTTTGCCGAAGGAAGTTTGTTTTTCATGATCATTCGTTTAGATCAATATATTTTAATTTGTTTTAAACGAAAATTGTACATTTTCGTATACATAGAAAAAGTCTCAGATTCTTACACATTTGACGTATAGAAAAGTCTAAATCTAAAAATTTTTCAATAGAAGAAATTGTTCCTACATAGAAAATATCAGATGTTGAGACATTTTTCGTGAAGAAATTATTTTTTATAGGGAAAATGTCTCAGAATCTAAGACTTCTACTTTAGAAAAAAAAATCTCAGAATATGAGACTTTTTTCTTACACAAAAATTTTCAGATTCTAAGAACTTTTTTTCACAGAAAAAGTCTCAGGTTCTGAGACCTTTTACTATAGAAAAAGTCTCATATTTTAACGCATTTTTGAGATATTTTTCCTATAGAAAATGTCTCAGATTATAGGATTTGTTTCGTACTGAATAAATTTTAGATTCTGAGACCTTTTTTCTATAGAAAAAGTCTTCGATTCTAAGAAATTTTTTCCTTTATAAATAGTCTCAGATTGTGAGATCTTTTTCCTTCAGAAAAAGTATCAGATTCTGAAACCTTTTCCTATGGAAAATACTTAGATGTTAAGACCCTTTTCCTATAGAAAAAGTGTGAGATTCTGAGACCTTTCCTAAAGAAAAAGTCCCAGATTCTGAAACGGTTTTCCTATAGAAAAAGTCTCAGATTCTGCGGCCTTCTTTCAATTGAGTAAGTTTCAACTTCTGAGACTTTTTTCAACTTTGACTCTCTGACTTTGAGACCTTTTTTAAAAAAAAAAAACTACTCACACTAAAAAAAAGACATAATAAAATTAAGGAAAAAATGTCTTTGAAAATTTATTATGAATTTTCCTAAAATTTCGTAAAATTTAACTATAAAATAAGAAATTTTCTTAACTATGAGGAAAAAAGTTTAGTTCATTTACTTATAAGTAGTTCATAGTTTTCTTTAAATGAAATTTTGAAATATTAGGAAAAAAAATCTTACTGCCAAAGAAATTTTCCACAAATCTAAGAAACGTATCTTTATTTTTAAGACATATTTCTTAAAAAACAATTTAGTTCAAGTTTAGTTAAAATTTACTAAAAAAAACATCATCGTATTTCTCTTCTTTGAATTGAGGAAGTGTATTTCTTAGAATTTAGTTAATAACTTCTTAGAATTTAGTTAAAAATTCAAAATGGCGATATCTCGAAAACTAAGCGAGATAGAGCGAAACGGACGAAATTTTCAAAAGAAAGACTATTAAGCAAAATATGGAATAGCCTAACTCTGCATATCTGTCGGGGTCTCAAGACCCTAATTTTAGATCTAAAATTTGAAATTCCCGAGATTTTATGTATGCACATATCTCGGTAAATACTGCCAACACAAGAAAAATTCCAACAGCATTTTTGTAGCTCTTGACTCGTAGAACACTTTTGCAAAATTCCCGAAAGCCCTCCGATTAATAGTTTTTGAGATATCCAGTTTTTAAGATTCTCAAGACCCTATCAGACCCCTTATTACCGTATCTCAAAAACTAAGCAAGTTAGAGCGAAATGGACACAAATTTTGGGACCCTTAGAGGAGAGGCTTCTTGAGTTAACGAGGGGCTGGACCCATGGGTCCAGGGTCCAGTTTTAAAATTTGAATGAACTAAAGTGTAATATAATTTTCCCCATTTTCTAGTTAAAATTGGCTTAAAATTAATTAACTTTGTTTTCCTTATTTTTGGGAAAATTATGAACTAAAACCAAGAAAAAAAATCTTTGGAGCCAAATCATTCCCTATTTTTCTTAAAATTAAGTTAATTTTACCAGATTTTAGTTCATTTTTTTTGAGTGCAGATTCTGAGACCTTTTTCCTTAAAATAAATCTCAAATTCAGAGATTCTGAGACCGTTTTCCTACAGAAAAGTCTCAGATTCTTAGGCCGTTTTTCTTTTCGAAAATAAGTCTCAGATTCTGTGACCTTTTCCCTATAAATAAGTCTCAAACTTTGAGACCTTTTTCGCATAGAAAAATTCTCAAATTCTGAGACCTTTTTCCTTTGGAAAAGACATTTAGAATTTGGAATTCTTCCACAAGAATCCGAAAAAGAAAATGTTTGATTATGTGAAAAACTTTAGTTTTTCTGTACATTTTTCGATAGAAAAAGTCTCTGATTTATAAGTACATACGCTTAAGTCACATTTTTAAAGATTCGGGCCACTTCTTATAGCAAAATTTAAGACTCTGAAATAATTTTTGATGTACATATTTTATTATTAATATCAAATTTTCATTTTTAAAAATATTTTAGATTTACGGACATTCAACACTTTATTTTCTGAATCATTTCTCCGGACAAAAATTTTCAGATTCTAATATAAAATTAATATAATAATTTTTATCCCATGATCAAATGTTTTTCATTTAATTTCGAATCATTTTAAATTTCAACATAACCGAGAACTGGAAAATTTTTAGATAAAGTCACATTTTTCCTTTAAAAATTTGTAAAATTTCTTATAAAAGATTTCAAATTTTTTTCCATGAAAAATTTTCGGATTCCGTTATTTTTTTTTCTTCAGAAAGTTTTTTAAAAATTTCCTTCTTTTCTCTTTTTTTTTCTCTTTTTTTTTCCTTTTTTCCTGGGTGGGAGTTTCCCCTTACCCCCCCCCCCCCCCCCCCCTTGTACCCGCGCATGCAATAAACGTATAAAATAAGTTATAGGATAGCTTATTTTATACATTGCAGCATTGATGATTTTAACATGGGATGAAACTCAAAGTAATGTATCCACATTGGGACAAAGAATACCAAAGGTATAAAATAATTGATCAAATTTATAGCAAATCATACGAGTTAGGTATAAAATATAGCATATCAGAACATAATATATAAGGTGTTACGAGTAGTGAAAAATTATTTTGTATTAAATTTACTCACGTAATTGTAAGTGAGTGTAAGTAGATAAAATATGCTCGTGAGTGAGTGTGTGTGTGTCATTAGAAAATTCCTGTCGTGAGCCCATCTCTAGTTTAAACTTATGCATTTTTTTTATAAAATATTTTATTTTTATGTTATTGTAATGCATTATGCATCCAATTATAAATAATGCATTATTTCAAATTTTGAAATAATACATAATGTAACCAATTATAATTCATTCATGATTTAATGTTTAGAAACAATAATAAATGATATACATTTGTTACAATAATCAGTATTAAGTAACAAGTTATTAGTAAGTAATACATTATTTTTCACTTTCAAATAATACGTTTTTGAACAAATGGTTGGTAAGACATCCCAAAATAATGTTACCTGGTAATGTGTTATATAATCACCACCCATTGTTGGGACCCAGCAAAACTTTGATTACCAAATCTATATATATAAAAGAGTGTGGTGACTGACTGACTTACTGACTGACTGACTGACTGATTGGCAATAATCATCGCCCAGCCCAAACCGCTGAAGCTAGAGACTTGAAATTTGGAATGTAGGTTCGGCTCCCGACAAAACCACCCACTAAGAAGGGATTTTTGGAAATTCCGATTCTAAGGGGGGCAAAAGGGGGAAAATAGGGCCCTTTGGGGGATTTTGTATCTTTTGAACTAATAGTCCTAGAAACTTCAAATTTGAACTCTAGGATCCTCTCGCGGAAATAAAATTTCGAAAAAAATATTTTTGGAAAATTGCGCCTCCAAAGGGGGAAAAAGGGGAAAATGGGGCAAATTGGTACATTTTTTATATTCTAAACAAATGGTCCCAGAAACTTGAAATTTGAAGTCTAGGACCCTCTCGCGGAAATAACATTTTGGAAAAAGTAATATTTTGAAAATTCCGTTTCTAAGGTGGGGGGAGGGGGAAAATAGGGCAAGTTGGTACATTTTGTATCTTCTGAACTAATGGTCCTACAATCTTGAAATTTTGAATATAGGATACTCTCGCGGAAATAACATTTTGAAAAAAGTACTTTTTTTAAAATTCCGGTTTTAAGGGGGACAAAAAGGGGGAAAATAGGGCAATTTGGTGAATTTTGAACTAATGGTCCTAGAACCTAGATATTTGAACTATAGTATCCTCTCGGGGAAAAAACATTTTTTTACTAAAATTTTTTCACTCAAAATTTTTTTTCACTCAAAATTTTTTTCACTCAAAATTTTTGTTTTACAAATTTTTTTTTTTATAAATTTTTTTTTTATAAATTTTTTTTTTTACAATTTTTTTTTTACTCAAAATTTTTTTTCACTCAAAATTTTTTTTTACTCAAAATTTATTTTCACTCAAAAAATTTTTTTTACAAATTTTTTTTCACTCATACTTTTTTTTCACTCAAAATTTTTTTTCACTCAAAATTTTTTTTTTACAATTTTTTTTTTTTATAAATTTTTTTTTACAAATTTTTTTTTACTCAAAATTTTTTTTCACTCAAAAGTTTTTTTTACTCAAAATTTCTTTTCACTCAAAAAATTTTGTTTACAAATTTTTTTTCACTCAAATTTTTTTTTCACTCAAAATTTTTTTTCACTCAAAAAATTTTTTTTTTATTCAAAATTTTTTTTACTTAAATTTTTTTTCACTCAATTTTTTTTTACTAAATTTTTTTTTCACTCAATTGTATTTTATTCTTCAGTTTTTTTACTCAATTTTTTTTACTTAAATTTTTTTCTCATTTATTTTTTTATTTTTGGGAATTTATTGATTTAATCACTTAAATTTAGGGGGAAATAGGACAATTTTAAACATTTCGATCTTCTAAACTAATGGCCCCAGTAACCTAAAATTTGGACTATAGGATCCTCTCGCGGAAATAATACTCTAAAGAAAATATTTTTTTAAAAAATATAAAAAGGGGAAATGGGGAAAATAGGGCAATTTGGTACATGTCCTATCTTCTGACCTAATGGTCCTAGAAACTTAAAGTTTGGACTATATGATCCTCTAACGGAAAAAAACATTCTGAAACAAAGTTTTTTTTAATTCTGATTCTAGGGGGTCAAAAGGGGGAAAGTAGGATATTTTGGTACATTTTGTATCTTCTGAACTAAAAATTCTGAAACTTAAAAATTTGGACTATATGAGACTCTCGCGGAAATTATGTTCTGAAGATACACTCCGCATCATAACTATAGCCGCATTGCATTTTTCGGTTTGTTTAATGTTCAAGAAGTATTTTTATGAAACCTATTATGGTATATTACAGTGTTATAACAGTTCTCTTGTTTTTGTAAATTTGAGCCATCAGCTGTTTGAATTGAGAAAATGGCGACCAATAACTGTATTTGTCAGTGTTTCATAACTATAGCCGCATTTCAATAAAATCAGTGGAAATGAGTTCAAGTCAAAGTTTCGTGGCCAAATTAATTTTTTTTTTTGGTAAAATTCGTTCCTCTATTAATTTTTAAACAAAATGCCACGTGGTAAATTTTTAAATGAAGTCGAACAAGTGAGAGTGTTACATTCGGCTGTGCCGAATCTTTTATACCCTCCGAAATGTAAAAAAAAATCCAGGGGCTTTTTTTTTTGGGGGGGTTCGTTGGAGACGTTAGGGGGCACCTTCCCCTTGCGATTTTGAACTTCTTCTGAGATAAGAATGTTGCATTTGCTTACCAAAAGTACAAAAAACTCTGCAAAATATGCGTTTTTTCTTGGGTTGGTTTAGTTCTCCAAGGGGGAACTTTTTTCCCCTTGGTCCGATTTTGCCCATTTCCGAACTTAACCGGCCTAGGAATATAAGACATATTCGTGCCAAACTTCGGAAGTCTAGCTCTTTTATTTTGGACTGTATCGTGTCCTCTACACACGCACAGACGAAAAGACGGACAGACGGACAGACGGACGGACGGACGGACGTCGCCAGAATGTCTTAGAATCGATCACTGATCAATAAAATATATACTTTATGGGGCCTAGACCGATATTTCGATGCGTTACACACGGAATGACAAAGTGAGTGTACCCCCATACTGTGATTGGAGGGTATAAAAAGTCAAAATTTTAGCCTTTTTAGAAAGTGGTTTAAGTTATTGCGAAATTGGACGAAAAATTAAGCGATCTGACAAAGTTATCCGAAATTCTGTACAAAATAAAAGTGGATACGGGATGAACAAAACAGGGGGTCGAAAAAAAAGCTATCTGAGAGAGATCAACGCCGTATTATTAACGCTGCTAGCAATTCTATGAAAACTCTTTCGCAGATTGGTAATGAATGCGGCTTGAATGTGTCCAATTCTACAAAATGTAGAGTCTAAAAGGAGTCTAGAACGATAACAAGACTTTTATTTTTTACAAAATTTCGGATAACTTTGTCAGATCGCTTAATTTTTCGCCTAATTTCGCGATAAATTAAACCACTTTCTAAAAAGGCTAAAATTTTGCCTTTTTCGACTTCATTTAAAAATTTACCATGTGGCATTTTATTTAAAAATTAATAGAGGATCGAATTTTACCAAAAAAAAAATTAATTTGGCCACGAAACTTTGACTTGAACTCATTTCAACTGATTTTATTGAAATGCGGCTATAGTTATGAAACACTGAGAAATACAGTTATAGGTCGCCGTTTTCTCAATTCAAACAGCTGATGGCTCAAATTTACAAAAACAAGAGAACTGTTATAACACTGTAATATACCATAATAGGTTTCATAAAAATACTTCTTGAACATTAAATAAACCGAAAAATGCAATGCGGCTATAGTTATGATGCGGAGTGTAGTATTTTTTGAAAATTTTTCATTAAAATTTGGGGGGGAAATAGGACGATTTTGAACATTTTCTATATTGTGAACTAATGGTCCCAGAAACCTGAAATTTGACTATAGGATCCTCTCGCGGAAATAATATTTTGAAGAAAGTACTTTTTTTAAAAAGGCACTTCTAAGAAGGGGAAAAGGGGGAAAATTGTGCAATTTGGTACATTTTCTTTTTTCTGACCTAATGGTCCTAGAAACTTAAAGTTTGGACTATAAGATCCTCTCGCGGAAAAAACATTCCGAAACAAAGTTTTTTTATTGTTGTAGTTTTTTTGGCCAGAGTGATGAATCTACTGATTAGCTTAACTAAAACCATCAAAGTTTTTTTTCAATTCCGCTTCTAGGGTGGTAAAAAGGGGAATAATAGGACAATTTGGTACACTTTGTATGTTCTGAACTAATTTTCTCAGAAACTTAAAAATTTTGACTATGAGATCCTTCGCGGAAATAACATCGTGGAGAAAGTTCTATTTTGAAAATTTCGCTTCTAAGGGGGAAAGTAGGGTAATTTTGTGTCTGTTGAACTAATGGTCGTAAATCCTTGAAATTTGGGCTGTACGATCCTCTCGCGGAAATAACTTTCTAAAAGAAGAACTTTTTGAATATTCCGGTTTGTATCTGCTAAACAAATAGGACTGCACGATCGACTTGCGTGGACTGCACGATCCTCTCGCTGAAATAACATTCTGAAAAAAACACTTTTTTGAAAATTCCGCATTAAAGGGGGAAAAAGAGGAAGGTAGGGCAATTTTGTATCTGCTGAAAATATGGTCCTAGATACTTGAAATTTGGAGTGAACGATCCTCTCGCGGAAATAACATTCTAAAGGAAGTACTTTTTCAAAATTCTGGGGGAAAATCGGGAAAGTAGAGCAATTTTGAATCTGCTGAACTAATGGTCCTTAATACTTGAAATTTAAACTGTACGATCCTTTCGCGAAAACAACATTCTTAAAGAAGAACTTTTTCAAAAAATCCGCTTCTACGGGGAAAAAGGGGGAAAGTATGGCAAATTTGTATCTGCTGAACTAATGGTCCTAGATATTTGAAATTTGAACTGTACAATCCTCTACCGAAAATAATATTCTAAAGGAAGTACTTTTTGAAAATTCCGGGAAAAAAGGGGGTGAGTGGGGTAATTTTGAATCTGCTGAACTCATGGTCCTAGATACTTGAAATTTCAACTGTACGATCCTCTCGCGGAAATAACATTGTTAAAGAAAAACTTTTTTTAAAATTACGCTTCTACGGCAAAAAAGGGGGAAAGTAGGGCAATTTTGTATCTGCTGAAAATATGGTCCTAGATACTTAAAATTTGAACTGTACAATCCTATCCCGAAAATAACATTCTAAAAGAAGTACTTTTTTGAAAATTCGTTTTTAAAGGGGGGAAAATGGGTAAAGAAAGGCAATTTCGTATCTGCTAAACGAATGGTCCCAGAAACTTGAAATTTTAACTCTATTCTCGCGGAAAAAACATTTTGTAAAAAGCAATATTTTGAAAAATCCTTTTATAAGGGTGGGGGTGGGGGTAGAAGGGGTTTAATAGGGCAATTTTGTATCTTCTGAACAAACTTGAAATTTTGAATCTGGATGCTCTCGCGGAAATTATTTTTTGAAAAATATACTTTTTTGAGAATTTTGGTTTTAAGGAGGCCCAAAAGGGGGAAAATATGGCAATTTGCTAAACTTTAAATTAATGGTCTTAGAAACATGACATTTGGAATATGGGATCATAACGCGGCAATAACATTCTAAAAGAAGAAGTAACATTCTAAAAGAAGTACTTTTCGTTTTTAAGGGGGAGAAAGGGGGAAAGTAGTGCAATTTTGTATATGCTAAAGTAATGGTCCTAGATACTTGAAAATTGCAGTGTACGATCCTCCCGCGGAAATAACATTCGGAAAGGAATACTTTTTTAAAAATTACTCTTTTAAGGGGGAAAAAGGGGGAAAGTAGGCCAATTTTGTATCTGCTGAACAAATAGTCCTAGATACTTGAAAATTGGACTGCACAATCCTCTCGCGGAAATAAAATTCGAATGGAGGACTTTTTGGAATAAAATTCGAATGGAGGACTTTTGGGAAAGTAGGCAATTTTGTATCTGCTGAACTAATGGTCCGGGAGACTTGAAATTTTGAGTGTACGATCTTTTCGCGAAAATAACATTCTGAAAGAAGTACTTTTTTAAATATTCCGATTTTGAGTGGGAAAAAGGGGAAAAGTAGGGCAATTTTGTATCTGCTGAAATAATGGTCCTATATACTTGAAATTTGGACTGTACGATCCTCTCGCGGAAATCACATTCTCAAGGAAGTACTTTTTTGAAACTCTACTTTTAAGGGGGGAAAAGGGGAAGGTAGGGCAATTTTGTATCTGCTGAACTAATGGTACTCGACACTTAAAATTTAACTGTACGATCCTCTCGCGGATATAATATTCTAAAAGAAGTATTTTATTTTAAATTTTGCTTCTACGGGGGAAAAGGGAGAAAGTAGGGCAATTTTGAATCTGCTGAACTAATAGTTCCACATACTTGAAGTTTGGACTGTACGAACCTCTCGCGGAAAAAACATTCTAGAAGAAGTACTTTTTTGAAAGTTCTCCTTCTAAAGTGGGAAAAGGTGGAAGGGCAAATCTGTATCTGCTGAACTAATGATCCTAGATACTTAAAATTTGAAATGTACGATCCTCTTGCGGAAAAAGTACTTTTTGTGGAAAGTTCCGCTTCTAAGGGGGAAAATGCGGAAAGTAGGGCAATTTTGTATCTTCTGAACTAATGGTCCTAGATACTTGAAATTTAGACTGTACGATCCTCTCTCTTGGAATTAACATTCTGAAAGAAGTACTTTTTTTGAAAATTCCGATTTCAAGGGGAAAACGGGGAAGGTAGGGCAATTTTGTATCTGCTGAACTAATGGTTCTAGATACTTGAAATTTGGCTGAACGATCCTCTCGCGGAAATAACATTCTTAAGAAAGTACTTTTCAAAATTCTGGGGGAAAAAGGGAGAAAGAAGGGCAATTTTGAATCTGCTGAACTAATGGTCCTAGATTCTTGAAATTTGAACTGAACGATGCTTTCGCGAAAATAACATACTTAAAGAACTTTTTTTAAAATTCCACTTCTAAGGGGAAAAAGGGGAAAGTAGGGCCCTTTGGGGGATTTTGTATCTTTTGAACTAATAGTTTTAGAAACTTGAAATTTGGACTCTATTATCCTCTCACAAAAAAAACTAAAAAAATATTTTTTTGAAAATTCCGCCTCCAAGGTGGGGGAAATAGAGCAAATTGGTACATTTTTTATCTTCTGGACAAATGGTCCCAGAAACTTGAAATTTGGACTCTAGGATCCTCTCGAGGAATTAACATGCGGAAATCAAAATTTTTTGAAAATTCCTCCTCCAAGGGTGGGAAAATAGGGAAAATCGGTGAATTTTTTATCTTCTGAACAAATGGTCCCAGAAACGTGAAGTTTGGTCTTTAGGATCCTCTCGCGGAAACAATATTCCGAAAAAAGTATTGTTTGAAAAATTCCTCCTCCACGTTGGGAAAGGGGTGGGGGGGGGGGGGGGGGGGAAATAGGGAAAATCGATACATTATTTATCTTTTAAACAAATGGTTCCAGAAACTTGAAATTTGAACTCTAGGATCATCTCGCAAAAAAAAACATCTTGAAGAAAGTAGAAGGGGGGGAAATAGGGCAATTTTGTATTTCTGAACTAAAACTTTAAGTTTTGATCCTCTCGCGGAAATAATTTTTTGAAAAATACACTTTTTGCAAATTTTGGTTTTAAGGAGGGCCAAGAGGGGGAAAATAGGGCAATTTGGTAAATTTTAAACTAATGGTCTTAAAAACATGACATTTGCAATATAGGATCATCTCGCGGAAATAACATATTGAAAGAAGTACTTTTTTGAAAATTACTTTTTAAAGGGGGAAAGAAGGGCAATTTTGTATCTGCTGAACTAATGGTCCTAGATATTGAAGTTTGGACTGTACGATCCTCTCGCGGAAATAACATTCTGGAAGAAGTACTTTTTTGGAAAAATCTGCTTCTATGGGGAAAAAGAGGGAAAGTAGGGCAAATTTGAAATTTGAATCATCTTGCGGAAACAACATTCTAATAGAAGTACTAACTAATGGTCCTAGATACTTGATTTTGAACTGCTTTGTATCTGCTGAACTAATGGTCCTAGATACTTGAAATTTGGACTGTACGATCCTTTCGCGGAAATAACATTCTAAAATAAGTACTTTTATGAAAATTCTGCTTCTAATGGGGAAAAGGGAGAAAGTAGAGATACTTAAAATTGGTACTTTACGATCCACTCGCGGTAATTACATTCTGGGAAAATAAATTTTTGAATTTTCGCTTCAATTTGGTACATATTGTAGCTTATGCACTAATGTTCCTTGAAACTTAAAGTTTGAACTATGAGATCGTTTCGCCAAAATAAAATTTTTTGCTACTTTAAATCTACTCAAAATATAATATTTTAGTTTCGACCTAACAATTTTTATGTTTAATTAAAAATTAATAAGAATTTGAAGTAACAAAGTTGTTTTTTTTTTACAGCTAACCGGTAACGAAGTACCGGGCGAGTTAGCTAGTAACGTATAAAATAAGGTATAGGATAGCTTATTTTATACCATACAGCATTGATGATTTTAACATGGGATGAGACTCAAAGTAATGCATCCAAATTATAACATAGCTACCGGAAAGTATAAATGTAATGCTTACCGGTAAGTATATAACTTTTGCTGCCACGCTCACAATTAAGACGGTGTTAAAAATTCCCGCAAGGTGTAAACTACTAACATGATAGACCATCCACAAATGCCTTTATAGGCCCATCGGTGGAGTGCTTTTTTTTCAGTGGTTTAAAGTGGATTTTTGGGTCAAAAATAAGCCAATTTTGGATGGGCTGGAGGGAGCAATATTAACGGCTCGGCCTCCATTAAAAAAAAAATCATATACGATATGTTACCTTTCAAACTACTAAAAAACTTTTTATCTAGAGTCAAAAGAGTGTTGGTACTTTTAACGAAAAAAAAATCTTTTTTTTATACCCTCCACTCTAGTGATAGAGGGTATTTATAAGTTTGTCATTCCGTTTGTAACACATCGAAAAATTGGTCTAGGACCCATAAAGTATATATATTCATGATCCTCGATCGATTTTAAGTCGATCTAGCGATGTCCGTCCGTCTGTCTGTCTGTCCGTAGAAAACACGCTAACTCTTAAAAGACTTCACAGAGGCTACTGAAGTTTGGCATATATGTTGGTCATTTACCTGGTCAGGTTGGTATTGCAATCCAGCCAAATCGGTCCAGTGGTTAAAAATTTATGAGCAAAAGAGTAAATTTCGGCAAGGGGTTTTTGCAAATTTACGAGATAAAAAACACGATAACTTTCGAAAAAAAAAAATGAGACTGCTGAAACGTGGCATGTATCTTTGCCGTTCCTTAGGTCTGTTTGGTATTGAATTTCGGTCAAGTGGTTCAAAGGTTATAAGCAAAACCCCGAATTTCAGATTTTGTTCATCTTAAATGCCACGTGGTAAACAAGTTTTAAAGGCATTGGTGGTAACTAGAGTTGTCAACCGATTAAGAATAATTCGATTAATCGATCAAACAAAACCAAACTCTTGTTCGATTAATTTTAAAATGAGGATTTTCGAATAACGAATAAATCGATTAATTTATGTCATTTAATCGAACAATTATTTTTTTTATACCGTCCAACTACAGTATCTAAATATCGATAAAATATATATTAATGATCAGTGTTCGATTCTAAGCCATTCTAGCGATGTCTATCTATGGAGGGCAAAATAAAAGAGCTATACTCCTGAAGTTTGCCACGATTATGTCTTATGGTCATAGGCTGGTTAAGTTCAATGCCAAAATCGGACATGGGGAAAATGCTCCACCTTAAAGAACTAAAATACCACCAGAAAAACACAATTTTTTTAGAATTTTTTTTGTATATTTGTTCCACAAATAAAATATTTTTATGTCATATGAAGTTCATTGCATTTGGACCAAGATGATTAGGAAATGCCTTTTTTCGGCCCGCCCCCTTTTAATGGCGCGGTTATAGAAAATAATGCAAAATAATGATAAAAGTGTTTTTAGGCGTAAATTTCCTAAGAAAAAATTTTTAAACATTTATAAAATGATGTCCTCTAAGGTCTCCCGCCGACTACCACCAACTTAAAACTTAAAATTATTAAAATTTTAAGTTTTTTATGCATTTTTTACATACAAAATGCCCACTTTTTTATTCGTTATTCTCTTCGATTAATCGATTAATTTTTAAGATTTAATCGTATGATCGAACGAACAAAAACCATTATTTGAATTATTCGAACGAAGTTGGAAGGCGAATAATTGACAACTCTTGTGGTAACTAAGCAATGCTTTTCAAACTTGTTAAGTTTTAAAGCAATGCTTTTTAAACTTGTTTAGTTTTAAAAGCATTGGTAACTTTAACATTACACTTGAAAAAATTTTACAATCGAAAAAAAGTTTACACTCGAAAAAAATTTTACACTCGAAAAAAATTTTACACTCAAAAAAAATTTATTTTTTTTTACAAAAATTTCAATATTTTGTGTACTTACGTGCGTGCATTCACTCAGAAATATTTTTACAGTAAAAAAAACATTAGACTCGAAAAAAAGTTTTACACTTAAAAAAAAATAGTAGTTTTTCTTTTAAATGACAAAAAAAGAGTTTTTACTCAAAATAAAATATTTCTTATCAAAATTGTTAATTTTTTTCACATTAAAATGTACTATCCTTTAAAAAAAGGCATTGTGGAGGGTATTCATAGATTCGGCAAAGTCGAATTTAACTTTTCTACTTGTTTTTATTATTATTATTTTTTAAATCTTAACTTTAAAATAGTGTAACTTCTGACTGAAACAAGATATCGCTTAGTTTTTTTTTAAATCAAAACTCTATCTAGCTTTCAAATAAAATTATTTTGAAATAATTCGGACTAAATGCGGTCGAGCTATTGGCAAAAAAACTGGACCCAGATCGGTCGAAATTTGAAATTTCCGTTTTTAAAATGGCTCTATCTCGAAAAGTATAAGAGATAACACCGTCCGACAGCCAATATTAAACATGAACCGGATAATTTACGTCTGAAAGTAGAGATAAAATGGAGTAAAACTAAATTTACTGTTTTTCATTTCGTGATCCTGTTTCCTTTTAAAAGGACTTAAAAGTTTTAAAGGATACATTTTGAAAAATATTTTTGAAATATAACCGTTATAACTGGGTTCGACTGTATAAGAAACTTTTTAAAATGTTCCTAAACATTTCGTTGACCTGTGGTGTGTCTCACCCAAACCAAAAAACACCAGAATTTTATATCTTTTTATGCAATTGGATCTAATTGGATCCACTGAAATATGGCAATGTCTGGTCAAAACTCAGATGAAATCGAATCATATTTTATAAACGTTGATCTTTTTTAATGTAAAAACATCCACCATTATTCGGATCAAATTACATATAAATATGGGGGTTTTCGTGTCAACTAATACCCTGTTCTCACTTACAGCTAAAAACCATTTTTAGCAACATTTTTCGTTTTATGCTTAAAAACCATTTTTATGACTCGTTTTACCATACATTTTTTTGTTGTAATATGTCAAAATAAAAATGTTTTTAGCTCGTTTTAAAATTAAAACGATTTAAAACGAGCGGAATTCCAGGGGTTGAATTGAGTATTTTTGAATGTTCAGCGTTTTTAAAGCATTTTATTAATATTGGCAACATTGTTTATTACTAAAATGTAAATAATACAAAAAAAAAATCGTGCTATTTTTATCTTTAAACAATTCTTGAACATTATAAACAGTTATATATATAATTAATGAATATAATTTTAATATTTTAATTTCGTTTGTTGTTGAAATGTGTACATGTTTATCAGCTGATAATGCAAATGTCAAAATAAAAACATAAAAACCAAAATAAAACGAGTGAAATTACGTGTGAACACTTTTTTTTTAATTAAAACAAATGTCGTTTAAAACCGTTTTTAGATGCTCGTGAGAACAGGGTATAACACAACTTTTGAATCCGATAGCTTCCGATTGCAATGAAATTTGCACCAAGGTTAGCCCTATTGGATAGTAGTTCAGACACAATTTTTCAACGACATCGGTCAAGGACTCTCTGAGTTAGAGGGTGTCGAAATTTTACATTTTGGTCAAAGAGGTGTTTATTCTCATCCATGTAACTTCTAACCCATTGTTTTTAGCAAAATGTGTCCCAAATAGTATAGATAGCTATTTCTTCAGTCTTTTGAAAAAAAATTATAAAAAAATTATAAAAA
This sequence comes from Pegoplata infirma, assembly GCA_963921195.1. Classification (NCBI taxonomy): domain Eukaryota; kingdom Metazoa; phylum Arthropoda; class Insecta; order Diptera; family Anthomyiidae; genus Pegoplata; species Pegoplata infirma. The sequence continues at coordinate 134,365,942 of OY992540.1, read as the reverse complement.
AAATTTTTATGATTTTTTTTTTTTGTTTAAATCAAAATCTTTTTTGACTTTTTCCTCAAATTGGGCCCTTTTTTGACTCAAAAAAAAAGCTTAGGTCATTTCCTTTAAGAGCTATGGGGTCGCTGATTGGGATGCGAGTGGGATATCTATGAAAATTATTTTTTTTTTCAACTTTGGAACACAAAAAACGGTTCTTAAATTTGCACTACATATTAGGCGTGGGATAGCTAACCAGTTTTCGATTTTGATTCGCGATACCCTCTAATTTTTATAGGTTCGAAAAAGAAAGCATGAGCCAAAAAATGAGGGCGGTGGGGTGGGGCCATATGGCCCTCATCGGGGTCAAAGTTGGGCGTAAAGAGGTAAAAAACCTCAAAAAGCCCCACAACTGCCTAGAAACGCCCCTGGAGGGGTGCAATGTGAGACGAACCTCCAATAATTGTCTGCCCCCAACATTTTTCTTGAACATACCTAACCTTTATTTCCAATTCCTAAGGGGGCTCCCATACAAAATGACATTTTTATAAAATTTGCTCCTACCGCTCTAACTCTCCATAGGGTGCCCCTAGAGAAGTAAAATGTATGACCGACCCCCAATATTTCTTCAACTCCAACATTTTCTCAGAATATACCTACCCTTTATTTCAACTCTTAAGGGGGTCCCCATACATTTTTTTTATTTTTTTATTAGTTTTTAAAAATACATGTTTTTATAATGTATGGGAGGGAGCCCCCTTAGGGAGTGGAGATAGAGTGTTATTATGTTCGGACAAATAAATGACATTTTTATAAAATTTGCTCCTACCGCTCTAACTCTCCATAGGGTGCCCCTAGAGAAGTAAAATGTATGACCGACCCCCAATATTTCTTCAACTCCAATTTTTTCTCAGAATATACCTAGGGAGATAGGGTGTTATTATGTTCGGCCAAATTTTTGGTAACTAAAAATTAATGGGGGTTGGTCGTAATTTTTACCTCTCAAGGAGGCACTGTATGGGCGGTGCTCCTACCGTTTAATAAAACAAATTTATAAAAAATAAAAAAAAATGTATGGGGACCACCTTAAGGGTTAAAGATACATTGTAGGTATGTTTGCAAAAAATGTTGGAATTAATAAAATAATGGAGGTCGGTCATACATTTGGCTCCACTAGGGGCACTTTAGGGTAAGTTAGAATGGAAGGAACAAATTTTTTAAAAATGTTTTGTATGGGAGCCCCCTTAGGAAGTGGAAATATGGGTTAGGTATGTTCAAGAAAAATTTTGGGGGCAGACAATTATTGGAGGTTCGTCTCACATTGCACCCCTCCAGGGGCGTTTCTAGGGCAGTTGTGGGGCTTTTTGAGGTTTTTTACCTCTTTACGCCCAACTTTGACCCCGATGAGGGGCTCTTTGGCCAAAATGTAAAATTTCGACCCTCTCTAACTCAGAGAGTCATTGAACGATGTCGTTGAAAAATTGTGTCTGAACTACTATTCAATAGGACTAACCTTGGTGGAAATTTCATCCCGCTCGGAAGATATCGGTTTCAAAAGTTGTGTCAATTGATATATTGCACCATATAAAATTTTTTACTCGGGAATTCTGATAGCCAACAACAAATTGGAAAGCGTTTAAAGAGTTTGTATGCAAAAGGTACCCTACTTTGGGGGCTCTGCTCCCTGCCCCGTTCAACCGCCGGGCTTTAACTTCCAAACTTAAGGTTGAAAAGACGTTAGCTATGACAATTCCAAATTCCATTATTTTCAAAAAATTTGCCAAATCTCTCACTATGCAGTGGTGGAAACACTCATACTATTACACTCATAAAAATATGTTAGTATTCCTTACAAAAAAGTCTGTTACCATTACTAATAAAGTTTTCAATTTGTGCCCGATAACTTTTTCAGTTACCATTACAAACTTTGGTTTTCAAAAATTAGTAATCTTTAAAATACTAAAAAAATAGTATTACAAAATTTTTCTGTACAATTTCTGTAAAATAAATTTTAAAACCCGGTGTTAAAAATTAATATTTTTTTTTTTTTGTAAAAAAATTTAAATGCATATATTTTTTAAATGCCATATAGGTAAGTAAAAAATAGAAAAAAAAAATAATTTTTAATTATAATTTCTTTTTTTCAAGAAAAAAATACGATATTTACAAACTAAATTTGTAAAATTTACAAAAAAATATCAAAATTTTGTAGAATAATTTTTAAAAAATTAACTGAAAAAATTATTAAAAAATCAGTAAAAAATCAATAGTTTGTAACGCGAGTTTACAAAAAAGAACTACTAAAAAATAATTTTTTAGTAAGAATTAGTAAAAAAACTGTAAAGTTGGGTTACAAACCATTTTACAAACTTTTTTACTGACGTATTTTTTTGAGTGTACATTTATGCTTGTGTTAAAGTAGCTAGCACAAAGTCAACTAAGCAACAGATTTTTTTAGCGTACATGTGTCGAAGTCGCAAAAGCAGCATTTTTTTGAAGCGGGCAATGCCCACCACTGATGTACAAATTTTCAAAATTCTTAAATTCTTTGTATAAATAAAATTCCTACAAACTCAAAACGAACCATGTTATCAAGCATACACAAACAAATTTTTCATAAACTTTTCCTTAGCAACTTTAACATTTTTTTTTAAACAAAGAAAAAACTGACTTCAAAAATTCCGTTATTAAACTAAGGTAACGTTAATAAACGTAAATGGTTTTGCTTGATCGATATGTAAATTCCATTGTATTGGTATGTAAGTTAACAACAACAACAACAACGACAGCAACAATAACAAATAACTAACCTTTTCAAAATTTCCTTCACTACTTCTTTAAAATACATACGAGTGTATCCTGAGTTCAACACCAGTTTGACGACTTGCTGCAACCCTGACAGAGAGTTTCTAATAGAGAATAGTAAACAAATTTTTTATGGTAATATGACTATAACGACGCCTACAACATTTATACAATAATAAAGTAATAAAATAAAAAAATACTTTAAAACGGCGAAGGAACTAATACAAAAATAGTCTACAGACGTCAGTAAACCATTCAGTAATAATAACAATACTACATGCAGATTAGGTGGGTAATTATTTCTCTTACTTTGTTTGGTATTATATTTTTTCTTCGAAAAAAGCTAAAAAAAAAATTAAAATATATTTTTCCCGATTCACAAATATTTTGTCTACATTCAAAAGAGTATCGGAAAAGTGGTTTCCAGTCCAAACATGGACCGACCACACACAAACCAAATTTATAAATGGTTTATATTTGTTGCCAATAGCCAATTAAAAGCATCATATAAGAAGGTTTTGGGATCGCTGATCCCAGATTGGAATTCACAAATTCAAAATGGCGGATCCAATATGGCGGACAATTTTTTTATTTTTGAATTTTTTTGAGCTAAAATTTATTTTTTAAAAGGGACTAGGGGGCCCTTGATTACGAATCAGAACTCCGATTTGAAAAATTCAAAACGGCCGGTAAAAAATGGCGACAATTATTTTCTTATCGAATTATATATGGGGCATTCCATGCCAAATCGCACACTTTCGAACCCGACACCCAGTACCGTACTAACCATTAGATCACACTGGGCACGTGCCCAGGGCATCCGACCTAAGGAGGCCCCGAAATACCAATAGATTCGTGTAGCAACAGTTTTTTTTTTAATTTGTTTTTAAAGAAAATTTCACATTTTCTTATCATCATCATTCTCAGGATCTAACAGATTTTTCATATACATCTGAGACTTTTTCTATAGCAGAAATTTGTAGAGTCCGACCGAAACCAGTTTTCGAGGCCGAACCGAAACCGAACCGAATATTCGGCCGAAAAAGTAATATTCGGCCGAAACCGAACCGAAACCGAAACTTAAAAAAAATTAACGCCTGGCATGAATAAAATTATTAAAAAGTTGTCAAAGATTAATATACAGCATATAATGCTTTTAAAGCAAAGGAATTGTTGTATTTTTGAAACAAAAAAAATATTTTTTTCAAAAACTTACAAAAAAATTGTATATTTCATTTGCAGATTACGAGAAAATAATTTTTGAACTGAAACAGTTTTACATTTATTGCATAAACTTGTAACATTTTCTTCAATTGAACTGAATCAAGTGTAATGAAATACGAAATCAAAAAATTCACCGACTTTTTTACATATTTTTTAAAACACCAAAAAGTTTCGGTTTCGGCTAATATTAGGCCCAAATTTTGCCGAATACCGAATAGAGGCCGAAACCCCATTATTCGGCCGAAACCGAGACCGAAACCGAATATTCGGTCGGACTCTAGAAATTTGTCGTATATTAAATGTCTCAAATTCAGAAAAAATTTTCCTACATAAAAAGTTTCCGACTGTAAAATATTTTTCGTACAGAAAAAGTTTCAGATTCTGAGATTTTAAAATTCTAACGTTCATAGAAGTTTTGCCAAAATAAAAAGTGTAAGATTTTGAGACACTTATCATATGCAAAGTCTTAGATTCAGAGACATTTTTCGTATAGAAAAAATCTCAAATTTTAAGACATTTTTTATATAAAAAAAATTTTACATTCTGAGACATTTTTCGTAGAGAAATAGATTCAGATTCTGAGACATTTTTCGTAAAGAAAAAGTTTCAGATTCTGAGGCATTTTTCATATAGAAAAAGTCTCAGATTCTGACACATTTTTCGCATGGATAAAGTATTAGATTCTGAGACGTTTTTCGCATAGAACAAGTCTTATAAGATTCTATAACACGTTTCGTATAGACAAAGTATCAGATTTTGAGACATTTTCCGTGTAGAAAAAATCTCAAACTGTGAGACATTTTTCGTATAGAAAAAGTCTTAGATTCTGACACATTTTTCGTATAGAAAAAGTATCAGATTCTGAGACATGTTTCGTATAGAAAAAGTATCAGATGCTGCGACATTTTTCGTATAAAAAAGTCTCAGATTCTGAGATATTTTTCGTATAGAAAAAGTCTTAGATTCTGAAACACTTTTCGTGTAGATAAAGTCTCAGGTTTTGAGAAATTTTTCGTATTGAAGAAGATTTGAGACGTTTAACATATAAAAAAACTCAAATACTGAGACATTTTTCCTACAAAAATATTCTGAGATTCTAAAACATTTTTCGTATAGAAATTGAAATAGGAAAAATTTTAAATTCAGAGACATTTTTCATATAAAAAAAGTTTTAGATTCTGAGACATTTTTCGTATAGAAAAAGAGAAAATTAATAAAAACACATATTTTCCCCCGTGTAATTCGTTTTTAAACTTTGGCACGACTTACACATGTCCGATCTTCCTTATCCTTATCCGGATCATAAGAAGTTCTTAGAATTTAGTTAAAAATTCAAAATGGCGATATTTCGAAAACTATGCGAGATAGAGCAAAACGGATGGCATTTTCAAAGGAAAGTACTTTAAAAAAGTATGAACTAAGGTATTATAAATTGTTTCCCATTTTCAAGATAAAATTGTTTTCCTTATTTGTAAGAAAAATATGAACTAAAACAAATGAAAACAAGTAAGAAAGTTATAGTCGGTCAAGACCGATCATATGATACCCTACACCAGTGTTTTCCGGAAAATGGGTCCCAAGTCCAAACATGGACCGATTGTATCTGTCTTTTGTTAGATCTTTATTTAGTGTAGAAAACACACGCAGATCAATTTTAAGTGGAATTGGTTATTTTTTTTTGTCAATAGAACAATTTAACTGAATATCGGTCGAAATTTTTATATGGGGGACTAAGTCCCAAAATGGCCCAATTATATTCCGATTTGATAAGGTTGCTAAAGTACACGTTTAGCACCTAAAAATAAATTTTTTATCAAATATTTCCATTTTTATGAATTTTGAGGGAATTATGTGAATATCGGGAAGGTGGTTTGTATGGGGACTACCAGAAGGACTGACCCGATTCCTTTGAAATTTGGAATGGTGATTTGTGCATACAAAATTTGATTACTTGCTGAATTTCAAAGCGATATCTATTATAATACGGTTATTAGAGTCATTGAAGCCGAATCCAAAGGGGCGTTTGTATGGGGGCTAGGTCTTATCATGGACCGATTTTCTCCAATTTCAATAGGCTTCGTCCTTGGGCCAAAAGATGCGTAAGTTTCAAATTTCAGGTCAATTGATTGAAAATTGCGACCTGTATCGTGCTTAAACCGATAGATGGACAGACGGACGGACGGACGGACGGACATCGCTAAATCGACTCAAAAAGTTATTCTGAGTCGATCGGTATACTTGAAGGTAGGTCTAGGACCAATATTTCGGGTAGTTACAAACATCAGCACAAACTCAATATACCCTGTACCACAGAGTGGTGTAGGGTATAAAAATCTTTGGCGCTAAATCATTACCATTTTTATACCCTCCACTTAAGTTTGTCATTCCGTTTGTAACTCATCGAAATATCGGTCTGGGACCCCATAAAGTATATATATTCATGATGCCCGATCGATTTAAAGACATTCTAGCGATCTCCGTCTGTCTGTCTGTGGAAAATGCTATCACGGACAAAATATTGCACAGAGATGACTGAAACTTAACATGTTTAATGGAAGTTCTCCCGAGAAGTTTGGTATTGCATTTGAGCAATATCGGTTCAGCGGTTCAAAAGTTATGAACGAAAATGTAAGCACACCTCAAAAACATTCAACATAACCTAAAAATACAAAATGCTTTAATTCGGCTTCTGGTTGACATATGTGAACATAATTGAACACGAAATGGTATTTAAACAAGTACGAACATATTTTTTGACAAAAAAAGAAAAAAATCGCGGATTTTTTTTTAACAAAATTTTTTTTTTACTGAAATTTTTTTTCCAATTTTTTTTTTTTTTCAAAAGTAATTTCCTTTTAAATAAAGTTTTTTGCAATAATCTTTTGGAAATTGTGGAGGGTATCACTACATTCGGCAAGCCGGAATTTAACTTTTTTACTTGTTTTCTCAAAATTTAGTAAAACAGTAAAGTGTTGTCCAAAAATAATTGCCACCCCAATGCATATTCATGTTATTTTTGTTCATTTTAGAATGAAGCATGTGTGAGTGTATTTGTTTGCCTTATGAACAAATTCCTTTGACGTACTTAATAGGTTATCCTTGCAAACCATTCAATTTATTTGAACATTTTATTATAAACATTTCTCAAGTGTGGAGAACAACATCGAAAACCTTAAAGTTATTTGTCGTAATCATTCAAATGTTAATTCAAATTTTTCAACAGTTAATTGTAGTCGTCATTCTAACAAGTTGACATAGACGTTTTTTTTAAGTATTTTTCTAACCCTTAATGGTTTGCTTTATTAACATTTTATTGCAATAATTCTTTTTTTCTTTCTATTTTCAGAAGAACATTGAACTTGTTGCGTGATAAATTTGTAATTGTTCATTTTGCTGTATGAGAGAGAAGAGTTCACCATAAAAATAACTACTAACATTCGTATTGACAACGACAACAATTTTTTTTTGTTAAATTTAACTAAAAATATATTGACAATAATTTTGTTTTTGTAATCCACGTACACAACCAATTGTTATTATTGGAATTGAAATCATTTATCGTTTTGTTACTGGTGCGCAATCTTCGTTATCGTCGTCATCATGGGTCGTAAAATAACTGTAGCCGTTCAACTTTGAATCAATGGGCCTTAGATTTTGAAGGTAATTTGGCTCGTATACTACAATCGATTTTAGAAGCCAAAGATATGGGTGCCTCATATCGTACTGGTCCGGAATTGGAAGTTTGGTAAGTTTTTTTTTCTTTTGTTTTTTCTTTCACTTATTGTTAGTGGTAGAGGGTATATATAAAAATCTTATAATAAGATTGTAATTCCGTTCGTATCGGTCCATAAAGTATATGGGGGTTTTCGTGTCAAATGACACAACTTTTGAAACCGATGTCCTAACCGATAATGGTTAGTCCTATTGGATAGTAGTTCTGACACAATTTTTCAACGAGATCGGTCAAGGACTCTCTGAGTTAAAGGGGGTCGAAATTTGACATTTTGGCCAAAGAGGTGTTTATTTTCATCCATGTTACTTCTTACCTATTGATTTTAGCAAAATGTGTCCCAAATAGTTTAGATAGCTATTTCTTTAGTCTTTTGAAAAAAAAATTATAAAAAAAATAATTTTTTTTTTAAATCCAAAACTTTTTTGACTTTTTCCTCAAATCGGGCCCTTTTTTTTTTGACTCAAAAGAAAGCTTAGGTCATTTCCTTTAAGAGCTATGGGGTCACTTAGAGGGATGCGAGTGGGATATCTATGAATTTTTTTTTTAACTTTAGAACACAAAAAACGGTTCTTCAATTTGCACTATTAGGCGTGGGATAGCTAACCAGTTTTCGATTTTGATCCGCGATACCCTCTAATTTTTATAGGTTCGAAAAAGAAAGCATGAGCCAAAAAAATGAGGGCGGTGGGGTGGGATCATATGGCCAATCATCGGGATCAAAGTTGTGCTTAAAGGGATAAAAATCCTCAAAAAGCCCCACAACTGCACTCGAAACGCCCATGGAGGGGTGCAATGTGAGAAGAACATCCAATTTTATGCCCCCAACATTTTTTTTGAACATGCCTAACCCCTTTTTCCACTTTCTAAGGGGGCTCCCATACAAAACATTTTTTAAAAATTTGTTCCTACCATTCTGACTTACCCTAAAGTGCCCCTAGTGGCGTCAAATGTATGACCGACCTCTATTATTTTATTAATTCCAACATTTTTTGCAAACATACCTATAATGTATCTTTAACCCTTAAGGTGGTCCCCATACATTTTTTTATTTCTTATAAATTTGTTTTATTAAACCAGCTCCTGCCGCCCCTAAAAATAATAACAGCCTATCTCCACTCCCTAAGGGGGCTCCCATACATAATAGGAACATGTAAAAACTAATAATAAAAAAAAAAAATGTATGGGGACCCCCTTTAGAGTTGAAAGTAAAGGGTAGGTATATTCTGAGGAAATGTTGGAGTTGAAAAAATATTGGGGGTCGTTCATACATTTTACTTGTCTAGGGGCACCCTATGGAAAGTTAGAGCGGTAGGAGCAAATTTTATAAAAATTTCATTTTGTATGGGAGCCCCCTTAGGAAGTGGAAATAGAGGTTAGGTATATTCAAGAAAAATGTTGGGGGCAGAAAATTAATAGAGGTTCGTCTCACATTGCACCCCTCCAGGGGCGTTTCTAGGGCAGTTGTTGGGCTTTTTGAGGACTTTTACCACTTTACGCCCAACTTTGACCCCGATAAGGGGCCATATGACCCCACCCCACCGCCCTCATTTTTTTTGGCTTATACTTTCTTTTTCGAACCTATTAAAATTTGAGGGTATCGCGGATCGAAATAGAAAACTGGTGAGCTATCCCACGCCTTATAGTGCAAATTGAAGAACCGTTTTTTGTGTTCTAAAGTTAAAAAAAAAAAATTCATAGACATCCCACTCGCATCCCACTAAGCGACCTCATAGCTCTTAAAGGAAATGACCTAAGCTTTCTTTTGAGTCAAAAAAAAAAAAACAAAAAAAAAGGCCTGATTTGAGGAAAAAGTCCAAGAAGTTTTGGATTTTAAAAAAAAAAATATAAAATTTGTTTTTGATTTTTTTATAATTTTTTTTCGAAAGACTAAAGAAATAGCTATCTAAACTATTTGGGACACATTTTGCTAAAATCAATAGGTAAGAAGTTACATGGATGAGAATAAACATCTCTTTGGCCAAAATGTCAAATTTCGACCCCCTCTAACTCAGAGAGTCCTTGACCGATCTCGTTGAAAAATTGTGTCTGAACTACTATCAAATAGACTAACGGAAGACATCGGTTTCAAAAGTTGTGCCTGTTGACACGAAAACCCCCATATATATTATTGATCAGTAGTGTCCGACCGTATCCCCCTTTTTTGGCCGAAGCCGAAGCCGAATATTCGGCCAAATTTTCACTATTCGGCCAAACCGAAGCCGAAGCCGAATATTCAAAAAAAAATGTTTTTAGTTGCAAAAACACTTAGTAAAATGTTTTTGTGACTTACTAATGTGATTCAAAGTTAGTTTAGTGTGTTTTCAACACGTGAACACAAATATTATACAATTATTCGGTATTCGGCCTATTCGGCCAAAATTGTGGCCGAAGCCGAATAGTGGCCGAATAGTGCTTTTTGGCCGAAGCCGAAGCCGAATATTCGGTCGGACACTATTGATCAGTAATAGATTTTAAGAAATTCTAGCGATTCCGTCTGTCTGTTGAAATGGCGATTACGGCAAAAATATTACACAAATATGACTGTAACTTTGCATATTCACTTGTTGTTACTTTGAGAAGTTTGGTATTACATTTTACTGAAATCGAAATTTTACTGAATAGACAAAAACCAAAAATAAAGTCATGGTGTTAGAAATTTATATATTTAATAGCTGATTAGGTAAAAAAAATTACCAATAAAATCAATTTTTGGATTTTTTTTGTAGCTACTAGAGACCGTCAAAGTCGAGTGATTTTGGGCATTTTTTAATTACATTTTTTGAAATAAAAGAAAATTTTAAAATACCACAACAACTTTTAATTATATTTGGACAATTTTTAAATACATTTAGACAATTTTAAAATATTTTTGGACAGTTTGAAAATGTTTTTGGACAATTTTAAAATACATTTGAACAATTTTAAAATACATTTAAACAGTTTTAAAATATATAAAATATATAAAATTATAAAATTCAACTTCATTATTCAAATTTTTTAAAAAAATTTCCGATTTTTAAAAATGAGTATGCAAATGTTTGATTTGAATACGATTTTTTCCCTCAGTGTAATCCTGACCTTCTTTTATCCGGTAATTAATATTAGCAGTAACAAAGTGTCGCACGGTCATGCTCGTTTTGAATATCCAAAAAAATCCCCAATTTTTTTTTGGAAATCTCAAAAAAAAAATCCAAATAAAATTGTTGTTAATTTTGCTGTTGAATTGACACATACATGGGAATTTTTAATTGGCATTGAAATTTCATTGGCATTAGTTGGAACTAATGCCAATGCCAAAAAAAGCATTAGCATTTATTGCCAATGAAATTTATTGGCATTGGCATTATTGCCAATGAAATTTTTTGGCATTGGCATTATTTGTACTAATGCCAATGAAACGGCACAAATGCCTAAAAAAGCTATTTACAATTGATAAAAAAAACATTTTTTTACAATAAATATATTTTTTTTTAAAAAAACTTAAAATGGCGATATCTCGAAAACTAAGAGTAGAAACAGAACAAGCACGGCACGGGGGACGGTTGCCGTTGCCGGAGAATTTAGGCCCAAAACAATGACGGGGGACGGCGACGGTGGTGGTGCTAACTTTTAATAAAATTAGAATAATTTTACGGAAAAAAATCGCTTATCACATAGTCAATGTGATTAAGTTGGCACTACTGTACGTTTGTTACACCATTGTGAATGAAAAAATAAAAAATTGTTGTGGAAATACGGCAACCCTGGAGTGTGAGAGGGAGGGAGATTGAGAGAACCCGGAGATAAAATAAAATAAGTTTTAATTTTTTGTCGTGCCGGTCACGGTTTTTAACTGTCAAATCGTATGGAAAAAGTCGTGCCGGGCTTGTTCTGTTCAGAGCTTAAGCCAGATAGAGCAAAATGGAGGGCATTTTTGGTTCTTTGAATTATCATACTTTCGCGGGTCCTCTTCACATGCGTGGACCCCAATGGATCCTAACTTTGAATCCAAAAAATTTGGGATTCCGGAAAATTTTAAAATGCTTAATCTCGGTAAATATTGGTAACACAACAAAAAGTCCAAAAGCATTTTTGTAGCTCTTGGTTTCTAGAACTCGTCTGCCAATACTAGAAAACCCTCAGAGCAATAGTTTTTTAGTTATTCAGTTTCTAAAATTCTCAAGACCCTGTTGGGCCTCTAAATCGCAGTACCTGGAAAAATAGGCAAGATAATGCTAAAGGTGTGTGAATTTTTAAATTTGTGGGAGTGCCAATTTTTTAGTTTTAAAATTTGGACCTATTAGGGTCCACATAGGGTTCACACAGAGGACCGGCGAAACTATGGAGATTCTAAGAACCAAAAATGCCCTCCATTTTGCTCTATCTGGCTTAGTTTTCGAGATATAGACATTTCAAGTTTTAACCAAAAAAATGTCAGACGGAAATACGACTTTTAATATTGCTAATGCTTTGTTTTCATTAAGGCATTTATTAATGCCAATGAAATTTTTATAATTGGCATTACTATTGCTACTAATTCCTTAACGGGCATTGGCATTGATTGAAACAATGCCAATGCTAAAAATTTCATTGGCATTAGTTTCAATATAATGCCAATGAAATCGCCAATTAATTAGTCCATTTATTTAAATAGTCCCATGTATGAATTGTAATGTTTTAACTCATAACCTTAATTAATCTCTTTTTTTTACTTACAGTGGTTACAGTTGTGAAGATCACTTTCATGAACCTGATACCTATTTGCATTCATGGGAAGTACTACTAGAGATAATTATGTCACCCATATGGTAAGACATACAATTTGGAAGATGTTAAACTTTGAAAAAATATAATAAACTTTTTATAAAATTTTTTAGCGAAAATATGCTAGTCGATGTGGGTATGCCAGTAATGCACCGCAATGTAGCCTACAATTGTCGTGTGGCCTTCTTCAATCGTAAAATCTTATTGATAAGACCCAAGATGGCCAATTGTGATGATGGTAACTATAGAGAAACTAGGTGGTTTACTGCATGGACTAAGGTTGGTGCATTTTTGATTTAAAAACATTTTGTATTCAAAAATTTTAATTTAATAATTGTTTTTTTTTTTTTTTTAGAATTTACAAACTGAAGACTTTTATTTGCCACGTATGATTTCCCAACATACGGGACAGGATACAGTGCCTTTTGGTGATGCGGTTATAGCTACCAAAGATACATGCATTGGTTTTGAAATATGTGAAGAATTATGGAATGTTAGAAGGTGGGATTTCTAAAATGAAAACTTTTGCAGTTTAAGTAAAATTTTATAATTGAATTCTAATTTCCTTCATTTCAGTAAACATATTGACATGTCTCTGTCGGGTGTTGAAATTATTGTCAATAGTTCGGGTAGTTATATGGAACTACGTAAAGCTTATATTACCACCGATTTAATACGTAATGCTAGCTTTAAAGCTGGCGGTGCCTATCTCTTTAGTAATCTTAGAGGTTGTGATGGTCAACGTGTTTATTTTAATGGCTGTTCGGCCATTGCCTTAAATGGTGAAATCATTGCCAGAAGTAAACAATTTTCTTTACAAGATGTTGAAATCACCTTAGCCACTATAGATCTAGAGGAGATACGTTCCTATCGTGTAACACAAAGATCTAGATGCACACAAGCTGCCAACGCCCCCACTTATCCCAGAGTCAATTGTGATTTTGAAATGTCTACACATTGTGATATCTTTAAAACTGCCAGTACACCCATACAATGGGTCTACCATACACCCGAAGAAGAAATAGCTATGGGTCCTGCATGTTGGTTATGGGATTATTTGCGAAGATCCGGTCAAGGTGGTTTCTTTTTACCACTGTCGGGTGGTGTGGACTCCAGTAGTTCGGCTACCATAGTCCACTCTATGTGTAGAATGATTGTTAATGCTGTCCAATTGGGTGATTCACAAGTGCTTTACGATATTCGCAAAATTTTGGCCGATCAAGAATATACCCCGGACAATCCAGCTGCCTTATGTAATCGTCTATTGGTCACTTGTTTCATGGGTAGTGTAAATTCGAGTAAGGAGACGCGTCGCCGTGCTTCTTTGCTGGCCAATCAATTGGGTAGTTATCATATTGAAATTAGCATCGACACTGCCGTTAATGCTTTGCTGGGTATTTTTAATACGGTCACCGGTTTAACACCCCGTTTTCGTTCCCAGGGTGGTTGTGCTAGACAAAATCTGGCTTTACAAAATATACAATCCCGCATACGCATGGTGTTGGCTTATATTTTTGCTCAACTTATGCTGTGGGTACGTAATCGGCCCGGGGGACTTTTGGTTTTAGGTTCCGCTAATGTTGATGAATCGTTGAGAGGTTATTTAACGAAATATGATTGTTCTTCGGCTGATATAAATCCCATTGGTGGTATATCGAAAACGGATTTAAGGAGATTTTTAATATATGCCAAGGAAAAGTGAGTACACTTATAATAAAAAACATATTATTTTTATAGGAAAAATTACTCAAAATTATAGAAATAGTCTAAAAAATTAATTAAATGTATAAATTCACATTTTTCCATAGAAAAGAATTTCTTAGATTCTGAGACATTTTTCCATATAGAAAAAATTCTTAGATTCTGAGACATTTTTCCATATAGAAAAGTTCTCGAATTCTGAGACATTTTTCCATATAGAAAAACTGGCAGATTCTGAAATATTTTTCCATATAGAAAATAATCTTAGATTCTGAGACATTTTTATACCCTCCAACCACAGTAGGTTTTAAGTGGCTGCTGAAGTTTTACGTCAACACACGTAGACTCTGAGGTCCATTGTGATATGGGGGTACTCACTTTGTCATTCCGTTTGTAACGCATCGAAATATTGCGTTACAAACGGAATGAAAGTATATATATTATTGATCCATGATTGATTCTAAGACATTCTAATAATGTCTGTCCTCCGTCCGTCTGTCTGTAGATAACACAATGCAGTCCAAAATAAAACAGCTAGACTCCTGAAGTTTGGTACAAAAATGTCTCATGTTCATAGGCAGGTTAAGTTCGTGCATGGGCAAAATCAAGCCAGGGGGAAAAAGTTCCCCCTTGAAGAACTGAACCAACCTCTGAAAAAATACACTTTTTTTTACATGTTTTTTTGTATTTTTGTTAAATAAATGAAACATTTGGTATATTTATCGCGATGGGAAGGTGATCTCAACGTTCCCCACTGACACCATCACCCCCCCCCCCCCCCCCAACAAAAAACGCCCCTGACGAAATTTTTTTTTTACATTTTGGAGGGTATAAAAGATTCGGCACAGCCGAATTTAACACTCTCACTTGTTCCATTTAGAAAAATTCTCGAATTCTGAGACATTTTTCCACGTAGATTCTGAGACATTTTTCAATGTAGAAAAATTCTCAGATTCTAAGACACTTTTCCTACGTAGAAAAATTCTTTGATTCTGCGACATTTTTCCGTACGGAAAAAAGTCTCAGATTTATTCTCAGATTCTAATATATCATTTCTACTTAAAAAAAAATCGAAGACTGTGACATTTTTCCGTATAAAAAAATTTTTCTATACAGAAAAATTCCAGGTTCTGAGAAAAAATTCTTAGATTCTGAAACATTTATTCCATGTAAAAAAATTCTCGAAATCTGAGACATTTTTCCATATCAATTGACTTGAAATTTAAAACTTAAGCATCTCTTGGCGCAAGGACGTAGCCTATTAAAATTGCAACATCGGTTCATGTTAAGACCTACCTAGCCCTCATACAAATGCCCCTTTGGATTAGGCTTAAATGAATCTAATTATAATAGATATCGCTTTGAAATTTAACAGGTAATACAATTTTTTATGCACGAACCTTATCAAATCGGAATATAATTGGACCATTTTTGGCTTTAGTCCCCATATAAAAATTTCGACCGATATTCAGTTAAATCGGTCTATTGGCAAAAAATAAACCAATTCCACTAAAATTTGATCTGTGTGTGTTTTCTACACTAAATAAAGATCTAACAAAAGATAGATCCAATCGGTCCATGTTTGGATTTGGGACCCATTTTCCGGAAAACACTGGTGTAGGGTATCATATGATATGTCTTGACCGACTATAACTTTCTTATTTGTTTTATATAGAAAAATTTGCAGATTCTGAGACATTTTTCAATATAGAAAAATTCTCAGATTCTTAGACATTTTTACATATAGAAAAAATTTTAGATTCTGAGTCATTTTTCGTATACAACATTTTACCGTGAAATTTTTCGGTAACATGACATAATCCCCACGGACATAATCCCCAATTCCGTTGTTGGGATAATGACCGAAATGAATTCGGTCATAATCCCAATAGCGGTAGTGGGGACTATAATTTGGACATACTCCCAATAAAAAATGTACCTTATTCCCAGATTTATGGGGATTATGACCACGTAACAAATGACCATAATTCCCATATAGGGATTATGTCTCACATACTAGTCGGTCATAATACCAACGATTACACCGTCCGATAGCCAATACTAAACATGAACCGGATGATATACATCTGAAAGTAGAGATCTAATGAAGTAAAACTGCATTTACAGTTTTTCATTTTGTGATCCTGTTTCCTTTTAAAAGGACTTCAAAGTTTTAAAGGATACATTTTGTAAAATATTTTTGAAATATTTGTTCTTGCTCTAGGCTGATGGCAAATGAAAGAGGAGGATCTCCACTAATTTTTTCATTTATTTATTTTGCCATATCAGGATAAAAAATTGTGAATAAAGTCATTTGAAAACTTTATCAAAATATTTTGTTGAAAATTTAATGACATTGAAGGATACTTTTTTGAAAGGACCTTACTTACCTCCTTTTTCCAGATAGGAAATAATAATAAAATAGGAAAACTATCGGAGACCCTCCTCTTTCACGGTGCCCTGGTTTAAATAAAGTTTTGGTGTTACTCCGATTTTTAAGTGGATTATGTTTTTAGACGATAAAAGAAAAAAAATGACCCAAAAAAGAAAAAAAAGTACTAGGCGCTTTTTTTTGGCAGGCAAAAAGAAGAATTTCTAAAAAACAAAAAATAATTTATTCTTTTAAATGCATTAAAATTTATTTATCAGTTGTAAATTCATCACATATTTACTTATCAGTGATATTTAAATATATATGTAACATATTTTTCCAGATATGAGACTTAAAAGAATAATTTCACTATTAATTGAAACTAAATGAAATATGTCCTTGTAAATTATTTAAAAATGTAAGTTCTTGAAAGTTTTCAGTGTACTACTCAGACGGACAGCGAAACTCAAAGTTCCCTCAATATAGACATTAGTCATTCATATCATTTTAAAAGAATTTAATCTTTTTTGTTAAAAATGTTTTTTCAAAACTAAAAAAAATCAGAAAACGATAGTAAAAACCATCGAAAAATGTGTTTGCAGTGCCTAAGGAAAAGTAAAACAATATAAATAGTTTGAAAAGAGATGAATAAAGTGGTTGGGACTATTTGTTTATTGTCAATCTTATGGATTCGCTAAATATCCTTTTTTAATTTTTTTTTTATTTCGCCAAAAATGCTTTGAAAATTTTGTTTGTATTGTTGGTGTAACTTCCCTCCTTCAAAATCCAGAAACAGGATCAGTTTTAAATGTGAAATAACTCCAAGAGTTAAAATTTTCATTAAATTAAAGAAGAAATTTCATTTAGTATCACTAAATAGTGAAATTTTTCTTTTAAGTCTCATATCTGAAAAAATATGTCACATATATATTTAAATCTAACTGATAAGTGAATATGTGATGAATTTACATCTGTATAAAAGAAATTTTAATGCATTTGAAAGAATAAATTCTTTTTTCTCTTTTCGTTAATCTTTTTTTGCCCGCCAAAAAAAAAGCGCCTAGTACTTTTTTTCTCTTTTGGCTCATTTTCCTTCTTTTATATTCTAAAAACATAATCCGCCTAAAAATTGGAGTAACACCAAAATTTTATTTAAATCCTCTTCAGGGCACCGTGCTTTCATTTGCTATCAGTAGTGGGATCCTTAAGCAAGTACAAATATTAAAAAAATACTTTATAAAATTTAATCCTCTAAAACTTTGAAGTCCTTTTAAAAGGAAACAGGACCACGGATAGAAAAACTGTATATGCAGTTTTACTACGTTTAGTCTCTAGTTTCAAACGTTTATTATTCAGTTCGTGTTTAACGACTTTTTTCATTTTTGTCGGACGGTGCTATATGAATTTTTTTTTTGTCCCAACAATTATATAAATATTTTTTTGTCTACACAGAAAAAAATATTAGGAAAAACAATTTGAGTAATCACTTGCTTAAATTTCGAAACAAGATTTGAGTATTTTTATTATTGACGCAATTAAAAATTTACTCAAAATTAAAAAAAAAAAAAATCAGTAAACAATTTAATACAAAATTTAATATTTTTTTTTTTTTATTCTCTTCGTGTTTTGAATTCTCATTAAGGTTATAGTTTATTGTATATGTATATGAAAGTTTGAAATCTTCTTTATGAAATTTTCCTATGTCTTTGAGACATAAATATATTTGGTAAAGCTTGAAAATTTTTTTTTTTTTTAATTGTGAAACTTCTTTAAACTTTTTAAAAAAATAAATTAATAAATTTTGAGTAAATTTTTACTTGACACAATTAAAAAGTTACTTAAAAAAATCAAAAAATTGTTAATTAAATTTTTAGTTGTGTTAATTAAAAATTTACTAATTTTTTTAGTAAGCATTTAATATTTATTTTATTAAAAAATGTACTCAATACTATTAAATCGTTTACTGGTGCAAAATTGAGTAATTTTTTACTCAATAGTATTAAAAATTTACTAAAATTTTTTCTTTATTTTTTCTGTGTAAAGAGTTTTTCTGCATAGCCGGGCTTAGGGATTACAAACTCCATGCATTAAACCCACCCTTTCCACAAAAAACAGTGATTATGACTGAAAATGCTTTGGACTTGGTCGCCATAACATGAATGGTGGTATGACCGAAAAAAAATTCGGGCGTAATCCCAACAGGTAACGGATACAATCCCCATTGGGATAATTACCGCTTTGGAAAGGGTTCCCACAACTAATATGGAGATTATGACCGTATGGGGATAATGTCCGTGGGGATTATATCATGTCACCAATTTTTTTCCGTTTAGAAGAAATATATGGTTCTGAGACAGTTTACCGAATGCAAAAATTCTTAGATTCTGGCACAATTTTTCGTGTAGAAAAATTCTGAAATATTTTTCCTATAGAATATTTTTCAAATTATTAAAAAATTTTCTATAGAAACATTTAATTAAAAATTTTTTATAATTTTTTATTTTCCAGATTTAGTTTACCCATACTTGAGTCTATTATTGATGCTCCACCCACTGCCGAATTGGAACCCTTGCAAGATGGTCAGCTAATGCAAACCGATGAACAAGATATGGGCTTGACCTATGCTGAACTCAGTGAATATATGGACGCTTGCGTAAACAGGGCCTGCTGTGGACCATATAGTATGTTTTGTAGTGTTGGTAGCCACTTGGAAAGGTGATCTAAGCCCTAAAGAGGTATCAGATAAAGTTAAACATTTCTTAGATGTTATGCCATCAATCGTCATAAAATGACGGTGTTAACACCTTCAGTGCACGCCGAAAGTTATAGTCCCGATGATAATCGTTTCGATCATCGTCCCTTCTTATATCGTGCCAACTGGAGTTGGCAATTTAAGGCTATCGATGATGAGGTAGAAAAACTACAACCTATTTATACACCATCCTCAACGCAAATGAGACCCAGTTCAGATGATTTAATGTTATCCCATGACACAACTCATAGATCATCGATGCAACAACATGGTGGTGATTCTAAACATTCATCGCCCTTGTCATCGTCATCTATAGATGTACCCGGTGCTTCGACTACACCACCGCTGTGTACTGCTCCCAGTGCAGTATGGGTACATTGGGTAAAAAATCCAGTGGATATGCTAAAGTTCATCATAATGTTTTGGGTAAAATAAAAGATCGTACTGGAATACCGGTTTAATATTGATTTTTTTTTTTTTATTATTTTTGTTTTTTCTAATTATTAAGTAAAATATGTTAATTATGGAATTGTGAAAAACAAATTTTTTGATTTTTCAAAAACTAAAGACCAATTCACAAGGAATTTCAAGAAAACAAAAATACTAAAAAAAACAACAACAATTTGCTTTAATGATATGATAAGGTCCTATTTTTCTAAATTAGATGAAATAAATTTTTAATAAATTTGGTTAAATTTTATAATTGGAGGGCTTACTGCAAAAACTTGATAAGCAACATTTTATTTTTGGTGTTCTTCGCGTTCTACTGAATGTTCCACAGGCAGATTTTTGGCAGAAGTCTAACTTAAACCCTTCGTACAAGTATCTAAAGTATGAAAGTTTGCTAAAGTTATATTTTTTACATTATTTCAAAAGTTTTAAGGAAAAAACAGCCATAAAATGAAATGTTGCTTATCGAGTTTTTACAATAAGCCCTTCAATTACAGTAATTAATGTCTATAAATTAAGCACAACTTTGATTAAAAAATTTTTATTTTTTTTATTTAAATTATAATCTGACTGAAACTTGTTAATTCTATTTTTTTTATATTTTTATAGTCCATTCGATTATCTTACTGAAATCTACTAATTTTTACTCATTTTACTACAACTGGAAATTTTCAATACAAAAAGTAAACAAAAATTTCCAGTTTGTAGGAAAAAAAATAGTAAGAAATTTGGGTAATCGAATAAACCTAATATTTCTTTTTTTTAATTTAATTATTTGTTTTTCCTTAAAATAAAAATTTTTTATATCATGTTTAGATTATCTGATACTTTTTTTGAAAGGAAAAAAATGTTGGAATTTAAGATAAATGTTTTAGCTTTTTGGAATTTTCTTTAAAAAAAAAGTTTTTTATAAGGAAAAACGTCTCAGAATGTGAGAATTTTTATATAAGTACATATTGCAAAAAATCATAGAATCTGAAAAATATCTCACAATCTGAAAATTTTTCTCTATGGAAAAATGTCTGAGAATCTGAGAATTTTTCTACATGGAAAAATATCTCAGAATGTAAGAATTTTTCTATAAAAAAGAACGTCTCAGAATCAAAGAATTTTTTTATATGGAAAAATGTCTCAGAATCTGAAAATTTTTCTATGTGGCAAAATGTCTCAGAACCAGAAAATTTTTCTATATGAAAAAATGTTTCAAAATCATAGAATTTTTATACCCTACACCACACTGTGGTACAGGGTATAATGAGTTTGTGCTGATGTGTGTAACTACCCGAACTATTGGTCCTAGACCCACTTTTAAGTTATACCGATCGGCTCAGAATCACTTTTTGGGTCGATTTAGCGATGTCCGTCCGTCCGTCCGTCCGTCTGTCTGTCCGTCTGTCTGTCCATGTAAACGGTTTAAACACGATACAGGTCGCATTTTTTAATCAATTAACTTTAAATTGGAAACTTAAGCCTCTTTTGGCCTAAGGACGAAGCCTATTGAAATTGGTCCATATTTAGACCTAGCCCCATCAAAGGTCCTCCTTAGTTTTGGCTCAAATGACTGTAATAGCCGCATTTTAATAGGTATCCTTTCGAAATTTGCGGGTAATCATGTTTAATCTACACAAATCACCATTCCGAATTTTATTCGGACCAGTTCTTCTTATAGCTCCCATACAAACCACCTTCCGCGTTTTCACATAAATCCCTCAAATTTCATGAAAATAGAAAATATTTAATTAAAATTCTGTTTGTGTATGTTAAAAGTGTACTTTCATAACCTTATCAAATCTGATTATTATCGGACCAATTTTGGACTTAGGGCCCATGTGAAAATTTCGCCCGATATTCAGTTGAAGCGGTTTATTGTCAACAACACGAAGCCTATTTCACTCAAATTTGATTTGTGAGTGCTTTTTACACTTATTAAAGATTTGACAAAATATAGATCTAATCAGTCCATTTTTGAACTTGGGGACCCATTTTCCGGGAAACTCTGGCGTAGGGTATTATATGGTCGGTCTTGACCAACTATAATTTCTTACTTGTTTTATATGGAAATATGTCTCAGAATCAGAATTTTCCAATATGAAAATATGTCCCAGAACCTGAGAATTTTTCAATATGGAAAAATGTCTCAGAATCTGAATTTTTCTATATGGAGAGAAAAATGTCTTAGAATCTGAGAATTTTTCTATATGGAAAAATGTCTCTGAATATGAGAATTTTTTTTATGGAGAATGTTCAGAATTTGAGAATTGTTATATAATGAGGAATGTCTATCTGAAAATTTGTCTATAGAGGAAAATGTCTTAGAATCGGAGAATTTGTTTACATAGAATAATTTCCGAAAAAAAATTTATATAAAAACAAGTAGAAAAGTTAAATTCGACTTGGCCGAATCTATGAATACCCTCCACAATGCCATTTTTAAGTGATAGTAAATTTTCAAACGTGAAAAAATAACATTGTGGATTAGAAATATTTTATTTTGTGTAAAAAAACTTTTTTCAGCAATTTTTGAAAAAAAAAAAAAAAATAATAATTTACTAATTTTTTTTGAGTGTAAAATTTTTTTCGAGTTTTATTTTTGTTTTGGTATAAAAATATTTTTGAGTGACAAAAATACGTTGCAAAATATTTTTGTAACTTACTCATGTTTTTAAAACAGGTTTAACGTGTTTTAAACACGTGAATTTAATGTGAAGCTAATCTAAAATTCACGGTTTTGCTAATAACTTTTGAACCACTGGACTGATTTGGCTGAAATTAAAATCAAACCAGGCTAGAGGAACGACAAATATAAATTCCCAGTCTCAGCATCCTCAGAATCGCGTTTCGAAAGTTATAGTGTTTTTTTATCTCGTAAATTCACGAAAAACCCTTGTCGAAATTCAGTCTTTTGCTCATAACTTTTGAACCACTGGACCGATTTCGCTTGATTGCAATACAACCTGACCAGGTAAATGCCCAACATATATGCCAAACTTCAGGAGCCTCCGTAAAGTCTTTCAAAAGTTAGCGTGTTTTCAACAGACAGACGGACAGACGGACGGACGGACGGGCATCGCCAGATCGTCTTAAAATCGATCGAGGATCATGAATATATATACTTTATGGGATCCTAGACCAATATTTCGAGGTGTTTCAAACGGAATGACAAACTTATATATACCCTCTATCACTAGAGTGGAGGGTATAAAAATTTCTTAGAATCGGATAATTTTTTATAGAGAAAAAATATCTCAGCATCTGATAATTTTTTATAGAGAAAAAATGCCTCAAAATCTATAATTCTGTATAGAAATAAAATGTCTGAGAATTTTTCGATATAGAAAAAATGTCTCAGAATCTAAAAATTTTTCTATATAAAAAAATGTCTCAGAATTTTCTAAATGGAAAATGTCTTAGAGTCTGAGAATTTTTCTATGTGGAAAAATGTCTCATAATCTAAAACTATAAAATTTTTCTATATATAAAAATGTCTCAGAATCTGATAATTTTTCTTTATGGAAAAATGTCTCAGAATCTAAGAATTTTTCTATATGGAAAAATTTCTCAGAATCTGAAAATTTTTTTATATGGAAAAAATGTCTCAACCTGAGAATTTTTCTATTTAGAAAAATATATGGAAAAATGTCTCAAATGGAAAAACATATGTTTAAGAATCTGAGAATTATTATTTAATGATATAATTTTTCTATATTGAAAACTTTCTCAGAATATAATAATTCTTTATAGAGATAAAATGGCTGAGAATTTTTCTATATTTAAAAAAAAAATGTCTCAGAATTTTCTATATGGAAAAATATCTTAGAATCTGACAATTTTTCTATGTGGAAAAATGTCTCATAATCTGAAACTATAGAATTTTTCTATCTAAAAAAATGTCTCAGAATCTGAGAATTTTTCTATATGGAAAAATGTCGCAGAGTCTGAGAATTTTTCTATATAGCAAAATGTCTCAGAACCTGAGAATTTTCTGTATAGAAAAATTTCTCAGAACCTAAAAATGTTTCTTTATGGAAAAATGTCTCAAAAGGAAGAATGTTTAAGACTCTGAGAATTATTATATAATGAGAAATGTCTCATCTGAAAATTTTTCTATATGGAAAAATGTCTCAAAAAGAGGAAAGTTTTTCTGTATGGAAAAATGTCTCAGAATCTAAGAATTTTTCTATATGGAAAAATTTCTCAAAATCTGAGAGAAACGAGAAATGTTTCATCTGAAAATTTTTCTGTATGAAAAAATGTCTCAGAATCTGAGTATTTTTCTATAAAAAACAAAAATATTTTGAAAAAAATTCTTAGAACTTTTTATATAGAAAAATTAACAACAAAATTTTGTAGAACACTACAAATATTTTATTAATTTCAGTTTTAGTCTAAATGTGGTAAAAAAAATTTGAATAGATTTTCTTAATTTTGTTTATTTTAAATATTTAGTTGTCCTTAATATTTTTTTATTAATTAATAAAAATTATATCAATCTTAAATTTAGTTTTATTTTTATTTCCTCCTTTTTTGCCCTAATATTAAGGGAATTTTAAAACTAATCCCAATAACAAGAAAATATGCATTTAACAAAAGTATTACATAAGTAGTTTCTACCAAAAAAAAAAGATAAATCCCAGCAAAAACAAGTGATGCCTTTGGAGGCACGTTAGAGTCTGTTGAAAGCTTTAGCAAGTAGACACATTTTAATCATCAGCGCTTTTTGAGTGTGTCGGATTAAAATCAGTTATTTCAATTATTTATTATATAAATTAAACTTCAAAGGCATCATTATTTTTTTTTTTTTTTGCTGTGGAAATTTCTATGATTATATTTTTTTTTCCAGCTATATAATGAAATGCTTTAACTTCAACGTAAATTATATATTAAAAAACTTTTTTTATTCATTTCCTACAATTGTTTATATCGTCGAAATCAGACAGACTTATTTTTTATTTGTATTCAAAAACACCCAGAACTGTTAAAACATTTTTATTGTAGTTTTTAAGCATCATTATACATATAGTTCAATAAATGCAACAATAATACGCCTTCAATTCAAAGAACAAATAACAACAAAAAGTATTTAAACAGTAAGTAGTAAAGTATCATAAAAATTGTAAAATTTAAAAATATTTATATTTCATTCCTTTTTTAGAATTGCAAAAAAAAACGATATTTAACATGTAGTTAAAGTAGAATTAAATATAAAAAAGTAAATAAAGAAAAAAATTAAAATAACGTTATTAAAGTTTATTTGTATTTTGTCGAAAAATATTTTTTGACGGGGTAAAAATTTGGGTTACATATTCTGAAAGAGCATAAATAGTTGGGATGTATAGGTCTCCGAGCCAAATCGGGCCAATATTTCCCGAGTTATTGAGGAAAAACTAAATTGTGGCAGTCCATCTTTTTTTTTTTGACCAAAATATTTTTTTTTGATTTTTGTTATTTTTTAATAGCTATTTTATTTAGAATTTCACACTCGACACATTGACGCTAAAATTATGTAAATCGGTTCAGTAGTTTTGGAGTTATAGCGATTTTACTATATTTTTTCTTACGCACTGACTAGGGTTTCCAAGTTTGTCGAAAAATATTTTTTGACGGGCTAAAAATTTGGGTTACATATTCTGAGAGAGCATAAATAGTTGGGATGTAGAGGTCTCCGAGCCAAATCAGGCCAATATTTCCCGAGTTATTGAGGAAAAACTAAATTGTGGCAACCCTTGAGAGAATTCAAAATTTTAATTTTTCTCAAATCAAAAAAATCTTAAAATCGTTACATTTCCGAAACTACTGGACCGATTTACAAAAATTTAGCATCAATGTGTCGAGCGTGAAATTCTAAATAATAGAGCCATTAAAAAATAACAAAAATCAAAAAAAAATATTTTGGCCAAAAAAAAAAGATGGACTAACCACTGCTTTTTTTGTCAAAAAACTTTTCGATTTTTGCCCTACTTATTTTATATCTATTTTATGTAGAATTTCACGCTCGACACATTGATGCTAAATTTTTGTAAATCCGTCCAGTAGTTTCGAAGATAATACGATTTTAAGATTTTTTTGATTTCAAGAAAATTAAAATTTCGTAAAAAATTAAATATGATAAAATCGCTATAACTCAAAAACTACTGGACCGATTTACAAAATTTTAGCGTCAATGTGTCGAGCGTAAAATTCTAAATAATATAGCTATTAAAAAATAACAAAAATCAAAAAAAAATATTTTGGCCAAAAAAAAAAAAGATGGACTAACCACTGCTTTTTTGTCAAAAAACTTTTCGATTTTTGCCCTACCCGGTGAAAAATCGTACAAATATGATCATATATGCGTTCATACAGCTTCATGTATGTCCATATATGCAGCATATATGAATATATATGATACTGTATGAAGGCATATATGATCATATTTGCAACATATATGCACAGAAAAAAAAAGTTCATACTGGGAATAATTTTTTT
Organism: Pegoplata infirma; assembly: GCA_963921195.1. NCBI lineage: Eukaryota > Metazoa > Arthropoda > Insecta > Diptera > Anthomyiidae > Pegoplata > Pegoplata infirma. Next base: position 134,339,722 of record OY992540.1, on the reverse strand, counting down.
CATAAATAGTATGAATTCAACATGACTTTTTTTTCCCAAACTTTTTTAATACTATTTATGAATTTGGTCATACATAGTATAAACAACTTCATGTTGAACTTTTTTTATATTTGCTTTAATTTTTTGCAATTAATGTACATTTTAAGCAAAAAGAAGATAATACGTGGATATTTCAATGTAAACCTGCGATTTTATTATTAAAAAAACTATTTTTGTAACTACAAATACAAACATAAAATTCACATAACTTTTAGCTTAAAACACGTAATAAATGCGATATTCTTGATAAATTCCTTTTTACCATGTTTTTAATAGATGAACGACACTGCTTCTTTTGATTCCGCGCAACTACGTGATGATTTTTTGAAGACTTGAATTCCGCAATCAAATAAAAGAATCGTAAAAAATTCTGGAAAAAATTCAATTTGAAAAGATCAAAAGATGATAAATTTGTAAAATATATTATCACATAAATGTTACATACCTTTCACTCGCCAATAAATTCAATTTTATGCCCAAATTCTCTTTTTCTTCAAACAAAACAAAAAATTCTGATAATTTTTATTTTAAAATAACTTTGTTTTTTTTTATTTTTTTAGAAATTGAAATGTTTTTAAAAATTCATAAATATTATTAATTTAATCATTTATAGTATGAACCGAAATCAATGAAAGCAATTCATACTATTTATGTACAAAATTTGTTCTGTGTGTCCATATACGTAAAATGAGGGCATATGAACATATATGACATATATGCTCCATATATGTCCACATATGTCATATATGGGCATATGCCCTCATTTTACGTATATGGACATTAGGGGTATAACCAAAATAAGAACCTATCATGCCGGTATGGGCAATGTTATACTGACAACAAAAAACGTTATCCGGTGTCATTTTGGTCAAAAAACCTTCGGCACCGATTGCATTTTCTAAAACCCCAAAAATTTTATTTTTTTTATGTTTAGAGGTGGGAATCCTTCCCTTCAACGGTTTTTTGGCTTTTTGTCGTTTTACAACATAAATGAAACAAAAATAAAATAATAGTATGGTTTTCAACATTAGAAATATGGGTTGCGTGAATAATTGAAAAAAATATTAACGAAAACTTCATCGCGATCGGTGCCGAACCTTTTTTAACATTCGCGGAAAAAAGGACACACATTTCTTATTGATTTTTCATGTACTTTCTCACTATGATAGGTCCTTTTTGATATTTGCAAAAAAATGCAAATGGTTATATCCCTAATGGACATATATGTTGCAAATATGATCATATATGACTGCATCCAATTTCATATATGACCATATATGCTCATATATTTACATATATGCATCCATATATGTATCCATATATGCTCATTTTTCACCGGGTACTTATTTTATATCTATTTTATGTAGAATTTCACGCTCGACACATTGATGCTAAATTTTTGTAAATCCGTCCAGTAGTTTCGGAGATATAACGATTTTAAGATTTTTTTGATTTCAAGAAAATTAAAATTTCTTAAAAAATAAAATATGATAAAATCGCTATAACTCAAAAACTACTGGACCGATTTACAAAATTTTAGCGTCAATGTGTCGAGTGTGAAATTCTAAATAATATAGCTATTAAAAAATAACAAAAATCAAAAAAAAATATTTTGGCCAAAAAAAAAAAAGATGGACTAACCACTGCTTTTTTTTGTCAAAAAACTTTTCGATTTTTGCCCTACTTATTTTATATCTATTTTATGTAGAATTTCACGCTCGACACATTGATGCTAAATTTTTGTAAATCCGTCCAGTAGTTTCGGAGATATAACGATTTTAAGATTTTTTTGATTTCAAGAAAATTAAAATTTCGTAAAAAATAAAATATGATAAAATCGCTATAACTCAAAAACTACTGGACCGATTTACAAAATTTTAGCGTCAATGTGTCGAGCGTGAAATTCTAAATAATATAGCTATTAAAAAATAACAAAAATAAAAAAAAAATATTTTGGCCAAAAAAAAAACCACTGCTTTTTTTGTCAAAAAACTTTTCGATTTTTGCCCTACTTATTTTATATCTATTTTATGTAGAATTTCACGCTCGACACATTGATGCTAAATTTTTGTAAATCCGTCCAGTAGTTTCGGAGATATAACGATTTTAAGATTTTTTTGATTTCAAGAAAATTAAAATTTCGTAAAAAATAAAATATGATAAAATCGCTATAACTCAAAAACTACTGGACCGATTTACAAAATTTTAGCGTCAATATGTCGAGCGTGAAATTCTAAATAATATAGCTATTAAAAAATAACAAAAATCAAAAAAAAATATTTTGGCCAAAAAAAAAGATGGACTAACCACTGCTTTTTTTGTCAAAAAACTTTTCGATTTTTGCCCTACTTATTTTATATCTATTTTATGTAGAATTTCACGCTCGGCACATTGATGCTAAATTTTTGTAAATCCGTCCAGTAGTTTCGGAGATATAACGATTTTAAGATTTTTTTGATTTCAAGAAAATTAAAATTTCTTAAAAAATAAAATATGATAAAATCGCTATAACTCAAAAACTACTGTCGAGTGTGAAATTCTAAATAATATAGCTATTAAAAAATAACAAAAATCAAAAAAAAATATTTTGGCCAAAAAAAAAAGATGGACTAACCACTGCTTTTTCTGTCAAAAAACTTTTCGATTTTTGCCCTACTTATTTTATATCTATTTTATGTAGAATTTCACGCTCGACACATTGATGCTAAATTTTTGTAAATCCGTCCAGTAGTTTCGGTGATATAACGATTTTAAGATTTTTTTGATTTCAAGAAAATTAAAATTTCTTAAAAAATAAAATATGATAAAATCGCTATAACTCAAAAACTACTGGACCGATTTACAAAATTTTAGCGTCAATGTGTCGAGTGTGAAATTCTAAATAATATAGCTATTAAAAAATAACAAAAATCAAAAAAAAATATTTTGGCCAAAAAAAAAAGATGGACTAACCACTGCTTTTTTTGTCAAAAAACTTTTCGATTTTTGCCCTACTTATTTTATATCAATTTTATGTAGAATTTCACGCTCGACACATTGATGCTAAATTTTTGTAAATCCGTCCAGTAGTTTCGGAGATATAATGATTTTAAGATTTTTTTGATTTCAAGAAAATTAAAATTTCTTAAAAAATAAAATATGATAAAATCGCTATAACTCAAAAACTACTAGATCGATTTACAAAATTTTAGCGTCAATGTGTCGAGCGTGAAATTCTAAATAATATAGCTATTAAAAAATAACAAAAATAAAAAAAAAATATTTTGGCCAAAAAAAAAAGATGGACTAACCACTGCTTTTTTTGTCAAAAAACTTTTCGATTTTTGCCCTACTATTTTATATCTATTTTATGTAGAATTTCACGCTCGACACATTGATGCTAAATTTTTGTAAATATGTCCAGTAGTTTCGGAGATATAACGATTTTAAGATTTTTTTGATTTCAAGAAAATTAAAATTTCATAAAAAAATAAAATATGATAAAATCGCTATAACTCAAAAACTACTGGACCGATTTACAAAATTTTAGCGTCAATGTGTCGAGCGTGAAATTCTAAATAATATAGCTATTAAAAAATAACAAAAATCAAAAAAAAAATATTTTGGCCAAAAAAAAAGATGGACTAACTAACCACTGCTTTTTTTGTCAAAAAACTTTTCGATTTTTGCCCTACTTATTTTATATCTATTTTATGTAGAATTTCACGCTCGACACATTGATGCTAAATTTTTGTAAATCCGTCCAGTAGTTTCGGAGATATAACGATTTTAAGATTTTTTTGATTTCAAGAAAATTAAAATTTCTTAAAAAATAAAATATGATAAAATCGCTATAACTCAAAAACTACTGGACCGATTTACAAAATTTTAGCGTCAATGTGTCGAGTGTGAAATTCTAAATAATATAGCTATTAAAAAATAACAAAAATCAAAAAAAATATTTTGGCCAAAAAAAAAAAGATGGACTAACTAACCACTGCTTTTTTTGTCAAAAAACTTTTCGATTTTTGCCCTACTTATTTTATATCTATTTTATGTAGAATTTCACGCTCGACACATTGATGCTAAATTTTTGTAAATCCGTCCAGTAGTTTCGGAGATATAACGATTTTAAGATTTTTTTGATTTCAAGAAAATTAAAATTTCTTAAAAAATAAAATATGATAAAATCGCTATAACTCAAAAACTACTGGACCGATTTACAAAATTTTAGCGTCAATGTGTCGAGTGTGAAATTCTAAATAATATAGCTATTAAAAAATAACAAAAATAAAAAAAAAATATTTTGGCCAAAAAAAAAAAGATGGACTAACCACTGCTTTTTTTGTCAAAAAACTTTTAGATTTTTGCCCTACTTATTTTATATCTATTTTATGTAGAATTTCACGCTCGACACATTGATGCTAAATTTTTGTAAATCCGTCCAGTAGTTTCGGAGATATAACGATTTTAAGATTTTTTTGATTTCAAGAAAATTAAAATTTCTTAAAAAATAAAATATGATAAAATCGCTATAACTCAAAAACTACTGGACCGATTTACAAAATTTTAGCGTCAATGTGTCGAGCGTGAAATTCTAAATAATATAGCTATTAAAAAATAACAAAAATCAAAAAAAAATATTTTGGCCAAAAAAAAAGATGGACTAACCACTGCTTTTTTTGTCAAAAAACTTTTCGATTTTTACCCTACTTATTTTATATCTATTTTATGTAGAATTTCACGCTCGAAACATTGATGCTAAATTTTTGTAAATCCGTCCAGTAGTTTCGGAGATATAACGATTTTAAGATTTTTTTGATTTCAAGAAAATTAAAATTTCGTAAAAAATAAAATATGATAAAATCGCTATAACTCAAAAACTACTGGACCGATTTACAAAATTTTAGCGTCAATGTGTCGAGCGTGAAATTCTAAATAATATAGCTATTAAAAAATAACAAAAATCAAAAAAAAATATTTTGGCCAAAAAAAAGATGGACTAACCACTGTTTTTTTTCTCAAAAAACTTTTCGATTTTTGCCCTACTTATTTTATATCTATTTTATGTAGAATTTCACGCTCGACACATTGCTGCTAAATTTTTGTAAATCCGTCCAGTAGTTTCGGAGATATAACGATTTTAAGATTTTTTTGTAGTTTTTGAGTTATAGCGATTTTATCATATTTTATTTTTTAAGAAATTTTAATTTTCTTGAAATCAAAAAAATCTTAAAATCGTTATATCTCCGAAACTACTGGACGGATTTACAAAAATTTAGCATCAATGTGTCGAGCGTGAAATTCTACATAAAATAGATATAAAATAAGTAGGGCAAAAATCGAAAAGTTTTTTGACAAAAAAAAGCAGTGGTTAGTCCATCTTTTTTTTTTTGGCCAAAATATTTTTTTTTGATTTTTGTTATTTTTTAATAGCTATATTATTTAGAATTTCACGCTCGACACATTGACGCTAAAATTTTGTAAATCGGTCCATTAGTTTTTGAGTTATAGCGATTTTATCATATTTTATTTTTTACGAAATTTTAATTTTCTTGAAATCAAAAAAATCTTAAAATCGTTATATCTCCGAAACTACTGGACGGATTTACAAAAATTTAGCATCAATGTGTCGAGCGTGAAATTCTACATAAAATAGATATAAAATAAGTAGGGCAAAAATCGAAAAGTTTTTTGACAAAAAAAAAGCAGTGGTTAGTCCATCTTTTTTTTTTTGGCCAAAATATTTTTTTTTGATTTTTGTTATTTTTTAATAGCTATATTATTTAGAATTTCACGCTCGACACATTGACGCTAAAATTTTGTAAATCGGTCCAGTAGTTTTTGAGTTATAGCGATTTTATCATATTTTATTTTTTAAGAAATTTTAATTTTCTTGAAATCAAAAAAATCTTAAAATCGTTATATCTCCGAAACTACTGGACGGATTTACAAAAATTTAGCATCAATGTGTCGAGCGTGAAATTCTACATAAAATAGATATAAAATAAGTAGGGCAAAAATCGAAAAGTTTTTTGACAAAAAAAGCAGTGGTTAATCCATCTTTTTTTTTTTGGCCAAAATATTTTTTTTTGATTTTTGTTATTTTTTAATAAGTAGCTATATTATTTAGAATTTTACACACTCGACACATTGACGCTAAAATTTTGTAAGTCGGCCCAGTAGTTTTTGAGTTATAGCGATTTTATCATATTTTATTTTTTAAGAAATTTTAATTTTCTTGAAATCAAAAAAATCTTAAAATCGTTATATCTCCGAAACTACTGGACGGATTTACAAAAATTTAGCATCAATGTGTCGAGCGTGAAATTCTACATAAAATAGATATAAAATAAGTAGGGCAAAAATCGAAAAGTTTTTTGACAAAAAAAGCAGTGGTTAGTCCATCTTTTTTTTTTGGCCAAAATATTTTTTTTTTTGATTTTTGTTATTTTTTAATAGCTATATTATTTAGAATTTCACGCTCGACACATTGACTCTAAAGTTTTGTAAATCGGTCCAGTAGTTTTTGAGTTATAGCGATTTTATCATATTTTATTTTTTAAGAAATTTTAATTTTCTTGAAATCAAAAAAATCTTAAAATCGTTATATCTCCGAAACTACTGGACGGATTTACAAAAATTTAGCATCAATGTGCCGAGCGTGAAATTCTACATAAAATAGATATAAAATAAGTAAGTAGGGCAAAAATCGAAAAGTTTTTTGACAAAAAAAGCAGTGGTTAGTCCATCTTTTTTTTTTTGGCCAAAAAATGTTGTTTTGATTTTTGTTATTTTTTAATAGCTATATTATTTAGAATTTCACACTCGACACATTGACGCTAAAATTTTGTAAATCGGTCCAGTAGTTTTTGAGTTATAGCGATTTTATCATATTTTATTTTTTAAGAAATTTTAATTTTCTTGAAATCAAAAAAATCTTAAAATCGTTATATCTCCGAAACTACTGGACGGATTTACAAAAATTTAGCATCAATGTGTCGAGCGTGAAATTCTACATAAAATAGATATAAAATAAGTAGGGCAAAAATCGAAAAGTTTTTTGACAAAAAAAGCAGTGGTTATAGTCCATCTTTTTTTTTGGCCAAAATATTTTTTTTTGATTTTTGTTATTTTTTAATAGCTATATTATTTAGAATTTCACGCTCGACACATTGACGCTAAAATTTTGTAAATCGGTCCAGTTGTTTTTGAGTTATAGCGATTTTATCATATTTTATTTTTTACGAAATTTTAATTTTCTTGAAATCAAAAAAATCTTAAAATCGTTATATCTCCGAAACTACTGGACGGATTTACAAAAATTTAGCATCAATGTGTCGAGCGTGAAATTCTACATAAAATAGATATAAAATAAGTAGGGCAAAAATCGAAAAGTTTTTTGACAAAAAAAGCAGTGGTTAGTCCATCTTTTTTTTTTGGCCAAAATATTTTTTTTTTTATTTTTGTTATTTTTTAATAGCTATATTATTTAGAATTTCACGCTCGACACATTGACGCTAAAATTTTGTAAATCGGTCCAGTAGTTTTTGAGTTATAGCGATTTTATCATATTTTATTTTTTACGAAATTTTAATTTTCTTGAAATCAAAAAAATCTTAAAATCGTTATATCTCCGAAACTACTGGACGGATTTACAAAAATTTAGCATCAATGTGTCGAGCGTGAAATTCTACATAAAATAGATATAAAATAAGTAGGGCAAAAATCGAAAAGTTTTTTGACAAAAAAAGCAGTGGTTAGTCCATCTTTTTTTTTTGGCCAAAATATTTTTTTTTGATTTTTGTTATTTTTTAATAGCTATATTATTTAGAATTTCACGCTCGACACATTGACGCTAAAATTTTGTAAATCGGTCCAGTAGTTTTTGAGTTATAGCGATTTTATCATATTTTATTTTTTACGAAATTTTAATTTTCTTGAAATCAAAAAAATCTTAAAATCGTTATATCTCCGAAACTACTGGACGGATTTACAAAAATTTAGCATCAATGTGTCGAGCGTGAAATTCTACATAAAATAGATATAAAATAAGTAGGGCAAAAATCGAAAAGTTTTTTGACAAAAAAAGCAGTTGTTAGTCCATCTTTTTTTTTTGGCCAAAATATTTTTTTTTGATTTTTGTTATTTTTTAATAGCTATATTATTTAGAATTTCACGCTCGACACATTGACGCTAAAATTTTGTAAATCGGTCCAGTAGTTTTTGAGTTATAGCGATTTTATCATATTTTATTTTTACGAAATTTTAATTTTCTTGAAATCAAAAAATTCTTAAAATCGTTATATCTCCGAAACTACTGGACGGATTTACAAAAATTTAGCATCAATGTGTCGAGCGTGAAATTCTACATAAAATATATGTGGATATAATACCAGTGATACTCCCTAATATTTTACTTTGATTTGTTTGAATATTTTATCTTGTACTTTTTGATTTTCTGAATTTTAAATTTTGAGTGGAAAAATATTTTGTATTCATTCTTTGGTATTTTGTGAAAATAAAAACAACGTTTGTAAAGAACAATTATTCTACATAGATATAAAATAAGTAGGGCAAAAATCGAAAAGTTTTTTGACAAAAAAAGCAGTGGTTAGTCCATCTTTTTTTTTTTTGGCCAAAATATTTTTTTTTGATTTTTGTTATTTTTTAATAGCTATATTATTTAGAATTTCACACTCGACACATTGACGCTAAAATTTTGTAAATCGGTCCAGTAGTTTTTGAGTTATAGCGATTTTATCATATTTTATTTTTTAAGAAATTTTAATTTTCTTGAAATCAAAAAAATCTTAAAATCGTTATATCTCCGAAACTACTGGTAGGATTTACAAAAATTTTGCATCAATGTGTCGAGCGTGAAATTCTACATAAAATAGATATAAAATAAGTAGGGCAAAAATCGAAAAGTTTTTTGACAAAAAAAGCAGTGGTTAGTCCATCTTTTTTTTTTGGCCAAAATATTTTTTTTTTTGATTTTTGTTATTTTTTAATAGCTATATTATTTAGAATTTCACGCTCGACACATTGACGCTAAAATTTTGTAAATCGGTCCAGTAGTTTTTGAGTTATAGCGATTTTATCATATTTTATTTTTTACGAAATTTTAATTTTCTTGAAATCAAAAAAATCTTAAAATCGTTATATCTCCGAAACTACTGGACGGATTTACAAAAATTTAGCATCAATGTGTCGAGCGTGAAATTCTACATAAAATAGATATAAAATAAGTAGGGCAAAAATCGAAAAGTTTTTTGACAAAAAAAAGCAGTGGTTAGTCCATCTTTTTTTTTTTTGGCCAAAATATTTTTTTTTTATTTTTGTTATTTTTTAATAGCTATATTATTTAGAATTTCACGCTCGACACATTGACGCTAAAATTTTGTAAATCGGTCCAGTAGTTTTTGAGTTATAGCGATTTTATCATATTTTATTTTTTACGAAATTTTAATTTTCTTGAAATCAAAAAAATCTTAAAATCGTTATATCTCCGAAACTACTGGACGGATTTACAAAAATTTTGCATCAATGTGTCGAGCGTGAAATTCTACATAAAATAGATATAAAATAAGTAGGGCAAAAATCGAAAAGTTTTTTGACAAAAAAAGCAGTGGTTAGTCCATCTTTTTTTTTTTGCCAAAATATTTTTTTTTGATTTTTGTTATTTTTTAATAGCTATATTATTTAGAATTTCACGCTCGACACATTGATGCTAAATTTTTGTAAATCCGTCCAGTAGTTTCGGAGATATAACGATTTTAAGATTTTTTTGATTTCAAGAAAATTAAAATTTCTTAAAAAATAAAATATGATAAAATCGCTATAACTCAAAAACTACTGGACCGATTTACAAAATTTTAGCGTCAATGTGTCGAGCGTGAAATTCTAAATAATATAGCTATTAAAAAATAACAAAAATCAAAAAAAAATATTTTGGCCAAAAAAAAAAGATGGACTAACCACTGCTTTTTTTGTCAAAAAACTTTTCGATTTTTGCCCTACTTATTTTATATCTATTTTATGTAGAATTTCACGCTCGACACATTGACGCTAAAATTTTGTAAATCGGTCCAGTAGTTTTTGAGTTATAGCGATTTTATCATATTTTATTTTTTACGAAATTTTAATTTTCTTGAAATCAAAAAAATCTTAAAATCGTTATATCTCCGAAACTACTAGACGGATTTACAAAAATTTTGCATCAATGTGTCGAGCGTGAAATTCTACATAAAATAGATATAAAATAAGTAGGGCAAAAATCGAAAAGTTTTTTGACAAAAAAAGCAGTGGTTAGTCCATCTTTTTTTTTGGCCAAAATATTTTTTTTTTATTTTTGTTATTTTTTAATAGCTATATTATTTAGAATTTCACGCTCGACACATTGACGCTAAAATTTTGTAAGTCGGTCCAGTAGTTTTTGAGTTATAGCGATTTTATCATATTTTATTTTTTAAGAAATTTTAATTTTCTTGAAATCAAAAAAATCTTAAAATCGTTATATCTCCGAAACTACTGGACGGATTTACAAAAATTTAGCATCAATGTGACGAGCGTGAAATTCTACATAAAATAGATATAAAATAAGTAGGGCAAAAATCGAAAAGTTTTTTGACAAAAAAAGCAGTGGTTAGTCCATCTTTTTTTTTTGGCCAAAATATTTTTTTTTGATTTTTGTTATTTTTTAATAGCTATATTATTTAGAATTTCACGCTCGACACATTGACGCAAAAATTTTGTAAATCGGTCCAGTAGTTTTTGAGTTATAGCGATTTTATCATATTTTATTTTTTACGAAATTTTAATTTTCTTGAAATCAAAAAAATCTTAAAATCGTTATATCTCCGAAACTACTGGACGGATTTACAAAAATTTAGCATCAATGTGTCGAGCGTGAAATTCTACATAAAATAGATATAAAATAAGTAGGGCAAAAATCGAAAAGTTTTTTGACAAAAAAAGCAGTGGTTAGTCCATCTTTTTTTTTTTGGCCAAAATATTTTTTTTTGATTTTTGTTATTTTTTAATAGCTATATTATTTAGAATTTCACGCTCGACACATTGACGCTAAAATTTTGTAAATCGGTCCAGTAGTTTTTGAGTTATAGCGATTTTATCATATTTTATTTTTTACGAAATTTTAATTTTCTTGAAATCAAAAAAATCTTAAAATCGTTATATCTCCGAAACTACTGGACGGATTTACAAAAATTTAGCATCAATGTGTCGAGCGTGAAATTCTACATAAAATAGATATAAAATAAGTAGGGCAAAAATCGAAAAGTTTTTTGACAAAAAAAAGCAGGGGTTAGTCCATCTTTTTTTTTTTGGCCAAAATATTTTTTTTGATTTTTGTTATTTTTTAATAGCTATATTATTTAGAATTTCACGCTCGACACATTGACGCTAAAATTTTGTAAATCGGTCCAGTAGTTTTTGAGTTATAGCGATTTTATCATATTTTATTTTTTACGAAATTTTAATTTTCTTGAAATCAAAAAAATCTTAAAATCGTTATATCTCCGAAACTACTGGACGGATTTACAAAAATTTTGCATCAATGTGTCGAGCGTGAAATTCTACATAAAATAGATATAAAATAAGTAGGGCAAAAATCGAAAAGTTTTTTGACAAAAAAAGCAGTGGTTACCCGAGTAAAAATTTTCTGGTCTAATCATATATAATTTGATACAATCTTATATGAGTTAATATGCTTCCGTATAAATTTATATAAAATTTTATCTATCACTTTGATACGGTTGATCCACTTTATATAGTTAGATATTGCTCCATATATGATTAGATTCGTATTTTGGTTTTGCTCATCCAATTATATAAAAATTGATATTATAAGATCAATTTGATCTAATTAGATTTGACCAAATTCAGGATCAAATTGTATCAATTTTTATATTTTTTGATCTAAAGTAATACAATTAGATATTATTTGATACAACCATTTTACGGATCAAATTAGATCTATTTAGTAAAATTAGCATAATATTTTTACTAGGGTAGTCCATCTTTTTTTTTGGCCAAAATATTTTTTTTTTATTTTTGTTATTTTTTAATAGCTATATTATTTAGAATTTCACGCTCGACACATTGACGCTAAAATTTTGTAAATCGTTCCAGTAGTTTTTGAGTTATAGCGATTTTATCATATTTTATTTTTTACGAAATTTTAATTTTCTTGAAATCAAAAAAATCTTAAAATCGTTATATCTCCGAAACTACTGGACGGATTCAAAAAATTTAGCATCAATGTGTCGAGCGTGAAATTCTACATAAAATAGATATAAAATAAGTAGGGCAAAAATCGAAAAGTTTTTTGACAAAAAAAGCAGTGTTAGTCCATCTTTTTTTTTTGGCCAAAATATTTTTTTTTGATTTTTGTTATTTTTTAATAGCTATATTATTTAGAATTTCACGCTCGACACATTGACGCTAAAATTTTGTAAATCGTTCCAGTAGTTTTTGAGTTATAGCGATTTTATCATATTTTATTTTTTAAGAAATTTTAATTTTCTTGAAATCAAAAAAATCTTAAAATCGTTATATCTCCGAAACTACTGGACGGATTTACAAAAATTTAGCATCAATGTGTCGAGCGTGAAATTCTACATAAAATAGATATAAAATAAGTAGGGCAAAAATCGAAAAGTTTTTTGACAAAAAAAGCAGTGGTTAGTCCATCTTTTTTTTTGGCCAAAATATTTTTTTTTTATTTTTGTTATTTTTTAATAGCTTATTTTTTAATAGCAAAAAAATCTTAAAATCGTTATATCTCCGAAACTACTGGACGGATTTACAAAAATTTAGCATCAATGTGTCGAGCGTGAAATTCTACATAAAATAGATATAAAATAAGTAGGGCAAAAATCGAAAAGTTTTTTGACAAAAAAAGCAGTGGTTAGTCCATCTTTTTTTTTTGGCCAAAATATTTTTTTTTGATTTTTGTTATTTTTTAATAGCTATATAATTTAGAATTTCACGCTCGACACATTGACGCTAAAATTTTGTAAATCGGTCCAGTAGTTTTTGAGTTATAGCGATTTTATCATATTTTATTTTTTACGAAATTTTAATTTTCTTGAAATCAAAAAAATCTTAAAATCGTTATATCTCCGAAACTACTGGACGGATTTACAAAAATTTAGCATCAATGTGTCGAGCGTGAAATTCTACATAAAATAGATATAAAATAAGTAGGGCAAAAATCGAAAAGTTTTTTGACAAAAAAAGCAGTGGTCCATCTTTTTTTTTTGGCCAAAATATTTTTTTTTGATTTTTGTTATTTTTTATTAGCTATATTATTTAGAATTTCACGCTCGACACATTGACGCTAAAATTTTGTAAATCCATCTTTTTTTTTTTGGCCAAAATATTTTTTTTTATTTTTGTTATTTTTTAATAGCTATATTATTTAGAATTTCACGCTCGACACATTGACGCTGAAATTTTGTAAATCGGTCCAGTAGTTTTTGAGTTATAGCGATTTTATCATATTTTATTTTTTAAGAAATTTTAATTTTCTTGAAATCAAAAAAATCTTAAAATCGTTATATCTCCGAAACTACTGGACGGATTTACAAAAATTTAGCATCAATGTGTCGAGCGTGAAATTCTACATAAAATAGATATAAATTAAGTAGGGCAAAAATCGAAAAGTTTTTTGACAAAAAAAGCAGTGGTTAGTCCATCTTTTTTTTTTGGCCAAAATATTTTTTTTTGATTTTTGTTACTTTTTAATAGCTATATTATTTAGAATTTCACGCTCGACACATTGACGCTAAAATTTTGTAAATCGGTCCAGTAGTTTTTGAGTTATAGCGATTTTATCATATTTTATTTTTTACGAAATTTTAATTTTCTTGAAATCAAAAAAATCTTAAAATCGTTATATCTCCGAAACTACTGGACGGATTTACAAAAATTTAGCATCAATGTGTCGAGCGTGAAATTCTACATAAAATAGATATAAAATAAGTAGGGCAAAAATCGAAAAGTTTTTTGACAAAACAAGCAGTTTTTTTTTGGCCAAAATATTTTTTTTTAATTGTGTTTTTTTTTAATAGCTATATTATTTAGAATTTCACGCTCGACACATTGACGCTATAATTTTGTAAATCGGTCCAGTAGTTTTTGAGTTATAGCGATTTTATCATATTTTATTTTTTAAGAAATTTTAATTTTCTTGAAATCAAAAAAATCTTAAAATCGTTATATCTCCGAAACTACTGGACGGATTTACAAAAATTTAGCATCAATGTGTCGAGCGTGAAATTCTACATAAAATAGATATAAAATAAGTAGGGCAAAAATCGAAAAGTTTTTTGACAAAAAAAGCAGTGGTTAGTCCATCTTTTTTTTTGGCCAAAATATTTTTTTTTGATTTTTGTTATTTTTTAATAGCTATATTATTTAGAATTTCACGCTCGACACATTGACGCTAAAATTTTGTAAATCGGTCCAGTAGTTTTTGAGTTATAGCGATTTTATCATATTTTATTTTTTACGAAATTTTAATTTTCTTGAAATCAAAAAAATCTTAAAATCGTTAGATCTCCGAAACTACTGGACGGATTTACAAAAATTTAGCATCAATGTGTCGAGCGTGAAATTCTACATAAAATAGATATAAAATAAGTAGGGCAAAAATCGAAAAGTTTTTTGACAAAAAAAGCAGTGGTTAGTCCATCTTTTTTTTTTTGGCCAAAATATTTTTTTTTGATTTTTGTTATTTTTTAATAGCTATATTATTTAGAATTTCACGCTCGACACATTGACGCTAAAATTTTGTAAATCGGTCCAGTAGTTTTTGAGTTATAGCGATTTTATCATATTTTATTTTTTACGAAATTTTAATTTTCTTGAAATCAAAAAAATCTTAAAATCGTTATATCTCCGAAACTACTGGACGGATTTACAAAAATTTAGCATCAATGTGTCGAGCGTGAAATTCTACATAAAATAGATATAAAATAAGTAGGGCAAAAATCGAAAAGTTTTTTGACAAAAAAAAGCAGTGGTTAGTCCATCTTTTTTTTTTTGGCCAAAATATTTTTTTTTGATTTTTGTTATTTTTTAATAGCTATATTATTTAGAATTTCACGCTCGACACATTGACGCTAAAATTTTGTAAATCGGTCCAGTAGTTTTTGAGTTATAGCGATTTTATCATATTTTATTTTTTACGAAATTTTAATTTTCTTGAAATCAAAAAAATCTTAAAATCGTTATATCTCCGAAACTACTGGACGGATTTACAAAAATTTAGCATCAATGTGTCGAGCGTGAAATTCTACATAAAATAGATATAAAATAAGTAGGGCAAAAATCGAAAAGTTTTTTGACAAAACAAGCAGTTTTTTTTTGGCCAAAATATTTTTTTTTAATTGTGTTTTTTTTTAATAGCTATATTATTTAGAATTTCACGCTCGACACATTGACGCTATAATTTTGTAAATCGGTCCAGTAGTTTTTGAGTTATAGCGATTTTATCATATTTTATTTTTTAAGAAATTTTAATTTTCTTGAAATCAAAAAAATCTTAAAATCGTTATATCTCCGAAACTACTGGACGGATTTACAAAAATTTAGCATCAATGTGTCGAGCGTGAAATTCTACATAAAATAGATATAAAATAAGTAGGGCAAAAATCGAAAAGTTTTTTGACAAAAAAAGCAGTGGTTAGTCCATCTTTTTTTTTGGCCAAAATATTTTTTTTTGATTTTTGTTATTTTTTAATAGCTATATTATTTAGAATTTCACGCTCGACACATTGACGCTAAAATTTTGTAAATCGGTCCAGTAGTTTTTGAGTTATAGCGATTTTATCATATTTTATTTTTTACGAAATTTTAATTTTCTTGAAATCAAAAAAATCTTAAAATCGTTAGATCTCCGAAACTACTGGACGGATTTACAAAAATTTAGCATCAATGTGTCGAGCGTGAAATTCTACATAAAATAGATATAAAATAAGTAGGGCAAAAATCGAAAAGTTTTTTGACAAAAAAAGCAGTGGTTAGTCCATCTTTTTTTTTTTGGCCAAAATATTTTTTTTTGATTTTTGTTATTTTTTAATAGCTATATTATTTAGAATTTCACGCTCGACACATTGACGCTAAAATTTTGTAAATCGGTCCAGTAGTTTTTGAGTTATAGCGATTTTATCATATTTTATTTTTTACGAAATTTTAATTTTCTTGAAATCAAAAAAATCTTAAAATCGTTATATCTCCGAAACTACTGGACGGATTTACAAAAATTTAGCATCAATGTGTCGAGCGTGAAATTCTACATAAAATAGATATAAAATAAGTAGGGCAAAAATCGAAAAGTTTTTTGACAAAAAAAAGCAGTGGTTAGTCCATCTTTTTTTTTTTGGCCAAAATATTTTTTTTTGATTTTTGTTATTTTTTAATAGCTATATTATTTAGAATTTCACGCTCGACACATTGACGCTAAAATTTTGTAAATCGGTCCAGTAGTTTTTGAGTTATAGCGATTTTATCATATTTTATTTTTTACGAAATTTTAATTTTCTTGAAATCAAAAAAATCTTAAAATCGTTATATCTCCGAAACTACTGGACGGATTTACAAAAATTTAGCATCAATGTGTCGAGCGTGAAATTCTACATAAAATAGATATAAAATAAGTAGGGCAAAAATCGAAAAGTTTTTTGACAAAAAAAGCAGTGGTTAGTCCATCTTTTTTTTGGCCAAAATATTTTTTTTTTGATTTTTGTTATTTTTTAATAGCTTATTTTTTAATAGCAAAAAAATCTTAAAATCGTTATATCTCCGAAACTACTGGACGGATTTACAAAAATTTAGCATCAATGTGTCGAGCGTGAGATTCTACATAAAATAGATATAAAATAAGTAGGGCAAAAATCGAAAAGTTTTTTGACAAAAAAAGCAGTCCATCTTTTTTTTTTGGCCAAAATATTTTTTTTGATTTTTGTTATTTTTTAATAGCTATATTATTTAGAATATACGCTCGACACATTGACGCTAAAATTTTGTAAATCGGTCCAGTAGTTTTTGAGTTATAGGGATTTTATCATATTTTATTTTTTACGAAATTTTAATTTTCTTGAAATCAAAAAAATCTTAAAATCGTTATATCTCCGAAACTACTGGACCAGTGCTGCCAACTTTTTTTTGGAGAAATCGTCAATTTAAAAAAAAAAAATCGTCAAAATCGTCAAGTTGAAAAAAATTTGTCGACAAAAATACGCTAATAAATACTAAAAATGTTAATACCCCAGACCACTCCATGGTCCAGAGTGTAATGAGTTTCCGTTGATGTTTGTAACTATCCAAAATATTGGTCCTCGACCTTTTTCAAGTCCCAATTATCAATTAATTGGCCTGAAATTTGAAACTTAAGAAAAGCTTATGGCCCAAGGATGAAGATTATTGAAACTGATTTTTTGTGCATATCCCCCATATTGAAATTCATCCCGATATTGGAGCGTTGTAAATTTAACACACCAATTAATTCATATTGACCACTTCTAATAACAAGTCTATTTTTCAACTAAAAAACGTTTTTTGATGTTTTTTCTGGTGAATTTTTAACTTTTTCTGTCTTTTCCCGAAATTGTTAAGCTTTTTTCCTTAAAGTAACTATCTTTTTTAAAAAAATATAGGGTTTTCTCTTTTTTTTTCAAAAAATTAAGTGGACTTCAAAGAATTTGCTTACAAAATTTGAATTTTTTGACAAAAGTTTACCATTTTTTCCTCATTTAATAAAATCGTCATTTTTGTTCCTGGTGAAAATCAAAAATCGTCAATCGTCATTTTAGTAAAATTGACTTCAAAAATCGTCAAAATGACGATAAATCGTCAAAGTTGGCAGCGCTGTACTGGACGGATTTACAAAAATTTAGCATCAATGTGTCGAGCGTGAAATTCTACATAAAATAGATATAAAATAAGTAGGGCAAAAATCGAAAAGTTTTTTGACAAAAAAAGCAGTGGTTAGTCCATCTTTTTTTTTTGGCCAAAATATTTTTTTTTGATTTTTGTTATTTTTTAATAGCTATATTATTTAGAATTTCACGCTCGACACATTGACGCTAAAATTTTGTAAATCGGTCCAGTAGTTTTTGAGTTATAGCGATTTTATCATATTTTATTTTTTACGAAATTTTAATTTTCTTGAAATCAAAAAAATCTTAAAATCGTTATATCTCCGAAACTACTGGACGGATTTACAAAAATTTAGCATCAATGTGTCGAGCGTGAAATTCTACATAAAATAGATATAAAATAAGTAGGCCAAAAATCGAAAAGTTTTTTGACAAAAAAAACAGTGGTTAGTCCATCTTTTTTTTTAGGCCAAAATATTTTTTTTTTATTTTTGTTATTTTTTAATAGCTATATTATTTAGAATTTCACGCTCGACACATTGACGCTAAAATTTTGTAAGTCGGTCCAGTAGTTTTTGAGTTATAGCGATTTTATCATATTTTATTTTTTAAGAAATTTTAATTTTCTTGAAATCAAAAAAATCTTAAAATCGTTATATCTCCGAAACTACTGGACGGATTTACAAAAATTTTGCATCAATGTGTCGAGCGTGAAATTCTACATAAAATAGATATAAAATAAGTAGGGCAGAAATCGAAAAGTTTTTTGACAAAAAAAGCAGTGGTTATTAGTCCATCTTTTTTTTTTTTGGCCAAAATATTTTTTTTTGATTTTTGGTTTTTTTTAATAGCTATATTATTTAGAATTTCACGCTCGACACATTGATGCTAAATTTTTGTAAATCCGTCCAGTAGTTTCGGAGATATAACGATTTTAAGATTTTTTTGATTTCAAGAAAATTAAAATTTCTTAAAAAATAAAATATGATAAAATCGCTATAACTCAAAAACTACTGGACCGATTTACAAAATTTTAGCGTCAATGTGTCGAGTGTGAAATTCTAAATAATATAGCTATTAAAAAATAACAAAAATCAAAAAAAATATTTTGGCCAAAAAAAAAAGATGGACTAACCACTGCTTTTTTTGTCAAAAAACTTTTCGATTTTTGCCCTACTTATTTTATATCTATTTTATGTAGAATTTCACGCTCGACACATTGATGCTAAATTTTTGTAAATCCGTCCAGTAGTTTCGGAGATATAACGATTTTAAGATTTTTTTGATTTCAAGAAAATTAAAATTTCGTAAAAAATAAAATATGATAAAATCGCTATAACTCAAAAACTACTGGACCGATTTACAAAATTTTAGCGTCAATGTGTCGAGCGTGAAATTCTAAATAATATAGCTATTAAAAAATAACAAAAATCAAAAAAAAATATTTTGGCCAAAAAAAAAAAGATGGACTAACCACTGCTTTTTTTGTCAAAAAACTTTTCGATTTTTGCCCTACTTATTTTATATCTATGTAGAATAATTGTTCTTTACAAACGTTGTTTTTATTTTCACAAAATACCAAAGAATGAATACAAAATATTTTTCCAATCAAAATTTAAAATTCAGAAAATCAAAAAGTACAAGATAAAATATTCAAACAAATCAAAGTAAAATATTAGGGAGTATCACTGGTATTATATCCACACGGCCAATCCTGACTAAAATCGGATAAATCCATGTAAATTTTGAAAAACCATCAACAATTACCAACATGTACTTATACCCTTTAGCGGTGGCTGTCATCGGCCCCAAGTGATCCATATGCAAAGTTACCAACGGTAAATCATCTTTAGGGATTGGACATAACAATCCTTCTTGTTTACCGCGTTTACGATTCATAATAATACACTGAACGCAACACAGAATTACATTTTCCACCTTAGACTTTAGCTTATCAATAAAATAGTCTCTTTTTAATATGTCAACTGTTTTTTGAACGCCAAAATGTCCTCTTTCATGAGCCTTTTGAATGAAATCCTTTTCTAATGTTTCTGGTATTACAAAAACATCTCTTCCATCTATATGGATGTTGTTATATGGATTCTTTTCGACAATTGTTTTTACTGCTGTAATTTTTTCATCTGTTCCTTGTTGAGTTTTAATAAATGCTCTTAATGTTGATTCAACAATGTTGATAGGATTTCTGCTAAGAGCATCAACATGTTTCATACGATCACCCTTTCTATGCATCATACTCTTCAAGATATAAAGTTCATCTTTTTACTCTTGGAGGAATATCAATCTTATTGACAGTTTTTTGAAATGCAGCACAATCAGTCACTATCTTAAATTTTAAACCTAGCAAATAAGGTCTTAATTTTTTAACTGCTTCGACAATAGCTACTACTTCTAATTCGTATGAATGGTAGTTCTTTTCAGCATCTGTTGTAGCCTTGCTCCAAAAATAGACTGGATGAAATTTTTCCTCATATTTTCATTGCATAAGAATTGCTCCTAATCCTACCTTACTTCCATCGGTATGTAATTCTGTGGTAGCTAATGGATCGTAAATTTGTAAAACGGGCTTGTTAAAAAGTGTTTGCTTCACCGTTTCAAATGCTATTAACTGCTCTTTATCGAAACTTATTTCTTGTACCCCTTTCTTTAACAATCTAGTTAATGGCGCCACAATCGAACCGTAATCCTTCACAAACTTCCTAAAGTAACCAGTTAATCCAAGGAAACTTTGTAGCTGCTTCTCAGTTGTCGGAATTGGAAAATTTTTTACAGCTTCAATCTTAGATTCGGAAGGATACAACATAGAATCAGATATGGTATATCCGAGATATTCAACCTTAGTTTTGAGAAACTGACATTTCTTCCAATTCAATTCTAAACCATTATCCGCAGCTACTGCCAAGACTTTCTTAAGACGTGCAATTCCATCCTCATAATTAGCAGATGGTATAATGATGTCGTCGACATACTGAATAACGATTTGTTGTTTTATTAGATCTAAAAAAACAAAGGAAACAAATCTATTAAAACTTGATGGAGAATTGCATAACCCAAACGGTGTCTTTTCAAACATTAATTGTCCATCAGCTGTTGAAAACGCAGTATATTTTTTACTATTTTCATGCATTGGAACATGAAAAAATCCGTTTTTCAGATCAATTGTTGAAAATACTTTTGCATTAACAAGCTTATCGAGCTGATCATCAATACGTTGCATTGGAAATCTGTCCTTTTGTATAACTTTGTTCAGCTTCCGATAGTCTATACACAAACGATAGCGACCATCTTTTTTTCTAACGACTACAACAGGACTTGAAAATTCTGATTCGCATGGAACTATTATGCCATCTTTTAACCACTCATCTATCTGATCTGAAACAACTTTAGTTTTCAACGGAGCTAATCTTCTTGGTCGTTGATAAATAGGCGTTTCGTCATTCAAAATAAGTTGAGTTTTGATAGGACATTTAACAAATCCTTTTGGATTATAATTACGATACATATCATATACGACATCTTGAAACTGCTTATCAACATCTTATTCCACATTTGACACAACGTTAATGTGGCTAAGAAAATTTTCGGAAGGTATTTCAACATGTTCCATTGGCATTATTTTCTTTAACGATAAATTACCTCCTACCATACGTAATTCACACAATTCTAAAAATTCTCGGCCTAAAATAGCTTCGTAATTTATACTAGTGTCAGGCATCACATAAAATTCGATTCTATACTTATCTTCACCAACTGCTACAACAGTTTCAAGCAGTCCTATTGGAGAAACTTCTTTTTGACCAATCCCAATGAATGTTCGAGTAGTATGCATGCATTTTGGCTTACCCATTTTACAGTATACTTCGTTCTGCAATAAATTTACACAACTTCCTGTGTCCACTAGAGCTGAAAAATAACAAGAGCCAATTTGCACCTTAACCATCGGATCATCTTTTGGTTTGGATATTATGTTAATCGAAGAACCACGAGGCTTTGTATTGTTTTCTTGACGGTTCATACCAGAAAAAGCCAAACAGTTTTTGGATATGTGCCCATACAAATTACACTTAAAACACTTCATCCCTTTGTTAGCATTCGGACACTTATTTGCACTATGGCCCACGACACCACAACTGAAACATTTTGATCGATTTTGTGTGTATGCTTTTGATGCTTTGACGCTTTCATAATCAATAAATTTCAATTTTAATTCTGCAATACTTCGAGCTCCATACAGCATCACCTTGTCCACAGATTGATCTTGAACACCTGCAATAATATATCCGATAGTAGAACTAATATCCAAATTAATGGAAGCTGCTAATTCGCACATGTCATAAAAATATGGCCTCCACGATTCTGTAGGTAATTTTCTTTTGTTCCTCATCTTTTCATGGACGTCACGTCTATTTATTTGTACTTGGAACTCATTTTCTAGCTTTATTTTGAAGTTGACCCAAGATAACACATTCCGTTGCCTCATCATATAAGCCTTCGCAGCACCTCTTAATTGTTTTTTTGCATAAATTATGGCTTGTTGATCAGTCCACTTAAACAATTTTACCATTTCATCCATGGTTTCAAGCCAATACTTCACCGTAATGTTTGGGTCTTCACCAGTGAATAGGTCTACAGCACCTTCTACATCCTTAAAACTAACAACAGAACCAGATGCTTCCGAACTTTGAATTATGACACCAGGTGTACTTCCTTGAGCACCTAGTGCTGTATCATTAGTATCGATGACTGTTTCTGTATCTGATGAATCAACTTCTTCGGTAACTTCAACTTCATCCTCTAAATTCTCGGTTTCAGCTGCAACGAGGTTCATAAGCCGAAACTTTAAAACTGCTTTAGATCCAGTTACTGAAACTTTGCGTTTTTCTAGTTCTTCTCGCAGTTGTGCGATCGACATCTTATCCACGGATGACAATAGTAAATTTTCTTCTTCCATTTGCCTCTTTAAAATAGCGTCTTGAGCGTCTTAATATCTTCTTTTAATTCGTCTTTAATTCGTCTAGATCTCCTTTAGTATCCTTGTATTTCCTTTTTGAGTTGAGCCCCCAAATGTAGAATAATTGTTCTTTACAAACGTTGTTTTTATTTTCACAAAATACCAAAGAATGAATACAAAATATTTTTCCAATCAAAATTTAAAATTCAGAAAATCAAAAAGTACAAGATAAAATATTCAAACAAATCAAAGTAAAATATTAGGGAGTATCACTGGTATTATATCCACATGTATTTTATGTAGAATTTCACGCTCGACACATTGATGCTAAATTTTTGTAAATCCGTCCAGTAGTTTCGGAGATATAACGATTTTAAGATTTTTTTGATTTCAAGAAAATTAAAATTTCGTAAAAAATAAAATATGATAAAATCGCTATAACTCAAAAACTACTGGACCGATTTACAAAATTTTAGCGTCAATGTGTCGAGCGTGAAATTCTAAATAATATAGCTATTAAAAAATAACAAAAATCAAAAAAAAAATATTTTGGCCAAAAAAAAAAGATGGACTAACCACTGCTTTTTTTGTCAAAAAACTTTTCGATTTTTGCCCTACTTATTTTATATCTATTTTATGTAGAATTTCACGCTCGACACATTGATGCTAAATTTTTGTAAATCCGTCCAGTAGTTTCGGAGATATAACGATTTTAAGATTTTTTTGATTTCAAGAAAATTAAAATTTCGTAAAAAATAAAATATGATAAAATCGCTATAACTCAAAAACTACTGGACCGATTTACAAAATTTTAGCGTCAATGTGTCGAGCGTGAAATTCTAAATAATATAGCTATTAAAAAATAACAAAAATAAAAAAAAAAATATTTTGGCCAAAAAAAAAAGATGGACTAACCACTGCTTGTTTTGTCAAAAAACTTTTCGATTTTTGCCCTACTTATTTTATATCTATTTTATGTAGAATTTCACGCTCGACACATTGATGCTAAATTTTTGTAAATCCGTCCAGTAGTTTCGGAGATATAACGATTTTAAGATTTTTTTGATTTCAAGAAAATTAAAATTTCTTAAAAAATAAAATATGATAAAATCGCTATAACTCAAAAACTACTGGGCCGACTTACAAAATTTTAGCGTCAATGTGTCGAGTGTGAAATTCTAAATAATATAGCTATTAAAAAATAACAAAAATCAAAAAAAAATATTTTGGCCAAAAAAAAAAGATGGACTAACCACTGCTTTTTTTGTCAAAAAACTTTTCGATTTTTGCCCTACTTATTTTATATCTATTTTATGTAGAATTTCACGCTCGACACATTGATGCTAAATTTTTGTAAATCCGTCCAGTAGTTTCGGAGATATAACGATTTTAAGATTTTTTTGATTTCAAGAAAATTAAAATTTCTTAAAAAATAAGATATGATAAAATCGCTATAACTCAAAAACTACTGGACCGATTTACAAAATTTTAGCGTCAATGTGTCGAGCGTGAAATTCTAAATAATATAGCTATTAAAAAATAACAAAAATCAAAAAAAAAATATTTTGGCCAAAAAAAAAAGATGGACTAACCACTGCTTTTTTTGTCAAAAAACTTTTCGATTTTTGCCCTACTTATTTTATATCTATTTTATGTAGAATTTCACGCTCGACACATTGATGCTAAATTTTTGTAAATCCGTCCAGTAGTTTCGGAGATATAACGATTTTAAGATTTTTTTGATTTCAAGAAAATTAAAATTTCGTAAAAAATAAAATATGATAAAATCGCTATAACTCAAAAACTACTGGACCGATTTACAAAATTTTAGCGTCAATGTGTCGAGCGTGAAATTCTAAATAATATAGCTATTAAAAAATAACAAAAATCAAAAAAAAATATTTTGGCCAAAAAAAAAAGATGGACTAATAACCACTGCTTTTTTTGTCAAAAAACTTTTCGATTTTTGCCCTACTTATTTTATATCTATTTTATGTAGAATTTCACGCTCGACACATTGATGCTAAATTTTTGTAAATCCGTCCAGTAGTTTCGGAGATATAACGATTTTAAGATTTTTTTGATTTCAAGAAAATTAAAATTTCTTAAAAAATAAGATATGATAAAATCGCTATAACTCAAAAACTACTGGACCGATTTACAAAATTTTAGCGTCAATGTGTCGAGCGTGAAATTCTAAATAATATAGCTATTAAGAAATAACAAAAATCAAAAAAAAATATTTTGGCCAAAAAAAAAGATGGACTAACCACTGCTTTTTTTGTCAAAAAACTTTTCGATTTTTGCCCTACTTATTTTATATCTATTTTATGTAGAATTTCACGCTCGACACATTGATGCTATAACCACTGCTTTTTTTGTCAAAAAAACTTTTCGATTTTTGCCCTACTTATTTTAAATCTATTTTATGTAGAATTTCACGCTCGACACATTGATGCTAAATTTTTGTAAATCCGTCCAGTAGTTTCGGAGATATAACGATTTTAAGATTTTTTTGATTTCAAGAAAATTAAAATTTCGTAAAAAATAAAATATGATAAAATCCCTATAACTCGAAAACTACTGGACCGATTTACAAAATTTTAGCGTCAATGTGTCGAGCGTGAAATTCTAAATAATATAGCTATTAAAAAATAACAAAAATCAAAAAAAAATATTTTGGCCAAAAAAAAAAAGATGCACTGCTTTTTTTGTCAAAAAACTTTTCGATTTTTGCCCTACTTATTTTATATCTATTTTATGTAGAATCTCACGCTCGACACATTGATGCTAAATTTTTGTAAATCCGTCCAGTAGTTTCGGAGATATAACGATTTTTAGATTTTTTTGATTTCAAGAAAATTAAAATTTCGTAAAAAATAAATAATATAGCTATTAAAAAAATAACAAAAATCAAAAAAAAATATTTTGGCCAAAAAAAAAAGATGGACTAACCACTGCTTTTTTTGTCAAAAAACTTTTCGATTTTTGCCCTACTTATTTTATATCTATTTTATGTAGAATTTCACGCTCGACACATTGATGCTAAATTTTTGTAAATCCGTCCAGTAGTTTCGGAGATATAACGATTTTAAGATTTTTTTGATTTCAAGAAAATTAAAATTTCTTAAAAAATAAAATATGATAAAATCGCTATAACTCAAAAACTACTGGACCGATTTACAAAATTTTAGCGTCAATGTGTCGAGCGTGAAATTCTAAATAATATAGCTATTAAGAAATAACAAAAATCAAAAAAAAATATTTTGGCCAAAAAAAAAGATGGACTAACCACTGCTTTTTTTGTCAAAAAACTTTTCGATTTTTGCCCTACTTATTTTATATCTATTTTATGTAGAATTTCACGCTCGACACATTGATGCTATAACCACTGCTTTTTTTGTCAAAAAACTTTTCGATTTTTGCCCTACTTATTTTAAATCTATTTTATGTAGAATTTCACGCTCGACACATTGATGCTAAATTTTTGTAAATCCGTCCAGTAGTTTCGGAGATATAACGATTTTAAGATTTTTTTGATTTCAAGAAAATTAAAATTTCGTAAAAAATAAAATATGATAAAATCCCTATAACTCGAAAACTACTGGACCGATTTACAAAATTTTAGCGTCAATGTGTCGAGCGTGAAATTCTAAATAATATAGCTATTAAAAAATAACAAAAATCAAAAAAAAATATTTTGGCCAAAAAAAAAAAGATGGACTAACCACTGCTTTTTTTGTCAAAAAACTTTTCGATTTTTGCCCTACTTATTTTATATCTATTTTATGTAGAATCTCACGCTCGACACATTGATGCTAAATTTTTGTAAATCCGTCCAGTAGTTTCGGAGATATAACGATTTTTAGATTTTTTTGATTTCAAGAAAATTAAAATTTCTTAAAAAATAAAATATGATAAAATCGCTATAACTCAAAAACTACTGGACCGACTTACAAAATTTTAGCGTCAATGTGTCGAGCGTGAAATTCTAAATAATATAGCTATTAAAAAATAACAAAAATCAAAAAAAAATATTTTGGCCAAAAAAAAAGATGGACTAACCACTGCTTTTTTTGTCAAAAAAACTTTTCGATTTTTGCCCTACTTATTTTGTATCTATTTTATGTAGAATTTCACGCTCGACACATTGATGCTAAATTTTTGTAAATCCGTCCAGTAGTTTCGGAGATAATACGATTTTAAGATTTTTTTGATTTCAAGAAAATTAAAATTTCGTAAAAAATAAAATATGATAAAATCGCTATAACTCAAAAACTACTGGACCGATTTACAAAATTTTAGCGTCAATGTGCTATAGCTATTAAAAAATAACAAAAATCAAAAAAAAATATTTTGGCCAAAAAAAAAAGATGGACTAACCACTGCTTTTTTATCAAAAAACTTTTCGATTTTTGCCCTACTTATTTTATATCTATTTTATGTAGAATTTCACGCTCCACACATTGATGCTAAATTTTTGTAAATCCGTCCAGTAGTTTCGGAGATATAACGATTTTAAGATTTTTTTGATTTCAAGAAAATTAAAATTTCGTAAAAAAATAAAATATGATAAAATCGCTATAACTCAAAAACTACTGGACCGATTTACAAAATTTTAGCGTCAATGTGTCGAGCGTGAAATTCTAAATAATATAGCTATTAAAAAATAACAAAATAATAAAAAAAAATATTTTGGCAGTGGTTTTGGAGATATAACGATTTTGATTTTTTTGATTTGAGAAAAATTTAAATTTCAGATTCTCTCAAGGTTTGCCACAATTTAGTTTTTCGTCAATAACTTGGCTCGAAAACCTATACGTTCCAATTTTTTATGCTCTTTCAGAATATGTAACCCAAATTTTTACAACTCAGGGCGTAAGAAAAAATATGGTAAAAACGTAATAACTTCAAAACTACTGTACCGATTTACAACATTTTAGCGTCAATGTGTCGAGCGTGAAATTCTATATAATTTAGCGACTAAAAAATAACAAAATTAAAAAAAAAATATTTTCGCAAAAGTTTTTTGTTCAAAAACTTTTAAATACACGGAATTTATATAAAAATGTTTAATGTGACAATAATTCACACATATGCCAGTTTCTTTATTATTCTTAGACAAAAGAAAACTTACAAGAGTTACAAAAAGAATACAAAAACGTAACTGTGCGTTATGGAAACTGGTATAAAGCTTTTTATTGTAACGGTTTTTACTTCGGAGGTTAGTAGATACTTAAACCATTTGTACTATGTTAGCGCCATCTATATGTGATACTTAAAACTTCATAAGAAATTTAATACGGTATTTACACCAACGAAAACAACTTGTTTTTGAATATTTTTTTGGTTTTTGGCAAAAACTACATAAATTTTCCATACAATTTAAAAACTGCGTTGCCAACTAAAACTGAACAAAAACTAGAATTTAGGTTGTGGTCTATGCTACTATTAATTCAGTGTGAATGTTTTTTTCAATTTTCTTTTGGTAAAAACGAATGTCAAAATAAAAATATTTGTTTTTTTGTGAAATTATTATTAAAATTTTTGAAAATTGTAAATAAATGTGTAATTTAATTTTTTTAAAACGGTGTGGCTATTGTAATTTTGTGTTTTTTAGTGAATTTAGAAAATAATTAATTTGATTTGACAAACAAAAACTCATTTTGTTCGGTGTAAACAGTTCGGTTTTCCAAAATGCTTTTTTGCCAAAAACAAGTTAGTTTTTGTTTGGTCTAAATATAGTATAATACTATGTTTAGACCAAACAAAAACCAACTTGTTTTTGGCAAAAAAGCATTTTGGAAACCCAAACTGTTTACACCGAATAAAAAGAGTTTTTGTTTGTCAAATCAAATTAATTATTTTCTAAATTCACTAAAAAACACGAAATTACAATAGCCACACGTTATTAAAAAAATTAAATTACACATTTATTTACTTTTTTTAAAGATTTGAATATTAATTTAACAAAAAAACAAATATTTTTATTTTGACATTCGTTTTTACCAAAAGAAAATTGAAAAAAACATTCACACTGAATTAATAGTAGCATAGACCACAACCTAAATTCTAGTTTTTGTTCAGTTTTAGTTGGCAACGCAGTTTTTAAATTGTATGGAAAATTTATGTAGTTTTTGCCAAAAACCAAAAAAATATTCAAAAACAAGTTGTTTTCGTTGGTGTAAATACCGTATAAGTGTCATATATTCTTTTAGTGTTATCAATCTAGATGGCGCTTGGTAAAATGTTTAAAAGTTGTTTCTGCCAATAAATTGGGTATTTTATACCCACCAACCACAGTATAGGGGTATACTCACTTTGTCATTCCGTTTGTAACGCATCAAAATATCGGTAGGGGACCCCATAATGTATATATATTATTCATTCATGATCGATTCTAATACATTCTATACATGTCCGTCTGTCTGTCCGTCCGTCCATCTGTCTGTAGATAACACAATGCAGTCCAAAATAAAAAAGCTAGACTCCTGAAGTTTGACACAAATATGTTTCATGTTCATAGACAGGTTAAGTTTGTGCATGGGCAAAATCGGGCCAGAGGGAAAAAAGTCCCCCCTTGAAGAACTGAACCAACCTCTGAAAAATACACTTTTTTACATGTTTTTTTATATTTATGTTAAATAAATTAAACATTTGGAATATTAAACGCGATGGGAAGGTGCTCTTAACATCACTACTTTTTCGAGCATCTCGCAGTCTAGTGTTGATTTCAGCATGAATGTTTTCCTTGAGTTCTTCGATGATCTGAAGATTGTTTGGTGAACATTTTGCTTTTAAATAAACCCAAAAAAAAAATAAGTCCGGAGCGGTCAAATCTGCAGATGAGGGTCAGTTATTGTCGCCCTTTGCTGACATCGCACGTCCATTGAATTTTAACTGACGACCTAGATTTCACGATTTGACCACCTCGACTTATTCACCGAATTTTTCTTTTTCACCAAAAATTTTATTTCGCGGATTTTTTTTTAAATTTTTTTTTTGATTTTTTTTTTTTTGCAAAAGAACTTTTTTTACATTGAAGAGTCGAATTTAACTTTTTTACTTGGTTTTTATAAAATTGTTTTATGAAATTAGCTCTTACTACTTCCATGGTGCCTCTTGAAGTGGTAACAAATAAGACCAACCCCCATTAATTTTTTTTTCCTCCAACATTTTGTTTTTAACATAGTTATACCGTATCGAGTGGATAATATGAAAAATTACACTTTTACAAAATCTGCTCCTAAAACTCTAACTGCTCTAAAGGTGCCTCTAGGGATGTCAAATGTGTAACCGACCCTCAATATTTTTTCAACCCCAACATTTTCATGGAATTAACCTGCGCTCTAGAGATGGGCGCTGCTCACGTGATTTGCGTGATTCACGTGAATCACGCATGAATCACGTGATTCGTGAGTAAATTTTTTTCTACTCACGTGAGCGTGCGTGAGCGTGAGTACCAAAAAAAAGTTCGTGCGTGATCGTGCGTGAGTAAAATTCTTGCGTGAATTTTTCGTGATTTTAATTGTTTCCCAGATTTTTTTGTCCGGTTACGTTTTCTTGATTTTTTCATGGTCTTTTAAAAAAATTATAAATTTAATAAGTTTTGTAAATGGCTCACTGAGGAATTTGCACCGTGCTTCCATCAGGAAATGTCTTCAAATTCTCACATATATTAGGTATTTCTTGAGGACATGTTCTAACATTGTCATCAATGAATTTTTGTTTTAAGATTGTGAAAAAATCCTCATCTATAAGGAAATGTCTTCACAATATCAGTGTATCAAACTAAACTTTACATCTACCTGGGCAGTACCGTTTTAACCATAAGGGGCCCGAAAAGGCAATAAATTCGGTTATACGAAAATAATTTTTTTTTTAATATCTTTTAAAAGAAAATTTCTTATTTTCTTACAGAAAAAATCTCAGAATCTAACAGACTTTTCGTATACACTGAGACTTTTTCTATAGGAGAAATTTGTAATTTATCAAAAGTCTCAAATCCATAGAAATATTTGCTACATAAAAAGTTTCAGAATGTGAACTATTTTTCGTACAGAAAAAGTTTCAGATTCTAAGATTTTAAAAGTCTAATGTTCAGAGAAGTTTTTCCAAAATAAAAAGACTCAGATTCTAAGACACTTTTCGTATTGAAAAACTCTCAGATTCAGAGACGTTTTTCGTATAAAAATATTCTCAGATTCTGAGACATTTTTCGTACAGGAAATTTTTTTTTCACGAATATCATGGTTTTAATAAGTTAAGAAAAATTACCTCACTGCAAAAGAATGTTTTTTTTTCGTGCGACTTTTTTCTTTCCAGCGGAGCCCCAAGTTCTTATGTGCCCAGCGTCATACTTTAAGACGGCCCAGAATATGGGAACTTTTTAATTTCTGAGAAAAACATCGCAAAGTCGAAAAGTTATTTCTTAATATGATAAAGATAATTTATAAAGAAAACCCAGGCAGAAAAATGCAATCGGAATAACGTCAGAATAGAGTTGGCGGAGGGCATTCCAACACCAAAATGAGATTCTATTTACAAAATTTATGGTGTTACTATAACATTGAAATGATAACGCCAAAAAACAATCGCCTGACTTTTGTTTCCGACGTCGTCACAACACCAAAAAATCAAATTTATTGGATTAAAATTACATTGTAATAATAAGTTTATGACCTTAGGATGGTGTTGAAAGACAACACTGGCAACGTTATTTCGACATATTTTTGGCGCTATTTTGGGGTGTTTTATATTAGAAATACAGTATATAAAAATAATTTTAAATAAATAGAATATTTTCAAAATATTTTTTTTTTAATATCCGGGTTCGCAACAAAAATTCGACTGTCAATTTTCAAAAATTCGACTTTTTTAAAAAGCCGACTTTTTCCAACCTGTAAAAGTCGATATTTTTGTAAGTTGTACCGAAAATAAGTAAAAATAAATCGAAAATTTTTGATTTATAAAACCGAATTAATAATAACAGGAAACCGAATTAACAGTACAATGCAGGACTTTGAACTTCTTGTAGCATAAAAATGTTGCATTTGATAAATAAAAACACAAAAAATCATGTAAAAACATGGTATTTTTTAGAGATTGGTTAAGTTCTTCAAGGCGGAATTTTTTTCCCTGGTCTGATTTTGCTGATTTACGAACTTAACCTGCCTAGAAACATAAGATATATTCGTGCCAAATTTTGGGAGTCTAGCTCTTTTATTTTGGACTGCATCGTGTTAACTACAGACGGACGGACAGCAGACATGGGCGATATCAATTACATTTTTTTCAATTACAATTACATGTAATTAGTAATTGAGTTTTTTCAATTACAATTACATGTAATTTGTAATTGAAAATTTCCAATTACTAATTACATGTAAATGTAATTGAAAAATTCAATTACTAATTACATGTAATTGTAATTGAAAAAACTCAATTACTAATTACATGTAAATGTAATTGAAAAATTCAATTACAAATTACATGTAATTGTAATTGAAAAAACTCAATTACTAATTACATGTAATCGTAATTAAAACGTTCAAATTACAGTGTTTTCAATTACATGCAAAAAAAAATCTGACAACTGGCAAAGTTTTTTTTTAACAAATTAATAGTGTCAAAAAGTATTTTAGACTTCCTTTCACACGGATTTTCAAGGTCTTTTTAATGAAATTTTGAAAATCATATAAAAAAAAGTGCGAACCCTTAATATTTTCAAAATGTTCCGTTTGAATGTATTTAAAAAAACCCGGTTAACCGACAGAAAAAACCGGTTTTCGGTGCACCGGAATTTTTCAATTTCGGTTAACCGGTTTGCAAAAAAACCGAAATTTTGGGAAAAACCGGTTTTTCGGTTAACCGGTTAACCGGTTTATAAACACTAGTGACAGCATACTATGTAACTTTTGACGTTTAATAAAAACAATGCAAGATAAAGGAGAACAACAACAAAGCAAATAACAAAAGAGAGAAAAAAACTTTTTAAACTATCAATTGTGCGTTTTATCTTAAAAAAAACGTTGAACAAAGCAAAATAATCAATTAATTTAATTAAATAAAATAAAAGACTAATACCATATTTTAAAAACAAAGAATTGAATTTAATATTAAATACGTGTGAGATGAGGAAGAACAAGCATTTTGCCACCATATTGGAAAATACATCAAATACAACACCGCGTACCTTCTAATCTTTTCTATGGTAGTGATATCGGTTTTTTTACAAGTAGTTACAGCAAGGGGTACTAATAGAAAATAATATATTAATATAATAAATAAATGAACTTTGCTGAGTTCGCGTTCGAACAGGAAAACTGAGTTCGCGTTCGAACAATCAAACCCAAAAAATACATTAAATTCGAAAATTTTGTAATTTGGTGTTTTTTCGACTAAATTTAGTGTTTTTTATTTGCATCTAGCGGTCAAAAAACTATTTTATTTGTTAGCAGAAAATCTAACGACTTTTTATTATCTAAAAAATAATTAATATTTCGCAGGTACAGTGAATTCAGAAAACACACGCATTTGTTGGATTTTTTTAAAGCATGCCAGCAGCAAGCAAAATCCTACCTGTATAAGGCTTGCTTGCATAATTTAACAGATAACAAAAAGGAAACAGCTACAAAGTCATAAAGACATAAAAAATCGGGATTTCCAAAAGGATTTTAAAAGACACTATTATTTTTTACAACGCAAAATATGTGAAGACATTGCATTGACATTCAATGGAATGGCTGCACATCGCAATAAATATTTGAAAAAGTGAAAATTTTAGCACGAAAAGGTCTACATTTTATAGGATCTTCTTTTAATTTATGGTCACAAAAATCAAGTTGGGTTAAAAATATCGGAATTTCCAAAAAGACATTAATATTTAATTTTTTTTACAACGCAAAATATGTAAAGAAACTACCTTTTAAAGGCATTGCAATATCATTTAATGGAGTGGCTGCATATCGCAATAAATATTTGTAAAAGTGAAAATATTATTACAGAAAAGGTCTAATTTTTATATTATCTGCTTTTATATGTGCCATAAAAGCAGATCCTAAAAATGTTGACCTTTTTTGATAAAATTTTCACTTTTGCAAATATTTATTACCTGAAAAATATATTCGCAACATTCGCTTAATTTTTATTTTATCTTTTAAAGCAAATTTGTGGTTTTCAGCCAAATTTATATTCTTTCAAAGATTTTTTGTTGTGCTTGATAAATAACACTGGTTTACAAAATAAAAAAAAATTTCTGCGCACGAAACGTGACATAATTTTTTTTTATATTACAGACCACTAAACTCATAAAAATTATCAAAATTTTTTTTTCACGGATTCAGTAATATTAAAAATTTGTTTAGCGTTTTTTAACATTTTTCGACTATTTTCGTTATACCTCGCGTTGTTTGCATCCGATCTACTCGCGATAAAAACCATGTTAAAGAGAATCATGCAACAAATCATTCAAACGTCATTTTCCAATCAAATGATAAGATTACGTTTAATTAGCATACATATGACAAAAATACGTTATTTGAGCAATTAAATCAAAATTTGGATGGTCGACAATAAAATAAATTTTATTATGAATTCTTTTCAGGGACCAAATATAACAGTTATTTGTGACTTTTTGTTTTAAAAAAAATATTCTAATGTATTAACACCTGTTGTATTTATACTTTTTTTTGGGACTAAAAAACGACAAAATTAAATGTTTTTGCACGTTCTTCATCACAGTATCATAAAAGAAGATGAACTAAAACTTTGTGTTAATTTTTATTTTTTTTTTTTTTAATTTTTTTTTTTGCTTTAATTTGTTTGCCAAATTTGATTTGTGAGTGTTTTTTACACTTATTAAAGATTTGACAACATATAGATCTAATCGGTCCATGGGACCCATTTTCCGGGACCCATTTTGCGGGAAACTCTGGTGTATGGTATTATATGGTCGGTCTTGACAAAATTATTGGCTTATACTTAAGTGTAAAAAGTACGAAAACCGATTTTTTTTTTTAAATCTGTGTAAATATGTGACAGATGGACGGACATATCATTGACAATATGTTGGTTTAGCTTTGAAGAATACTTAGGTAAAATTATATTACAATTCACGAAAAAAAAATTTGATAAAATCATTTTTTCGTTCCAAATTGTAAAAAAACGGTTAATAATGTAAAAAAATCATAATAAATAACTACTTATAACATTTTTAAAGACAAA
The DNA here is from genome assembly GCA_963921195.1 of Pegoplata infirma. Lineage (NCBI taxonomy): Eukaryota > Metazoa > Arthropoda > Insecta > Diptera > Anthomyiidae > Pegoplata > Pegoplata infirma. The sequence continues at coordinate 134,304,604 of OY992540.1, read as the reverse complement.
AAAAACATACAACTATTCTTTTTCATGGTATTCGGATGCATAATAATAAAAATTATTTTGATTCATGTTTCAATTGAAAATTAATACTTTAAACTTCATTTCAAAACTAAAAATTGAATGAATAAATTCATTGTATAAAAGATCTGGGTTTATTTAAACCCTATAAGGGCTGGTAACTTATCAAAAGCTAATCAATGATTAATACTAATCATTGATCATTTTCATATAAATTTGACGTTTGCAAACACTGATTAGCCTTAATCATTGATTATATTGTGATGAGTTACCAGCCCTTAGTTTTAGATTTTTTGTCTATTTCAGTTATGAATTTAAATTTAGTTAAACGATTTTTTCCAGCGCCACCAGTCGGGTCGAAAAAAATCAAATCTTTAAAACCTTGATCAGCATCTAATATGTATGTCTTAGGTTGGTAGCTCTTATGATTCCAGAGATCATGCGTTACAAACAATTGCACTAACGATTTTATGCATAAAGATTTTTGAATAAATATGTATGTGTAATTGACAATATTTGTAATTAACTGCTACATGTAATTATAAATATGTTTTTTACAATTACATTAAAATCAATTACATTTTTCAATTACATGTAATTAGTAATTGAGTTTTTTCAATTACAATTACATGTAATTTGTAATTGAGTTTTTTCAATTACAATTACATGTAATTTGTAATTGAGTTTTTTCAATTACAATTACATGTAATTTGTAATTGAGTTTTTTCAATTACAATTACATGTAATTAGTAATTGAAAATTTTCAATTACTAATTACATGTAATTGTAATTGAAACTGTAATCAATTACACAATGTAATCATTAACCCCCATGTCTGACGGACAGACAGACGGACGGACATCGCTAGAATGTCTTAGAATCGATCACTGATTATAAATATATATACTAAATGGGGTCCTAGACGGATATTTTGATGCGTTACCCTCTATACTGTAGTTGGAGGGTATAAAAAAATTTACTAAACACTTTCTTTTTCATGGTAACAACGAACCGCCAAAGATTAAAGGGGTTCACACTTAAGAATGCAATATTTTTTTATAATATTTCGATTTCTACCAAAATTTAATATAAAAATTGTCAGAAACAAAAAAGTTGCAGCTTTTTAAACAAAATCAAAACACATATCAAACGGGTGGACCGATTTGGGATCTGTTTTTTTCAGTTTGAAGAGAATTAAATGTAAGCTTTTTAATTTTGTTTATTTTATACATATTTTTTGTTAAAAAAATCGATTTTTTTTGCGTTTTTTTTGAGTTTAACGTCGTATGCTCAAAATTTAAGAATCTACGTCAGGAACTAGATTTTTTAACATAATAATAAGATTTTTTTTTCATCTGCCACCAAGTGAAAAAACTAAAAAGTCGAAAGTAAAAGTCCATTTAGATTTTTTATACAAAAATCAATTAATCGACTTTCCGACTATAGAACCCTTATTCACCTTGCACATTTCATAATGAAAAAAAAAAAATATGCAGTGGCATTTTTACATAAAAAAAATATTTATCTTCTATATAAATAAAAATCAATTGTCGTTCGTTGGTAACAGCATCAGTTGAGAACGGCTGGACCGATTTGGACAATTTTTTTTTTGAAATGTTCGTCATAATCCAACTTAGGTTTTTACGTAAAGAAAATTTTACCACGCCCACTTTTACGCCCACTTTTTTTGATTTATCTAAAATCAGAAAACGGCTGCACCGATTTGGGCATTTTTTTATTAAAATGATCGTAGTAATCCAATTTAAGTTTTTACTAAAAGAAAAATCGACCACGCCCACTTTTACGCCCACTTTTTTTAATTTATGTAAGATCTGAGAAGGGCTGGACCGATTAGACTAATTTTTAATGAATTTTCATATTCCAACTTTGGTTTTTACGAAAAAAGAAATTGACCACTGCCACTAATTTTTCCTCATAATTTAACTAAGGTTTTTATGGATAGTAAAATTAACCACGCCCACTTTTTTCTATTAATGGAAGGAACTATAAGGGATAGACCGATTTTTAAGGAAAAAAAATTGTCCACGCCTACTTTTACGCTCACTTTTCCCGATATATATATTTTAAGTCATGGAATGGCTAGATCAATTTGACTAATTTTGTTTTAAATGTTCGTTATAGTCCAACTAAGGTTTTTCGGAAAGAACAATTTTCCATTTCTACGCCCACTTTTGAATGGATGGACCGAGTTGGCTAAATTCAAATAACGTGTTTACGGTAAGAAAAGTTGTCCACCCACTCTTTTTTTCGATATATTTAAAATTTTCTCTATAGAAAAATAAAATATAGAATAATAAAATATAAATAAAAATTAGGGATGTCGCGAATATTCGTCACTATCCGGTATTCGGCATATTCGGCATGTTTTTTGAATATTCGGTTAAATAAATATTCTTCACAGTTTACCGAATATTCGACAAATCTTAAATTAGTTAAAAAACACTTTTTATTAACTTTTGACTCTTTTTTTGTAGACATTTTAATTTGTTTTTTATACAAAAAAAGTTAAGCACTTGATTAAAATTCGAAATGTTAAGGTACCAGAAAAATAGTGTCAACAACAGCGTTGGTGTCTTTTAGTCTGGTACTATTTTTAATATTTTACATAGGTAAAATACAGGCGTATGAATAATTAAATTATTCGGCAAATATTTGTATTCGGTTCAAACCGAATACCGAATAGTAAATATTCGGTAAGATGCCGAATACACTATTCGCGACATCCCTAATAAAAATCAAATGTTCGTTGGTAATCGCATCACTTGAGAACTGACCGATTTGGATAATATGTTTTGAAAATGTTCGTCTTTGGTTTTTTTTTTTTTTTGGAAAACAAATTAATCACGCCCACTTTTATGCCCTTTTTCCCGTATACATAAAATCGGAGAACGGCTGGATCGATTTGACTATTTTTTTTAAATGTTCGTCATAGGTTTAAACGGAAATAAAAATTTTTCACGCCTACTTTTATTTCGATAAATCTCTAAGAGAAGAACGGCAAGATAGTAGTATTTGTTGATGTTCGTGATAGTACAACTAAGGTTTTTACGGAAAGAAAAATTGTCCACTCCCACTTTTTTCAATACATCTAAAATCGGAGAACGACTACTCTGATTTGGTAAATTGTTCCCTTAATGATCATTATAGTCCAAGTAAGGCTTTTACGAAAATAATAATTGTCCTACCCCACTTCAAAGCCCACATTTTTCAATATCTTTAAAACTTGCAACACTTGAGTACGCCTGGACCGATTTGGCTAATTTTTAAGTGTTCGTATTAGTGCATATAATTGTTCGGAAAGAAAAACTGTTCTCGCCCACTTTTTTCAATGTATCTAAAATTAATTTTTACTCTAATTCGCTATGTTAAAAAATATATTTTTTAGGGCGGATTACTTATGTCAAAATGTATATGAAAAAGTTAAATTTAACGGATAGTTATTTTATAACGGAGCATTGAGTAATCCAGCATTTAAAGATTCCGCTTAAACTTGGTACAAATGATTTAAAACTTTGGGTGTTGTTAACATATGTACAAGTTTAAATTACCACACACATTTTAACGCCGTCTTTTGGGTAAATATATCGACTATTAATGACCGGACCGATTTTTTTATGTTAATTATAGTTCTAATTAGCTATTTAAGAAAAAAGAAAAGAAATAGAGAAAAGTGCCCCTGAAAAATGAAAAATTCGGGAAAACTTTATTAAAAGTGTCCCGGAAAAATGGAAAAATTCGGGGAAAAAAATTTGTTTGAACTCAACAAGAGCTCACGATAAAAAACGAAGGATATGCGTAATTTAAAAAAAAAATTAAAATTTGCTCAGTTCGCAAAGTCGAAGACATTGTATTTTTTTGGTTCCTAAAATATAATTTGAAGATGGTTATCTGCCTAATAGGGTTTTTAATACCACGCCCACAAATTTTTCTAAGCCAAGAAATTCATTACATTTTTTGTAGGGCTATATATTTGAAGCGAGACGAATTCTAACACTGATCATATATTTGGGCCAGCAACGCGGACCGGGCCAGCTAGTAATTAAATAAAATAAAGTCAGAAATTTTGTAAAAGTTTACCATAGTAAACCTTTTCGGATTATAATTTTAAACTCTTATGTAACGTTGGTCCTTTTAAAATCCAATGTAGTAATGGTATTGAATTTTTTGTTTTCAAGGTATTGAATTTTTAAAGTCGTATTTTTGTATTTCCAATGTTATAATGGTATTGTATTTTTAGAAGAGTCGTAATTTCTGCCTGGGAATGGATGGAAGTAAAAACTAATGGAAATACGAAGATTTTTTGCATTTTCGTATGACCTATATCAGACATTTCCACAAAGACGACTTAGGGGAAATGTCAACACCCCCTGACAACTGCCGATTATGATTGAGGAAATTTTCAATTTTTTTATGAAACTGTCCTCAACTCGGTAATTGGAGATGTCATGGGGATGTCAGGTGTGACTCTGACATGTCAGCAAGTCGTCACCACGGATGGCTCAAGGACTTTCCCAACTGGGTAATGCATAAAAAATATGAAATTTTTTTTTTTTTGCATATTTTAATTCGTGAGTATTTCGTGATCGTGATTACGTCGTGAGCGTGACTAAATTTTTTTTCTACTCACGTGAGCGTGCGTGAGCGTGAGCAAAAAAAAAATGTTCGTGCGTGATCGTGCGTGATTACAATTTTTTTTTCGTGAGCGTGCGTGATGGTGATTGAAAAGTCACTCACGATCCCATCTCTACTGCGCTCTATATTTAACCTTAAGTTGGTTCACACACAATTATTTTTTTTTTTTATAAATTTGTTTCATGAAATTGGCTTCTACCACTTCCATGGTGGCTCTTTGAGTGGAAACAAATAAGACCAACCCCATTAATTTTTACCCTCCAACATTTTATCTGAAATTCTTTTACCTATTTACTATGCAGAATGTCACACTCGACACAGTGATGCTAAAATTTTGTAAATCCATCCAGTAGTTTCGGAGATAAGTATAACGATTTTAAGATTTATTTTTATTTGAGAAAAATTAAGATTTCAGATTCTCTCAAGGGTTGCCACAATTTAGTTTTTCGTCAAAAACTCGGGAAACCTATACGTCCCAACTTTTTATGCTCTTTTATAATATGTAACCAAAATTTTTACCCCGTCAAAAAATATTTTTCGACAAACTTGGCAACCCTAGTCAGTGCGTTAGAAAAAATATGGTAAAATCGCTATAACTCCAAAACTACTAAACCGATTTACAAAATTTTAGCGTCAATGTGTCGAGTGTGAAATTCTTAATAAAATAGCTATTAAAAAATAACAAAAATCAAAAAAAATATTTTGGTTACAAAAAAGATCGTCCTGCTTTTTTTGTCAAAAAAACTTTTAGATTTTTTTCCTTTATATGTTTTATTTATTTTATGTAGAATTTCACGCTCGACACGTTGATGCTAAATTTTTGTAAATCCGTTCAGTAGTTTCGGAGATATAACGATTTTAAGATTTTTTTTATTTGAGAAAAATTAAAATTTCGAATTCTCTCAAGGTTTGCCACAATTTAGTTTTTCGTCAATAACTCGGGAAATATTGGCTTGGTTTGGGTTGGAGACTGCTCCTACCTCTCTAACTGCTTCAAGGGTGCCCCTAAAGATCTCAAATGTGTGACCGACCCCAAATATTTTTGCAAAAACAACATTTTCTTGAAATTATACCTACCCTCTATCTTTAACCCTTAAGGTGGATTATTTGGATTACATATTCTAAAAGAGCAGAAAAAGTAGCAAAAAAACGAAATATTTTTTATTTGCGTTCTTATTTAATTGCTATATTGATTACAATTTTACGCTCGACACATTGACGCTAAAATTTTGTAAATCGGTCAAGTTATTCTGGAGATCTAACGATTTTACAATATTTTTTTTACATACTTGATAGGGTTTCCAACTTTCTCGAAAATCTTTTTTTTTACGCGATTAAAATTTTGCTTACCCATTCTGAGACAGCCAAATCAGGCCAAGATTTTCCGAGTTATTGACAAAAACTAAATTGTGGCAACCCTTTACAGAATTTAAAATTTTAATTTTGTTAAATAAGAAAAAATATATTCAAATCGTTATAACTCTGAAACTACTGGACCGATTTAAAAAAATGTATTACCAAAGTGCCGAGCGTGAATTCTAAAAGTTTTGGCTAAACAATTTATTAAAATTATAAAAATTATAGGATACTGAGAATCTCAGTGTATGATATAATGCAGGAAATAAAATCTCAGTCTGAGATTTTGCTTCCTGCATTGTATCATACACTGAACAAAAATAGAATTTAAATCGTTTTTCTCTTTTTTTCGTTTTTATTTATTTAAATAAATTTACATAATTTAGTTGTTCGTTAGTTATTATACAGAAATATTTTATTTTATTTATTTTTTGCCATCACGTACAATATTTTAACATATGCCTTGTTTTTTGATGTAAAAATCTTACAATATTTTTTTTTGTTCTTTGGAAAATAGAAGCAGTTAAAAACAACATAACTTATATCAAACTCATTGCATTTTATAATACATTTTTTCTAGCAAATTATCGTAAGGATTCATTCCCATGTTTTTGTTCTGATACTGTGTGGAGGATAAAGTAGTAGTTTGTAGTCTTTGGATTATCTTTCTTTTGTGAAATTTATTAAATTGAGTGCTGAATATAAATAATGTTAATCTTTGCCATTTTGTTTGGGTAAATTATACTAGAACACTAAGTTAACTACAATATAAACACTACTTTGGTTTTCATTTTTTTAAAATTTTTGTTTAATAAAAATGTTTATACTACAATGAAACTTGTTTAAATTTTCAATACTTAACTAAGTTTTTTGTTTGTTTTTTTTCGCTACTACTCAAAATTTAACATGTAGATTTTGGTTTTCGAAAAGTTTTTTTGTTTTTTTTTATATGAAAAATTAAACAATAATGTGCATTTTCTGGGGAATTAAACTTTTTGGTGAAATACACTTATATTTTTGTTTCGTTTTATAATTTGTTATTTTTATTTTTAATTTTTTTTTTTGGTAAATAGTTTAATAATTTATTGCTTTTTTTAAATTGCTGTTTAATTTTTCTTTTGTTTAAAATAATTTTTGAGTTTCTTTCTAGCTTATGATTTGGTTTTTGTTTTTGAATTAACGATTTTATGTTTGACTATTTTTGTTTTTATTTTATTTTTTTATTTCTGTGACCATTCATTATTAAATTTTCATATTTTCTTAAACATTTTTCTCCTTGTAAATATTTTTATAAGTTGTGTTTGAATATGGTGGCATTTAGTGTGTGTTATAGATGTTAATAATGAAAATTGAAAATATATTTTTTTAAGTGTAGATATTTTTCGATTTCTTTTTTTTTAGTTTTTTATTTTTATTTTATCACAGAAATTTATTTTAGTAAAAAGTCTGTATGTGTGTGTAAGTTTATATGTAAGAGTGTATGTAAAATATATATAACAACCGATATCTGAACTCTATTAAAACAATTAGAAAATCTATTAAGTACACGAACAAAAATCCAAGGGATCTAATCATAATAATAGAAATATAACTAAAGTAGCTTTATTAAAGGGCCGCTGTAGGTTAGTTGGTAGCATGATAGTCTTTGAAACTGGTGGTCATGGGTTCGATTCCCACCAGAACCCTTGGTTTTTTCGCTACAACGAGAACACGGTCATATTGTTACAAGTTTTCGTTTAGGTTAAAATTATTAAAATCTATTGTAATTCTTTTTATAGAATTAAAAATAATAAAACACTATCCGTGCCGGTGCAATACACTTACAAGGAAGGTCTTTCACAGGGCACCCACCGATTGTCCTGAAACTTGAATATGGGAATGAGGGGGGAAAAATAAGAGTTACCTGCTTTTTTTAGCTGCCCAATCTCAAATAAAATGTTCATATAAAGGGTATTCATTTCAGCTTTTTTTCGGTTGTAAAAATGAAAAATTGTAAAAATGTAACTTTTTATTACAACAAACACATGAAAAAATTTTCCACTTAAAAGTTGCAATTTAAACAACCTATATCCAAGTGTAAAATTATCAGAGTAAAAAGTTACATTTTTACATTATTTAAAGAGTTGCCATTAATTACTAGTCAAAGAAAAAGTACCAAGATTTGCAACTGTCATGTCAGTTTTTTCTACCTCGGCAGCCCTTATAGAACATGTGTTTGAAATTTTTCTTAGAAAAAAATATGTATACAAATAATTTTGGTTATAATAATAGAAATTAAGAATTAAACAACAAGAAGAAACTAACAAAATGAGTAAAATGTGTAATTTATAAGTTAATTGGTTCATTCATCGAATAATTTAATTATTTTTGGAAACTTTCTATCATATTTTTTTATGTACCCGTTCACATCAATGAGAGTGGAATCTTGCATTTTTCATTTTCCCACTTTTACATTTTCTGAAATGAATGCCCTTATAGTTTCTTTTGAATAAATAGGAAAAATCCTCAAAAAACGAAAAAAAATCCAGTTTTTCCCCTCCCCTCTGACCCGCTAACTGTTAGATTGGGCAGTTATAAAAAAACAGGTAACTCTTATTTTGACCCCCTCTTTCTTACACTCAAAAAAATATAACTGTAAAGTTAACAAATTTTTTTTTGTTAACTCGAGTTTACTGGTACTTTAGCAAATTTTTAGTTAAAATCAGCGTTTTAACTACTTTTTTTAGTTAAGTTCAATTTACGAAAATACTAGTTTTGAACAAATTTTGAAATAATTTTTTTTGTTGACTTTAAAATTGAGTTTACGAATTTGTATTAATTAATTTGCTGATTTCTCGTAACATATTTGTAAAGGAAAAAATGTTAGAAATTTCTTGTGTAGCCTCCTATGCAAATCTCAAGTTCTACTTAAGCTGAACTTAATGCTGTGAAAAAAAGAAAAAAATAAGTGAAGTGTTAGTGTATAAAATCAATATTTAACAAACTTACAATTTTTTTACAAAAAGTTTAGCTGAATTTAACTAATTTTTTTTGTTAATACGTACATAAAAATGTTACGAAATTTTCAGCTGAATTTTTAGTTAAAGTTACGGTTTTTTTGCTACATTCATTCTACGAGAAGTTAACTAAATATTTTTAGTTAAATTAACTAGAAATTTAGTAGGTTCAAAATCAGGTGTTTTTTAGTTAAATTTAACTAAATTTTTTGCTAACTTTACAGTTTTTTTTTTTGAGTGTATATGCAAGTTTCAAGACAATCGGTGGGTGACCTGTGAAAGACCTTCCTTGTTAGTTTAGTCCCACAAAATTTGACTCCAACACTCAAAAAATTATGTTAGTAAAATCAACTGAAAATGTCACTTAAAATAACTACTTTGTAAGTTGTTTTGGGGTCAACTACTTTTTCAGTTAAATCAACTAACAATGTTAGTTATTTTAACTGACAAAAAACAACTGACTTATGTAGTAAAAACTACTTACATTTGTAGTCAAAACAAATAAAATGTAGTAAAAATAAAAAAATCAATAAATATTTTTTTTTTCAAAAAATTTTTCAGAAAAAAATTGAAGACCAAATTTTTTCAAAGTTTTTTTAAAAAGAAAAAAAAAAGTTGTGAAAAATAAAAAAAAAATAAAATTTATTTTTATTTTTTGGAAAAAACTTTGAAAATTTTTCAGAGATAAAAAAAAAATTAACTACTTTTAATAACTGTTACTACATCACAGTACTTTTTTGTCAGTTATTCAAAAAAACTACTTAAAATAACTAACAGAAATAGTTGTTTTATATTTTTCATACAAAAACAACTGACTTTGTAGTTGAAAACAACTAACTACTGTAAAATATGCAAACTACTTACATGTAGTAACTTACATAATTTTTTGAGTGAAGAGGACCGGCGAAACTATGGAGATTCTAAGAACCAAAAATGCCCTCCATTTTGCTCTATCTGGCTTAGTTTTCGAGATATAGCCATTTTAAGTTTTAACCAAAAAAATTTTCACCACTGGTTGACGGAAATACGACTTTTAATATTGCTAATGCTTTGTTTTCATTAAGGCATTTATTAATGCCAATGAAATTTTTCATAATTGGCATTACTAAAGGCCGGGTTAAGGCTGAGTTAGGCACCCGTAACCGTAAACTAGCGTAACGTAGCGATCAAATAGAAAATCACGTAGACGTCTGCAAAGAAGAATAACTGCTCTCATTTGTTCTCATATAACGAAAAACTCTCTACGCTACGCTAGTTTAAGGTTACGGGTGCCTAACTCAGCCTTTAGCCATAAAACGTAACCGTAGCGTAGACTCTATACAATATTCAGTAAGCAAAAATAGTACAGAACATTTTTATTTATGTTTTGTTTTTTTCCAACGCATGGTATTTTGTGTCACGCTAAAACGTAGAGAGAACCTATTTTCAACAAGTTCTCTCTACGTTTTAGCGTGATTTAAGGCTGAGTTAGACACCCGTAACCTTAAACTAGCGTAGCGTAGAGAGTTTTTCGTTATATGAGAACAAATGAGAGCAGTTATTCTTCTTTGCAGACGTCTACGTGATTTTCTATTTGATTTTGATCGCTACGCTACGCTAGTTTACGGTTACGGGTGCCTAACTCAGCCTTTAAAATACCATGCGTTGGAAAAAAACAAAACATAAATAAAAATGTTCTGTACTATTTTTGCTTACTGAATATTGTATAGAGTCTACGCTACGGTTACGTTTTTAGGCTAAGCCGGCCTTAATGCTACTAATTCCTTAACGGGCATTGGCATTGATTGAAACAATGCCAATGCTAAAAATTTCATTGGCATTAGTTTCAATATAATGCCAATGAAATCGTCAATTAATTAGTCCATTTATTTAAATAGTCCCATGTATGATCTATATATCGCTCCTTTACTTGTATAGTGTCATAACTCAAAAAATGCGATTTTTTGAGTTAATGATGCAGAATTATTCGTTATATCATGCTTTATATTGTGTCAAAAATTCGTATAAATATCTTTTAAACTCACCGTTTGAGAAGAGTACACGCCATTATTACATTTTCTATGTACCAGCCTTTTTCAATTAAAAACCAGTTTCAATAGTAAACTTTGAACGTGTTTTCTGCAAAATCAAATATTTTGAGTTGTGACACTATAAGAAGAATAAGTAGTATTTTCTTTGTAATGCGTTTTCTCTGGAATGAATGGACCGATTTTTTTTCTGCAAACTTCCAATGATAGGTTTCGTCAATACCATGGTTTTTATGTATATACGGTCTTTGTGAATGGATTGGTTTAAAAGTTGTATGTATTTTAGTGCAATACGTATGAATTGCGTTTTCTCTGCAATGCGTTAACCGATTTTTTTTTCAAGTTTCCCAAGAAAGGGTATGTCAATACCAAGGTTTTAATGTATTTATGGTCTTTGTATGTGTTTGTAATGCGTGTTCTCTGTAATGCATGAACATATTTTATTTCTGCAAACTTCCCATGAAAGGTGACATCACTGACAAGGTTTTTATGTGTATACGGCTTTTCTATGTGTATTGGTTCATGAGTTACATGCATTTCAGTGCATATACCTGTACGTTAGCGTAAATGGTGTACATGTGGAAATATTTGGAAGGTTATTCTAGGAGGGTTCGCTAGTTCTTTTTATAAAATTTAAATTAATAAAACACTATCCGTGCCGGTGCAATACACTTATTGTTAGTTTACTCACACAAGATTTGACTCCAACCTTAAATTGTACTATCTCGAGGGTCTATATTCAAAACCCTCTATCTTCAAAAACACAACTTTTCAGGAGAGCCAAAAAACTGTTTATTTCGCGTATTGTTAGAGTAATTAAAATTCGATATTCTACAATATTTTTTTAAATCATCTACTGTTTTTAAGATTAAAATTTTTGTTTCATAATGTACACAAGACATCCAAGCGATATTTTTCAAAAAACTCCAACAAGAATTTTGAGAAAAAATTAACATCAGTGGACCAAAATCGTGATTCTGGAATTTTGTTGACAAATTCATGTTCAGCATGCAAAAATTAGTATGAAATCATGTAATGCATGATGAAATTATTAAAAAAAAATATTTTTAAATCAATTATTTGAAAAGATAGGGGGTTTTGAATTCAGAAAAATTAATTGAAGGGCTTACTGCAAGAACTTGATAAGCAACATTTTATTTTTTCGTGTTTTTCGCCTTCTGCTGTTTCATTGACAGATTTTTAATTGCATTTTTTAATCGCACAAAACCGGTCTTTTAGAGTTTCTTTCTGTAAAATGCATTTTACAAATATATCGTCACCTAAAATGAAAAAGGCCCTAACTAAGTTTATTATTAATTTTACAGGAGAAACAAAAAACAGTATAGATTAAAATTTTTAATTTGTTAATAACTTTGTTTGTTTTAATTGAATTGGGCTAAAATTTTGTGAAGAACGTACGTTATGTGAATATGTATGTATCAAAATTAATCACAAATTGATTAAAAAATTTATTTCTAGTTGCGTTTATTGGCGATTTCGCAATTCACGTGTTTTTAATCTATCAAAGTACCGATTTTGAATATTTTGTTAGGTAGCGCGTTTTGCATTTTAGGTGACGATATGTAAATTTACAGAGTTATTCTATGCAAAATGGTGTTTTATTTAACCAATACTTTACTAGAAACTCTGTAAATTAACAGTTCTTTTTTGTCAAAATCATTTTACAGAGTTTTATAGTAAAATTACCAAGAAATGTTGCTAGCTGGAAAAGTATGGTGTACTCTGTTAAATTAGCAGAGATTTTTTTTGTAATTTAACAGAGTTAATATTTTGAGTGTACATATAAGAAAGATATGTATAGATTTTTTCAATAATATCAAATTTTTTTGTAATATTTTTAAACTTTTTCGAGTTTATCGATTTTTTCTGCTATAGTTTATTCAACAAACTTCTTATTTGTAAATTTATTCTTAAAGAAAATTTAATTCTGAATACGATGAGCTTTATCCTAAAAATTCTTAAAGAAAATTAAATTCAGAATACGATGAGCTTTATCCTAAAAAAGAAAATTCTGAATTCGCATTAAATCGTAGTTCGGATAACCCAGGCGAAAACCAAAAATAGAAAATAAACCGAACATCATGAGAGGTCGCGTAACATAATTTTAAAGGTTTTTGGCGCTCTGAATCCGAATTTGTCCTTGAAGTTGCTGTATCGCTTTAGGTTTTTAAGATAACAAGATATGTTAAATATCTCAAAAACCTGAAGCGATATAGCAATTTTGTGGTCAGATACGGATTTAGCGCGCCAAAAGCCTTTAAAACCTCTTGTGATAAATTTATTTATTTTTGCCTGCGTAATCCGAACATCGATTACCAGCAAAATCTTAAATTTCTTTTTAAGAAAAATTATCACAACTCTCCCAGCAAAACTTTCTTAATAATTTACACACATTGAAAGCCCTATCTTTCTTCTATCCAAAACAGTTAAAAAATTGAAAATCAGTTGAAAATTCTCTGAGTTACACGTGGTTTATTGAGATAAGTAAAGAAAACACAATAATAACTTCAAAATTTGAGGGTGTCTGGTCAAAAACTTGATAGGATATCTCAAACTATTCGCTCCAAAAAGAGTTGGATAAAACATTTCAAAATAGTCGATTGTGAAGCACAAATGTGAATGTTGCTCTTGGGGTATATTCTGGATAAAAGGTTTAAGATCTGTTTAAAATAAAGGGTCTGAGAATAGATTTTCAGAAATTTTGTTGTACTTTAAAGGATTTTTTTTTTTTTTAAATATGAATTTAATCGTTTTAATTTTTGTAAACATCGGTTTATAGAAAATATTTTTTTGTATGTTGTAAATTTTTGTATGTATTCATGTAAAGAGTTGTATGTGTGTGTTAAATTTTTAAATAATTAATTTAATTTTTGCAATTTTAATAATAATATTTAACTAAAAAATAAATTAATTTTAATAATTTGTTGTGCAAAATACAACATTTTATTTATTTTTTGTTTAGTTCATAGTATTTTGATTTGTTTTTAAAATTAATATATTTTTTTTTTTAGAGTTATTTTATTTTTTTTAATTTAATTATAAAATCAGTCTCAATACAAGCCATCTTAATAATGTTATTTTGCCTAACTTTTTTTTGTTGTTTTAAATTTAAACTTAAATTTAGAGTATAATAATTTTTTTGAAAGCAACTAAAAATTTCAAAGTTTTTTTTTAATCATCGATGGGTTCTTAAGCAGTAATTTTTTTTCTGTTTGTTTAAATTAATTTATAGTTAATATTAATAATTAGTGCTAAATTGTTTTTTTTAGAAATATTGTGCATTTTATTTTTTTTATTTTATAATTCTAAGATATTGCTTTTTTTTTTTGGTATAAAGTTCGGTATGATTGGGGAAATTTCTTAATAGTTTGTAATTTTTGTTACAAACTTTAATGTAGGCGTTGCATGGTGGAGTGGTGTGAGAGTAATTCGACATTGAATGAAATTAACAGAAAAAAACGGTACATTGACATTACTGCATTTTAAATGTTTCAGAATCTGAAAATTTTTGTATACGGAAAAATGTCTCAGAGTCTAAAAAGTTTTCAATACGGAAAGTTTTACAGAATTTTTCTATACGAAAAATTTCTCAGGATCTGAAAATATTTTTAATATTAAAAATTTCTCAAGATCTTAATTTTTCTATACGAAAAAATGTTTTAAAATCCGACAATTTTTCTATACGGAAAAATGTTTTAGCATCTGAGAACTTTTACAATTCAATATATTTTTCAAAACGAAAAAAATGTTTCAGAATCTCCGAATTTACGGAAAAATGTCTTAGAATATGAGAAATTTTCCGTACCGAAAAATGTGCCAGAGTCTGAAAATTTTTTTATTCGAAAAAAAAAAGTTTCAGAATCTGAGAATTTTTTTATACTCAAACATTTTTCAGAAATTTAAAATTGTTTTCTATGGAAAAATAACTCTGAATCTGAGAATATTTTCATACGAAAAATTTCTCAGACTCCGAGAAAAATGTTTGAGAATCTGTGATTTTTTTTGTATGAAAAATTTCTCAGACTCCGAGATTTTTGTTATACTGAAAAATGTCTCAGAACATAAAAATTTTTCTATACGGAAAACTGTTTTAGAGCCTGAGAATTTTTCTATACGGAAGAATTACTCAGAATCTGAGAATTTTTCTATACGTTTCAGAATCTGCAAGTTTTTCTATATGAAAAATGGTTTTAGAATTTTTCTAACGAAAATATTTTTTCAGAATCTGAGAATTTTTCTATAAGGAAAAATGTCTCAGAATCTAATAATTTTTCTATACTGAAAAATTTTCTATAAGAAAAAAAATTTCTCAAATCTGAAAATTTTTCGATACATGTCTCAGAATTTCGAAATGTCTCAGAATCTAATAATTTTTCTATACGGAAAATGTCTCAGAATCTACTAATATTTCTATACGGAAAAATATCTCAGAATCTGAGAAAATGTCTCAGAATCTAAGAATTTTTTCTGTACCGAAAAATGTTTCAGAATTTAGAAAAAGTTCTCATAATATGAGAAATGTTTTCGTATAGAAAAATTCACTGAGACATTTTCAGATTCGGAGAATTTTTCTGTATGGAATAATGTCTCAGAATTTAAGAATTTTTCTATACGAAAAAATTTCTCAGAATATGAGAACTTTTTATATACAGAAAATATGTCATATATGAGAATTTTTCTGTACGAAAAAATGTATCAGAATCTTAAGAGTTTTTCTACTAAAAAATTTCCATGAAGAAAAATTTTCGGATTCTCATACATTAATTGGTATTAAAAAATTCTCAGATTCTGAAACATTTTTCCGTATAAAAAAATTTTCAAACTCTAAAACATTTTTTCGTACATAAAAATTCTCAGATTTTGAGACATTTTTTCGTATAGAAAAATTCTCAGACTCTGAGACATTTTTTCCGTATAAAAAAAAAATGTCTAATAATACGAGAATTTTTCTGAAAAATGTTTTAGAATTTGCAATGTCTCAGAATCTGAGAATTTTTCTATACGGAAAAATGTCTCTGAATGTGAGAAGATGTCGATAAGGAGAAATGTCTCCAAATATGAGAATTTTTACGAAGAATGTATCAAGATTTGAGAAATGTCTTACAGGGGAACTATGCCAATTGCTACACACCAAATGCCTGAGACTTAAAATATACATACATAAAAAAGACGATCTTAAGGTTGGGGTCACTCGTCTCATCGGTCATTTAAAAGTTTAAAAATGGCTTTGCCACCTTATGAAAAAATATTGTTCTTCGGGAAAATTCCGATAACTTCCGAACTAACACGAATATCGTAGAGCTGTGAAAAAAAAAAATGTTGACTTAAATTTAATAAAGATTATTTTGTATTTATATTGATATCAAAAATCTATGTCTTCATATAAAAACCCCTCATTTTCATATATAACAATTTCGTTAGGAAGGTATTAAACAAAATCTTTCTTCTCATATAAAAACATCCTACAGTTTCTTGAGAAGAAATAGCTAAAAATTTCAAAAAACCCCCTTTTTTTAACACTCAAATCCCCGATGTGACCGATAAGCTGAGACACTTGAACCTTAAAATAGTCTCTTTTATATATATTTTAAGTTTCAGGCAAATAGGTGTATAACGTTTAGGATAGTTCCCTTGTTAGAAACATATCAAAGTTATTTTGTCTTTTAATTTGAGAAATCAAATAAAAGTCTAATATTGTTACAAAGATAAAAGTGACGCATTTTTTTATGTTTTTCTCCCATTAATAAAATTTTTCTATGATATCAATAATATCATTGACATATCTAAAAAGAAAATCCTAGTGCAGCATTTTGTTAAATATAATCTGATTTTTTAAAATTTTACGATTTGTATGCGATTTGTTGTCATACAAAAATAGAGTTTTAATCACAAAATTAATTGGCTCAATTAAAAATGTAATGTAGTTTAAGTCTATTATGAAATTTGTGGTATTGACAACAATAAAGCTTTACATTAAATCAATTAACGTTTTTAACTGAATCAATAATTTTATTAATACTACGCATTTAATGATGGGTAATTATTTTTTTAATTAAACCAATTAATGTTTTACTTAAACAATTGTTTTTTATTTATAGCAACTAATTTTTTAATTAATTATTTTTGAATTTGAACGAATTATAATTTTAACCAATGTTGGCAACCGATAACTTTTCAATACCGTTATCCGTTTCAAAACCCTTTAAATTGAATACCGGTACCAATACCAATATCGAAACTGAGTTTTGATATCGGATACCGGTATCCAAAAACCTTTTCCTTCGGTACCGAAGGAAAAGGTTTTTGTTTTACAAAAAAAAAATTAATAGAACGTTTGTAAATTTTTTGGTTTTTGTAAATGAAAATCGTACTCTAAATGCCTCCACAAAGTCTCATAAAAATCAAACAAATTTTTGGGAGCGACATCGTGAATTAAGTAAAAATTTCCAAAAAAGCAATACTTCAACCGCGATGCGGGAGCAAAAGAAAATTATTGATTTTCACAATATTTTTATGGAGAAACTTTCTGAACCCCTTTCGTACAGTATAGTTTTTTGCAGATTTTTATTTAATCCGTGATGTGGGTGCTCAAGGATTTTTTTGATATTTACAGGACTTCGGGGGAGGCATTTGGAATACTAGCAGGCGTTTTTCCACCATAGTATAATTTTTTTGAAGTGGCTTAACTCGTAGAAATCGCTAATGAAGTTACGATTACGTGATTTTTTATTACTTTAAAGTCCCATAATTCGCGAAAAAAAAACTTTTTTTGTGATCTTGTCTATACAGGGAAGACGAATTTTTCCAAATAGATTACACCAACAAACAAACAAACTTGGTTGCCTATAAATACGATGAATTATGTAATTTGTTGGGGTTTTATTTTTATGTCAGAATAATTTCAAGGACCTGCACTTTGATCAAGGGGATAAGAAAATTAAAGTTTTCTCGGCCAGCCCCCTTTTGTGGATGTTGTCCGACAACGTCCCCCGCCGATCCCCAAAAAAGCGATCTTTTTATTTTTTTTCACATTTTAGAGAACATTTTATTTAGTTAAAATGCTAAAAATAAAAACGTAAATACGTGTTTAGTATTAAAATTGATTTTGAAACAACCTTGTTCCGAAGGTTGTATGTTGCCATCGATTTTAAAGAAAACACTCTTTTAACTAATTGCTTTAAGGACTTTTTATTTAGAAACCCGTTCGTATCCGAAGACCGATCAAAGTTTCTTATTTGGAGTCAGAAAGCTAATTGAAATTATTTTGAAAATATTTCTCCTTTTATATAATTATTTTGTTTACAACGTCCAAACAAATAAAATCAAAAAATATTTAAATCAAATGAACATTGAAAATTCTACAGTGTCTCAGAAATTTAAAAGAATGAAAACAAATATGATAATTAAAAGAATGAAATGAAACTGAATATAAAATAAGTAAAGTAAATATGATAAGGAATTAAATAATTAACATACACGCTGCTTTAATTTTTTTTAAACGTTTTTTATATTTTTAGCATTTTTTCGATAATACCGGTACGTACCGGTATTGACGTTTCGGTATCGGTAATACCGTAACCGATTCAACTCAAATACCGTAACCGATACCGATACCGAAATAAATAAAAAACGATACCAATACCGATATCGATACCGTTATTCGTTTCGATTGCCAACCTTGATTTTAACTGAACCAATTAATTTTTTCTTTTATTGAAATCCTTAATTTTTTTAGTTTTTACATAAAAAATAAAATGAGACCAACATTTTTTTTAGATAAGTCATTGGATATTTTTGTTTAAACAAGAGTGTTTTTTTTTCTGCGGATGTTATTTTATGGGTTTTGATTTTTGGTTTTTAATATTTTTATGATTTTTTTGAGTTTTAATGGCCCAATGAAATAAGGATTATTTTTTTTTCTTTTAAATAACAAACACAGCGCAAATTGTTGAGCACACCATTTTGTTTTTTTTTTTTTTTTTTGTTACATACTAAAATAATTAAACTATATTTGTATCTACACTGGTTTTATCATCATATGATCAATTAACTACAATGATTATACGAACGCTACATCAATTAAATTAATAATCAAACTATTTTGGTTTTTGAAATCTTTGGTTTTCGGTTACTTTTTTGTTGGCTTATAAACTTAAATTTGTAGGTACATACTAATAGTTAGTGGAGGTGTGAGTTAGAGCTAGATTTTCAGTGGTGAGTTTAACTGGGTTTAACAATAAATTAGTTAAACTTTAATTAAAACTGAATCTCCCAGTGATGACACATATGTTTAATTTGTTTATTAGTGTTTCAAGAATTGTAAATTAAAATTAATTAATTAAACAAATAATTCACCACTGAAAATCCTACTCTATAAATTATTTACATAACTTGTCACAACATTTAATGGTAATTTGTTTTTTTAATATTTCTTTACCAATATTTAAACATTTAATTAATAAAAAAGTGCCATATTTATTTTATCATCATTGATTAATTCATTAATTAATACAATTAATAACATAAACGTTACATGTATCGTATTTTAAAAGAATTTAGTTAAGGTAATTAAGAAAAACAAAAAAAAAAAAAAGCAATAACAAAAATTGAGTGATCAAAATCAATTCCATTTCGTAAGTGTGGTGAGTTAGTTGTGATTGTGTAAAAGTGAATCTTACATCTTAAAAAGAGTAGTGTTGTAGTTATTTTCAAACTTAATTTTAATTGTATTTACAATTTACACTTATTTTATAATTAATTATTTAATCACTATGTTTTCTTAGCTCTAACTTAATCGCTAATTAAGTCATCTCCAATCAAACTACGATCCATGCCCTTCCAATTGCTGGAATTCAATGCTGCCGCTGTTATACCGTATGTCCCACTGGGTAGACGTTTTTGTCGACACAACGCCAAACGTGTTTTACTCGGTGAAGGGGGTTGCAGTAGTGGCGATGAGGCTTGTGGTGAGTCCATATCATCGGTGTTCTCTTCGGGACAACTGTCCGAAGGTGAAACAATACGTTCGCGGGTTTTTATGGATTTTTCTAAGCGTCTTAAAAATCTGTTGAGAAAAGACATTGAAAAAGTCAAAATGAATTTAAAATAACTTGCTTTAGATTAATCACAATTGGGGCGACAAATTAAAAAATCGCCAGAAAATTAAACATGCTCTATTGAGATGAATATTCTTAAAAGCAGACAAATTTAAAACATAAACAGTTAAAGCACACTTTTTGATTTTTTGAACTACAACATTTAAAAACAAGTAAGAAAATTATAGTCAGTCAAGACCGACCAATTGATACCCTACACCAGTGTTTTCCGGAAAATGGGACCCAACTCCGAACGTGCACCGATTTTATTTATCTTTTGTTAGATTTTTAATAAGTGTAGAAACTACACAACAACCAACTTTGAGTGAAATTGCCTTATTTGTATTACCAACCGATTTAATGAATATCGGGCAAAATTTTTATATGAGGACTAACAAGGGAAGTCTCCCTTGTGTTACCCGCGGATCTTTATGGAATTGGTTCTATTTTGTAGAGCAGAAAAAATAAAGGGACACGTATTTTTTTTAGCGGCCCAAATTCATATTTAGGGGGTAAAAAGGAGGGGGGAACCCAAGGCCATTTTTCAGTTTATCTCCTATATTATGCAAAGAAACCTAGTCTTGTTACATATCAAATGAAAGGTCTTTGTAAAAACTATCTACGTGTGCTAAGAACGTGTCCAAACTTGCACAACTTTTCGTCATTTTGAGTAAACTACCAAAATTTATGGACATTTTTGTTAATAAGTCGAAAAATATTAACTTTGGCCCGTTGTTAGCACCACGAGATAGGTATTATCAATACCTTTAATCTGATACCACACATGCCTATATTAATTTTGTTTAAATAGGCGTAAATCGTAAAAAACTGAAAAAGGTCAATTTCTCCCCATACAAATCGACCCCCCTAAAATGAGTTTGGGCAGCTAAAAAAAAAAATACGTGTCGAATTAATTTTCGTTCTTAACAACATATCATAATTTCACGAAGATCGGAGGGTGACACCAGGGAGACTTCCCTTGTAAGTCGAAAAATGGTCCAATTATATGATTATATGACAAAATTTTAATTAAATATTTACCATTTTCTGTATTTTGAGAGAATTATGTAAATATCGGGAGTGTGGTTTGTATGGGGACTACAAGAAGGGCAGACCCGATTCCTTTGAATTTTAGAATGATGCTTCGTGCACACAAAATTTTATTACCTGTTAAATTTTAAAGCGATATGTATCATAATACGGTTATTAGAGTCATTTAAGCCAATTTCTTAGGAGACTTTTGTATGGCGGCTAGGCCTTAACATAGATCGTTTTTTTTTTTTCAATTTCAATAGGATTTGCCATTGGGCCAAAAGATGCTTAAGTTTCAAAGTTTTAAGTCAATTCATTGAAAATTGCTACCTGTATCGTGCTTAGATGGACAGACGGACGAACGGACATCGCTAAAACGATTCAAAAATAACTCTGACTCGATCGGTATACTTAAAGGTAGCTCTAGGACATCAGCACAAACTGATTATACCCTGTACCACAGAGTGGTGTAGGGTATAACAAGTAACAAATTAAATATTTATACCCTCCACAATGTAAAAAAGATATTTGTAAAAGACATTATTTGAAAAAAAAAAAAATATTAAAATATGTTAAAAAAATAATTTTGAAAATTTTATTTTTTTTTTGAAAAAAATAAGTTGTAAAAAAAATCGCAAAACATTTTTTTGTGTAAAAACATATGTTTGTATTATTTAAATGTCTTCCTGTATCTAATTCTGTTCACATATATCAACCAGCAGCTGAATTAAAGCAATTTATATTTTTAGATTATATGGAAAGTGCTAAAATGTTCGATTTAAGGCCATTATGCCTTAAGTAAGTTAAATTAAAATAAACTAAAACAAAATATTTACTTAAATTACACCGCTCAACACTCATTTTCCGGTTTGAATTCTGATGATCAATTTTAGTAAACTTTGATCTCCTGATTCCAAATCTGTTCTCCAAATTTTTCCATCAGGTACAGATTTTTAGTTATTCACAGTTGAAAATGCGAAAAATGGCGATTTTTGCATTATTTGAAAGCCTGCACAGCAGCCATTCAGTGGAATACAAATCTGGTATTAAGCGCAAAAGTAAAATTTGTCTATGGTCTCCAACAAAGAACACAATTTTTATCAAATTATTACGTTTGGTTGGGCTTTACTTGCGTTTTAATATGATACTGTTAAAATTACCATTTTTGTAAAATTTACCTTAGTTTTTTGATATTTTTCAAAGACAAACTCCAAAAAAATAAATATTTTACAAAATGAAGCTTTCTGTGTTATTTTTTGCATAAACAGGAAGATATCTTGAATGGGTTTAAAAGTCTTAAGAAAGAATGAACTTTTGCCTAAATTTTAAGCTCGTCGCAGTAAAGATTGATCATCTGGTTTTTGTTGTAGACCCTTTTAAAAATGGTGCTTTTTCTAATTTTTTTGACAGTGTTTTTTTAAAATGCATGTTTGGCCAATAATAGTGCAACAACTTAATTTTTTTTTTGAAAATATTTTTGAGATCATAGTTCAATTCTACTCTCACGCTTTATACCAGATTTTTATTCCACCCAGGGGCTGCTGTGCAGGCTTTCAAAAAAAGCAAAAATCGCGTTTTTCGCATTTTCAACCGCGAATAATTAAAATTTTAGACGTGATGGAAAAATTTGGAGCACGAATTTGGAATCAGCGAGTCAAAATCTTTAAAAATTTTATATGAAACTTCAAACCGGAGCCAAAAACCTTCGATTTGTTGAGCGGTGTTATTATAAATACAGTGAATTTAAATATTTCTGACGGTTTTAGCTTGACGCTCCCATCATGAGAAATCTCTTACCTTATTTGATTTCCTATGGCTCTTAGACGATTTATTTTACACTTAGGTCTAGCTGATTCATCTTCCTTAACTATGCTGGGTGAGATGCGCCTTAAAATGGACTGAAACAAAATAAACAACAATGAATAAATTAAGAAAAAGTTCTTTGAAAATGTCTGAAAAAGAGAATAAAAATTTGGGTGAAAAAAAAGAAATCATAAAAATCTACGTCCAAATTCATAAATATTAAAAAAGGCTAATTAAGAGTTTATTATATAAAATTTGTTTGGAATTTTGATTAATAAACCTGTTATTAAGCTCTTCTAATTTTTATAAATATGGACGTTTAAATTTTTGATAAAAATAATTTATTATTATACACAATTAAGAGATTTTAAGCACTCACAAGTGAGAGTTTTATATTCATTTATTTGATCGAAAACTTTCAAAATTAGTTAGTCATAAGACCGATTGAGGATCAAGAGTCTAGGATCCATATTTTGATGCGTAACACGTGGAGCAATAGAGTAAATGTATCCCAGGAATGTTAAAGTCAACACTATAGTATATTTTTCAGTACTTTCACTTTTCAAAGTACCGCCGCTATCGATTTAGTACCTTTTCTAACTAACCCAAATGTTTTCATATATTTCACAAATTCTAAAAGACACACGAAACTTTATTTTTAGAGTGTTTCGTTAACTACCCTCTGAAAAAAATTAATTGGTTCTACAGGACCGATTGATCTAAAAAATCTATATAACTGGATTAATACGAACAAGCCATAAAATACCAGTACTATAACCAGAAAAATTATATTAAAATTATAATAATGACGGGAGATTTTAATGCCCAAATGGGAGACAAAAATACGAATGTCGAAAACACAATGGGTAGACATGGGCTAGGTCGTCTGACAGAGAATAGAGAGATACTGTTGGATACATATAGAATGAACAACCTTGTTATAGGTGGCACTACTCCCCCATCCATGGACACACAAAGTCACTTGGGTATCCCCAGATAATAAAACCGAAAACTAAATTGACCACATCGTTATCAGCAAAAAATGGCGTTGCTCACTACTGGATGTGCGCAACAAAAGAGGGGCTGACATCGCAAGCGATCATCACCTGGTTCTGGCAACGCTCCGTTTAAAAATTGCGGCTACTAAGAACAACAACCTAGCCCCAGGAAGGAAATTTAATGTAAAGAAACTCAAAAATGAAGAAGTCTCAAATTGTTGTACCGAAGCACTTAAAACATCATTTACTAATAGAAATAAAAACCGAAGTTGGGCTAAAAACCAAAAAAGTATTCCTTAAAGCAGCAGAACATCACGTCGGCTACAAAAACAATGTCCGTAAAGAGTGGATTAGCGAGGAAACCTGGAAACTCGTATTAGAAAGAAAAGTAGCAAAAGCAGCTATTAATTCCAGCAGAACACGGTCTGACAAATCAAGATGTCTACAACTGCATAGCGACCTTAATTGCAAAGTAAAACGAAGCGCACGACGATATGCTTTCCACGCCCCAACCCACGCCAAATACGGTATGCAACTGCGCCACACATACTCCAAACCCAAATATCAACATCGACAGCCCTGGTATCACAGAAATATCCGAGGCAATAAAACCATGAAAAAACAACAAATCTCCAGGCTCAGATAATATTTCCCCAGAGCTGTTTTCAATTGACCCAATAACTAGTGCTCAGTTACTGGCGCCCGTTATAACAAACTTCTGGCTGACTGAAACCCTTTCACGGAGGGCGTAATAATAATTCAGTAAAAAAATTCTGTAGAAAATGGAGTTCACCAAGGCTGCGTTTTATCACCACTTCTTTTTAATTGTGTCCTCGATATACTAATGAAAAAGGCCACAAGTCATAGACGAGGAATAACGTGGGGTCTGCAAGGTCGCTTTGAGGATCTTGATTACAGATGACATCTGTTTGCTGACACATTCATTTTCTGATATGCTGTCAAAGTTAACACTTATCTATGAAACCGCACTATCCGTAGGTCTAAAGATAAACATGGACAAAACAAAAACAATGCGCATGAATGTTAACAACGATCAAAGGTTTACTATACAATCCCATCAACTTGATGATGTGGAATCTTTCTGATACCTTGGTAGCATATTCGACAGGAGCGGTGGCTCTGGCGCAGATATATCCAGCCGAATAAATAAAGCTTGTCAATCATTCGGGCAACTAAATCCTCTCTGGAACTCGTCATATATGTCACGTCGTACAAAGCTAAGCCTGTTTAATTCAAATGTAAAATCCACCTTGTTATATGGATGTGAGACGTGGAACGCAGTAACTCGAGACATACAAGCCATACAAGTTTTCATAAACAAATGTCTAACTGGCCCTCAACAATTTCCAACACTCGCCTGTGATCGGAAACCAACTAACAACCATTTCAAAATGAAATCCGCAAGCGAAAATGGTCCTGGATAGGTCACACTTTGAGAAAACCACCAGATGATATAGCAACCCAAGCTTTAGAGTGGAACCCACAAGGCAGTCGCCGTTCAGGATACCTGGAAACGCCAGATAACAATTGAGATGTCCAAACTAAATCTAAATTGGAATGAACTTAAACGTCGAGCATCTGTAATGGCGCTTGCCTGATATTTTTTTTTACTCATTTTCTAAGGTTCTATGTTTTTGCAACGTTAAATTTTTACCGGTCATTTATTTTAAATTTATTATAAAACGCCATCTACATGTGAGAATCGATACTTCATATGTATCACTATGTTGACGTTCATATTATGTTTCTTTGCAACGATTGATTTAGCGCTTGGAAGGATAACGTTTATGCTTATATGATGCATGTATATACATAGGAAACCGAGGTTTCATTAAATCTACGAGCTGTTGTTTTAGCCATTGTACAAACAAATATTCCAAAGTGCAACACCAAATTCTTTAAAATCAGTGCTAGTTCAAATTATTTTAAAATCATATTAATTTTAAAAGGATCAAAAAGTGAAAAAAAAAAAAACAATTTTGTTAAAGTTCAGTTTTGTTAAATTGAAAATATTTTTCTATTTCCTAAATTAATTGAAAAGAGAATATATATAATTTTTTTAATAACTTTCAACAAAACATACAAAAAAAAAAAACGATTTAACTCTGTAAGTAATTCTTCATTTTATTTACGTGATTTTTTTTTTGTGAAATTTATTGGTTGCAATAAGTTTTCTTATAATTAAAACACTTGATATTTCTATTTTTTTTTTTTTTACAGCATAGTGCTGCTTAATAAATATTTCCTTGCAACCAATTTTAAGACAAAGTACTTTTTTTTGTTTGTATATAAGAAAAAGGCGGAATTTGGTCAGTTCAGCTGCCACCGGAGTAAATTTATTGTCCCTATATGGTATAGGCTCCATAATATCAATTTAATCATTCTGCCTGTGACTTTGATAAAATCGATATTTTTTTTTCCATTTCCTGAAAAATTTCCCGCTCGTAGCATCTCCAAAAGGGTAAATTAATAAATAATTAAACATTTTGTTTATATGATTGCTTATCAAAACATTTGTTTTAATTAGATTTGCTACTGTGTGTGCTGCATAATTTTTATGCAAGGGATTACAACAATAACAAGCCTAGATGATCGTATATGCAAAAGAAGTTTGATGTGTAACTCTCCCTCTCAATAATCTGTATTGGCAAGTGCTAAAGGAAGGCAGTAAAGGCAAAGACATTTATTTACAAGTGATTTTAGTAATCTAACGCGGTCGGGTTGATACACTTGATGATCTAAAAAAAAAAACACAAGCAAAATTGCAATTGCCGTCGGGTGCAACAAATATAGTGTCCACGGGAATTTAATTAAAAACCTTATTTTGTTATTATAAAATTCAGCTAAGTAAAAAAAAAAAAAAAAAAAAAGATCAATATCGTGAAAAATTAATTTTAATGTGGTTGAAATTAAAGTAGTGAAAAAAACACAAATTTGCAAAAAAATAAAAAAACCCCTATCTTTTTAAAAGGGAAACATATTATAAATAAGGACGATTTGAAAACATAAAAAAAAAAACCGCGTAAATTTTAAAGTTAAGTTAATGCCACATAATTTATTATATTTAAAAATTTTTCAAGGAAAAAAAAATTCCATCAAAAAAGTCATTTTTGTTTTAAAATATAAGTGTAATTTTGTTTCCTAGTGTTGTAAAAATTGATTTTTTAAAAAAAAAAAAGAACGGTTTAGTTTCTTCTTTTTTTTTGCTTATTTTTATTTTATTTTTTTTTTTTGTTTGGCTAGACCAAAAGAATACACACATTGTGACGTATAATTTCCCAAAAGAAAAATTTAACAGTGTTAATATAAAATTTAAATCTGTGGAAAAATTTAACATTACGATCAGATCTGTTAATTCACATTTCTAAAACTTTTTCTATAATAACCGTGTGTGTATAAGAGTTTTGGTTTTGCTAACCCCTACTTTGTGTTATCTAAAAAAAAAAATAATTTGAGATAACATTGTTTCAAAAAGAAAAGAAAGTGAACGTTCCTTTTTTTTTGTGTGAGGGGAAATCATAAAAAGTCTCTTAAAAAAAAAAAGAGAAGTTTAATTTAAAGTTTTGTCCCCATTTAGCAGCAGCAGCATTCCGACAGCAAGAGATCTTTTGGTGGAGGAGCGGCTCTTTTAATTTTTGTAACGTAAGTCATTTTTGTTTTGTTCTTTATTATATTCTCCTTGTTTACTTTTTTTTATTTAAAACCAAAATAAATCTCTAAACTTATTGCTAGATACAAGTAAGTTTGGATATTTATTAGGTTAACGTGACCAACTAAAATTTTGATATTTCAATACGGGGAAAAAGAAAACTACTGTTTAAATACCTGTTAAAGTAATCTAAATTGTTTTATTGTCCGTGTTAAGGTTATTAAATTTTTTGTTTTGCAAATTATATTTAAATTTTCAAGATTGTTGTTTAAATTAAAATTTTCGTTGGTTAATTTTTTTTTATATTAAATCAATTACCCCAATTTTTTTTTATGTTTTTTTTATACTTTTCTTTTATTTTATTATTTTTTATTGATTCAATCCTTTTATGGTTTTTCCCTTATTATTTGATTTTTTTTTATTTTTAATTTTATTATTTTATTTTTAATTTTATTTTTTTTATTTTTTTTCAACCATGATTTTTTTTCTAATTTCGTGTGTTAATTAATTTTTGTTTTAATGTTAATTTTTAATTTAGTGTTTAAATATAATTTTAATGGTGAATAAAATTTTGTTTCATTTGAGTAAATAAATCATCATGATTTGGTAAATTTAAAATTTTTCTGTTTGTTTTCTACCTGAGGTAGTGTCTGTTGTAGGTTTAAAGATGGGATCATTAATATTTTTGTTCAGGGTTGTTTTATGGTTAATGATCATGGTTGGGAGGGCAGTTCGGTACAATAACACCGGTGTATCGTGGTTAAATATCATTTTGTGAAACGTTGGTCTATTTCTGTTAACTTCTCCCTTGTTGTTTTTGTTATGTCTGTCTGTCTTTTTCCTACATTGCACGCAAATAAAATATATTTGTAAAGTAGCATTATGGTACTGGGATTTTGAAGCATCTGAACCCCCCCTATACGACGAGCAATAAGGTCGGAGATTTTTGCGTGCCCAGCTTCAGCAATCTGTCCCTTGTAACATCAGCCAGCAAATCATTGTATGTTATATGCTACATTATAAATTTTGGCGCCCAACGTGGGGCCCGAACAAATTAAAATTTTATCGAAAATTACACCTTTTGATTGCATTTATTTTAAATGATACTGCTTTGTTCGGCTCCTTTTTCATTTTTGTTATTTTTCTCTTTTCATTTTTAGCCTTTTCCTTTTAATCTTTTGTTTTTTTAAATTTTTATTAAATGTCTTGATACTTTTGGATTTTGTTTATGATCAGCTTTTTATTTTTTTAAAAAAAAAAAAAAAAGAAAAAAATTCATTTACAACCAATTGTTATTAGACATTTATGCCTTTAAAGTATCGGTGAACTTATTTAAATCATTATATAAATAATCTGGAATGCAGTATCTGGATAAAGAAGCTAGATCTGACCGTTATTAAAAATGGATTATAAAGTTTACTCTATATTTCTACAGTTGGAAGATAGAAAACTAGCTATTTCTAACCAATGTAGATACCCCTTTATTATTTACAGTAAATTCTATTTTTTTTTTCTTTCGTCAATGTTGAAAGTTTGATTATTTAACTTTAGTTTACGACAGACACTTGCCAAAGGTAAAAATTCAAACAGAGCGCACAAATTTAGTTAAAGAAAAGTTCGATTATATTTTTTTTTGTTAAAACACACACACATCTTAAATTTATTTTATAGATCGTTTATGCATGATTTTTTTTATTATCTTTTTTATATATACAAAACAATTAAAATTTTTTTTTTTCAGCAATTTTTTTTTAAATCTGTACTCCAAATTTATTTGGATACGGGGAAATAAGGAAAATATTCAGATAACAGAGTTTTGATTCGTTCATATTTTAAACATTTTTTTTTTTAAACATACACTTCCGTTTCCGGTTAAGCATAGTTTGCCATTACTTTAAGTGATTATTGCAAGATTTACTGCACACTGAAGTTGTAAAAGTGTTACGAATTGTGTGCATTTTTAGAAAACGGGTAATTACACTCAAATAATTTTGTAGGAAATTTATTGATTATTTTTTTTTCTTAAAAGAAAAAGGAGAATAAATTGAAATTAATCTGTTTGTTTTTAATAAACACAGGTTTGTTTTTATTTTTTTTTGTTTTTTTTATTTTTTGAAAAAAATAAATAAAATTATATTCCTAAAGAATCTATTCAATTATTTTAAGATATAACCTCATTTTGACATTTTTTTTTTTTACCCGGCCAGAACAAAAGAATTATTGGTTTTTAACTATTTGCCAGTTTTTTTTTTATATATATATATTTTGCTATAATAACATTGATTTGAAATGGCTCAAGAGGGTCAAACTATTGAGAATTTGGGTGCTGATAAGCAGTCCCACTGTGATGCATGTAACACACCTATTACGTCAAAGACGCTGCTTCAAACGACCGTATGTGGTCACACTTTCCACAAAACCTGCTTAGCAAAATGTGTAAAACTTAGACCTTTTTGCCCTGTGTGCAACGCGAGAATAGTAAATGACGGTTCCCCAATTAATACGCGATCTGTAAGTAAGGCTGTGGCGTCAACTATTGATCATGCAAGTACATCTTCCAATACTTCAGGTGTTGAAAACGCATCAGCAAGTATCGCAGTTACTCCGACTGTTTTATCTGCTGAATCCATACAGCAAATGATATCCTCTATGTTTTCCGCTCAACAGGCGCAATTGTTATCGGCATTGAATACCCAAATTACTCAGCTGGTTGAAACAAGTGTTCAGACCAGTTTATCTAGGCTAAATATTTCAAATCAGCCTAACGTGCCAGTTCCACCAAATCCACTACTTGTCCAACAAAATTTGCCGCAAGTGCGATCAAATCCACCACCGGCACAACAAAATCAAGCACGGGAACAACAACAATTACCACCTTTGTTTGTAAACCCACCACCTATTCATGAACAATTTCAAGGTACACCTTTTCAAGTTACAAATACTCCTAGTACAAGAGACAATCAGCCTTTGAGGGAGTTTCCTGGGCTTAATGCTAATGTAAATAATCATTATGCTGGAACTTCTAATAACGCCTTTAATAATTCCACTTATAACGGCTCTGTTCGTTCCAATTTTACGTTACGTCCGGAGAAAGTTCTTCAGACTATTGCGAATTGGAAAATTAAATTTAATGGCTTAAATACTCCGGATAGTCTTCATGTTGAACATTTTTTATACATAGTAAAGTCCCAAACGATTCAGACATTAGAATCAAATTTTGATGCCTTGTGTAAGAATGCTAGCGCCCTGTTTGAGGGTAAAGCATATGATTGGTTTTGGCGATACCACAAAACTGTAAGGGAAATTACTTGGCCGGAATTGTGCGATGCGTTATTGGAAGAATACAAAGGCTCAAGGACTGACATGGACGTGCACGAAATGATACGGAACCGGAAACAGAAACCCAACGAGACTTTTGACAACTTTTATGAAGCCATACTAAAATTGACTGATCGCTTAACCAAACCACTTGATAAAGGTGAATTAATTGAAAGATTACGGAAAAATTTACTTCCTGAAGTTCAGCACAAAATGTTGAACTTAGACATAACGTCAGTGGCTCAGTTAAGGGAACTTTGTAGGAGGCGCGAGGCATTTTTGCAAGATACGACCTGGAGGCCCAGCCCTCAATGGACTAAACCAGTACATCAACACCGAAAAGTCAATGCTATTGAACAGGATGATGACATCGATACTCCTGATGAAACGGAAGTAGAAAATGGGGAAATTTCTGCTATTGGTTTAATTTGTTGGAATTGCCTTGGGGCTGGCCATAAATTCAAACACTGTCTTTTGAAAAGAACCGTATTTTGTTACGGATGTGGTGCTCCGAATATTTATTTGCCAAATTGTAAAAAGTGCAATGCAAAAAACGGGGGAGCGAGTGCACAGAGAGGTGCACAGAAACCACAAAA
Organism: Pegoplata infirma; assembly: GCA_963921195.1. Taxonomy (NCBI): domain Eukaryota; kingdom Metazoa; phylum Arthropoda; class Insecta; order Diptera; family Anthomyiidae; genus Pegoplata; species Pegoplata infirma. The sequence continues at coordinate 134,273,024 of OY992540.1, read as the reverse complement.
GCAACCGGAACCGGAAGTCAAATAAAAATTTTAAAAAGAACCGGTGAAAGCACCAGCATTACCGAATGTAACGAGAAACTAAACGGACCTAACAATACCGGACATAACTTAAATACTACCGGATGTGAACATATAAATACCGGAAGTGACCATATTTCCTCGAGTTCAAACTCAATTCGATTCAAACCTTTTCATATTCGTTTAAAAGAGTACAATGAGGCTCGAGATAGAATTTTTAATGAAGTTCGTAAACCCACTCGTTCGGCAAAACGTATTAGCTCGTTTTGGCAAAAAGTGAGGAGTTTTAAAAAGAAGTTTATCTGCTCAGTTTTGAATAAACCATGTGATGTTAGACCATATGCTGAGGTTATCCTCTTTGGTGTAGAGATGCTAGGACTTATGGACACCGGAGCTTCCATTAGTTGTATAGGTTCTAAAGCCGCTGAAAATTACCTAAATGCCGGTTCACCATACCGGAACTTAAAATCGTCAGTTAAAACGGCAGATGGTAAAAATCAAAATATAGTGGGTTTTGTCGAAACGACTGTTTGTTTTAAAGGGGTTGAAAAGCCCATAACTATTTTTATAATACCAAGCTTAGAGAAAGATTTGTTTCTGGGGATTGATTTTTGGGAGTTATTTGATTTACTGCCATCGTGTTTTACCCAACTTACTTCAAACAATATTCCTTCAGAAATCCATGAAATATCGAGTCAGATACCACTTACACCAGTACAGAAACAGCGATTAACTCAGGTTATTAGTATGTTCCCTTCGTTTGTTAAGGAGGGTTTAGGAAAAACAACCGTGATGAGCCATGTTATTGACACGGGCGACGCTAAACCAATAAAACAGCGACATTTTTCTGTTTCACCAGCAGTTGAGAAATTGATTTATGAGGAGTTAGATCGGATGTTGTCGTTAGGGGTCATTGAGGAATCTAATAGTGCCTGGTCTTCCCCTGTAGTGCTCCACAGAAAGCCTGGTAAAAACAGGCTTTGTTTAGACAGCAGAAAACTAAATTCGGTAACGGTTGGGGATGCCTACCCTTTGCCACAAATTGATGGTATCCTAAGTAGACTGCCCAAAGCCGAATTTATAACAAGCTTAGATCTCAAGGATGCTTTTTGGCAGATTCCGCTTGATTCGAAATCTAAAGAGAAGACAGCATTTACCGTTCCTGGGAGACCGTTGTATCATTACAATGTAATGCCATTCGGGCTTTGTAATGCCCCACAAACCATGTCACGCCTTATGGATAAAGTGGTCCCACCGGCTCTCAGGGCGGAGGTGTTTGTCTATCTGGACGATCTTCTGATCATATCGGATTCATTCGAAAAGCACCTTGAGGTTCTAAGGATTGTTGCGCAGAAATTGAGAGATGCAGGATTGACAATAAACGTAGAAAAGAGTAATTTTTGTGTCCCAGAGGTAAAATATTTAGGTCATGTGGTGGGTAATGGGGTTATTCAGACAGATCCGGATAAAGTGTCCGCTATTACTGACTTTCCTCCTCCGAGATCTGTTAAGCAAATTCGAAGATTTTTAGGGATGACAGGTTGGTACCGGAAATTTATTAGGAACTATGCTTCTATTACCACGCCTTTGACTGATTTGTTGAAGGGAAAACGCAAATTTGTATGGACCGATGAAGCCCAAAGGGCTTTTGAAGTTTTAAAGACCCACCTGAGTACAGCGCCTGTTTTACATAGCCCCGATTTCTCGCAGCCGTTTTATATACACTGCGACGCTAGTAAAACAGGTATAGGAAGTGTATTGGTTCAGAAGAATGCGGAGGGTGAAGAGATTCCTGTGGCATTTATGTCCAAGAAACTCAACCAAGCCCAGCGCAATTATTCAGTGACCGAACAAGAATGCTTAGCAGCCTTGCTGAGCATTAAAAAGTTTAGAGCTTACGTCGAAGGGCATGAGTTCACTGTCATTACTGATCATGCATCGTTGAAGTGGCTCATGTCCCAGACAGATTTAAGTTCAAGACTGGCTCGTTGGGCTTTAAAACTGCAGGGGTATAGATTTAACATTCAACACAGGCGAGGTAGTTTAAACATAGTTCCAGATACACTATCTAGGGCCAATACTGAGGACTTGTCTGAGTTAGGGATTGACAGTTTGACAAATTTTGAGGATGATAGTGGACTTTTCGTAGACCTTAGCTCTACACATTTTCAATCAGACGAACATAAAGACTTGTTAAAGAGAATTGAGGGAAATACGAACGAAATGCCGGACTTAAAGATAGTGGACGGTTACCTGTACAGACGGACTGAGCACGCTACAGGGGAAAAACTGCAGGATGATCTGGCTTGGAAGCTATGGATCCCGCAGGGATTGGTTCCAGAGGTTCTCAAGCGGGCTCATGATAATCCTCTGTCGTCACACAGCGGCATAAATAAGACTTTGGAAAGAATTCGCAGATTTTATTTTTGGCCCAACTTAGCTGTGGACGTTAAAAATTACATAAATAAATGTGAAATTTGTAAATCCACGAAACATCCGAATCAGGTTCTCAGACCACCAATGGGTAAAACATCGGGTACACAAAGATTTTTCCAAAAATTGTATGTAGATTTTCTTGGCCCGTATCCCCGTTCTCGCTCTGGTCATATCGGTATCTTTATTGTCTTGGATCATTTTTCAAAATTTCCATTTTTGAAACCGATAAAGAAATTTACAGCTGATCCTGTGGTCAACTTTATGGAAAGTGAACTATTTCATACCTTCGGTGTTCCTGAAACTGTCGTTTCTGATAATGGGTCTCAATTCCGATCACATCAGTTTAATCAACTCCTGTCTCGTTATGGTATAGAACATGTATACACTGCCGTGCATGCCCCACAGGCGAATGCATCAGAACGAGTTAATAGGTCCGTTTTGTCCGCAATAAAGTCTTATATTAAGCCGGACCAAAAGAATTGGGATGAGCTTTTATCTAGCATTTGCTGTGCCCTTCGTTCTGCTGTACATTCAGCCATTGGCACATCGCCATATTACCTGGCTTTTGGCCAGCATATGGTTACAAATGGCTCAACTTATTCACTTATGCGACAGTTGGATATGCTTGATGATCGTTCTGTTCGATTCGATAGAAACGATTCGTTACAAATAATGAGTAAAAAGGCTGCAGAACTTATGCAAAAACAGTTTGAGAGGAATGAAAAGTCCTATAATCTTAGATCCAGAGAGGTGTCCTATGATGTAGGTCAGGAGGTTTTTCGTAGAAACTTTAAGCAAAGTAACTTCGAACAGGGTTATAATGCCAAATTAGCTCCCACTTTTGTCAAAGCGCGTATACGTCGGAAGTTGGGAACAAGTTATTACGAACTCGAGGATTTAAAGGGAAATTTAGTGGGGAATTATCACGCTAAGGATATACGTCAGTAGGTGTCAATAGATTTTACTCGTGCAAGCGGGATCAGCTTTGGTGCTGTTAATCCAACCCCAAAGTCTGATTTTGGCGGGGGGTATTTGTAATGGCGCTTGCCTGATATTTTTTTTTACTCATTTTCTAAGGTTCTATGTTTTTGCAACGTTAAATTTTTACCGGTCATTTATTTTAAATTTATTATAAAACGCCATCTACATGTGAGAATCGATACTTCATATGTATCACTATGTTGACGTTCATATTATGTTTCTTTGCAACGATTGATTTAGCGCTTGGAAGGATAACGTTTATGCTTATATGATGCATGTATATACATAGGAAACCGAGGTTTCATTAAATCTACGAGCTGTTGTTTTAGCCATTGTACAAACAAATATTCCAAAGTGCAACACCAAATTCTTTAAAATCAGTGCTAGTTCAAATTATTTTAAAATCATATTAATTTTAAAAGGATCAAAAAGTGAAAAAAAAAAAAACAATTTTGTTAAAGTTCAGTTTTGTTAAATTGAAAATATTTTTCTATTTCCTAAATTAATTGAAAAGAGAATATATATAATTTTTTTAATAACTTTCAACAAAACATACAAAAAAAAAAAACGATTTAACTCTGTAAGTAATTCTTCATTTTATTTACGTGATTTTTTTTTTGTGAAATTTATTGGTTGCAATAAGTTTTCTTATAATTAAAACACTTGATATTTCTATTTTTTTTTTTTTTACAGCATAGTGCTGCTTAATAAATATTTCCTTGCAACCAATTTTAAGACAAAGTACTTTTTTTTGTTTGTATATAAGAAAAAGGCGGAATTTGGTCAGTTCAGCTGCCACCGGAGTAAATTTATTGTCCCTATATGGTATAGGCTCCATAATATCAATTTAATCATTCTGCCTGTGACTTTGATAAAATCGATATTTTTTTTTCCATTTCCTGAAAAATTTCCCGCTCGTAGCATCTCCAAAAGGGTAAATTAATAAATAATTAAACATTTTGTTTATATGATTGCTTATCAAAACATTTGTTTTAATTAGATTTGCTACTGTGTGTGCTGCATAATTTTTATGCAAGGGATTACAACAATAACAAGCCTAGATGATCGTATATGCAAAAGAAGTTTGATGTGTAACTCTCCCTCTCAATAATCTGTATTGGCAAGTGCTAAAGGAAGGCAGTAAAGGCAAAGACATTTATTTACAAGTGATTTTAGTAATCTAACGCGGTCGGGTTGATACACTTGATGATCTAAAAAAAAAAACACAAGCAAAATTGCAATTGCCGTCGGGTGCAACAAATATAGTGTCCACGGGAATTTAATTAAAAACCTTATTTTGTTATTATAAAATTCAGCTAAGTAAAAAAAAAAAAAAAAAAAAAGATCAATATCGTGAAAAATTAATTTTAATGTGGTTGAAATTAAAGTAGTGAAAAAAACACAAATTTGCAAAAAAATAAAAAAACCCCTATCTTTTTAAAAGGGAAACATATTATAAATAAGGACGATTTGAAAACATAAAAAAAAAAACCGCGTAAATTTTAAAGTTAAGTTAATGCCACATAATTTATTATATTTAAAAATTTTTCAAGGAAAAAAAAATTCCATCAAAAAAGTCATTTTTGTTTTAAAATATAAGTGTAATTTTGTTTCCTAGTGTTGTAAAAATTGATTTTTTAAAAAAAAAAAAGAACGGTTTAGTTTCTTCTTTTTTTTTGCTTATTTTTATTTTATTTTTTTTTTTTGTTTGGCTAGACCAAAAGAATACACACATTGTGACGTATAATTTCCCAAAAGAAAAATTTAACAGTGTTAATATAAAATTTAAATCTGTGGAAAAATTTAACATTACGATCAGATCTGTTAATTCACATTTCTAAAACTTTTTCTATAATAACCGTGTGTGTATAAGAGTTTTGGTTTTGCTAACCCCTACTTTGTGTTATCTAAAAAAAAAAATAATTTGAGATAACATTGTTTCAAAAAGAAAAGAAAGTGAACGTTCCTTTTTTTTTGTGTGAGGGGAAATCATAAAAAGTCTCTTAAAAAAAAAAAGAGAAGTTTAATTTAAAGTTTTGTCCCCATTTAGCAGCAGCAGCATTCCGACAGCAAGAGATCTTTTGGTGGAGGAGCGGCTCTTTTAATTTTTGTAACGTAAGTCATTTTTGTTTTGTTCTTTATTATATTCTCCTTGTTTACTTTTTTTTATTTAAAACCAAAATAAATCTCTAAACTTATTGCTAGATACAAGTAAGTTTGGATATTTATTAGGTTAACGTGACCAACTAAAATTTTGATATTTCAATACGGGGAAAAAGAAAACTACTGTTTAAATACCTGTTAAAGTAATCTAAATTGTTTTATTGTCCGTGTTAAGGTTATTAAATTTTTTGTTTTGCAAATTATATTTAAATTTTCAAGATTGTTGTTTAAATTAAAATTTTCGTTGGTTAATTTTTTTTTATATTAAATCAATTACCCCAATTTTTTTTTATGTTTTTTTTATATTTTCTTTTATTTTATTATTTTTTATTGATTCAATCCTTTTATGGTTTTTCCCTTATTATTTGATTTTTTTTTATTTTTAATTTTATTATTTTATTTTTAATTTTATTTTTTTTATTTTTTTTCAACCATGATTTTTTTTCTAATTTCGTGTGTTAATTAATTTTTGTTTTAATGTTAATTTTTAATTTAGTGTTTAAATATAATTTTAATGGTGAATAAAATTTTGTTTCATTTGAGTAAATAAATCATCATGATTTGGTAAATTTAAAATTTTTCTGTTTGTTTTCTACCTGAGGTAGTGTCTGTTGTAGGTTTAAAGATGGGATCATTAATATTTTTGTTCAGGGTTGTTTTATGGTTAATGATCATGGTTGGGAGGGCAGTTCGGTACAATAACACCGGTGTATCGTGGTTAAATATCATTTTGTGAAACGTTGGTCTATTTCTGTTAACTTCTCCCTTGTTGTTTTTGTTATGTCTGTCTGTCTTTTTCCTACATTGCACGCAAATAAAATATATTTGTAAAGTAGCATTATGGTACTGGGATTTTGAAGCATCTGAACCCCCCCTATACGACGAGCAATAAGGTCGGAGATTTTTGCGTGCCCAGCTTCAGCAATCTGTCCCTTGTAACATCAGCCAGCAAATCATTGTATGTTATATGCTACACATCGGATCGAGAATATTGGAAGCAACTTGTTTTGGCCCTATGCTCCTTGTAGGAGTTTAAAGGAACTGACATATATATGACCAGAAAAAGAGTCGATTGATCTAACAACCCAGTTAGCGACTAGTCATGAGACATGTCACAAGATGTTAATTAACCACGCCCTAAGATCTCGCCATGTAAAAATGACGGGTCCCTTTCATACAAATGCACCAATTTGGGACCTGCCCTCGACTGGTTCCCTTACTCGCAGGGTAGCAGTAAACTTAGGAGCAATTTGTACGTGCAAAGTTTGGACGTATTTAATTTAAAAAAAATAAGGTACGAAATTTTTAGGAGGGAGTTTTATGGATTATTCTTATAAAAAATAAATGATTTAGATTTCAAAAGCTTTTATAATGAATAAACTATTTTTTTAATACCATCGAGTTCAAAAAAATCCATCCTGATGTACCCCAATATTTTTCGATGGATTGTATTAAATTTAATGACTCATTACTTTGGGTACTGCTATGTAATGATTGAGTTCGTCAAAAACCCCAGAAATGGGGCTGGAAAATACCATTTCCAATTGTTTTTTCGACTTGTACAAATGTTTTTCAAAATTGTCTTTTCTTTGGGTTTTGGAATTAAAAAAAAGAATATGGTTAATTTAAATAAAACTTACATCAGCAACTTCATCTTCACTAAGACTTTCTTGCTTTCTGGGTCGTTTTTCCCGATTTGGTGAATTAAGTCCTGCAATTTAAGTAATATTTTGTTAAATCTCATCTTCACAATTGTTTTATTTTTTAATGTATACTTACGCCTTGGCAAAGGTCTAACTGTTAATTCCTTTGCCGAATTCAGACTTTCTGAAGATGAAGAACTACTCGCTACCGGATGACGATTAAGCATACGTCTTTTAGGACTTTTTCTGGTACTGACCGTAACGGCAGGGCATGGATGGTGATGTGAATGGCAATGCTTGTTGCAAACATGCGTTATGCTGCTGGGCGTTGATGAAGTATTCAACGACTCTTTAGATGGCAAATCAAGTTGTAGTTTTGTAGGCGATTGAGTCGACGAACACTTGGATGATTTACGATCTCGTTTTTTACTGCTACTGCGGCGTTGATGCGAAAACGTATGCGCTGAAGCACCTTTGCCATCGGACGATGGAAAATCATACAGACCATCTGAGTCGGTGAATGGTAATTGATCTTTACGTCCATAGAAATGAGGTGAAAACCGACCTATGCCGGCTCTTTCACTCAAAGGACTTTCAGAGCGCGAGGAAACGGGTGATAGTGTTTTTTCGCCGCATCCATCGATTTGTATCACAATAGAAGGCAGTTGTAGTTGCGCCATTTGGGGACCACAATTGGCATTAAGTGTGCTGGCGGCGTTAAGCATTGTTGATGAACAGGGCAGTAGTGTTGTAGAGGCAGGTGGTTCATCGACTTCAATTAATATTTCTTCATCTAAAAACATGTCGAAACGTCTTGAATTTAAACGGGTTTCATCCAGTTTTTCATCTACATGATCTGTGCCAATACCCTCATCATTAGATTCTATTAGAATATCATCTGAGAATGTCTCCGAATCTGATCTTGGACGATGGGTATGTAAACGATCTGTATTGGCACCACTAGATGGACCTGGACACTTGCCGTTGCTTATATTTTCTTTACAACTGGGCAGCACAGAACTTTTACGACGATTCAATAGGTTGACATGTAAGGATAAACCTGGCCCAGAATGACCACTGCCCGGTTCATCCATTTCATTCGGATATAGCGGATTACTAGAGCCACAGCGACTTGGTCCCGGACTAGCCATACTGGAGTAACCCGAAGAGCTTAAATTACTCTCGGATATTGTGCGATCCGCCCGACTACACATCGTAAACGGACTTAGGTAACACATACCTACTGGATTGGGTGGCATGAGACCACCAACCACACCAATTTTCGGAGCTGGTGACAAAGGTTCTGTGTCCGATTCAAGCTCGCTCATATTCGATGTTACCGTTATCATTGGCGGTGCAAATGGGAAATCCAAAGATGTGGGTTTCTCAAATTGTTTTAAGAGCCTACAAGACAAAGAGAGTTAGATATAGAATTATAAAATTAATGTTAGCGAAATATATAAAAGAGAGACAGCGGAAAAAAGAGAGCTGAAAGCATTCACTTGCTCTGTTTTTGTTTTGTCTGTAAAGTTATAACATTTTGTAAGGAATAGTAAATACATAAAATTATATACAAAGAGGAAACACAACATGTTGCATGTAAAATTTACAAAAGTACAAAAAATTAAATGCACAAATTTAGTATTTTTTTCATCTAGGCTCTATGGAATGTATGTATGGAGCTGTATAAAAAAGTTTAATAATTTTATAAAAAATCTGAAACATAAAAAAGAAGAATGTTATGTTCGGCTAAGCCGGAACTCAAGATACCCCACACAAAGTATTTTCGATGCCAAATTGGAGGGACTCCCAATATCAACTAAATTTACTTTCGTTTCCATGATCTATTCTCTGCCCTTTTGTTTGTGAATAGCATAATGCAGTTCAAACCAAGGCCCTAAAGTTTGGCACGAATGTGTTGTAGGCAAAATGTGCTAAATCGGACCATAGAGAAGAATGTTCCCTCAACACTTTGGTTATTCACGGATATTTGATTATTATTAATTTTTAAAACATTTTTTTTGTAATTTTGTTAAATATATAAAACATTTTTATGCCAGAAAAAGTTCATAGTCCTGCACTTGATCCAAAAGGGTTAGAAGGACTATCTTCTAAAATTTTTTATTTTGGAAAATTTTCAGAAACTGTTCTGAAAGTTTTAATTTTTTTAAAAAAAGTCAGTTTGTCTATTCACTCAAAAAAATTTTCGTATTTTTCAAGAAAATAGCATTTAAATATTAGATTTCATAAAAATTCTGTAATTCTCCTGTATTTTTATTGTGGCAACACCGCGTATGAGTAACGAAAATTCATTGGATTCGCAAATAGTCGTTACTTATACGCGGTGTTGACACAATAAAATACAAGATAATTATAGAATTTTTCTAAAATCCAATATTCAAATGCGATTTTCTCGAAAAATACGTAAAATGCCCTTCTGAATTTTTTATTATATAACCAAACATCTAAACTAAAACAAAAATTAAAAAACAAATTTCATAAATTGTTAAGGGGAAAAAGGGGTAAAATTTGGAATACAGGATCCTTTGGTAAAAAAAACCGTCTGAAAAATGTGAGTGTAGAAAATTTAATTTCTAAGAGTCGTAAAATTGGTAAAAAAGTGTACTTTTTGTCCTTTTCATATTTTATGAAGTAACGATCCTAGACTCTTGAAATTTGTAATGAAGGATCATTTGGTAAAAAAAAACATTCCACAAAAATTACTTTTATGTGTATATATTTTACAATCGTTCGAATTTCGTACCAGAATACCTGCCAATGGCCACTGAAGAGCTGATTGTGTAAAAATTTATAAGGAAATTTAGAAAGAGCGTCTTCAGTCTGCAACCAGAAAAAAATACGTTCTTTGATAAAACTTCATGCCCGAATTTTTTGACCAAATCCTTTTGGATTATTTTCAAAACAAATCTGTGGGGTTACTAAGATGAAAATTTAAATTACTTTTACAAGAAAAAAGGAAAGAGAAATTGCAAATAGGTTAAATGAATCGTAGGCCAACCCCAGCAAAAAAAGTGCGGAGTACTTCTATTTGGAGTGCTGTAAAACTATAACAAATATAATGAAATACAACAAAAGTAGCAAAAAACACAAGAAAAAAACACACAAACAGTTTTTTCTACTCCATAAAAAGTTGTTATTCAGCACTTAACTCATTACCTTCCGCGACACTCCCATACAAAAGTAAGTAGATATTCAGTAGATAAGAAGTACTCCGAGCTTTCAAACAACTTCCAACTACTTCCACGGAGTAGTTCTTATCTACTGAATATCTACTTACATTTGTATGGAGGTGTCGCGATAGGTAATGAGTTAAGTGCTGAATATCTATGTATGCTGGAGTAGAAAAAACTGTTTGTGTGTTTTTGTCTTGTGTTTTTTTTTTGTTATTTTTGTTGTATTTCATTACATTTGTTATAGTTTTAAAGCACTCCACTGAGAAGTGGTAATGACTTTTTTTGCAGGGACATAATATATTTTAAAATCGTTATAAAAACAGTGTATTTTGTAGAAAATGATTAATCGTAATCGCATGATTTTTTTGTCGATTACGAATAATTGGTGCAATTAATCGCGAAGTTGGTGGGGGACGTATGTATATGTTTACAAAATTATTTGCTTATGATATTTACGCTTAAATAATAAATTTTTATCGTTATTTTTAATTAATGTCTATAACCACGATCCAAAGGGGGGCGGCGTGAAAAAATCTAATTTTTTAACCCCCTTGGCCCAAAAGCAGGTCTATGAATATATCATGGCACACAAATGTTACATTTGTTGAGCAAAAATTAAAAAAACTCGTAAAATATCGTATTTTTCAGGGGTCTTTTTAGTTCTTCAAGGGGGAACTTTTTTTCCCCTGGTCCGATTTTGCACATCTTCGAACTTAACCTTACCAGTAACATTAGAGATATTCTTGCCCAGCTCTTTTGGTTTGGACTGCATCGTTATTTCTACAGGCGGACGAACGGACGGACATGTCTTAGATTCTATCATGGATCAATATTATATATGGGGCATTCAAGGCCAAATCACTCACTTTTAGACACGACCCCCTTCGATTTATTTTATTTTTGGATATGTTTTAGTACTTATTAAATGCAACTTGGCCTTTTATTCCAAGATGGTGTTGAGTAATCAATTTTTCAAAATGGCGATTTTATCAAAAAAATTAAAAAATTGAAATTTTAAATTAATTTTGACCATTAAAAAATATAGATATCTTAAAAAAAATTTTATTCATTCCACTTGGGAACATAGGGCTTCTACAAGATTATTCCATCTTAATCTATCGTTACATATAATTTTAATTTCATCAAAAGTTTTATTTAATATTTTAAGTTCTTGGTTAAGTGTTCTGCGCCAAGAGTTCTTTGGACGACCGGGGCGTCGGCTGCCTTGAGGATTCCATTCCAAAGCAGTCCTCGTGATGCTACCGTTTGGCTTTCTTAATGTGTGCCCTATCCATTTCCACTTTCTTTTTGTTATTTGGCAATTTATAGGTACCTCGTTCGTCAATCTCCAAAGATCGGCATTGGTTATTGTGTTCGGCCAAAAGATGCGACAAATTATACGCAGGCATTTATTTATAAAGACCTGTAGTCTCTGTGCTATGACGCTTGTCATCAGCCAGGTTTCGCTACCGTACAGAAGAGTAGATTTCACACATGCGTTAAATATTCGAATCTTTGTCTTCTTCGAGATTTGGGGTGACCGCCAAGTTCTATTCAAGCGGCCAAAGGCTGATCTAGCCTTTTTCAGCCTGTTTGTCACATCTTCTTCCACGCCGCCGTCTATCGACATTATACATCCTAAGTAGCAGAATGAGTTAACATATTGTATGCGTTGGTTTTGTATTAAAATGTGGTTGTTGATTATGTTGTTGATTCGCATTGCATGTGTTTTCGAAATGTTTATCTCTAATCCAACTTCTTTTGCCAGTGTTTCCAGATCATTCACTTTGCTCTGCATGTCGATAAAATTGTGTGACATGAGGCAAATATCGTCAGCGAAATCCAAATCTTCAAGATGTCTTTGGAAGTCCCATACGATACCCCTTTTTTCCTGCAGAGTTTTAACATGACTTCGTCATGTTAACACAAATAGTAGAGGAGATAGTGGACATCCTTGTTTCACTCCAGCGTTTGTCTGAAAGGATTCAAAATTTAGAAAACAGAAAAAAATTAATATTTTTCCTTGTAATCCGTTTTCTGAACTTCGTGGCCCATGCGGAACGCCCTTTTTACCTCGAAATGAATATATCTAGGGTAAGTTAGGGTCAGTATCTACCAATTTAATTTTTTAGGATCACATCTTGAGTTATGGCGTCAAAGTTGCGTAATTTAGAGTAGAACTTTTAGACTTAAAAAAAAATCGAAGGTTTCGGACTTTTTCAAAAAGTCGATAATTTTTAAACGTTAAAATATAAGTGATAATTACTTCGAATAAGATTTTCATATTTTTATACCCTCCAACTACAGTATGGGGGTATACTCACTTTGTCATTCCGTGTGTAACGCATCGAAATATCGGTCTAGGACCCCATAAAGTATATATATTATTGATCAGTGATCGATTCTAAGACATTCTAGCGATGTCCGTCTGTCCGTCCGTCCGTCCGTCTGTCCGTCCGTCTGTGGAAGACACGATACAGTCCAAAATAAAAGTGATAGACTCCTGAAATTTTATGTCTTATGTTCATAGGCTGGTTAAGTTCGGAGATGGGCAAAATCGGACCAGGGGGGAAAAAGTTCCCCCTTGAAGAACTAAACCAACCTTTGAAAAATATCATATTTTTACATGATTTTTTGTGTTTTTGTTTAACAAATCCAACATTTTTATGCTACAAGAAGTTCAAGGACCTGCATTTGGACCCACGGAATTAGAAAATATCATTTTACGGTCCGCCCCCCCCCTTTATGGGCGTGGAATATTTTTTTTTTTTATATAATGATAAATTTGTATTTCTTTAGTGCAAAAAGCATAAGAATTATTTTTTTTAACACTTATTCGAGAGGAATTGTGCCCCCCCAAGTACCACTACCGACCCCCCCATGTTGGAGGGTATAAAAGATTCGGCACAGCCGAATTTAACACTCTTACTTGTTTTTCTTAAACCACATTTGAATACCAACAAAACGTTGTCCAACTTTTTTTAAGATATCTTTATATTTTAATGGTCAAAATTAATTAAAAATTTAAATTTTTTATTTTTTTTTGATAAAATCGCCATTTTGAAAAATTGATTACTCAACACCATCTTGGAATAAAAGGCTGAAAATTTGTGTCCAAGTTGCATTAATTAAGTACTAAAACAGCCCGTGTAAAAAAAATATTTATATCAAAACATATCTCCTTTGATAAAAACATATATGGATTAAATATAAATACACTCAAAAAATTATGTAGGTAAATTCCACTGAATATTCACTTAAAACAACTGAAATTTTATTTAAAAACCATTCCACTGTTTTTTCATTTAAAATAAAAACACATTACAGTCAATTTTAAATGGCAATTTAATGACTAACCAAAACATTAAAAAACTACTGAATATTCACTTATTTTGTATTGAAAAACAGTAAAACTATAGGAAAAATTTTTTACTGCCGAAAATGAATGTAACAGAAAATTCGTTTTTAAGACAGTAAATTATATTTTTTAAACTACAGAAATAGTAAAAAAATTAAATCCTTTATAAAATAAGTGATTTTTCTTTTAAAATAACTTTACTGATTACTTTTTAAAATACTTAACCTACAAACAGTTAATGACATAATTTTCTTAGTGTAGATGTTATCAGATCTACTCCATATATATTCATATCTGCTTCAGATATGTTTTGATCCGTAATTTGAGTCTATCTGACAATTTTACATATATGAACATATCTGAAAATGTCTGATCATATATGCCATATATGCCAGATAGACTCAATTTACGGATCAAAACATATCTGAAGCAGATATGAATATATCTGGAGTAGATCTGATTATATCCATTTATATATGATCCATATATGTTTTTATCAATGGAGATATGTTTTGATATAATTATTTTTTTACACGGGATATCAAAAAATAAAATAAATCGAAAGGGGACGGGTCTAAAAGTGAGTGATTTGGCCTGGAATGCCCCATATACTTTGTGGGGTCTCCAACCGATATTTCGATGCCTTACAAACGTGACGTTACAAAGTGAGTATACCCCCCATACAGTGATTGGAGGGTATAAAAGTAGTTGTTATGATATTTTTTTTTGCATGCTGTTTGTTGTTTTATTAATAATAATAAGAAATGTATACTTTTATCAATGTATGTAGTTGAATAGATTCCCAGCAAAAAATAAACGAAGTGGTTCAAAAAGAATTAGTAGTTTCACTACATACAAAGTAGCGATAGCTGCCGAACTTCATATTCCGTAGGAAGTACTTTTAAAATCACTTCCAAGAATGCTACAAAATAACAATAAAAACATCTTTCACCAGTTCTTTACTTAATGATTTTGAAGTACCTGTTTCATATGTTCTTAGGAATCAAATCAGAACAACATATGAACTTCTTTTTCAACTGAAACAATTAGAATGAGGGTGATCCACGAAGTATGCAATTTTTTCTACGTCCATCTTTAAATAGATTTAGGTTTTGCAAAAATGGTGACAAAATTTGGTAATGGCATTTCATTTCTCTTTATTTAGAGCTTAAAAAATCGCAAAGACGAAAATCGATTATTGATAAATTTTTCAAATTTCATATCTTATATCAAAAAAAGTTGGTCCAAAATTAAATAAATACATTTACGAACTAAAGCGGATGTTGCTGCATCACATTATTAAAGATTGTCTTAGCTTTTTAGGAAATTGAGGTATACGCTTGTGGTCAAAACAAACTTGTGAATCAATTCGCCGTGAATTTTTATAGTTTCGTGATCTCTATAATTACTCCTTTTTTTAATTAGAAGTATATATGTTAGATTACACAGGGCAACACTTTTTTTTGCCCGGGTTCTGATAACTAATTTTGGGTAATAGGGGTACGCTGATTTCAAATCTGCCTACCGTTTTTTTGGGTCAGCTCTAGTTTTCGAGATATAGCCTAAGGAAACTTTGAAAATAGGCTGTTTTTCGCATGTTTGTGAGTCTATATTTACCAACACTAGTCTTACATTCAAAAAGTGAATGAAGATTTTAGGTATGTTGGATATGCTGATTCCAAAAATGCTCTTACTTTTGTTGAGTCATCTTTAGTTTTTGAGATATCGCTAAAATAAAATTTTTAAATTTATGACCTCTGTAATTTTGTCTGAATATGTATGCCCTTTTTAATAACTCGAAAACTAAAGCTGTCAGAAAAAACCTAATAACAGTTTTGGAATCCTGGCATCCAATATAGTTAAGTTCGTGTTTAAAACTGATGCACTAAATTTTTTTTTGGAAATTATAGCCAAGCAAATTTGATAAAAAACGCACTTTTTCGACTCTTTAACAGCGATTTGCTCGCGAACGCGAGCTGATGGAAAAAATTGGATAACAGATTCAGAAACAGCACACTAAAATCCATATAAATCAGGTGTCAAAGGTCAGGCAAATTGAAAAAGTTAAAATTTTGTGAACCTGTGTTATCAATGAAATTAATTTTCCTTTTGTAAGGTTTTTAAGATATTCGCGTTTTAATATTGAAATATTTCGGTCTCCTCTGTAACGTATTCTTAAGTTGCTCAAACACAATAGAACTCGATTTAGTAAAAATAAGACATCTTTATTCCAAATCTGGCATCCAAATTTTTCTATCGCGTACTGTTTTTGAAATATTGGCTTTTGAAAAACTCAAATTCTACTGTTACGCACTTATATTCTTTATAAATCACACTAAAATTTTCAAACGCGAATATCTCGAAAACAGAACATACTTGAAAATTGTGGATTGCAGTTTTGGAATCAGGAGGTCCATTTTATATGAAATCAAGTCCTATTTCGTGGAAGCAACGTAAGAATACGTAACAGTGGACCCCTAAAAGTGTTTTTTTACTTTTTAACAGCGAATATCTCAAAAACGGTACGTGCTAGAAAAATTAGATTTGGAAGCAGGAGACCAAAATCTATAAGGACCAGTTAGAAATTTCACTGGGAGGTTTTTGCTGTCGAACAGTGTTTTTAGTGTAAATATTACAAAAAAATACTCTTTCAATCAATCTTACAAAAATAAGTGAAAAAAGAACTTCTAATTTAGAAGTTCTAAATCACCAAATAAAAATGACATAATCACACCCAAAATGCCAAGAAATATGTACTTCTAAAGAAGTGATGAAAAAAGTGCTTCCAAAAGGTCAAGTTATATTAACATCCGGATCACTACTTCAAAAGTTGTGATAAAAACACTAGTGATATATGTTATACTTAAGTGTCAATCTTTCGCCACTGAAAAGTGGCGATAAAAAGAACATACTTTGTGTGTCACGCCCATATTAAATTCATCAATGTTTCAGTTGAAGAAGAAGTACATCTGGTTCATAAGTTGTGGTGAATTTTGTAGTGAATGGTAAGCTCTTTTTTTGCTGGGTTTGGTTACAAAAAAGACTTCATTCAAATGACGCATTTTGATCTAAAACAATTAAGGAATTTAAAAAATGTAAAAATATAAATTTTTTTGCCACGTTACAAACAGAACGACAGATTAATTAAAACTATCAGTTTGTGTAGGGTATATAAATGAGTTTTCAAAAATAAAAAAACAAAAATCAAGCATCTACTTTTCTAGTTTTTTTTTTTTTTCGTTTTACTTTACCAACCAACCAAAAAACAACAAAGAATATGAAAGAAAGTTTGTAAAAAGTTGCTGTTAAAAATTAGTAAAAAAAAAGAAACAAAGAAAATATTATCAACAATTAATTTTAGTAGCAAAACATTTTTTTTGTTTAAATTTTTTTAGCACCATACAAAACAACCTAGAGTTGTGAACGAACATTAACAACACACACATACACACACACAGTAGTAGTGAGAACTGAGAACAGTAGTAGTGAATGTGGAACCGAATTGTGTCTCTACTTGTATACCTTTTTTGTTGTTGTTTATTTGGAAACATAAAACTGGTTTCACCTATGCTGGCCCGTTGTGGTGGCGGTGATCCCGGAAATATAATCAATGGATGTCTATTCTTCGTTGGACTGGGTTGTTCTACTGTCAGTGTCGGTATTATCAAATCTCTAGGTCTGGGTTGTTTTTCTTCAGGAGTGGGTGGTTCTATATCAATGGTAATGGCTGGCATTTGCATGTTGGCTGCTGTTGCAATAGCTGGTGTAAAACTTAATTTGGGTATTTTGTAGTTGATGCCTCCAATAGGTTTACTGAAATTAGCCATAGATGTTGTGGTAGTATCGGTTGGTGTTGTCTCCACATCGGAGTCTAGAAGACGTGATTTTTCTCGTTGCAAACCAATAATAAGTTTTTCCTAAAATAAGTTAAAGGGAAAAAACATTTTTTTGTTAAAAATTTAATTTTTTTTTTATTAATTTTTCAATAAAAAAAAAACAAGTGTAGGTAGAGTAGTAATTAAGCATTTGTGTATCTAGTTAAACTTTTCTAGTTAAATATTTCTAGCCTAAAGAGGATTTTTGCAACAAAATTAACTTAAAAGTAATTTATTGCCTTTCAACTGAACCATCTGCGTTTTTCATGCTTTTTGCCAAAATCTATAACAATACCGCCATCAGAATCAACCTAGGAAATAATTAAGTAAAGTTTTTTGTTATAAAATTCATATGATTATAAAAGCATGATGTAGTTGAATGAATGAATTGGCGGAGGAGGCATACATTTGCAAATGCATTTTTATGTAGATGATTATAATTGATTACACTGTGCAACACGAATTTGTATCTAAAATAAGACAAAAAAAAAGAAAGTTATAGTCGTTCAAGACTGGTGATTTAACACGCTATACCAGTAGTTTCCGGAAAAATTGGTCTCAAGTCCAAACATGGGCCGATTGAATCTACATTTGGTTAGTTCCGAAATTAGTGTAGAAAACTCACAGAAATCAAATTTGATAAAAGTAGGGTTATTTTTGTTCCTAATAGATCGGTTTAACTAAATATCGGGCGAAATTTTTAAACGGGAACACGTTTAACATCTACAAACAAAATTTTAATCAAATATTACCTTTTGTCATGATTTTTTTGAAGATTTATATGAATATCGGGAGTGTGGTTTGTATGCGGTTTATAAGAAGAGTGGTAAAATACATACGTTTACCTGCCAAATTAATATAGGATATTTATTCTAATACGGTTTCAAGAGTCGTTTGGGCTAAATTTAAAGGGCACGTTTATATAGGGCACTGATTCCCAACCTTTGATTCTCATCCCACCGGGGATCAATTTGAACGTTTCTGGGGGGAAACGAGCAAATTTTAAAGAATATTTTTAGTTGAATTCACTAAAAAAAAATTGTAGTTAAATTTACTACAAATATCACAGTGACACAAAATTGAACTTTACAAATCGGAATTCATCCCAGAGGCTGTGATTAACCAAAATTGCTTCATGAAAATTTAGAAATATTTTCCCTAAATGCTCCACTTCACGAAACTTAAGTTTATGTAATTCATGCGCGGGTACAAGGGGGAGGGGAAGGGGAAATTTCAGAATCTGAGACTTTTTCTATAGGAAAAATGTCTCTGAATCTAATTTCTATAGAAGAAATGTCTCAGAATCTGAGACTTTTTCTACAGGAAAAATGTTTCAGAATCTGAGACTTTTTGTATAGGAAAAATGTTCCTGAATCTAACAAAAGACTTTTTAAAAAAAAAATGGGAAACACGTCTCAGAATTTGAGGCTTATTTACAGGAAATGGTCGCAATATCTGATACTTTTTCGATAGGAAAATGACCTAAGAATCTGAGATTTTTTCTGTAGGAAAAAGGTCGCAGAATCTCTGAATTTGAGACTAAGGTCTCAAAATCTGAGACTTTTCCGACAGGCAAAATGCTAAGAATCTAAGACTTTTTCTGCAGAAAAAGGTCTCAGAACCTCTAAATTTAAGACTAATTTTATAGGAAAAAGGTCTCAGTATCTTAGACATTTATAATCTGAGACTTTTTCTGTTGAAAAACAGTCTCAGAAGCTGAAACTTATTCTATTGGGTGAAAGTTGCAGAACCTGAGACTTTTTCGATAGGAAAAATGTCTTAAAATCTTAGACCTTTTTCGGAAAAAGACCTCAGAGTATGAGACTTTTTCTATTGGATAAAGGGTCGCAGAATCTGAGATTTTTTATATTAAAAAAAAAAAGTTTGCAGAATCTGAAATTTTTTGTGTTAAAAAGTTCTCAGAATCTAAAACTTTTTCTATGAAACTTTTTCTATTTAAGAATCTGTGACTTTTTCTGTACACACAGAAAACAATTTAATTGTGCCAGCCGAATTTAGAGCCAACTGCATGGTTTAATTACAACAACCGAAATCTGCGGAGTTTCGATTACAGAAATTTTTTTGAACCAACCGATGTAAAGTTGTTCTAAACAAATTTCGGTTTTCGCAACCGTTTTCTCTGTGTAGGAAAAATATCTCAAAAATGCTTTAGAGTATGAAGCTTTTTCTATAGTAAGAAGTTTAAGAATCTGAGAATTTTTCTGTGGAAAAAAGTTCTTAGAATCCGAAAATTTTTCTATACGAAATTTGTTGATGTTTAATTGAAAAATCGCCTGCAAGTGTTCTGCAGCCGATTTTATTTGATGTTATAGCTTTATTTGATTTTATAGCTCTGCCATCATTTTTTTTGTGCAAACAAAAAAGTAAGTATCCCTGTTTTTGCTTGTCCGACAACAGTGAATTGATAATTTTTTTTATTCGAAGTAAAAAAAAAAAAAAATTACGCATTTTTAAAACGTTGTGGTGGACCCAAATTGCTCTACGAAAATTGTATAAATGTTTTTCTCTCAATATACTCCACATAGCGAAACTTTTTGGCACCAATTTTGAAAAAAAAAAAATTAAATAGTTTTCTCCCCAAAAGTACCACGGATGCAAAATGATGGTAAAAACACCTTTAATTTTTTTTTTTGCAAAATCTGAAAAAATCAGGCAAATATTTTTGCACCAAATAACAATAAATAGGGGGGTGAGACCGTAAAGAAAAAAAATTATAATTTTTCTTTCCTGTCACTATGTTTCTATTTATATTAAAAGTTCCAATGAAGTCTTCATCCTAAAAGTTCAAACTTAAGTAGTATAGGTGATTCTTACCAACATATATTTTATTCCAAAATTTTAAAAATATCTTTTTTTGAGATATAGCTCTCCAAAAATTAAGGTTAAAACCAATGACCTTAGCCCTTTAAAAAAAAAATTTTAGGGAATGACATTTTAAAGCCTGTCTCATTACCTATTATATGCTACCTGACTCAGACCTGTATTATTATTACACAGAAAATAAAATCGTCAAATTTAAATCAACAAACAATAATTGTAAATCAAACAAACATGATATCAACCAAACCTTTAGTAAAAACGGCCGCATGTTAGTCCATAATACAAAATTTCGATAATTTTATTTCAAAATTATTTTATCATGTCAACAAATAGTTTTTATAACTGGGGTGTTTGAAACCGGTATTGGAAATACCAGAAATGTCTATAATTTTTAGAAATTCAATTTTTCTTCTGCATTTTTTCAACTTGAACCCTTATAACAAATAGTTTTTGTGTTTGTTGAATTTCTTTGTTGAAAAAAAAATCAACAAATCAACAAATTGCGTTTGTGTTTGTTGAATTTCTTTGTTGAAAAAAAATTTAAGATTTTGTACGTTTGTCAATACAAGTAATAATTTTAGAGAACTATACAAACTCGTTTATCAATTTTTTTACATTTTTTTTTTCAACAATCAATATTTACAAACGTTAGTTGATATCACAAATTTCCGTATAGGAGCACTTTCAGTGAAAATGTTAATTGTATTCACAAATATGGGGGTCAATATAACAATTCGTTTTTTTCTGTGTACTTTTCGAGTTATCTCAGAGCACTTTTGTCAAATATATACGATTTTGCCAATTTTCAAGACCCCATATTTCGGGAAGAAAAACCAACAGAAAGAAGTCCAAAATCTTGGCACAATTTTTTTTTTTTTGTAAGGGCCCAACTATATTCCAAGTTTCATCAAATTCGAAAGGGGTAAGGTCAAAAATGCTACTTTTTTCGGTTGAATTGAGGTGTTTAAACTCAAATGATTGAAAATCATATTTTGTTTTTTTTTATCAATACTTTGGAAGATATGGGCGTTTAAAAAAGCGCTTTTTTGATAATATTGGCTTTTAGATAGTTTTTTAACATTTTTAACGAAAAAACATGTAAAAACAATATTGTTTATAAAATTATAAAGATTTAAAATTTAAAAAGATTTTTTTTTTTTAAATTTCAACAAAATATTTTAAAAACCATATTGGAATGTGCTTTTTTCCTGGGAAGGGCTCCATGGATTTACAAAATCAAAATTTTGTATTAAAGTTTACAGTGTCCTTTTAATACCCTGTTCTCACTTACACTTAAAAACCATTTTTAGCAACATTTTTCGTTTTATGCTTAAGAACCATTTTTATGACTCGTTTTACCATACATTTTTTTTGTTGTCAAAATAAAAATGTTTTTAGCTCGTTTTAAAATTAAAACGATTTAAAACGAGCGGAAGTCCAGGGGTTGAATTGAGTATTTTTGAATGTTCAGCGTTTTTAAAGCATTTTATTAATATTGGCAACATTGTTTATTACTAAAATGTAAATAATACAAAAAAAAAATCGTGCTATTTTTATCTTTAAACAATTCTTGAACATTATAAACAGTTATATGTATAATTAATGAATATAATTTCAATATTTTAATATCGTTTGTTGTTAAAATGTGTACATGTTTATCAGCTGATAATGCAAATGTCAAAATAAAAACATAAAAACCAAAATAAAACGAGTGAAATTACGTGTGAACACTTTTTTTTAATTAAAACAAATGTCGTTTAAAACCGTTTTTAGATGCTCGTAAGAACAGGGTATAACGCTATTAAAATTTCAGAGAGGTTTTATTTTATTGTTGAGCAATAAATTTTCAAAGTATGTTAGAGAGCCAAATATTTGATTTTTTTTCAAATTTTTGGCAAAAAATCAATTTTTTAGATAGTTTTTTTTGTGTTTTTTTACTCGGAAACTGTTAGTTGTACGAAAAAACTTTATGTGACAATATTGTTGCAAAAATTATGGAGATCTAAAATTTACAAACAAAAAAAATTAAAAAAAAAACTTAAAAAAATGTTTAAAACAATATTGGAATGTCCTTTTCTCATGCCAAGGACACCACGGATTTCCGAAACCAACATTTTTTATTAAAGCTTAATATGTCCTATTAACGCTGTTAAAATTTCAGGACGGTGTTTTTTCGTAATGTCGAACAATCAGTTTTCAAAGTATAAATTTTTGATTTTTTGCCAAAATTTTGAAAAAAAATCAAATAAAAGCTTTTTTTAAACGCCCATATCTTCCAAAGTATTGATAAAAAAAATGGTTTTTAATCATTTACGAAGCTCTATCAAATAACCAAAAATAAACAAAATCTGTTATCAGTCAGTTTATTTTTCCATGGATTTGCTCACTAAAGCTCTGAACAGAACAAGCCCGGCACGACTTTTTCCATACGATTTGACAGTTAAAAACCGTGACCGGCACGACAAAAAATTAAAACTTATTTTATTTTATCTCCGGGTTCTCTCAATCTCCCTCCCTCTCACACTCCAGGGTTGCCGCATTTACAGAACAATTTTTTATTTTTTCATTCACAATGGTGTAACAAACGTACAGTAGTGCCAACTTAATCACATTGACTATGTGATAAGCGATTTTTTCCCGTAAAATTACACTAATTTTATTAAAAGTTAGCACCACTGACTGGAGGGTGACTTCCCTTGTAATTCAAATAAAGGACTGGTAATGTGATGAGAATGATTTTGTTAACTTCACAAATTAAATGATTTTTCGGAAAATACAATTGTGAATTTTTTATTATTGTTGATTTTTCATTCATTGAATGCACTCAAAAATATAAAACTGTAAAGTTAGCAAAAAATTTAGTTAAATTTAACTAAAAAACACCTGACTTTGAACCTACTAAATTTCTAGTTAATTTATCTAAAAATATTTAGTTAACTTTTCGTAGAATGAATGTAGCAAAAAAAATGTAACTTTAACTAAAAATTCAGCTGGAAATTTCGTAATATTTTTATGTACGTATTAAAAAAAAAATTTGTTAAATTCAGCTAAACTTTTTGTAAAAAAATTGTAAGTTTGTTAAATATTGATTTTATACACTAACACTTCACTTCTTTTTTTATTTACAGGATTAAGTTCAGCTTAAGTAGAACTTATGAAATTTGCATAGGAGGGTACACAAGAAATTTCTAAAATTTTTTCACTTGACAAATATGTTTCGAGAAATCAGCAAATTAATTAATAAAAATTTGTAAACTCCCCAGCAAAACTTTTCGGAGTCATTCAAAAATAACTAGTTCTAGAAGTACTTCAAAGCTTGTCATGATAGGTTCTCAAAGAGCATCCTGGAACTAGTGATGTCACAACTAGTTCTAGAAGTGATCCAAAAGGGTAATATTTTGATTCCAAAGAGCTTTTTTTGGGGTAGTTTGTTAACTAGTGATTTGGAAGTAGTCGTACATGACTTCTGCACCACTTCCATGAAACAAATACTGGTTCTCAAATAACATCTTAGAAGCTGTTGCATCGTCTATTTGGAAAAAGTCAAACCTTTTGAAATATGTACAGAGGGGCTAAAAATATTATTAAGTATTGGGTAATTTGTTTGGTATTATTAAGTATTGGGACATTATTGCAAATAGGTTTTTATAGATCCATTCAATTACTTACATTACTACAATATGGAATAAACTTCTTTATTTACTACAGCTGGAATTTTTTATTACAAAAAGTAAACAAAACTTTCCAATTGTAACAAAAATAGTAAGCAATTTGAGTAATCCAACTAAGTATATAATCGTATATTTTTAGGTCCCTACAATTTTTTTTTTTTTTAAAAATCCCTTATTCTCCTTCTAGATAATTTCTAATTGCATTAATGACTAAAAAAACAAAAAAATACTACTAATTTTGTTCAGTAAAGTGCTGATATTGCGTTATATTTTCAACAAAAAATAATTCAAAAAATTTTTTTTTTTTTTTGCAAAAAAAATGTACAAAATGTTCCTAGACTGCTTCCCTAGAACTAGTTCTGATGGTGACAATTTCAAACAAAAACCATGTGTTAAAGAATGGGATAAAGAATTGGTTCTAGAATGACTTAAAGAACCGTTTCATACATGGGTTCCTAGACTACTTTCCTAGAACTAGTTCTGATGGTGACAATTTCAAACAAAAATCATGACTCTGAGAACGAGATAGAGAACTAGCGCCACAATAGCTTCTTGGAAGTAGTTCCTGTCGTGACAATTTCAAAGAAAAATCATGGGTTAAAGAATGGGATAAAGAACTGGTTCTAGAAGTAGTGATGGAAACGTTCCATA
Source organism: Pegoplata infirma (assembly GCA_963921195.1). NCBI lineage: Eukaryota > Metazoa > Arthropoda > Insecta > Diptera > Anthomyiidae > Pegoplata > Pegoplata infirma. The sequence continues at coordinate 134,248,193 of OY992540.1, read as the reverse complement.
GGAGGGGTGATTGTTCCTAGACTACTTCCCTAGAACTAGTTCTGAGGGTGACAATTTTAAACAAAAATCATGACTCTGAGAACGAGATAGAGAACTAGTCGAGCAAAAAAGAAGTACTCCAGCACTAGTTCTGGAAGTCATGCAAGTTTTGCTGGGTCAGTTTTAAAGTCAACAAAAAAAAATTAATTCAAAATTTGTTCAAAACAAGTATTTTCGTAAATTGAACTTAACTAAAAAAAGGAGTTAAAACGCTGATTTAACTAACAATTTGCTAAAAAGCCAGTAAACTCGAGTTAACAAAAAAAAAAATTGTTAACTTTACAGTTTTATTTTTTTGAGTGTGGTAAAATATTTGCATTATAAACACCACTACTTCTTTCATTATATAAAACATACAATTTCGTAATTGATATTCTACTCTACTTATACTTTGGTTCCAGAAACATTTATTATAATACTTACCGATAATTGTGTATCACTATGATCACTTTCATCACTAAAATCTCCACCCGATGAAGGATCCTCTTGGAATATTGGACTATTTGAACGTTGTGGGCGTGGCATTATAGGCGTTAATGCTGGCGATGGCATTGGCGTTGGCATCTCACGTATCGGCGAGAGACATTTATTATTTATGCTTGGTATTTCAAGCAGTATTGTCGGTGGGTGCAATAGATTCGATGACGACGATGTCGACGAAGAAGATGATGTTGATTTGTGCGCATTGAGAACATCTAAGACAGGCACCTCAATTGTGGTAGTTTGTCGATAGAATACCGGTGAATCTGGTGCACCACTTGAAAAGCTAACTGGTGTGTGCATCGAGGAAGTCGATGATTCATCATCACCCGGTGCATCATCTTGTGGACTTGAGACGGTGGGTGTGGTGGAGGGTGAGACAAAAACTGAGGCAGATGAAGGCATAGTATTTGTGGTAGTATTTGAAGCATTTGCAGCCGAAGAAGCAAAATTACGAAACATGGCGAGTATTGAATCAGCACTTGAAACCTTCGGTCGTGCTGGTGAACCAATACGACAGCGTGGAGGCATACCTGATGGTAAACCGCTCAAATGATGATTATTTGTGCTACCCATTTCACTGCCACTAGTTTGTATTGAGCGCAGGCCAAAATCGGTAAGAGCCAAATCAGAACTAGAAAATGAATCACTGCCGTGAGTGGAGGAAGTGCTGTGTGGTGAACGTATATCATTGGTGCATGGTGATGGTGGCATAGAACTTGCTCGCATTTGTATATCAGTTGGCAGGCTAAGAGCACTAGAATTACGAGTTGCCTATTGAGGGGTGGTTAGGGAGGGGGGAAAATTGAAATTTATTAAAATATATGTTTTAACTATATATGTTAACGTTGTACACTGATTTTTATGAAAGTTAGTAGCTAAGAAGTGGTCGCCGATAACATGCCTCGGCACAAATAGACTGTAAGGTCTGTTGCGATGGCATGGAAATGTAGAAAATTATATAGAAAATGTCGAAAACGTCAGTAAATTTTATAAAATCACAAAACCGGTTGTTTAATCTACATACATATATAAAACTGATAAAGGCGCCCAAGCTGGGGCCCAATTCCGAATCGTAAACTGTAAAAGAAACCATCACCAAGAAAGAGTCAGGCCAAATTTCAAACAGCAACAGAAATATATTGAGTACCGATTTTATCGGCTACGATTATTTAAAAATTTAAACATCTCGATACCAGAACCCAGAAAAAAAATTTAGCACAAGTTCCTATGTATTTCAAAATGTTTTCAATGGAATGACAACAAAATGTTCAATACAAAATATTTTTCAAACTAGTTTTTTTTTTTTAACGAACAATTGCTTTCAAACAAAAAGGATCGATTCTAAAATGCACAGTGGTTTATTTTTGATTTTTTTTTTAATAATTCTGCCATTCAGAATTCTCACGGAGTCGCTCCTAGGCGGGGATCAAATACAAAATGCAATTTTTATAAAACGCTCTAACTGGCCCAAGGATGCAACTAGAGGAGTCAAATAAATGACCGAACCCAATGTTTGTAAAACCCCAAAATATTGGGGGTATGTTCTTAAAGCATATCTCTCTATTCTCAACCCTTAAGGCGGTTCCCTGCAATTTTTTTTCACTTTTAGTAAACTTGTTTTATTGAATCATCTTCTACCGCTTCATTGGTGTCTTCTAAAAGGATAAAATGTTAGTCCCACATCAATAACTTTTTCCTCCAAACATTTTTTCCGAACATACCTTCCCAAGTTCTCCACTCCCTAAGTGAGCTCCCATAGAAATTACCATTTAAAAATTTGCTTCTACCGCTCTTACTGTCCCATACATTGGAACTTCAAGAACAAAAAAAAATGTTGTTACAGTAGATAATTTCAATAAATTTTAAAAATGGGCTCGAATTCATTATTTAAGTGGTGGTCTGCGACATGTTAGTTGCCTGGGGAAGTTGTAATAACTTACAAGGAAGGTCTTTCAGAGGGCACCCGCCGATTGTTCTGAAACTTGCATATGGGAATGAGGGGAGAAAAATAAGAGTTACCTGTTTTTTTTAGCTGCCCAATCTCAAATTTAAAAAAGGGTTGCCACCTTATGAAAAAATGAGGTCTTTCGGGAAAATCCGAATAAAATCCGAACTAGCAGGAATTTTGCCAAACGCAAAAATACTGGTTAGCTTAATTTTAATAGAGATTATTTCATGTGATTTTGGCGGTCCTACGTATGTACCTTCACAGAAAAAAAAAGTTCATATTTGGAATTAATTTTTTCATACACTGTATGAATTATACATGACTTTTTTTTCCCAAAACATTTTAATTCACAGTATGATTGTGTTCATATATATTATGAACAAATTCCTGATTTTATTTTAAATATTTTTTTCGCTTTTTCTGCAATAAATTAAAAATGCTGCCAATGATATGATAACTTACACAAACACACGTTAATTTTGCATCATTTAAGATGATTTTTATTACATATTTATATACATATTTTTATTTTTTTAAAACTTGCAAAAAAATAACGCAAAATCTAAATAAAATTTCAAAATTTGATTTCATCATATCCTTGAGGAACAGCTTTACCAATTTATACTTCATATACGGCAATTGGTGGTAGAAGACGAGTCAAAATAGTAATTTATATGTATGTTTAAAGACCTCTCTGGTTTAGGTGCTCCCTAAAAAGAATTTAGAAAACGACGCTTATTAATAGAAATGTACATAATTTTACAAACACAAGCACTTACCTTTTCATCTTCCATGCTAAAATATTTGCGGCATCTTGCATATTTTCCAAAAAAAAATAAAATAGAAAAAAATTGTTTGACAATTTTTTTTTATTTCAAACTAAATTGATTTGTTTATTTTTTTGGAAATTTAAATTTTAAAGCACACAATTATAAATAGTATGAATTTGTTCATTAATAGTATAAACTAAAGTCAATGAAAGGAGTTCATACTATTTATGTACAAAATTTGTTCTGTGTTTCCATGTAAGCTACCCCTACGATTTTACATTTTCGAAAATAGGAGCTTAACGAAGCCGAATTTGGAAACGGCCGATACGCCATTGGAAAAGCCTTCCGATCTGTATAAAAAGTTCATAGTTTCTTCTGAAGAAATGTGAAAAATAGTCAAAAACGAAAAAAAATCCCGTTTTCCCCCCTCCCCTTTGACCCGCTAAATGTGAGAATGGGCACCTAAGAAACAAACAGGTTACTCTTATTTTCCTTCCTTCTTTCCCATATGCAAGTTTCAGGACAATCAGTGGGTGCCTTATGAAAGACCTTGCTTGTTAGCTGATTTTTAACCGTTTTTAATTTTTATTACCTTATTGGGGGACATTTTACTCCAAATCACAATTCTGTAACCATTTGAATTCAAACTTAACTCAAAATATCGAAAAAATTGAGAAAATGAATAAAGTCATATGTTTTTACACCCAAATGTACATTTCTAGGGGGAGTTATGGTTAATATCTAGCAACTTAATTTTTTTGGAGCACCCTAGTGACCACGATATTCCCGAAAAACTGAACTAGTATCGAAAAAAAGCAAAATTTACCCCACTCAAATGGCTATAAATCTGAAAGTAAAATTCATTTACTAGCACTTTATAATATTCCAAACTTGATTAAAATCTGATAACAAACAACACAATGGCAAGCATTTATAATTTGTGAATGCTAAAGGTGTCCTACTTAAGGGGCTCTTGATAGTGCCCTTATTTGACCATTCAAAGCTCGAAATTACGTCAGCTATAACCGGTAAAAATTTCACTGCAATCGGTTAAGTATTTAGTGAATGGCCGAATTATTTTCAAAAAAATCCAAAATAAACCACTGTGCATCGACTCAATACAAAGAGGTACACTCAAAACAATTCTTGTAAAGTAACAAAAAAAAAGCTTCTATTTTACGAGAATTCCTAGTTAAAATTATAATTTTATTGGTAAAATTACAAACAAGCCACAAGCTTAATACCATTAAAGTTGTAAATTTACAACTTTTCTGACGCGATAAAAATTACAAGGACTTCTCGTGACTTTACTAGATTTTGTGATACCTCCTATTTTACGAAAATTTCTAGTAAAAATTACGATCTTTTTTGCAATTTTACAATTTTTTAACCAATAACATTGTAAATTTACAACTTTTTTGATGCGATAATGCTTACTCCCAAATTAACTAGATTTTTTTTGGTAAAATTACCTTGAAAATTCGGACATTTACGAAAAAAATTGTGAAATTACAAAAAGAAATTTAACTTCAATCGAAAATGTTTTGTTAAAAAACAGGGAAAACTATCAAATATTGATAAAATCGGATTACGAGACTTTTTATAGTAATTTGACAAGGTTTTTTAGAGTGTACTATCAGAAATCATTCCAATATGTTGTCCAAAGCAGGTTTGTTTTTGATCCGGCTGATTTTTGTTTTATTTTACCGATTTCCAAACAAAGCGATTTTTAGTGTAAAATTTTCCAAAGTCTATTTTTTGGAAAACTAATTTTTTTTAGCAATTTTGTATAAAAACATAGCCCCACAAAAAAGGGTTTCGTTATGTATTCTGACCTCCTGAATTGAATTTCGCCATCGAAATTAAATTCTATCGTTGCATTTTCTTACAAGGAAAGTCCGAAAATTGAAATGATCACTATATTTTGTATAAACTTCAATGAACTTTGTGGAGTTTTCAGGACTTTCCTTGCAAGATTATAAGAAAACCTGACGACAGAATTTAATTTTGATGGTGAAATTAAATTCAGGAGTTCAAAATAAATAGAGATTAGTAGGCTCAGTTTCTGTGTCAAAACCTTTTTATACCCTCCACTCTGGTGATAGAGGGTATATATAAGTTTGTCATTCCGTATGTAACACATTGAAATATTGGTTTAGGACCCCATAAAGTATATATATTCATGATCCTTGATCGATTTTAAGTCGATCTAGCGATGTCCGTCTGTCTGTATGTCTGTCCGTCCGTCCGTCTGTCTGTCTGTCTGTCTGTCTGTCTGTCTGTCTGTTGAAATCACGTTTTTGGCAATACTCCGAAACCGATTTAAACGCTTGGGGTACCAAAAGTTGCGTAATTTTCCCAGGCAAAAACTGATGTATTTTTTTTTAAATCGGTTAATTATTTTAAAAGTTATGAGCGAATTACTAAAAAACACATAGTTTTTTTCAACATAACCCTAAATTAACTCATATGTTGTGTGATACATAAGAAAGAAAACGGAAATGAAAAAAAAAAACTGAGAAAAAGGAAAAAAATCTTTACAAAAAAGCTTTAAAATATGTAAAACAAAATCTAAATTTAATTAAAAAAAAGTTCGTTAAGTAATAATAAAAAAATTAATAGTTATTTTTATATAGCATGTGTGTGTGTACATTTTTTGCTTCGTCATATTAACGGGGTTGCCAGACTTTTTTTTGGCTTTGTCGCCAAATCGGATGTAAAATATCGCCAAAATTAAATTTTGATCAGATTTCTTAAAAAAAAATATTTTCATTTAAAAAAATAAATTTTGTTAAATAATAATAGACAGAAATAAACTTTATGGCAAAAATCGCCCAAATCCGGAAAATTTATATATATTAAAGTGTAAAGCCCCTATGACACTACATTTTTTTTGTATTGATGGAATTTATGTGAACAGTGCAAATATATCACCATAGGAAATCTGAATAAGTGTGAATAGTAAAAGCATACTAAAAAAAACCGTAAACGTCAAATTTTATTCTTGTGTTATCGATAAATTTGGTTATCAAATGATTGAATGTCAAAAAAAATGTAAAAATTTTACATTTTTTTTTGATATTTACGCATGAATGATATTAAGTGTTGCCAACTTTTCTGTTTTTCATTAAATGAAGCGGTTTTTTTGTTTTTTTGACGGTTTTTGGTATTTATTAAGCGGGTTTTTATTTAAATAAAAGTAATCATCACTATTTGTTTGTTTATTTTATGTTTCTTTTTCATTTCTTCTTTTGCTGTTTCATTCTATCAATTAATAAAAAATAAAATACAAAAAAAATGTAGTGTCATAGGGGCTCAATATTACTGACTGACATACTCATTCATCATCGCCCAGCCCAAACCGCTGAAGTTAGAGACTTGAAATTTGGACTGTAGTTTGACCTTCCGGAATAAAGATCCACTAAGGCTGGATTTTTGCCAATGTTGATTCTAAGGGGGTAAAAAGGGTAAAAAACTGTACTTTTGGTACTTTTTATATCTCCCGATATAATGGTCATAGAGACTTGAAATTTGGACTGTATGTTACCCTCCCGCAATATAGATCCACTATGGCTGGAGTTTAGCCAATGGTAAGGGGGTAAAAATGGTAAAAAACTGTACTTTTGGTGCTTTTTATATCTCCTGAAATAATGGTCATGGAAACTTGAAATTTGGACAGTATGTTCACATCCTAGAATATAGATCCAGTACGGCTGGATTATTGCCAATGTTGATTCTAAGAGGGTAAAAAGGGAAAAAAATCTGTACTTTTGGCACCTTTTATATTTCCTTAAAAAATTGTCACATAGACTTGAAATTTGGACTGTATGTTCACCTCCCGGAATATAGATCCCCTAAGGCTGGGTTTTTGCCAATGATTTTTCTAATAGGGTAAAAAGGGTTAAAATATGTACTTTTGTTACATTTTATATTTCCTTAAATAATGGTACTAGAAAATGGAAATTTGGAATGTCGGTTCACCTTACGGAAAAAAGATTCACTATGGCTCGGGTTTTGCCAATGTTGATTCTACTGAGGTAAAATGGGTAAAAAAGTACTTTTGGTACTTTTTTTTATTTACTGAAATTTTATTCAAACTTGAAATTTAGAATGTAGGATCCTTTAGTGAAATAAAACATTCTGGAAGAAGAGCTTTCCAAAAATTCTGTACCGTTTTCAAAAAGTACCTTTTATAAAAAGTACCTTTTATAAAAGGTTCCTTTATAAAAAGTACTTTTTATGAAAAGTACCTTTTATAAAAAGTACCTTTTATAAAAAGTACCTTTTATAAAAAGTACCTTTTATAAAAAGTACCTTTTATAAAAAGTACCTTTTATAAAGAGTACCTTTTATAAAAAGTACCTTTTATAAAAAGTACCTTTTATAAAAAGTACCTTTTATAAAAAGTACCTTTTATAAAAATTACCTTTTATAAAAAGTACCTTTTATAAAAAGTACCTAAAATAAAAAGTATCTTTATACCTTTTATTCAAAGTACCTTTTATAAAAAGTATCTTTCATAAAAAGTACCTTTTATAAAAAGTACCATTTATAAAAAAAAAACTTTTATAAAAAATACCTTTTATAAAAAGTACCTTTTATGAAAAGTACCTTTTATAAAAAGTACCTTTTATAAAAAGTACCTTTTATAAAAAGTACCTTTTATAAAATGTACCTTTTATAAAAAGTACCTTTTATAAAAAGTACCTTTTATAAAAAGTACCTTTTATAAAAAGTACCTTTTATAAAAAGTACCTTTTATAAAAAGTACCTTTTATAAAAAGTACCTTTTATAAAAAGTACCTTTTATAAAAAGTACCTTTTATAAAAAGTACCTTTTATAAAAATTACCTTTTATAAAAAGTACCTTCTATAAAAAGTACCTTTAATAAAAAGTACCTTTTATTAAAGTACCGAAAGTACACTTTTTGGTACTTTTTTATTTCCTGAGGTATAAATAAAACAAACTTTTTTGTTTTTTAAATCATCACATTGGTGGAGGGTATTTAAAGATTCGGCACAGCCGAATATAGCTTTCTTACTTGTTTTATTTTTGTGCGGCTGTGAAATCAGTGGGGACCCTGTAAGCTAGTTGGTAGCGTGTTACTTTTTGAACGTGGGGATCGTGGGTTCGATTGGTACCAGAACCCTTGGTCGATGATCATAAAAATCAGTGTACATTTTTAGTAAAAAGCATTTGGTAAAATATTCTAAAGTTAATTTTAGTACTAAATATGTATATATATATAAAAAGACAATTTCAACACAGGGTGATTCTCAGACAAACATTTGAGAGATACAGTGTTATAAACTACAAATCGTGAAGGTGGTTTTTGAGAGATGTATGCTATCAAGAAGAAATTGAATTGAATCTTAAATGAATTTATTAATTGTAGTGCATAATGAGTTAATAATCGAATTGAATGCAAATTATTTAAAAATGGTGCTTAATTAACAAATTGATTTATAATGATATATTTTTTTGATATACTTTGGTTAATTGTTTTGTATTTAATATTTTTTATAAATTTAAAGAAAAGCTTCTCTTTCTTCTTCATGGCTGGGATGAGTACGTATATAATGACTCTTTGATTTTGCCTGAGAATCATAACCCTTTTGTTGTTACAAGTCGTTTTTTTAAAGAAAGAAAACATTTTAAATTTAAATGAAATAATAATAAAATATATATGCATTAATATATGGACGATAGCTTAAAACAGCTTACCGCCATTGTTCCAATATCTACCTCGGAACCAGAACTCATTTCAGCAGATACTTTATTTAATAAACGAGCAAATGTCACCTTCTTTTCTAATTTTGGATCATTTATGGTTCGCTCCACTGTCACCGAGGTTATGGAGCCGGTATTTTCCGAAAATGTTGTCTCCTTAAGATCACTTTCTGAGTCCATATTATTGGCACGTAAACGATTTTCGGACATTTGTATTAATTCGCCTAAACTTACTTTGGGTTTAGCCTGTTGAGCAGCAGGAGAAACTAATTGCTGTAAAATTTGTTTCTTTTCAGCGGCATTTTTCTTAACTGGTGTAGAATTGTTGCGTTTTTTGCGAGGTGATGGTGAACCTGTGTTAAGCGTGAGAGCAGAAAAGAGAGGAGAGATAAAGAAATATATTTAGGCATATTAATATTTAATTCTTTTTAGTAAATTGACGTTCTTTTTAAAATAATATATTTTTTGCACTAGGTTTTCTTTTTTGAAATTAAAATTAAAACACCAAAGATTTAGATTTAGATTTTTTAGTTTTAGAAATAAACATTTAAAAACAAATGGGTGACTTAAAAAATGCATTTTTAGAATTTTTAGTTAGATTTTGTTAAAGAAACTATTTAAGCAGGGTTTTTTTAAAAGGGTGCTCTACAAAAACAAAAAAACATTACAAAATAAATAGAATTAACAAAAGTTTAAGTAACAAAACTACAAATATTAAAATAATTTACAAAATAAATAATTAAAATAAATACGAATCATGCAACTTAGGTATATTTCACTAAAAATAAATATTTAGTTAGAAACAAGGAAAGTATATAAGTTTATTTTGACCAAACATCATTTTCTTACGAGTTTCTTAGAAAACCAACAAATTTGAAAAACGAGCTTTAATTTTTTTTTTTGAAAATTGCAAAACCTATAAATTTTGGTTTAAATTTGTTGTTGAAAATTAAAGAAATTTGCTTTACAGAAACGTAGAAATTTATAAAAATTCAATTACATAGGTAGTTTTAAAATAAATGGCGCCCACATGGGGCCAGCCTTTGAAACAAACTGCAAACAAGACCTTTGAAGGATTAATTTAGTTTGTTAATTATTTCACACTATTTTTAATAAATTTTTTAATTAATAAATTAATTCATGCTTGAATTAATTCTTTGAATTAAATTTTAATTATTTAAAAAAGAATTAATTCATTTTGAGAATAATTCAATTTTAATTCAAAGAATTAAGTCAAGCATGGATTAATTCTTTTTGAACTCATGCTTGATTTAATTCTTTGAATTAAATTTTTATTATTTAAAAAAGAATTAATTCATTTTGAGAATAATTCAATTTTAATTCAAAGAATTATATCAAGCATGGATTAATTCTTTTTAAATTTATTCATTTTAAATTAATTCTTTTTTGAATTTATTCATTTTGAATTAATTCATTTTCAATTCATTTTTTGAGTTAATTAATTTTTTTTGAATTAATTCAATTTTTGAATTAGTAAATTTTTTGAATTAATTCTTTTTTTGAATTAATTCTTTTTTTGTATTAATCCTTTTTTTGAAAAACAATTTTTTTTTTTAAATTTTTTTTAGCTAAAAACATTAGTTTATATTTAAACATTACTAGAAAAGTTTTAGTTTTTTTTTTTTAAATATTTGGCAAAATTTAAAAAAGTAAATTTTCAATAAGCCCGGATGAGAAAGGAGGAGGGTACATCACAGCGGATATGCAATCAACACCGTGTAATCTTTTTTCTGCGATAGGTTCACCCTGGGGAACCATAATCTGGGAGACGCCCTCTCAACCAGGATAGGGGATATTGGTCCAATCACTCACTTCTCCGAATTTTCAAATGATTAAACAAAAAACGCAAAGAAATAAAATTAGCTTTTGCTCAAGAAATTGATCCACCCTAGTGTAGGCATTCTGAAAAATGTTGGGGAAAAAAAGTAACGAGGGTCGGTCTTACATTTAACCGCTCTAGACGAACATGTAAGCGGTAAAAGTGATGTCGAAAAAAAAATTTAATAAAAACGAGTAAAAAAGTTAAATTCGGCCTTGCCGAATGTAGTGATACCCTCCACAATTTCAAAAAGATTATTGTAAAAAACTTTATTTAAAAGGAAATTACTTTTGAAAAAAAATTAGAAAAAAAAATTTCCGCAAAAAAAAATTTTGGTAAAAAAAAATCCGCGATTTTTTTATATTTTTGTCAAAAAATATGTTTGTACTTGTTTAAATACCATTTGGTGTTCAATTATGTTCACATATGTCAACTAGAAGCCGAATTAAAGCATTTTGTATTTTTAGGTTATGTTAAATGTACTGAAATTTTTGAGGTGTGCTTACATTTTCGTTCATAACTTTTGAACCGCTGAACCGATATCGCTCAAATGCAATACCTAACTTCTCGGGAGAACTTCCAATAAGTACGTTAAGTTTCAGTCATCTCTGTGCAATATTTTGTCCGTGATAGCATTTTCCACAGACAGACAGACGGACATCGCAAGAATGTCTTAAAATCGATCGGGCATCATGAATATATATACTTTATGGGGTCCCAGACTGATATTTCGATGAGTTACAAACGGAATGACAAACTTATATATACCCTCTATCACTAAGTGGAGGGTATAAAAATGTATGGGGACCAACTTAAATGTTGAAGCTTGAGGGTAGGTATGCTCTAAGAAAATGTTGGTATTGAAAAAATATTGGAGATCGGTCATACATAGGGGTAAATCTGGGACAGTTATAGCGGTGGGAGTAAATTTTTAAGAAATTAAAATTTGTATTAAAATTTGTATTAAAATTTTACTATGTTAGGAAAATATTTTATAAAAAAATTTGCAAGAAATTGTTCTTTTATTAGATACGATCAGGTTTCAATCAAAATCGAATTCAAAAAATCTTTTAGAAGTTAGTAAATTTCGATGTGTATAATGGAAAAGTGTGATAGTGTAAAATGGGTATTAGGGAGGTTCGTCAGATAAATCGAAAAAGTTTACATGCTCTAAACCAGCGGTTACCAACCTTTTTGGCTCGCGTATCCCTAATTTTAAATTTTGTCAGCCGCGTACCCCCTAACGAGTTTTTTTTTTGTTTTCGTTAAAAAACTTCTCATATAAATATTTAAGTTAATTTTGAAACTTTTGATCTGCGGGTATTATAATTTTTTTTGAAGGATTTAGGGGAGATCAAATCAATGGTGGTATTTTTTTTGGAAAAATTTTCGCTTTAGGGGTGGTTCAATGCATCTGAAAACGCGGATTTTGAGCTGATTTTTCTGCAAAGCAAAAACAGCTGAAAATATTGCAAATCTGATTTCACCAGTCATTTCTACACCAAAAATTTAAACAACGGACGTCTTTTGAACTCCTAAAAAAAGTTCCAAAAACACATCACAGAGGGCGAAAATATAATGTTTTTTTTTATTTTTTTTAAATGTTTTTTTTTAATACAAGGGCAGATTAACAATTCCGTGACTTTTCGAATGAAATACCCTCGTATATACATTTTGAGCTTAACAATATGGTACCAAAATTTCCACTCTATCACAACCCGTCTCAAAAATGCGCAAAACACGTTTTTTTGAGAACTTTGACATACATTTTCTCAAAAACCTGACATCATAGACAAACCATATTCTGAATCAGTATCGAAAGGTTAATCGAAAATAAGTGGTCAGATCTCAAAATATCGAAAAAAATCCTTTCTAAATTGCACAAAAGTACGTTTTTTGTAAACTTTGACCTCAACTGTCTTAAAAACCTGACGTTATAGAAAACTTTGGAAGCCAGGTTAATCTAAAACGAATGTCCAAATTACTAAAATTATGCGTACCCCCGCGGACAGTTTCGCGTACCCCCTAGTGGTACGCGTACCATAGGTTGGTAACCGCTGCTCTAAACGAAACTTTTAAGCTGGAAGCAAAAGAGTGTTGGTACTTTCTTGGCGAAAAATCGCAATGTTAAAAATAATGTAACTTTTTAACAAAACAAGATATATCATTGTGTGACTTCGCTTTTCCCGAAAAATTGCACCAGGATCGGGAGAAAAATTTCAATTTCACCATTCAAATGGCTATAAATCAGAAAGTGAAAGAGATAAACACTTCGTCAAGCATGTTTTTTAAAGCATTTACTAGCGCTTTATAAAAATACAATTTTATAAAAATTTTATAATAAAGAACAAGTTGGCGTGTGGGGGGTCCACCGTCAAAACTTAAGTCCAAAATTCGTTAGCTATAACCGCCATAAATTTCACTGCAATCGCTCCAGTGCTTACTGAATTGCCGAATTGTAAAAAAACCCGAAAATAAACCACTGTGCAGACTGCGATTAATGTGTATAGAATGCCCTGTTTATGTATCACCGAAGTTTTAACAAAGAAAAACACTTTATGGAAATTTTTAATCAAGGTTTAAACTTCTTTGGGTTTCTCAAACTCCTTTGGGAAGACTCTCTCCTTTGGGAAAACTCTCTCGTTTGGGAAGTCTCTCCTGACAAATGTAATGTGTTTTAAGCCGAGATTAAGGTAAAAAAATTCTTGTTTTTGTTGCACCGAAACGTAAAAAAACGTTATGCTAATCTTTAATCGAAGTTGAAACTTCTATAGAATACAATTTTATATACTTTCCTTGTTAATTCAAATCATAAAAAAAAATAATTATTAAACTTCTAATTAATATTTGTTTAGTATTCCGATAAACCAATTAAATGCTAAAATAAACTCAATATTTAAAACATCGATCGTTCAATTAATTAAAATTTAGCTATAATATTGAAATAGTATTTTTTTTTTATAAATATAGAGATTAAATTCGCCCACCAGCAGCCACAAAAGTTCAGTTTATTTCCATAAGAAAAATAATTTAGGTAGTTATTGTAGTTTATAAATATGAAATAGTCAATTGTTAAATATTTAAGTTTTATTTGTTAAATAAATTGTAATTTTTTAAGATTATTAATATGTTTCTTCTTTTCTTTTTAGCTATTTTTTGGTTTTTACATAAATATGAAAAAAATTTTGAAAATATTGTAGTGTTGTATTTGTATTTATTTTCATTAATTTTACTATTTACAACTTATTTTCTAAAAGAAAGTGTTGTTGTATTTAAAATCAAACAATTTACTGGTACGATTACACATGTATTCGGTGGATGTGAGTCAAAATGATGATTTGTTTATGATTTAAAAATTTTGATAATGCTTATTTCATATTTTTTTTTAAAGTAAAAGAAATTAATATTTTTATTTATTTTTTCGACAAGCCTAAGACCGATTATTTTTTAAGAATTTTGGTCCTAAAAAAAATAACGGTAAGGAATTGTTTCACTGTCTACATCTTCGCGTGTCCAACGTTTCCCAGCAAAACTTTGGTAATGGGTAGTGATTATATAACACATTACCAGGTAATGCATATACCTTATTTGTAGCATTATTTTAGGATGTCTTACCAAACATTTGTTTCACAACTTATTATTTTAAAGTGAAAAATAATGCATTACTAATAATTTGCTACGTAATGCATGATTATTGGAAAAAATGTATTTTATATTTATTATTTCTAAACATTAAATCATGGATGACTTATATTTGGTTACATTATGTATTATTTGAAAGTTTGAAATAATGCATTATTTATAATTGGATGCATAATGCATTACAATAACATAAAAAATAATTATTTTATAAAAAAATTCATAAGTTTAAACTAGAGATGGGCTCACGACAGAAAATTTCTAACGACACACACTCACGAGCATATTTTATCTACTTACACTCACTTACAATCACGTGAGTAAATTTAATACAAAATTACTTTTTCACTACTCGTAACACCTTATATATTACGTTCTGGTATGCTATATTATATACCTTACTCGTAACCTATAAAATATCATATATTTTACACCTTACTCGTATTCTTCGTTATAAATTTATGACTTATTTTATACCTTACTGGTATTCTTTGTGATAATGTGGATGCATTACTTTGAGTCTCATCGCCTGTTAAAATCATCAATGCTGCAATGTATAAAATAAGAGATCCTATACCTTATTTTATACCTTATTTGGTAATCTAAGTTTTGCTGGGTTAACTTAAAAATTACAGCTCGGAGAGCTTACGAGTATGAGGTGGACATGTTCCACTAATTAAGGCTGATATTATTTCGATTGAATCTACCGAGCTATACTCGTTTCCGAAACAAGTGAAAACGTTTGAATTTTAGAAATTTTAACTAATATTTTTAATATAACTTATCTCGGAGTGCTTTTGGGTATTTGAAGGCATTATTACTCGAATAAAGAACTATATAATTTCTTCAGTGACTTTTGGTCGTATCGGCAGCATTTAATTATCTATACGCGTTTTCCAGCGCCTTTTAAAGAAAATTGAAAACTTCAGTAGGAAATAACAAAATATAGCTAAGGTTGTAAAACCCTTCGGAAGCTCTGGTCTACCAAGAGTCTGCTTTAATTTTCTCCTTAAGAATTCAAATTTGTGTCTCACATAGTAATATCGAACTAGATTTGTTTTTTTAAAAACGTTAATGGTCATCGTTAAAGAATAGAAAGCTATGTTTTCGGATGCTGATTTTCAAAAAAAAAATGTTTTAAATTTTTGGAATAAATTAATATTTATCACGATCTTCTATACCGCATAAGGTTAATTAGATCTTGAGATATTACTCAGAAAAAATATTTTTAAATAATTTTTAAGATTTCCTTTGAGGACACAGAGCCTTGCGGTGGGAGCCATTTATATAATATTCAAATGAGAATTGCTTTGATGGACACAGACCCCGCGTTGGGAGCCATTTATGTAACATTCAAATGAGACGCACACTATTGGCTGTAAGCTATAAAAAAAATTGAAGTTAACGCAAACATCAAGAGAGGATAACAAATCGATTGTAAAAGTAAAAAGTCGTTTTAAATTTGAAAGTTTAACGTCTTATGACAAGAATAAAATTTTTTCTGTTACGATTTTATATTTATAATGGTTAATTAATCAAATTCATGTTAATACCTGTTTTAAGAAATAAAACTTACAAAAAAAATTAAATAAGTTTTTTACATATGGTTTTTGAATTGAGAAAAGTGTGAAAGAAAAATTTTAATTTTTCTAAAAATTTTTTACTTTGAAGTCATTTTACTCTTCTATGGGAAAACGGTCTTAGAAATTGAGACTTTCTATAGAAAAATGTATCAGAATCTGAGATCTTTTTCACAATTAATGTCTCAGAATCTGAAACTTTTTCTGTACAATAAGTGTTTGAGTATTTTGTGTTTTTCTAAACGAAAAATGTCTCAGAATCTTAGCCTTTCTATACGAAACATTTCTCAGAATCTGAGACTTTTTTTGTACGAATGCTGTCTCAGAATCTGGGTAGATTTTCTATATGAAAAATATCTCAGATTCTGAGACTTTTTTTTATGAAAAATATCTCAGACTCTGAGACTTTTTCTATACGAAAAATGTTTCAGGATCTGAGACTTTTTCTATACGAAAAATGTCTCAAAATCTGAAACTTTTTGTATAGGAAAAATGTCTCAGGTCTGAGACTTTTTCTATACGAAAAATGTCTCAGAATCTGAGACTTTTTCTATACGAAAAATGTCTCAGAATCTGAGACTTTTTCTATACGAAAAATGTCTCAGAATCTGAGACTTTTTCTATACGAAAAATGTCTCAGAATCTGAGACTTTTTCTATACGAAAAATGTCTCAGAATGTTTCAAACACTGAGACATTTCCTAAACGAAAAAAAAAAAGAAAAAGGTCTCAGAATCTGAGACTTTTTCTATAAAAACAATGTCTCAGAATCTGAGAATTTTTATATACGAAAAATGTCTCAGAATCTGTGACTTTTCTATACGAAAAATATCTCAGAATCTGACACTTTTTCTATACGAAAAATGACTCAGAATCAGAGACTTTTTCTATACAAAAAAATTCTCACAATTTGAGACTTTTTCTACGAAAAATGTCTCTGACACTTTTTCTATACAAAAAATGACTCAGAATTTCAGAATTTTTCTATACGAAAAATGTCTCCGAATTTGAAACTTTATATGCAAAATGTTTCTGAATCTGAGACTTTTTCTATACGAAAAATGTCTCAGATCTGAGACTTTTACTATACGAAAAATGTCTCAGAATCTGAGACTTTTTCTATACGAAAAATGTTTCCGAATCTGAGACGAAAAATGTCTCAGAATCTGAAACTTTTTCTATACGAAAAAATATCTCCGAATCTGAGACTTTTTCTATACGAAAAATATCTCAGAATTTGAGACTTTTTGTATACGAAAAAAATGTTTTAGAAAAATTCTAAAACATTTTTCGTATAGAAAGTCATAGAATCTGAGACTTTTTCTGTACGAAAAATTTCTCAGAATCTATGACTTTCTATACGAAAAATGTTTTAGATTCAGAAACTTTTTCTCTACGAAAAATGTCTCAGAATCTAAGACTTTTTCTATACGAAAAATGTCTCAGAATCTGAGACTTTTTCTATACGAAAAATGTTTTAGATTCTTAAACTTTTTCTCTACGAAAAACCTCTCAGAATCGAAGACTGTTTCTATTCGAAAAATGTCTCAGAATCTGGGACTTTTACTATACGAAATGTGTCTCAAAATCTGAGAATTTTTCTATACGAAAATTATCTCAAAATCTGAGACTTTTTCTATACGAAAAATGTCATAGAATCAGAGAGTTTTTCTATACGAAAAATGTCTCAGAATCTGAGACTTTTTCTATACAAAAAATGTCTCAGAATCTGAGACTTTTCTGTACGAAAAATGTCTCAGAATCTGAGACTTTTTCTACATATACGAAAAATGTGTTAGAATCTGAGATTTTTTTTTATACGAAAAATATCTCAGAATCTGAGACTTTTTCTTTACGGAAAATGTCTTAGCATCTGAGACTTTTCTATACGAAAAATATCTCAGAATCTGAGACTTTTTCTATACGAAAAGTGTATCAGAATCTGAGACTTTTTCTATACGAAAAATGTCTCAGAATCTGAAACTTTTTCTCTACGAAAAATGTCTCAGAATCTGAGATTTTTTCTATACGAAAAATGTTTCAAAATCTAATATTTGTTCTATACGAAAAATGTGTCAGAATCTGAGACTTTTTCTTTTTCTATCTAAAACTTTTCTATTCAAAAAATGTCTCAGAATCTGAGACGTTTTCTATACGTAAAATGTCTCAGAATCTGAGAAGTTTTCTATACGAAAAATATCTCAGAATCTGAGACTTTTTCTATACGAAAAATGTCTCAGAATCTGATACTTTTTCTATACGAAAAATATCTCAGAATTTGAGACTTTTTCTATACGAAAAATGTCATAGAATCAGAGAGTTTTTCTATACGAAAAATGTCCCAGAATCTGAGACTTTTTCTATACAAAAAAATATCTCAGACTGTGAGACTTTTTCTGCACGGGAAATATCTCAGACTGGGAGACTTCTTCTACACGAGAAATATCTCAGAATCTTAAACTTTTTCTATACGAAAAATGTCTCTGATTTTGACTCTTTTTCTATATGAAAAAATGAATGAATGTTTTAGAAAAATTCTAAAACATTTTTCGTATAGAAAGTCATAGAATCTGAGACTTTTTCTGTACGAAAAATTTCTCAGAATCTATGACTTTCTATACGAAAAATGTTTTAGATTCAGAAACTTTTTCTCTACGAAAAATGTCTCAGAATCTAAGACTTTTTCTATACGAAAAATGTCTCAGAATCTGAGACTTTTTCTATACGAAAAATGTTTTAGATTCTTAAACTTTTTCTCTACGAAAAACCTCTCAGAATCGAAGACTGTTTCTATTCGAAAAATGTCTCAGAATCTGGGACTTTTACTATACGAAATGTGTCTCAAAATCTGAGAATTTTTCTATACGAAAATTATCTCAAAATCTGAGACTTTTTCTATACGAAAAATGTCATAGAATCAGAGAGTTTTTCTATACGAAAAATGTCTCAGAATCTGAGACTTTTTCTATACAAAAAATGTCTCAGAATCTGAGACTTTTCTGTACGAAAAATGTCTCAGAATCTGAGACTTTTTCTACATATACGAAAAATGTGTTAGAATCTGAGATTTTTTTTTATACGAAAAATATCTCAGAATCTGAGACTTTTTCTTTACGGAAAATGTCTTAGCATCTGAGACTTTTCTATACGAAAAATGTCTCAGAATCTGAGACTTTTTCTATACGAAAAGTGTATCAGAATCTGAGACTTTTTCTATACGAAAAATGTCTCAGAATCTGAAACTTTTTCTCTACGAAAAATGTCTCAGAATCTGAGATTTTTTCTATACGAAAAATGTTTCAAAATCTAATATTTGTTCTATACGAAAAATGTGTCAGAATCTGAGACTTTTTCTTTTTCTATCTAAAACTTTTCTATTCAAAAAATGTCTCAGAATCTGAGACGTTTTCTATACGTAAAATGTCTCAGAATCTGAGAAGTTTTCTATACGAAAAATATTTCAGAATCTGAGACTTTTTCTATACGAAAAATGTTTCAGAATCTGATACTTTTTCTATACGAAAAATATCTCAGAATTTGAGACTTTTTCTATACGAAAAATGTCATAGAATCAGAGAGTTTTTCTATACGAAAAATGTCCCAGAATCTGAGACTTTTTCTATACAAAAAAATATCTCAGACTGTGAGACTTTTTCTGCACGGGAAATATCTCAGACTGGGAGACTTCTTCTACACGAGAAATATCTCTGAATCTTAAACTTTTTCTATACGAAAAATGTCTCTGATTTTGACTCTTTTTCTATATGAAAAAATGAATCAGAATTTCGGACTCTTACGATACGAAAAATGTCTCCGAATTTGACACTTTTTCTATATGAAAAAGGTTTCAGAATCTGAAACTTGTTCTGTACGATAAGTGTCTCAGAATTTGGGAGTTTTTCTGTATGAAAAACGTCCCAGAATCTTAGAATATTTCTTCCCGAAAATTGTACAGAATCTAAGCTTTTTTGGTTAGAAAAATGTCTCAGAATCTGAGATTATTTCTGTACGAAAAAATTTCTTAGAATCTGAGACTTTTTCTGTACGAAAAATATCTCTGAACCTTAGACCTATACGAAAAATGTCTCAGACTCTTAGACCTTTTTTACATTTTTGGAAACGAAAAATGTCAGAATCTGGGACTTTCTATCTCAAACTTTTTCTATAAAAAATGTATAACAATTTGAGACTTTTTTTTAGAAGTTGGGAGTTCTTTTGTATAAAAAATGTTTTGAATCTGTCACTTTTTCTTTACGAAAAGTGTATAAAAATCTGAGCTTTTTTAATATGAAAAATGTCTCAAAATCTGAGATTATTTCTGTATGACAAATGTCTTAGAATCTGAGACTTTATGTATACGAAAAGTATCTCAGAATCTCAGATTTTTTCAATATAAAAAATGTCTCAGACTCTGAGAATTTCTATACGTGAGACTGTGAGACTTTTTTATACGAAAAACGTCTGAGACTCTGAGACTTTTTCTACACGAGAAATGTTTCAGACTGTAAGACTTTTTTTATACGAAAAATGGATCAGACTCTGAGATTTTTTCTATACGAAAAATGTCTCAGACTCGAAGACTTTTTCTATACGAAAAATATATCAGAGTGTGAGACTTTTTCTACACGGAAATTATCTCAGACTGGGAGACTTTTTCTATACGAAAAATGTCTCAGACTCGGAGACTTTATTTGTAGGAAATTTTTTATATATTGACTTCTTCTATACGAAAAACTTTTTATCAATCGGAGAATTTTTCTATGCGAAAATGTAAAATTTGTTTTAAAATTTAAAAAAAAATTATTTGCGCTCAAAAACGTTCAATAGAAAACGGAAAAATTATCATCAAAAATTTAGCTCCTTTTTTCAGGTTTTAGCAAATATATTGGGCTGTAAGTGCCCTAATGGTTGACACGGTACTAATTGGAGTTAAGTAATATATCAACCGGCCCTTATCCGTTGTTGTCTTAAACAAGAACTTCTGTACATCTTTTTCAATTCCAGTATTTCAGTATTTTAATTATATGACGATTTGTTATAATCTCTCACTGAATTGGTAGCAACATTTTTTTTAGCTTCTTATCCACCTTTTCAGGCGCCCATCCTGGGACCGCACTTATTGGTAAAAATTGGTCTGCAATTACTTTCGGTCCCATATTCCAAAGAATTGCAAGGATAATGAGCATGCCAAATTGTAAAATTCTTAAAATGTTCCTTCAGAATTTGAATATCTTGCAAGCACAAACTATGGTTTGCAAGAATAATCTGAGATGGGCATATTATTGGACCTTTTACACAAATTTGGATCAAATTAACGAAATTGGTCAAGAGGAGAAATAAGTTGTTCTTGAAGATCTCTTATTTATAACCCTGCAAAAAAAGTCATTACCACTTCCCAGTGGAGTGCTTTAAAACTATAACAAATGTAATGAAATATAACGTTTGTTTAAATTAATAGATTAAAAATAATTTGAAAATTCTCTAAATAAGTGTCTACACTTTCCTGACAAAAATAATGATTTCTAATACACTTTTCATAAAGAAATTTTTTTCTTAAATATGAAACAAGCATTACTTTAACTTAACCAATATATTCAAGAATTTTGAGGACTCACTTTGTAATTGATGTATGTATTTTTGGTTACTAAATATTTTTTTTTGTTTCGCAGGATCTTAAATATTATTATTAAAAATTATTTATTAAGCAGGTGTTTCAAAGCTAAAGCTTCTTCTTGGATTTACAGGGAGTGCAATATAGTCAATTTAGTTTTATCAGTATATTTTTATACATAAAGTAGTACCAGAAAGTGTAGGAATTTTCAAACAAGCAGGGATATACAAAGTGCATTAGCTGTTTTAATATACTTAATATTACAATATATGGTGAATATAGATTGTGTAGATACTTTGAAAGAATTTTAAGTGGGAAGCGGAGACACCTTAAACATTTTTTGTTCGTTTTTAGTTTTGTATAAAATTTTGTTATTAAGTTCGAATTTTATATTTTTTTTTTTTTGGGGGGAGAAAATGAATAAGGTGTATTAAAAATGTTGAAACGTATTAATTGAAGGATGTGTAAAAGGGGGATTTATACGGATTGCAAAGTTAATAACGCACTGAAAGTGTTTTATTTGTTTTTTTTTTTTTATTAAAGTAGTTTGGGGAAGAAGGTTAATAATATGGGGTTATTGAATAGAGTTTTAAATTCTTAAAAGAAATGAATAAATACCCAGGTATGCCATTGTTACAATTTGCGGAAAAGTTTGTAAGCTTCAGAAAAAAACTGACAACACTGTTTGGTTAATTTTTGATATTTTATAGTCGTAACAAATTAAATTTTATCATAGTCTTTTAGTTAAGTCATATATATTATTTTATCTAACGTGATTTTGACATACAAGAGCACATGCGATAATGACGCCCAACGTGGGGCCTTAACGGGTCTAATCAGCAACATTGGAAGTATTATCTTGATTAAAAATTATTTTGATAATTTCTTCTTTTAGTCAGTAGTGTCAGTTACATACTTTTTCTGTTGTCTTTCTAATATTTTCATATTTCAACCTATCGGTATTAAGATGTATATGTTGAAAATATATTAAAATAATAATATTTTCGTTGATTACTGCTAAGGCCCCTAGTTGGGCGCCAATTATGTTACCCTAGAAACTCATTATTTTGTAATCTTTTTCATCTGTCAGACATATTATCTTTTATATCGAGGGCCTATATTCAAAACCTTATATCTTCCATTTTCACGAAAATTACTTTTTGATGGCAAAATATTCACTAAAACGGCCCTCATCTATGGCGTAAAATTCAGAACAAAAATATTTTTTTTTGCTATTTTATTTGCATTTGTGGTTTTTTCTATCTCTTACACAATTAATTTTTCTGAATGCAAAACCCTCTATCTTTTAAAATAATTAATTTATAAATTTTTTTTTGAATAATTTCATCATGCATTACATGTTTTCATACTAATTTTTGCATTCTGAACATGAATTTCTCAACAAAATTCCAGAACTATGATTTTAGTCCACTGATGCTAATTTTTTCTGAAAATTCGACTTTTTTGAAAAATATGACTCAAAATTTGGATGTCTTGTGTACATTATGAAACAAAAATCGCGATGCTGATTAGCATCTGTGGACCAAAATCAGGTTTTTAATTTTTTTACTATTTTTTACATAACATATTCTACAGTTTGTCAACTTTTAAGATGAAGTAAAAAAATATTTTTTGTCTTAAAAATCAGCACCTGTGGACCAAAACCGCGATTTCGGATTTTTTTTTAAGCCGTTTTTAATAAATCACGTTACAAATTTGCCGATGTCGTAAGTGAAATCGTAATAATTAATTTTTATTAAAATGCAAACCCCTGTATCTGATCATTTTCATTCATGTACTTTATATTTTTGAGAAACAAAACCCTCTATCTATCATAAAATCCCCAATAGTGAAAAATTTTAAAAACGAATTATATGTGAGATTCAGTAGTTGATTTAACAAAATATTGTGGAATACCGAATTTTTATTACTCTAACAATACACAAAATAAACAGTTTTTTGGCTCTCCTGAAAAGTTGAGTTTCTTTAGATAGAGGGTTTTGAATATAGGCCCTCGATATGTACTTTAGAATGTGAATGTTGCATTGTCGAAAAATACGACTTTTTAGTCTAAATCTCAGTTCTCAGGATTGGAATAAAATTCATCGAGTACAACGATTAAATATTGATAAAAAAACATATAAAGAATTTTTCTAGCAAATATCAAATAATCAATTTAATGTAATTGCCTACTGATGACGTAGAAGTGGCTACAGAAACCATGGTCTAGGGTAAATCCACATTTAATTTAATCTTTAGAAGACACAATTTTCTTCTTCAATCAGAAAAACACAAACAACAAATTAAATACACTTGGCTTACGCCGAAAAAATATAATAAATTAATAAAATTCATCTAGTACGACGATCAAGTATCTTTGGTGTCAAAATTACATCAAATGGATTGTTATATCTAGCACGATTTTGACTTACAAGACGACACACGATACGGATTAACCGTTTTCATTAGTTACATAGATCAGAAATATTATCTTTACTAAAATCTTATTATTTTAATATATTTTCTATATGAGGCATTCCACAACCAATGTCCAGCGAAAAAATAGGTTGTATGGATAGCCCTATATGGAACTAAGAAAATTGCGTTTTTGTTTTTTCAATTTTTCAAAAACTTGGCTTAGGAGGCGTAGTCAAATATTGGAAAAATGGTAAAATTTGTTTCGAGTTGCATTAGTTAAATATTTATCAAATTAAAACGGAATTTAAAAAATTTACATTCTTGTATAGTTTTGTATGGGCTATTTTCCATTTAAAAAAAAAAAGTAATTTTATCAAAAATCCGGCCACTTTTGTTTTTTAAATTTTTTTTTTAAGTTTAGATGTTTGTCTATTCAGAGAAAAAATATCAGACATTTGTTTTTCGTTTTTTTTTTTTGGAGAAAATCGCATTTGAATTTTGAATTTCATAATTTGCTTGTATTTTTTTGTTTCAACATAGAGTATGAGTAACATTTATGCAATTATTTAATACTCATTCGCAACGTTGGAACAAGAAAATACAAGCAAATTACAAATTTGTTATGAAATTTAATATGCAAATGCGATTTTCTCGAAAAAAAAGAAAAACATACGTCTGATTTTTTTTGTGTGTATGGACAAACATCTAAACTTTTTTAAAAAAAGTGGACGGATTTTTAAAAAATTGACTTTTTTAAGAAATGAGATGTTTCAGAAAGGGGTTTGAAAATTAAAAAAAAAAAATATTATTCGATAGCACCGTACAACACTACTTTTAACACCAGAACGAGACCTTATACACTTGATAGAAGAGCCCCTCTGGAGTAAACCTGCATTTACAGTTTTTCATTCGGTGATCATTTGCCCTTTTTAGAGGACTACTTATTATTTTTACACTTAACTAACAAAGTGAGAAGGATGAAATTTAACAATGTGTTGGTTAGAGTGCCCAGAAAAAAAAACTTTTTTTTTTTTTTTTAGGTCTTACCCCTAAATTTGTTCCTTTTAATGAAAAAAAAAATCGTTTTTTTTGTGGATTTATAAAATTAAATCTTAAGGTCGCGCTCGCGGCTTTTTTACGAAAATCTACGAATTTACGATTTTTAAATTATTAAAATTGTTTAAATGCTTTAAATTGGTGAAGTAAAAAAAATTTAATCAAAAAGGAGAATTACGCTAAAAATAAGTATCGTCCATTCCATAAGATATTGCCCATTCCATGAGATATATCCCATTCTTTAAGAAATTTTACATAATGCCATGAAATATTGCATGAAAACACCTTTAGGAATTAAAGATAGGTTGCTGGTATGTTCAGAAAAAATGTTGGGGGGTAAAAGCTAAGGGGGGTCAGCCTTGCTTTCTACCCTTCTAGGAAGCCCCGTGAGGGCGGTAGGAGCGGATTTATAAAACAAAGTTATAAAAAAAGGGGATCACCTTAAGGGTTAAAGATAGAGGGTAAGTGTGTTCTAAAAAAATGTTCGGGTTGAAAAACTAATGGGGTCGGTCATACATTTGACTCATCTAGAGGCAAAGTTAATTTTTTTTATTAAAATGTTGTTTTCGTATGGAAGTCCCTACAGGGAGTCGAGATAGGGTTTAGGTATGTTTGTAAAAAAGGTTAGGGTGACAAAATCTTACATTTTATCCAGTTTTTGGCGACTCTGGGGCAGTTGTGGGGCTTAATGTGAATTTTTACACCTACACGCCCAACAGAAAAAGCCCCACAACTGTCCAGGAGTCGCCTAAAAAGAGGTAAAATGTGGGGCCGGCCCCCATTAATTTTCCATCCCAAACATTTTTTCCAAATATACCAAGGCCCTATCTCCAATTCCTAAGGGGGCTTCCATACAAGGATTACAACTGCTCCTACCTCTAACTATCTTAAGGGTGGATCTGGAGAAGTCAAATATATGACCGACCCCCAATAGTTTTTCAACCCCAACATTTTTTCAGACACACTTTCCATCTATCTTCAACCATTAAGGTGGCCCCCATAAAATGCTATTTATTTTTTCAAAATTTTTTTATTAAATCCACTCCTACAGCTTCAAGGGGCCTCCTAAAGGGGTAAAAAGTAAGACCGACCCCCTTAACTTTTACCCCCAAAAATTTTTTCTGAATATACCAACAACCTAAATATCTTCAATTCGTAGAGGTGATTTCATGCAATATTTCATGACATTATGTAATATTTCTTAAAAAATGGGATATATTTCATGGAATGTGCAATATCTTATGGAATGGACGATACATATTTTTAGCGGAAGTCTGCTTATTGATGAAATTTTTTTACTTCACCAATTTAAAGCATTTTAACAATTTAAATAATTTAAAAATCGTAAATTCATAGATTTTCGTAAAAAAGCCGCGAGCGCGATTTTATGATTTTATTTTAAAAATCCACAAAAAAAAAACGAAATTTTTTTCGTTAAAAGGAACAAATTTAGGGGGAGACCTAAAAAAAAGAAAAAAAGTTTTTTTCCTGGGCACTCTAGTGTTGGTTCATATCAATTTCCTTAACATATATTTTTTCCGGAAGAAATGGCTGGAAATTCTAAAGTATATTAAAGGACAATGTTTTGAAAGGACCTTATTGACATACTTTAAATCTGATATTACAAAACAAATATTTTTATTTTTATAGAAATATTTTTTTAACTTTAAATGTCCTTCAATACTTTAAAGTCCTCTAAAAAGGACAAATGATCACCGAATGAAAAACTGTAAATGCAGTTTTACTCCAGAGGGGCTCTTCTATCAAGTGTATAAGGTGTCTTTCTGGTGTTAGAAAAAGTTGAAATTTGTCTTACAGTGTAGCCCATACAAAACTATACATACAAATTTGACCATTTTTCCAATATTTGACCACGCCTCCTAAGTCCAGTTTTTGAAAAATTTAAAAACCAAAAACGCAGTTTTCTTAGTTTCTTATAGGACTATTCATACAACCAATCTATTCAGAAATTCACGGGACACATGTTTTTCTGTAGCGAGACATTTGGTGTGGAATGCCTCATATGTATGTCAATTAAATACATTTTCTGTTTTTTCTCTATATCTGTGACTTCTTCGTTGTCTTTCAGAGATTTCTATAACACTATGCAAACAAATTTAAAGTGATCGAGTGTATCTTGAATGAGCCAAAAAATTATGTAAATGAATCTAGGCTACCAGTTTACCAAACCCCCAAACGGCTTTAAAAACTAATCTCTATTTTGTTATGGCCCAAAAAGTATATTTAAACCTTTATTCGAGCAATTTAACAAAACTTTGGTGAAAAATAGAAATCTGTGTTTAGTTTTGAAAACAAGACCAAAATCAATTCTTGAAATGTCAGTTGAAGGGTTAATATGTTCTAAAAAAACGCCATATTTTACTGAAGGCATTTTAACTAATTCTTGAATGAGCCAAAAAATTATGTAAATGAATCTAGGCTACCAGTTTACCAAACCCCCAAACGGCTTTAAAAACTAATCTCTATTTTGTTATGGCCCAAAAAGTATATTTAAACCTTTATTCGAGCAATTTAACAAAACTTTGGTGAAAAATAGAAATCTGTGTTTAGTTTTGAAAACAAGACCAAAATCAATTCTTGAAATGTCAGTTGAAGGGTTAATATGTTCTAAAAAAACGCCATATTTTACTAAAGGCATTTTAACTAATTTTTTAGCTCAGAAAAATATTTATTATAGTTTTTTCTAAACGCTTTAAAAGAACTGCAGTGAAACATAACAAAAACTAGAGCTAGTTTTCAAAAACCCTTTTGCGGTTTTGGTCTACTGGAAGTCTGCTTTATTTTTTTTTGGTTTCATTCAAGATATAAATTCGTGTTGCACATTAAAATTGACAGATTTTACAATACTGTTTTAGAAAATTTTTGCTTAAGCCTATCGGTGGTAAGATGATTAAGTAAAAAGGATATCAAAATAATAGTATTCTCCTTGATTACTGCTGATTCCCCACGTTGGGCGCCATTTATGTAACACTTCAAGTAGACCCTTCCCTTTTAGAGACAAAAAAACTAGCGGCCATGCTCGTGGTTTAACTTAAAAGCTGACATGCATTTTGACGCCCAACATGGGGCCACAGCTATTTTAATTAGCTACGTCAGAAATATTACCTTAACCAATTGTAAGTAAAATCTTATTATTTTGATTACAATATGTACATTGTTTATCTCCCAAGAGCTAGACTAACCAGTGAGTTGCGAGTGATGCATAAATAGCGCACAACGTGGGACCTTACAATTAGTGACAAACAACGTAATTCTTATTATTTTGATTTATTTTCATTTTGCATGCATCTTAACACCAACGACTTAACAAATCAACCGAAAAAGTATGTTATCAAAACCACGGATTAGAAGAAACATATTAATATATATGGACAAAAAATTAAAATAATAATAATTACGTTGATTT
The DNA here is from genome assembly GCA_963921195.1 of Pegoplata infirma. Lineage (NCBI taxonomy): Eukaryota > Metazoa > Arthropoda > Insecta > Diptera > Anthomyiidae > Pegoplata > Pegoplata infirma. The sequence continues at coordinate 134,219,652 of OY992540.1, read as the reverse complement.
AGATTGAGGCCCCTTGTTGGGAGCCATTTATGTAGCACTCTCAACTAACTGGTGAGCCTAGCTCTTAGAAGACAGCCGCTTTCGGCGGTGCTCATGGTATTGGGGTGGAATCCTGTTTACTTCAAGACAGTTTAGAAGCAGCTGGAATGCAATTCCAAGAGACAAAAACAAATGACTGAATAAGAAAATTGTGATAAAATAAATTTGAAAAATAATCTCGAAGGAGGCAAGATTCTATACCAATACCCCGAGCTTTGTCAGTAACTCGTTTTTTCGTATGGAATGGTCTCGCCGGTGTGTTATGAGTTTTACAAATATGGTGCCCAACGTGGGTCCTCACTTTTTTGTATAAATTGGTCTGCGCTTACTTTAACTTTTATGTTAAGAATTTGATAATAGTACAATGACAAACTGAGCAATATTCATTTCATTTTAATTTCTTCTTTTAAAAAAAATTCTAAAATTGGGCACACAATTATCCAAGCTATTTTCTATGCAAGTTAAGTAACTGGGCAATTGGAAAAGTTTTACATATTTATAGAAAATATATATCAAGTATTTTTTATAATAATTAATTATATTCTTTCAAAGGGTTATTTAAGGTAAGTAATTTTACAAAATCGTGTAAACACAACATCAAGATTATTTTTTAAAAAAAAGGGGGTAAGGAAGGTGTAGTAAAAAAATAGTTACGTATCAGATTCATAGACCAATTACAAAAATTTTTACATAGAAAAAAAGACAGACAGATAGAGAGAGAGTTTAAGAGAGACAGTTTGAAAATAAACGTATTGTTTGACAACAAACTTAAAATTGTAAACATAGAGAAAGAAAATGAGGTTTAGTAAATTTGACAGATTTGTCAAAATCCCTAAACTGTCATATAATTATAGGAATTTCGAAATTGTTTGACATTTCTGTCATTTTGATATTCTCATTTTCTAAGCCCTATGCTTGTTTGTTATTTTTGTTGAAATAGAAAGTGTAGAACAGAAAAAAAAGAAAACATATTTTGAAATTTATTTATGTGAAAAAGATGATAAAAGGGTGTCTTCTTTTTCGTTTTAGGGTTTTTGTGAATTAATTGTTTTTTTTTTTGTAATTAATTTTTCAATTTTGAATTTAGCCTAATCTTACGTCGGGGAGGCGGTCGTAACAGATCGTCAAGTGAAAATGTACGCGCTGCTGCCCCTCCCCCTCCTGGTATTGGATTGGGGCTGCTGAGGCTCAATAATGATGGTTTTCTTATACCCAATCTGTTGAATATGGAACGAGGTGCGCCCGGTGCGTTATTGACAGTTGTTTGTGGTATGGCAGTTGTAAATTGCAATTGTTCTCGCAATGATGTGTGATGATGATGTCCATGTAAAGAGGTACCAGGTGCTGTTAATTTGGAAAAAGTAGATTTTTTTTTATTTAATTAAAGATTTTGTTTTGTTGTATGATAATAAAGGTAGAGACAATAAAAAGAAGAAAGAAGAATAAAAAAGAAGAAAGAAATAGTAAGAAAAAAAAATTTGGCAAACATGTAAAAATTATTGTTAAAGATGTTTTGTATTAGGAATATAAAAAAAAATAAAATTTAAAAAATATATTTTGCCTTAGATATCTTAAAAGTAAATAAATACATATTCGAGAATGTTGGCATCATTTAAAGAAATTGAACGCGAGAAGGCTTAAAACACAATGTTCGACTAGATTGTGCAGGAATGAAAAGATTTAAGAACCCAGATCGAATTTTGCAAAGTCTTTTAATGGAAACAGGGTGATAGTTTAGGGTATTAAAATATCTTAAAAACAAGTGAGAGTGTTATATTCGGCTGTGATACGCTCCAACATGTTAAAACATAGAATAAAAATTTCAAGGGGCGTTTTTTTTGGGAGAGGGGGTCGGTGGGGGTGGTGTGAGATACCTTCCCAATCGCGATAAATGTTTACTTATTTATTTATTATGCTTTTTAAACTTTAGTACTACCATTTTTTTTATTGATTCAACGCCCACAAAAGGGGGCGTGCCAAAAAAAAAAACGAAATTTTCTAGACCTCTGGGTCAGATGCAGGAGTTTGAACTCCTTCTGACATAAAAAAGTTTCATTTGTTTAACAAAAATGCAGGGTCCCCGACCGATATTTCGATGAGTTACACACAGAATGACAAAGTGAGTATACCCCAAAACTGTGGTTGGAGGGTATAATGGCATCGTAAACGGCCGCCGAATATTGGCTGTTTCAACTGTCATAAACTGCATTGGGGTCCTAATCTTTTTTTTTTTTTAAGATTGACAAAATCCGTCCAAAAATAGCTGAAAAGTGATTTGGATCCGAAAAAGGAGCCTGTTGACTCAAAACGTCAAAATTCTACCCCTTTAAATCAGCGAGTTTTTCACCGATCTCGTTCAGAATTGGTGTGACAACTCCTACCCGATATACTTACCTCATGTCCAAGTTTAAGCCTCATCGAATGAAATCGCTTTCAAGTGTGTTCACTTGGGGTATTTTCCCCTAAAAGTACGAATTAAAAAAAAAAAATAAAACACACCAAATAGAGATAATTTCATTTTTATACCCTACACCTCTATGTGGTACAGGGTATAATGAGTTTGTGCTGATGTTTATAACTCGCCAAAATACCTTCAAGTATACCGATCGATTCAGAATTACTTTTTGAGTCGATTTGGCGATGTCCGTCCGTCCGTCTGTCTGTCCCTCCGTCTGTCCATCTATCGGTTTAAGCACGATACAGGTCGCAATTTTCAATCAATTGATTTGAAATTTGAAACTTAAGCATCTTTTGGCCCAATCCTATTGAAATTGGAGAAAATCGGTCCATGTTAAGACCTGGCTCCCATACAAACGCCCCCTTTTGGATTCGGCTTAAATGACTCTAATAACCGTATTATAATAGATATCGCTTTGAAATTCAGCAGGTTATCAAATGTTGCACAAATCACTATTCCAAATTTTAAAGGAATCGGGTCAGTACTTCTGGTATTCCCGTACCAACCACCTTCCCGATATTCACATAATTCCCTCAAAGTTCATAAAAATGAAAATATTTGATAAAAATTTTATTTTTAGGTGTTACACGTGTTCTTTAGTAACCTAATCAAATCGGAATATATTTGGACCATTTTGGACTTACAAGGGAAGTCTCCCTAGTGTCACCCGCGGAACTTTATGGAATTGGTTTTATTTTGTAGATCAGAAAAAATAAAGGGACACATATTTTTTTTAGCGGCCCAAATTCATATTTAGGGGGTAAAAAGGAGGGGGGAAGACAAGGCAATTTTTCAGTTTTTTTCGTTTATCTCCTATATTATGCAAAGAAACCTAGTCATGTTACATACCAAATGAAAGGTCTTTGGAAACCCTATCTACGTGTGCTAAGAACGTGTCCAAACATGCACAACTTTTCGTCATATTGAGTAAAATACCAACATTTTAGGACATTTTTGTTAATAAGTCGAAAAATATTAACCGTTGTTAGCACCACGAGATAGGTATTTTTAATACCTTTAATCTGATACCACACATGCCTATATTAATTTTGTTTAAATAGGCGTAAATCGTAAAAAACTGAAAAAGGGCAATTTCCCCCCATTCAAATTGACCTCCCGCTAAAAAAAATACGTGGCCGCTAAAAAAAATACGTGTCGACTTAATTTTCGTTCTTAACAACACATCCAAATTTCATAACATCGGCGGGTGACACCAGGGAGACTTCCCTTGTTAGTCTCCCATATAAAAATTTCGACCAAAATTCAGTTAAATTGGTCTATTGACAAAAAATAAACCAATTCCACTAAAATTTGATCTGTGTGTGCTTTCAAAACTAATTAAATAGCTAACAAAAGACAGATACAATCGGTCCATGTTTGGACTTGGGACCCATTTTCAGGAAAACTCTGGTGTAGGGTATCATATGGTCGGTTTTGACCGACTATAACTTTCTTCTTATTTATTTTGTCTTATTCAAGATCAAATTTGTTACACAGTGTAATCGGAAAATTGACTTTAGTTCAACCTCTTGTTTTTCAATAGGATAAGTCTCAGATTCTGATTTATATTTTTGCAGAATTAATCTCGGTTTCTTTATCTGTTTTCTTCTAGATAATTTCACAAATGCATCAGAAACTTCGATTTTTTTCTAAGTTTTTATTTCGTTGTTTCAACTAAATATTCAATTTGACCAATCAAGAACCTTTTTTTTTCAAAATAAAATTTTAATATTCATTGCATCAATCTATTTCTGTGGGTTTTAAATCTGCATCATCCCAAAGTTTTTTCTTCAATTAGAAACTGCTCCAAAAATATTCTTAAATGTCCCAACAGTAATTTGTTTGTCTTAAAAAAAATTCTTTTACTGTAATTAAATTTTTGTTATGACAAATTAGTTGCTGTTTAAATTAGCATATAAGAATATTTTCCGACGGACTCTTTCGAAATCTAGCAGAACATTGTGTTTTTGTAGCTAAAACACACCATTCGTTTCATTAAATTGCTAAATGTTCAGCAATATAAAACACTTACGCCTATTACGATCAGCTTCTTCGGCCAAAAGCTTTTCGATTTTTTCTGGAAAATGTCGCTTCGCACACCAAACCAAACCTATAACAGCTAAGACCACAAATACAGTTATTAAACCCAACCAAAAGGGTTCCTGCAGCATACGCTCCGATAAAGGTTTGTAAGGTATGTGAAGCATACGTTTTTCACAGCGATGACCCTCCCACCAAGCATAGCAACTATGGAGAGAGAAGATAATGGAGAAAAGGAGAAAAAAAAAATTACAACTTTTTGAGATCTATTCACAGAGGAGATAAAATTGGACGAACAAATTGTGCTGACTCGAAACAGAACATTTTCGTTATTTAAACAAAAACTCATTTAATTAAATGTGATTTGATGTGGTATGGTTAGGTCATATCTGGTATGATCTGTTCATGTCTTATTATATACAATTTTATCTAATCAGATAAGGATCTGTTATTAATCAGATAAAATATTTCGTAAATGATTACCAAATTTGAAATCTGATAGATCTGATCAGATAGAATTTTATATTATATGATATGAACATATCAGACCAGATATGATCAAATTAGAATAAATATAATAATTTTTTAAACACGAGTTTTAAGATCTAATCAAAATTTATTAAACTTAAAACATAATTTGTAGCACAATTTGTTTATCTCCTCCTCATTCTTCGTGTTATTCTCTTTTAATTTCTACTTACCGACAAAAGAAACCACCATTTTTTTCTATACAGATACCACGTCCCTCACAAGGATTATCAGCACAAGGTCTTTGTTTTTGTTCACATGTTGTACCCATATAACCCGGTTGACATTGACACTATAATGAATTGTTAAACATAGATGGGGGTGTTTTTGTTTTAGGGATTAACTTACTCATCATCATAATCAGTCGTGCTTAAAATAATGCTTTGCTCTCTATTAGCACTACGTGTTAATATTTACCTTAAAATTATTTGTAGTTAATTCACATTTACCAAAGACACAGGGTTCCAATTCACACAAATTTAAACCACAAAATCTACATATTTAAAAAGAAGTGTTTATGATTTAATTTGGAAAAAACAATAGAAATCCTTTTTCCTTTTGTTAAAAATGTTTTTTTGTTTATGTAACGAAAATGTTTAAACTTACCTTCCGGTAAAATGCCCCTGGCACTGACAATAACTTGTTCCATTATTTACCACACATTTACCATTATACTGACAAGGATTCGGTTGACAGGATTCGACAGTTTTATCCCCAGATGCTAATTTCATTTTGTAATTATTATCTGAAAAGCATTAAAATATAAAACAATATGAGAGTGAGAGAGAAAAGAACAAATTGGACAAAATACAAGCAATACACTAAAAAAAAAATAGTAGAAAAACAACTTTTCTTAGCGTACACTCAAAAAAAAAAAACTGTAAAGTTAGCAAAAAATTTAGTTAAATTTAACTAAAAAAACACCTGATTTTGAACCTACTAAATTTCTAGTCAATTTTACAAAAAATATTTAGTTAACTTTTCGTAGAACTAAAAATTCAGCTGAAAATTTCGTAACATTTTTTATTAGTTGAATTCAGCTAAACTTTTTGTAAAAAATTTCAAGTTTGTTAAATTTTGGTTTTAAACACTAACACTTCACTTATTTTTTTTCACAGCATTAAGTTCAGCTTAAGTAGGACTTATGAGATTTGCATAGGAGGCTACACAAGAAATGTTTAAAATTTTTCACTTGACAAAAATGTTACAAAAAATCAGCAAATTAATTAGTAAAAATTCGTAAACTCAGTTTTAAAGTCAACAAAAAAATTAATTCAAAATTTGTACAAAACTAGTATTTTCGTAAATTGAACTTAACTAAAAAAAGTAGTTAAAACGCTGATTTTAACTAAAAATTGCTAAAAAGCCAGTTAACTCGAGTTAACAAAAAAAATTTGTTAACTTTACAGTTTTATTTTTTTGAGTGTATTAGCAAAATTTTTAGCTGCTGTCATATAGACTGGCATTTTTTTTTTGTATAATAAAAAAGTTTTCTTTTCGATTTTGATTGTCTGGTAAAATTTTTATTCTTTAAGCGTAAAACTTGTGTGGTACAAATTCGAGGTCAATCGGATTAAAAAAAATCTTAACTGGATAGATTTCGCTGTCATCAGTACATCAGTAGATCGACTTAAAATCGATCGAGGATTATACATATATATACTTTATGGGGTTCTAGATCAATATTTCGGGGTTTGAAAAACTTATATATACCCTATATCACCAGAGTAGAGGGAATAAAAACGGCTGCCCCAATTTATGGGGTCAAACTTCCAAACTTAGCTTGAAAATACATAAGCTATGACCATTTCAAAAGTCATGGCCATCGATCTAGTATTTACTGAATGAAAAATATATTAAAAAAAAAATAAAGGTACTATTTCCAAAAACGACTTAAATCACCTATAATTTTTTTGGAATTACGCCACTACATTTCTGCTCGCATCTGCTAACTTTTGGTTTAAAACATTCTGTATTTACTTTTAAATAGATGAAAGTGTTGTTGTGTGTTTTACTATACACAGAAACAAAATTTTGATTAAATTTTTAACACTATTGAGTAAAAAATTACTCAATTTTGCACCAGTAAACGATTAAATGGTATTGAATAAACTTTTAATAAATGTGTGCCAAAAAATTTAAGTAAGTTTTTAATTGACACAATGTTAACTTTACTCAACATTTTTCGTTTTTTTTAATTAAGTTTTTAATTGTGACAAGTAAAAATTTACTCAAAATTGATATATTTTTTTAAAAGTTTAAAAAAGTTTTTTTTTTTTACACAAAAAAAAAAAAATTCAAACTTTTACCAAAGATCTGCGGGTATCATAATTTTTTTGAAGAATTAAGGGGAGCTTAAAAGAATGCCGGTATTTTTTTGAAAAAATTTTCTCTCCTTAGGGTGGTTCAAAGTAGAGATGGGCGCGTGAGTGAATTTTGACTCACGCACGCTCACGCTCACGAAATAAAAATATTGCTCACGCACGATCACGCACGAAATTATTTTTTCTGATCACGTTCACGCACGCTCACGTGAGTAAAAAAATTTTTTCTCACGCTCACGAAATAATCACTCTCACGATGACTCACGAAGTTAAAATTAACTAATTTTTATTTTACTTTTTTCGAATTCGTGCACAAAAAGTATTTAACTTCCTTAAAACAATAATAAAAATTTATTTAAATAACAATTTTTTATTAATTACCCGCTAAATTCAATAAAATGACGATTTTTTTACTTGTTTTCTGTTTTAAACAGCACAAAACAATCACGCAAACTCACGAAACAAAAATTACTCACGCACGCTCACGCACGAAACAATTTTTTTTAATCACGCGCACTCACGATCACGTGAGTAAAAATAAATTTCAATTACGATCACGCGTGAATCACGAAAAATTCGTGTCACGCGCGCATCTCTAGTTCAAAGCATCTGAAAACGCGAATTTCGTGCTGATTACACTAGTCGATTCTGTAGCAAAAATAGTACAACGGCCGATTTTTAACCTCTTAAAAAAATTTCCAAAAACCCACCACAGAGGGCAGAAATATAAGGTTTTTCCATTTTTTAAAAAAATTAATTTTTTAAATACACTGCGAATCACATCAATAAGGAATCGAGTTTTTCACTTTTTAATCGAATATATCTCTGTAACGAATAGACGGAAAAATATAAAAAAATGCACTGTTAGAGACCATTATCTAGCTAATAATGTCAAATAATAACAATAATCAAAAGACTGAAAGAAGTCGTTTAAAAAAATATTTTTGGCAACTTGTTAAAAAATTACTAGTTTTTTATGAATCACTTGAATAAGGAATTTTGGAATACAGACCAAGCAGGACCTGAATCCAATTTTTTATGGATAGCAATTCCTAAAACAATAAAAACATAACAGTTTTGTTGCGAATTTCAATAAAAATGAGACTCACAACAGCTCTTAGCTCTTCCGAAAAGAAAAAAGTTCTAACTTTAAAGTCCAAAGTGTTAAATGCCGTTGAAATCGCGAAAATTATAGTGAGGGGCAAACGTATAAAATGCAATTATTTAAATAACATTAAGAACTATGGAAAAAACATGAATGGGCGAACTTAAATGGCAACAACAGAACGAGATCGACCAAAATTTTAAGAATTCCCTCGAATTCCACGTTGACAAGTTCCAAATTTCTCAAAGAAAGTGGTGATTTTGTGGGTATTTGTATAGTCCATCACGATTACAAATTAAATGAGTTTATAGTCTGTTGAAAATTGCAAAAAAAGCCACCACTTTATTCCAAACTTAAGAATCATCGATGGTAACGTACCCCATACCATAAAAGCACCTTCTATGATCTGTCTGCTATGCAAAAACTTATTTATTTATAAAAACCTATTGTCTCAAATCACCGAAAACAATTATATCCGTCTAATGCAACGGTATTATTTTTTTGTTCGTCGGAATAAATTACTTTAAAAATTTCTGAGACCGTGTCATTGTATTCCTGGCGAGATTAAGGCGCTGCTAACTACGTTTGGCATTCAGCTATTAATTTTTGCATAATTTTCGACGAGCACTGATCTCACTTGGCTTTTAAACGCGACGGACTGCACAAATACTCGCATTAACGCCACTTTCTTTGAGAATTTTGAAAGATGTCGGCGTAGAATTTGGGGGAATACTTAAACTTTTTGTCGATATCGTTGTGTTGTTGCCATTTTAGTTCGCCCATTCGTGTTTTTTCCATAGTTCTAAATGTTATTTAGATAATTGCATACAGCAGTTTTTTTCCTCTCTATTATTTCCGCGATTTCAGCGGCCTTTAACACTTTTTCAGTAGTTTTTCCTTTTCGGAAGAGCTAAGAGCTGTTGTGAGTCTCATTTTTATTGAAATTCGAAACAAAACTGTTATGTTTTTATTGTTTTAGGAATTGCTATCCATAAAAAATTGGATTCAGGTCCTGCTTGGTCTGTGTTCCAAAATTCCTTATTCAAGTGATTCACAAAAAACTAGTAATTTTTTAACAAGTTGCCGAAAAATAATTTTTTAAAGGAATTCTTTCAGTCTTTTGATTATTGTTATTATTTGACATTATTAGCTAGATAATGGTCTCTAACAGTGCATTTTTTTTATATTTTTCCGCCTATTCGTTACAGAGATATATTCGATTAAAAAGTGAAAAACTCGATTCCTTATTGATGTGATTCGCAGTGTATGAACAATTAAAATGCATTTCAGCTTAAACAAGTGGTACCAAAATTTCAGTTCTATCACAAGCCATTTAAAAGTAATAAGTAGAGATGGGCACATGAGCAGATTAGAGCGTGATCACGCGTGAGTGTGACTGAATTCAATTTTACTCATGTGATTGTGAGTGTGTGTGGCGAAAAAAATAGCGTGAGTGAGTGTGCGTGAGTAAGATTTTTACGTGAGTGAATGTGTGTGAGTCGTTTTTTTTGCGTGAGTTTGCGTGATTTATTTTCTCTTCATATTTCCTTTAGTACCCAAAAAAACAACAAAAAATTGGTAAAATTTGGCTTAACTTAGGATTTCATCCCAAAAAGATCCAAAAAAATGTTAAATTTCGCTGAACTTTAAATTTTGCTGAAAATTTTAAAAGATTTTTTCAAATTTTAGTTTTCGATTTTTTTTTGTACGAATAAAAGTTTCGTGAGTGTGAGTCAACGTGAGTGTGAATGAAGCTTGCGTGAGTGCACGTGACTGTGCGTTATTTCAAATTTATTCACGTGGTTGTGAGTGAGTGTGAGTAGAAAAAATATGCTAGTGAGTGAGTGTGTGTGATTTCAAAATTCCTGTCGTGAGCATGAGTGAGTGTTAGTCAAAAATCACTCACACGCCCATCTCTAGTTATAAGCTCTGAAAAATGGAGAAAAACACGTTTTTTGAGAACTTTGACCTCAATTTTCTCAAAAAGATGATGTGATAGAAAAATTTTAATACCAGATTCAGAAACAGCATCGAAATGTTAATAATGAGTTGTACGATCCCAGAATATTAACCAAAAATATGATAAAAAAAATGCTCTAATAATAAACAAAAATGTGTTTTTTGTGAACTTTGACCTCCATTTTCTCAAAAACCTGACGTCATGGGTAAATTTGGAAACCAGATTTGGAATCAGCATTAAGATGTTAATCGAAAACAAGTGTCCAGACCGCTGACCCATCTAAAAAATTTTCAAATGTCGGTCTGCGTTTTATAATTTTGTCATTAGAAAAATAACTTTGAAGTCTTATAACTTTTAAATGAATTGTGATAGATAGGTGCTTTTTATACCAATTTTCTTAGCAAGAACTCCCTCTTCATCGTGCATCACCAAAAAAATATATATTTTTTTTAAATAAACCGATATTTCCGCTCCCTATATTTAAGAGTTTAAAAAACTGTTATTAAGGGTATTCATTTCCGAAAATGTAAAAGTGGAAAAATGAAAAATGCAACATTCCACTCTCATTGATGTGAACGGGTACATAACAAAATTATGATACAAATTTTCCAAAAATAATTAAATTATTCGATGAATGAACCAATTAACTTAAAACTTACACTTTTTACTTGTTTTGTTAGTTTTTTTGTTGTATAATTCTTAATTTCTATTATTATAACCAAAATTATTTGTATACACATTTTCTTCTTAGAAAAATATCAAACACATTCTCAATAAGGGCTGCCGAGTTAGAAAAAGCCTTAAATAACAGTTGCATTTTTGGTACTTTTGTTGACTAGTAATGAATGGCAACGCTTTAAATAATTGGAAAAATGTAACTTTTTACTCTGATAATTTTACACTTGGATATAGGTTGTTTAAAATGCAACTTTTTAGTGGAAAAATTTTTCGTGTGTTTGTTGTAATAAAAAATTACATTTTTATAATTTTACATTTTTACAACCGAAAAAAAAAAACTGAAATGAATACCCTTGTTGTATTAATTTTTGCTGTAGAATCGACTGGTGCAACCAGATTTGCAATATATTCAGCAGTTTTTTTTTTCTGCAGAAAAATCCGGTCAAAATCCGCGTTTTCAAATGCATTGCACCACCCCAAGGAGCGAAAATTTTCCCAAAAAAAAACATACCGGCATTCTTTTTAGCTCCCCTAAATCCTTTAAAAAAATGATGATACTCGATAAACAGATGAAGTGACATAGTCACCAAATTTTTCTATGTATTAAAGACATAGAAAAATTTTATAAATATGACTTTATACTTTTATATACACCCAGCAAAAAAAATTCGAAGTAGTTCAAAAGGAAGTAGACTTAAACTACATAAAAAGTAGCAATTAGTGAATATTTTTTGTTGCAAAAAAAGTAGTTTACAATAACATCCAAATATGTCAATAAGAAGGAAAATAATATGGATTCCACTACTTTAGAACACTATAGTCGGAATGAGTTTTTTTTTTTATTTTTTTTTAACGTAATGACGATATGTTATATTGATCAGTGATCGATTCTGAGAAGTTCTATGAACATCCCTCCGTCTGTCTGTATGTAACACGATTCAGTCCAAAATAAAACAGCTATCCACCTGAAGTTTGGTACAAATATTTTTTATAGTCCTAGGTAGGTTAACCTACCTAGGACTAGGACCGGAGGCGAAAAGTTTCGGACCGGAGGGGAAAAGTTTCACCTTAGAGAAGCGAACCAACCTCTTAACGCAATTTTTTAGCGATCATTGTTTTTTTGTCAAGCAAATGAAACAATTTTATGTCGGATGAAGTATAAAGTCCTGAACTTGGACCCAATTTTTTGAGGTACGAACACTTTTGTGAGCGTAAATATGTATAATAGGGTTATAACTTTTTTATGTCAAAAAAAAGCTCATCCAACCACGCGATGGGCAATGTTGTACATGTAATAAAAATCTTTTCTTTAGTTCATTTTGATGAAAAAAAGTTCACGCACCAAATGCAATTTCTAAAACTTCTCAAGGAATATTTTTTTTTAACTTTTATATTATACCCTCAAATGATAATTATTTAAAAAATACACTACTGAATATTTTGAAAAATATTAATGCGACTGGGCCGCGACCTTACACAGTTAATTGCAATTTCCATCACATCAAGTTTTTGGGAAAATTGATGTCAAAGTTAAAAAAAAAATCGCCGTTTTGTTAATTTTTGCCAAATCATAGCGGATGAACCCGATATGATAGCGACTTAAAAATAAGTCGAGGCTAAAGCTTAAACATTGCTCTTAAGGATTCTGAACCCTTTTTTTTCAGTCGCCTTAGCCCCTAGGGCAGCGGTTACCAACCTTTTTGCCTCGCGTACCCCTAATTTTAAATTTTATCAGCCGCGTACCCCCTAACGAATTTTTGTTTTCGTTAAAAAAATTTACAAATATTAGAGTTAATTTTGAAATTTTTGATCTGCGGGTTTTTTTAAGGATTTAGGGGAGACCAAAACAATGGTATTTTTTTGGAAAAAGGTTCGCTCCTTGGGGTGGTTCAATGCATCTGAAAAGGCGGATTTTGAGGTGATTTTTCTGCAGAGCAAAAATGGCTGAAATATTGCAAATCTGATTTCAACAGTCGATTCTACACCAAAAACTAGAACTACGGACGTATTTTGAACTCTTAAAAAAAAGTTCTAAAAAAATATCACAGGGAGCGGAAATATATTTTGCTCGATTCTCGAATACGACTTCACCATTCACCAAATTTTTAAAAAAATCTTAAAACTCGAAAGAATATCAAATTTTTAAAAATTTGGTGAATGGTGAATGGTGAAGTCGTATTCGAGAATCCAGCACATTTTTTATTTTTTTGTTTTTAAAAATATTTTTTTTTGTTTTTTTTTTTAAATAATTTTTTTTAAATGTTTTTTTTTTAATACCAGGGCAGATCAATAATTCCGTGACTTTTCCAAAGAAACACCCTCGTATTTACAATGAAAGGGCATTTTGAGCTTAACAAAATGGTTCCCACTCTATCAAAACCCGTCGCAAAAATGCCCAAAAACACATATTTTGAAAACTTTGACATATTTTTTCTCAAAAACCTGACATCATAGACAAATTTGGGAACCATATTCGGAATCAGCATCGAAAGGTTAATCGAAAACAAGTGGTCGGATCTCAAAGAATCATCCAAAAATATCAAACAAATGATCTCTAAATTGCACAAAAAAAAGTTTCTTGTGAATTTTTACCTCAACTTTCTTAAAACCCTGACGTTATGGAAACTTCGGAAGCCAGATGCGCATTGGAAGGTTAATCTTAATCTTAATGTCCAAATTATTAAAATGTTGCGTACCCCCGCGGACATTTCGCGTACCCCCTAGTGGTACGCGTACCATAGGTTGGTAACCGCTGCCCTAGGGCACCAATTGTCTCTCAATGATGTCTTGTTCCCAAAAAAACGATTTTTGCCGCTACAAATCATATGAAAAAAAAACCTTAAGGCTTATAAACATGATTACAATTATTCTCCTGGTCACAAATCCGGTCTCCATACTTTTTAAGGGTAAAGCTCAAACATTGCTCTTAAAGACGTATAACTCAATTCATCAGTCGCTTCAACCTTTGGAGCACCAATTGTCTTTTAATAAAGTGTTTTCCCCCAAAACCTTTTTTTGATATGACAGCATTGAAATACAATTGGTGCCCAAAAAGTTAAGGCGCTGACCAAATGAGTTCTGCATCTTAAAGAGGAAAGTTTTAGCTTAACCATCGACTTAGTTTGAAGTCGCAATCACATCGGGTTCATCCGCTATGAGTTTCCAAAAATGACCAAAACGGCGATTTTTTTGAACTTTGACCACAATTTTCTCAAAAACCAGATGTGATGGAAAAGTGTGGAGGCCGGATTTTTGACCAGCAGAACTAATGTAATCAAGTGTATAAGGTCGCGTCCCAGTCGCATTTTCGATGTTTAGTAATGTTATTAGAACATTGGCATCGTCAGAATCGCTTACTAAATCTACTTCCTAATGAATTCTAAAAATACACTTTTTAAGTAGTGCAAAAATGCTCTTAAATAGTGATCTTAAAGATGTAATTAAACTTTACATATAAAAACTTAAACTATGACAACAGTATGAGTACTACTTTATATGTACTTAAAAAATGTAAAAAAAACTACTTATTTTGCGCGACACCGCCATGTTAAATTCACTAGAGTTTCAGCAAAGTTAGAACTACTTTAGCAGCAGTTGAACTACTTTTTATTAACATTTTAGTATGTTCTTTTTTTGCTGGGCATATACAAAAAACTATAAACTAAATGAGAATTCTAAGAACTAACAGAATAAAAAAAATAAAAATTTTTTTAAATTATTTACTTTAATTTTTTTAAAAACTTTTGAGTACATTTTTAATAGTGTCAATTAAAAAATTACTCAAATTTTGTTTGAAACTTAAACAAGTGATTGCTCAAAATTTCTTCCCCCATATTTTTTTCTGTGTACGGTCTCCTAAAAGGATATTCTTAAATGTTTATACCAAATGTAGGTGTTTGCAACATAATCTACTAATAGGAAAAGGTACACTCAAAAAAATAACTTAGTCAAAATATTAGTAAAAGGTGTTGTAATTTACTTCAACCAAACTTTAGCAAAAAAAATTGTAAAAATTTAACTTTTACAGTTTTTTTGGCAATTTACTATTGGTGAAATACAATAATTTTTTGGTATTTTTACTATATTTTCTTGCTAGTTTTTTTTTTTTTATTTTACTATAATTTTAGCAAAAATATTAGTATTTTCCTTAAAGAAATGGTAATACTTTTTATTTTTTTTTCTTAGTTTAAAAAAAAAAATTGTTTCAAGTGTTCTAGTGTGAAAAAAAATCATTGCAGATTGATGATACCATAGCAACACCATAGCAAAGTAGCCATCCATCAACTGCATGTGCGCTGAAAAATAGGCTACACAATTTTTAGTATTTTTTACCATATTTTTTGCTAATTTTACCATATTTTTTGCTAATTTTATATGAAAATTTTTTAAAATTTGCCACCTAAATTGTTAATAAAAAGTTAATAATTTTGAAAAATTATTTTTTTAAAATTTTAACACATAGTTAGATATCTAATCTTCAATATCCAAAAGTTTTTTTTTTTATTTTTTTTTTTAAATACATGTGAAAAAAATTAAAAATTCGAAAAAAAATTGTTAATTTTTTTACAAATTTTACCTGAAAATGTAAGAAATTTCTTGTGTAGACTACTACGCAAATCTCATTTGTTCTACTTAAGCTAAAAAAATGACGCAAAAAAAATAAAAAAGTGAAGTGTTGTTCTTTAAATTTTTTGTTTAAAGTGTTTAAGTGAAAAAAAAATCATTTTGGATTTTGATGTTGTTGGAAGTCCAGTTACTGCAACTACAGCTGCTGAGAAGAAGGCAAAAGAAGATGCTGCCACCATCAAGCCAAAGAAACCATCCAACAACTGAAGTAATATGCTGCTATTACTACATTTAAAGAATGTGGTGCTCAAAAACAGGCAAAAATTTTTTTAGTATATTCACCAAATTTTAAATCAACTACTAATCAGAGAAAAAAAATTACTAAATAAAACAGTTTTTTTTACCAAATTACAAATTTTTTTTATCTATTTCAATTTTACCAATTTTTTTTGGTAATTTTACCATATTTTTTGATAATTTTACAAGGTTGATTTTTTACAAAAATAAAATGGTATTCTTGTAATTTTACCATTTTTTTTCCTAATTTTTTGATTAGCAAAATGGTTTTGCTAATATTACCAAAATTTTTGCAACGTCCAAAACTACAGTTTTTTTTGCTAATTTTAACCATTTTTTTTTGCTAGTTTTACAATATTTATTTTTTGAGTGTAGTATAGTATTGCCATTGTTGTTACTATGTTTTTTTTTTTTGCTACTTAATCATAATTATCTCTTACTTCCCCTATAGAGCTTTGTGGTTTTAATAATTTCAACTTATTTTAACACAGTATTAAATGTTTTAAAATTAAATTGTTTAATTTGCATAAAAAATATTATGCCAACAAAAACTAAAATAAATAAAATAAAAACGAATAAAGTTAAGGTCATATCGCTCATTTACTTGTATAGTGTCATAACTCAAAATATTTGATTTGACAGAAAACGCATTTAAAGTTTACATTTGTAACTGGGTTTCCATTAAAAAAGTCCGGTATATAGAATATGTTATAATGTCGTGTTTTCTTCTCAAACGATGAATTTAAAAGATATTAATACAAATTTTTGACACAATATAAAACATGACATAACGAACAATTCTGTATCATTTACTCAAAAATCAAGTTTTTTGAGTTATGACACTATAAAAGTAAATGAACGATATGTATTTACTTTACAAGTATTTATGTAAATACGGATATACGAGTTGAGTATTATATAAATATATTTTGTCTGTATTTTATACGTTTCGTAGTTTCATATAAATATACATATTTTATTTGAGTGTTTGTCTAGGCGGAAGTTTGTGGAAGGATTTCATGGAAATAGTATGCATATGTTTTATGTTTTATCATATTTAATATGCATTTTTTTTAAATGTATTAAATTGTGATGTTTATTAAATACTGTGATAATTTAAAGATATTTTATATTATAAATCTTAATTTATTTCAATTAGTGATAATTGTTTAAAACAATGAAATGACAGATATAATAATACAGTGCTACGAAACTGAAAAATGAATATATTTTAATATCGCGAGATATTAAAATATTTTTGTTATATTGTTTAAAAAAGAAAAGTAGCTGTCCAAAACTTAAAAAAAAAAAAACATTTAAATCGATTAAGAAGTGAATGAGTTAAGCTAAGTTTGGTTATAAAATGTACCATGATCTAAAAATTAGTGAAATTTGATGCAGAAAATATTCGTAGAACATTTTAACCCTTTAAATACACGTTTTAGTGGGCTTCTATGATAGTTTTTGAAAAAAGGACTTACATGACCACTTAAAATGACCGTTAGAGGGTTAATATGTTTTTAAAAAAGAAGCACCATAAAATTTTACTTAAGGCACCTAAGAACATTACTTAGCTCAGAAGTATATTTACATAATTTATTTCACTTTTTCCACTCATCATTCAAAAAACTTCAGTGGACCACAAAAAAAAATGTAAGTACGTGACCGAAATCCTTTGGGGGTTATAGTATACTGTTAGGGTATTTTATTTATTTTTTTGTCTCAAGCCAAATACATCACCTCAAATTTGTTGAACAGAGTGCAATCGATGCCTCACTTTTTTAAAATTTACAATATGTACTTTAAAGACTGGGCGCGTATGATTTATATTGAATTATTATAACATTGCTCATACGTAACCTGACCAACCATCCCGCTTTTGGTGGGATTATCCCGCTTTTTGAAGTCTCATCCCGCCTTGATATCCCATCCCGCTTTTTAAGCAAAAGTCCCGCTTCATCCCGATTTATCCCGTTTTTTGACTTTTAGAAAAGTAAAGTACAATTTATAATTTTTTAAAAATATTTTAAGTATGATTGTTCTGTAGTTTTTTTGTTATTTATTTTTGATCAAATAAATATGGTAACATTTAAATTTTTTTACCGTGTTAAAAAAATGTAAAGGAAATTACTTCTAAAATTGTGTTGGAATTCGAAAAAATTTCCAAAATATTTTTAAATGTTTATTGAAAATTAAAAAAAAAAAAATTTTTAAATTCAGAAAAAAAATTTGGTTTTTAGACGTGGCCAAATATAGTAAAATTTACCAATTTTTGCAATGACATAGCATTTTATTTAATTTTTTTAACGGTAATTCAACAATTCTTGCAATTTTGAAACACATTTATTAGAGTTTTATATGGGCTATCGATTGGCATTATTCTGAAATTTTTCAAAAAACAAATAATGCCAATCGATAGATCGTACAAAACTCTATTAAATAGATTTGTTTCGGAAAATTCAGAACTGAGTTACAGTAGAAAAAAAAAAAAATAAAACGATGTCATGCGAAAATTGCACAATTTTACCAAAGTTTACGAAACTTTGAAGTTCAAAACATTTTTCTCGAAAACAAAAAATAACTGCCATCTAAGAGTTTTACATTTTCTAGAGAATTTAATGAACTTTCATTTAAATTAAAAAAAGATAACAATTGCATGTTTTTTGCTACATCGATTTTTAGGTTAAATTCGGAAAATTCAGACATAGTTCTGAGTTTTATCCCAAAACAAATAATGCCAATCGTTAACCCAAACAAAACTATAAAATAAATGTATTTTGAAATAATGTAGAAGAAATTATATAAAGCAAATTGCTCAATTTAACCAGTTTTGATCTAGCCCATTTTTCCGAAAAGCATAAACTTTTGTTCCACGATTTTTAATTCCATATAGGGCAATAAGCTCCGTAGGTATGACTTTTATCCATTTTTTTTAGTGGTAAGTTTGAAATAAAAAGCCTCATATGCTTCAGAGTTATCTTTCCAAAGCAAGTATATTTTTAACAGACATACAGTCATAATAAAGACGGACGGACATCGCTATGTCGACCAAAGGTTCGAAAGAATTAATTCTTTAATTCAATTTCCTAATTCGAATTAAAAAAATAGAATTTGGCATTCCCTAAAATCATTCAACTTTCAAAATCATTGAATTAATTCTTTCAAGAATTCATTCCTTAAGAATGGTCATTCTTAAGGAATGAACTATTTTTTATACAAATCAATCTACTACAAATTGAATGGTGAAATTTTCTTATCATTCAATTTAAAACAGTGAAGCGCAACACACATACACACACATTTATGCTTGTGTGGGAAGCAGCAGACGAGACGCCAACAAAACAACAACCGATCGTTTACACACGAAGATGCTTAAAATGCACACAAGCAACACATTTTTGAAAATACAAAGGGAATGAAATAAAAAAATCATCATTCAATTTGTAATAGATTTGAATGATGAAAAATTTTGATCATTCAATCGAATGATTGCTTGCAAGGAATTAATTCTCTTGGGAATTAATTCAATTTGATTTAAGCTTTGAGAATTAAGCCTTTGAATTAATTCGTGTTGAATGCTGGTAAGAAATGATAATTCAAAACTTATTAAAACAGAATTAAACTTTTGGTGAATTAATTCTCAATAAAATTATAAAATTTTCCGACCAGTTACAAACGGAATGACAAACTAATATATATTCCCTATCGCTTATTGAAGGGTATAAAAAAATCCCGCTTTTTAGGTCAAAGTCCCGCTTTTTCAACCTTTCCATCCCACTTTTCAGCCAAAAACAGTTGGTCAGGTTACTCATACGGCACCGGTCACATTGGGCCACTTATATACATTAGAGTTCGTTTGGTGACTATGTCACTTTATCTGTTTAGCAAGTATCATAATTTTTTTGGAGGGTTTGGGGGAGATAAAAAGAATGACAGTAATTTTTTGGAAAAATTTTTGCTCCTTGCAGTGGTTCAACGCATCTGAAATGTCGGATTTGAGCTGATTTTTCTGCATAGCAAAAACGGTTGAATATATTGCAAATATGATTTCACCAGTCGATTCTACAGAAAATAATAATACAAGATCCATTTTTTTAACTCTTAAAAAAGTTCCAAAACCCCACCACAGAGGGCGGAAATATAATATTTTCCATTTTATTTTTTAATTAATTTTCCTCCCCTAAATCCTTAAAAAAAAAAAATGCTGATACCCACAGATCAAATTTTCAAAATTAACTCTTAAATTGTCTCTTTAGTTAATAATATATAATAGTTTTGATCACATGATCAATTATTTTTATTTATTCTTTTTATTTATTTTACAACTCATTTTTAATAAATTCCACCTAACCGAGAACTGGTAACAATGACCGTCGTCTCGTTGTAGCGAGAAAAACCAAGGGTTCTGGTGGGAATCGAACCCACGACCCCCACGTTGAAAGGCTAGCACGCTACCAACTAGCCTACGGAGGCCCCCTTTATAGAAATTTTATTATATTGATCTGCTGCGGGGTTTAAATCTAAGGAAAAGATTTAAAAATGTCTATGCCCATTATTTTAGGAAAAATAAAAGAGTACTTAAGTTTTTTTGCTCCTTTAGAATCCGAGTTTATAAATTTTTTTTTTTCTCAGAATTGTTTGCCGGGCGATCCTACGTTCCAAGTTTCTATCACCATTATTTTAGGAAATAAAACAAGTAGAAAAGTTAAATTCGACTTGGCGGAATCTATGAATACCCTCCACAATGCCCATTTTAAGTGATAATAAATTTTCTAACGTGAAAAAATAACAGTTTTGATTAGAAATATTTTATTTTGTTTAAAAAATTTTTTTTTAGTAATTTTTGAAAAAAAAAAATTACTAATTTTTTTTTGAGTGTAACATTTTTTTTTGAGTGTAAAATTTTTTTCGATTGTATTTTTTTTTTTGGTTTGGTATAAAAATATTTTTGAGTGACAAAAATACGTTGTAAAATATTTTTGTGACTTACCAATGTTTTTAAAACAGGTTAAACGGGGTTTCAACACGTGAATTTTAGGTGAAGCTAATCTGAAATTCACGGTTTTGCTAATAAGTTTTGAACCACTGGACCGAATTGGCTGAAATTCAATACGAACGAGGCTGGAGGAACGCAAAATATATATGCTAAGCTTCAGCATTCTCAGAATTGCTTTTCGAAAGTTGTTGTGCTTTTTATCTCAAAAATTCACGAAAAACCCTTGCCGAAATTCTGTCTTTTGCTCATAACTTTTGAACCACTGGACCGATTTCGCTGGATTGCAATACCAACCTGACCAGGTAAATGCCCAACATACTTATGTGCCAAACTTCAGGAGCCTCCGTTAAGACTTTCAAAAGTTAGCGTGTTTTCAACAGACAGACAGACGGACGGACGGATATCGCTAGATCGTCTTAAAATCGATCGAGGATCATGAATATATATACTTTATGGGGTCCTAGACCAATATTTCGAGGTGTTACAAACGGAATGACAAACTTATATATACCCTCTATCACTAGAGTGGAGGGTATAAAAAGTTCCAAAAGAACACTTGCTTACCCTATTGGAAACGGAATTTCCAAAAAGTAATTTTTCCAGATTTTTTTTTCACCATGGATCCTAATTAAATTTTTTTAAGAACCAGTATTTTACAATATATAAAAGGTACCAAAAGTACACTTTTTAGCCCTTTAACACCCTGAGCCTTTAGCTTTAGTAGTTTGTGCTGTGCGATAATGAATCAGTCAGTCTGACATTTCATAGATTATGACTATTATTTTAGGAGATTTAAAAGAGTACCTAAGTACGATATTTTATCCCTATTTGCCCTCTTAGAAACGGAATTTAAAAAGGTACTATTTTCAAAATGTTTTTTTTGCCGAAGTATCCTTTATTTAAAATTGTTTAGGTTTCTAGGACAATTTTTTTAGGAAATAATAAAAGTACCAAACGTAAATTTTTTTACCACCCTCAGAAACGGAATTTCCAAAAAGTACTTTCCAAAATGTTTTTTTCACGAAAGGATATTAAAATTCCAAATTCCTAGTTTCTTGGACCTTACACTTTTTTATCCCTTTTACAAATACCTTAAAATGGAATTTCCAATAAGTACCTTTTCCAGAACATTTCAAATTTTAAATGTCTAGAATCATTATTTTAAGAAAACATAAAAAGCACCAAAAGTACACTTTGTTACACCTTTTAACACCCTTAGAAAAGGAAGTACTTTTTCCAAATTGTTTTTTTTTTACCGAAGGATAACACATTTCAAATTTTAGGTTTCTAGGCCACTTATTTCAAAATACCAAAAGTTATTTCAGATGAGCATATCCCATGGTAATATCGAAAAACCCCCTAGTGAAATTTGACACAGAACATTTTTGTAGACGCACGATTTAATGGTTTTCTATAAAACTGAAATAAAAAAAAAAAAAATTACCGCTCAAAATGGAAACGCGAATTGATCTAAAACAAGTAGAAAAGTTAAATTCGACTTTGCCGAATTTATGAATACCCTCCACAATGCCCTCTTTGGGTGATAGTTAATTTTCTAACGTGAAAAAATTAACATATTTGATTAGAAATATTTTATATTGTGCAAAAAAACTTTTTTTTAGTAATTTTTGAAAAAAAAAAAAAATAATTTACTAAATTTTTTTTGAGTGTAAAAATTTTTTTGAGTAAAATTTTTTTCGAGTGTTTTTTTTTTAGTGTAAAAATATTTTACAACGTATTTTTGTCACTCAAAAATACAAATGTTTTTAAAACATGTTTAACGGCTTTTTAACACGTGAATTTAAGGTGAAACTAATCTGAAATTCACGGTTTTGCTCATAACTTTGGAACCACTGAAGCGATATGGCTAAAATTCAATACGAACTAGGCCAGGGAAACAGCAAATATAAATGCCAAGCGTCATCATCCTCAGATTTGCCTTTCGAAAGTTATCGTGTTTTTTTATCTCGTTAATTCACGAAAACCCCTTGCCGAAATTCAGTCTTTGGCTCAAAACTTTTGAACCAATTGACCGATTTCACTGGATTGCAATACCAACCTGACCAGGTAAAAGCCCAACAATATATGCCAAACTTCAGAAGTCTCTGTGAAGTCTTTCAAAAGTTAGCGTGTTTTCTACAGACGGACAGACAGACGGACGGACGGACGGACGGATGGACATCGTTAGATCGACTTAGAATCGATCGAGGGTCATAAATATATATACTTTATGGGGTCCTAGACCAATATTTCGAGGTATTACACACGGAATGACAAACTTTTATATACCCTCTATCACTAGAGTGGAGGGTATAAAAACTGGGAGACACGGGTATTTTATTTTCGGCCCTACTCCTATAATTTTTTTGGCTGTACAGTGTACACATGAACCGGACCAAGTTCATGTGTACAGCCAAAATTTGAAATTTCCCGAAGAATGTACTAACTGAAATATAACTAAAGTAGGATTATTTGACAGATATTTCATGAATATTTGTCAATTAAACCTTAAAAAAGTGCACTAAAAGTATTATGAATAATTCCCTTAGTAATCTAAATGAATTTGTTGTTACATAAAATATTACCAAATTAGATTTTTTTAATCAGTGATGTATTTTTTTTTCTATTATTTATAAAATATTTACCAGGAATTTGCATTAAACTTTTCATGGAAAATCTGTTCAATTTAATTTAATTAAATAAATTTAATTTCTTCATTCACTTCTTTTTTTGTCAAAAAGTTATAAAAACAACATTTAAGTTGCAAACAAAATTAATATGCCAACATCAATTAAATGCCAACTGGCCTTAAAAATGCACTTCATGCACTTCCAACACTTCACCAAGTATGACAACAGTCAGTACCTATGGACGGACTACTAAAGGACTAACAAACCAAGAACTAACAGACAAACAAAGAGCAAAAAATACTAGAGAAAAAAGTGAACATTTACAGTAACAAATGAATGAATAATTAATTCGTTATCCAGTTTGTAAATTCATTCACTTATTCCTATACAATCAGAACTTCATGTGTATTTACAGTAGGGTAAGACTTATTTTGAAAACAAACATTTTTTTCTAATTTTTTCTAATTAATTACACTACACTCTAATCAATTTTCATGTAAATTTACCCTGTTTATAGTAGGTAACTTGTCTCCTACTATAAACCGTGTAAAAATACATGTTGTGTTTAAAAAGATAGACACAAAGTATGTAAAAGTACATATTCATGTGTCTACAAAATGTTTCGGAACACAAATGTTTCAATAAATTTTACGGTGTTTATGTGTAAACATAAATTTTAATTTAGTAAACTTAAAATAGAAATCCCTGAAAATACATGGAAATTATGTGCATATACATTGAAAATGCCTTCCATAAAACCACCCTAACTTTTCAAATTTCAAATATAAAAAAAACAAGAAATTTATTTTGAAATGATGCTTTATTTAAAATAAAAATAAAGGTTTAAAAATAAAAACGCTAAAACTACATAAAAAAGTTAGATAAAATAAAAAAAAATCAAATTACCAATGTTGCTGAAACAACTTTATCTTTAAAAAAATATGTATTAGAATTTTTCTATAAAAAATGTTTCAGAATAATAGAAGTTGTCAACAGAGAAAGTATAAGTATTTTTCTATAGAAAAAAAAAAAAAATTCTATAGAAAAATTCTCAGATTCTGAGACATTCTTCTATAGAAAAATTCGAAGATTCTGAGACATTTTCCTATAGAAATATTCTCAGATTCTGAGACATTTTTTTTTATATAGAAATAATTTCTCAGAATAAGAAAAACTTTCTAAAGAAATTCTGAGACATTCTTTAGAAAAATTTACAGATTCGGTAACATTTTTTCTGTAGAAAAATTCTCAGATTTTTTTTCTATAGAATCTGAGACGTTTTCAATAGAAAATGTCTAAGATACTTAGACTTGATCCATATGAAAAATGTTTAAGAATCTGAGACTTTTCTATGGGAAAAATGTCTCAGAATCTGAGACGTTTTCTATATTCTGAGACATTTTTTTATAGCAAAATTCTCAGATTCTGAGACATTTTTTCTATAGAAAAATTCTCAGATTCCGAGACATTTTTTCTATAGAAAAATTCTCAGATTCTGAGACATTTCTTCTATATAAAAATTCACAGATTCTGAGACATTTTTTCTATAGAAAAATTCTCAGAATCTGGGTTATTTTTTTCTATAAATAAGTTCTCAGATTCTGCGACATTTTTTCTATAGAAAAATTGTCAGATTCTGAGACATTTTTTAAGAATCTGAGACTTTTTCTATGGGAAAAATGTCTCAGAATCTGAGACGTTTTCTATATTCTGAGACATTTTTTTATAGCAAAATTCTCAGATTCTGAGACATTTTTTCTATAGAAAAATTCTCAGATTCCGAGACATTTTTTCTATAGAAAAATTCTCAGATTCTGAGACATTTCTTCTATATAAAAATTCACAGATTCTGAGACATTTTTTCTATAGAAAAATTCTCAGAATCTGGGTTATTTTTTCTATAAAAAAGTTCTCAGATTCTGCGACATTTTTTCTATAGAAAAATTGTCAGATTCTGAGACATTTTTTCTATAGAAAAATTGTCAGATTCTGAGACATTTTTTCTATAGAAAAATTCTCAGATTCTGAGATATTTTTTCTATAGAAAAATTCTCAGATTCTGAGATATTTTTTCTATAGAAAAATTACACTGTGCAACAATTTGAAGGTCATGGTCTGGGGGGTGGACCAAACCAAGACAGAATGAAAGTATTTGGTTAGTATAGTAAAACCTCCATAGGGTTTGGCGCTGTGTGGGTACAGTCGATTTTTATGGCCCACTGAAATTTTTATTTTTTTTTCCAAAAGGGGGTTAAAAAAGTAGAAAAAAATAATATTTATGTTACTCTTAGCCTAAAACTTAGCTCAGATGTCTGTAATAGAATTTGATGGGGATTATTTTTCTAGAATATATTAACCCTCTATCTGCCCTGTTTTTGGGTCATTTTAGTCCTTTTTTCAAGAAATGACTCAAAAGTCTACCAAGATATGAGTTTAAAGGGTTAACATATTCTACGAATATTTTGTTCATCAAATTTCACTTGGGGTCTTCACTGGTGGAAATTTCGACCGGTCTGCAGAAAATGCCTAAAAATTTTAAATTGTAAAGTCTAATTCATTTTTCATATTTATGGCAGAAACTGTTTACGATTGTGAGCAACAAATATAGGATATTAGTCTGGGGGGTGGTCCCTTCCAGCTGAGGATGATAGTATTTGGTTAGTATAGTAAAACCCCCAAAGGGTTTGGCACTGTGTGGGTACAGTCGATTTTTATGGCCCACTGAAATTTTTATTTTTTTCCCAAAGGTGTTTGAGAAAAGTCGAGAAAAATAAAGTATTTATTAATCTGAGCCTAAAATTAAACTCAGATGGCTTCAGTAGAATTTTATGGGGATTATTTTTCTAGAATATATTAACCCTCTATCTGCCTTTTTTTTGGGTCATTTAGGTCCATTTTTTAAGAAATGACTTAAAAGTCTACCAAGATATGAGTTTAAAGGGTTAAAATGTTCAAGGATTATTTTTTGCATAAAATTTCACTAGGGGTCTTCACAGGCGGAAAGTTAAACCGGTCTATTGAAAATGCCAAAAAATTTAAAATTGTAAAGTCTAATTAATTTTTGATATACATACATGTCGGAAACTGTTTACGATTGTATGCAACAAATAAAGGACAATGGTCTGGGGGTGGACCCTTCCAGCACAGGATGACAGTATTTGGTTAGTGCAGTAAAATCCCAAAAGGGCTTGGCGCTGGGTGGGTATAGTAGGTTTTTATGGCCCACTGATTTGTTGTTTTATTTGTCCAAAGAGGTTTAAAAAACGAAAAAAATAATATTTATGTTACTCTGAACCTAAAATTTAACTCATATGTCTTCAGTAGAGTTAAATGAGTACAGTTTTTCTAGAATACATTAAACTTCTATCTCCACTTTTTGGGTCATTTTAGTCCTTTTGTTAAAAAATGACAAAAAAGTCTTCTTAGATTTGCTTTAAAAGGGTTTTACGAAAGAAAGATTTGCCAGGTTACCAAAAAGACCAAAAAACCGACACTAGTTTTATTAGTTTTTCAAATTTAAGCCAACCAAAGGGCTTGGCGCTGTGTGTTGTAAACCCCATTTAAAGCAAAATCTAAGGAGACTTTTTTTGTCATTTCTTAACAAAAGTACTAAAATGACCCAACAAGTGGAGATCGATGGTTAATGTATTGTAGAAAAATTATACCCATTAAATTCTACTGAAGACACCTGAGTTCAATTTTAGGCTCAGAGTAACATAAGCATTAGTTTTTTCGTTTGTATAAACCTCTTTGGACAAATAAAACAAAAAATCAGTGGGCCATAAAAACCTACTGTACCCACCCAGCGCCAAGCCCTTTGGGGATTTTACTGCACTAACCAAATACTGTCATCCTGTGCTGGAAGGGTCCACCCCCAGACCATTAGCCTATATTTGTTGCATACAATCGTAAACAGTTTCCGGCATATATATAAAAAATTAATAAGACTTTACAATTTTTAATTTTTAGACATTTTCTACAGACCGGCTTAACTTTTTGCCTGTGAAGACCCCTAGTGAAATTTGATGCAAAAAATATTCCTAGAATATTTTAACCCTTTAAACGCATATCTAAGTAGACTTTTAAGTCATTTCTTAAAAAATGGACCTAAATGACCCAAAAAAAAGGCAGATAGAGGGTTAATATATTCTAGAAAAATAATCCCCATAAGATTCTACTGCAGCCATCTGAGTTTAATTTTAGGCTCAGATTAATATAAACTTAATTTTTATCGAATTTTCTTAAACCCCTTTGAGAAAAAAGTAAAAATTTCAGTGGGCCATAAAAATTGACTGTACCCACACAGCGCCAAAACCTTTGGGGGTTTTACTATACTAACCAAATACTATTATTCTGTCTTGGTTTGGTTCACCCCCCAATTCCACTGTTGCACAGTGTTATCAGATTATGAGACATTTTTTCTAAAAAAACTTTGAAAGCTGGGTGCCTCGGGGTAATAAAAACCGATTGGTCTCAATTTTATATTACCGGTAATTAAATAAAACTTTGACTGGACACTGGGGAGAATCAAAGTTAAAAAAATGTCATGGTTAAACAACTGTTTAAACGATCAATTTTTGTGTTTCTCAATTTAAAAAAAAAAAAAAAAACATTTTGCAGGTACATTTTGCATGAAAAAATAGTGTCCTTCGTTACTTTTACTTTAGTGTTTAACATCACACCGGTCACACTATGTTTCCGTTTTTTATAAGATGGAACCTTCTTTATCAATTTATGTAAGTTTTGGAGTGGTTTTAGGTCCACCTTATGCTGCTCACATTAATTGCCGCTTTAAACAATTTCTGTAAACAATATGTTAAATAAATTAGTTTTTAAATTTTAATCCATATATTTGGTGGAAAAAATTTACCTTTTAAAAATACAAAATCGACATCTTATATAGTTTATCTTAAAATTTTGTTAAACGCTTTGAATGGTATAACAAAAACATCCAGAATTTCTTTAATTTTTTAATATTTTTCCCTGTTTTATTCGTTTTTATTTAAATTTCCAAAATAATATTTTTTTTTAAATCAAGTTTTGACAATTTCAGCAATACTTTGCTAACATGTACGATTACATATAATGTGTCTGAAACAAAATTTTACATAGAAAAAATGTATATTTAAAGTGAAAGTATCTGTTATCTGATAAACATGTTCCACAACACTCAATGTACTATTCTTTATGTGTAATTCTTTACAAATAAACACAACGTGCTTATATTTACGCCTTTTCTGTTAATATACATGAAAATTTACTAACTTAATAATAGTAAAGTTACATGCATTTTTTAGAGTGTTCTTTATGTGTAATTCTTTACAAATAAACACAACGTGCTTATATTTACGCCTTTTCTGTAAATATACATGAAAATTTACTGACTTAGTAATAGTAAAGTTACATGTATTTTTTAGAGTGTACTAAACATCGAAAATGCGACTGGGACGCAACTGTTGAAAAATCCGTTCTCCAAACTTTTCCATCACATCAGGTTTTTGATGAATTTGTGGTCAAAGTTTAAAAAAATGCCGTTTTTGGAATTTTTGGAAAGTCATTGCTAATGAACCCGATGTGATTGCGGCTTCAAAATAAGCCGAGGGTGAAGCTTAAATATTACTTTTAAGATGCAGAACTCATTTGGTCAGTCGCCTTAACCTTTTGGGCACCAATTGTCTTTCAATGATATCTTATTCCCCAGTATTGCAAAAAAAACGTTTTTAGGGGAAAATACCTTACACTTGGTGCTTATACGGTTAAAGCGACTTATCAAATGTATTATACATCTTAAAGTGGAATGTTTATGCTTTACCATTTATTTATTTTAAAGTCGCCAGCACATCGTTGTCATCCGATGAGTTGGCAAATATGTCCAAAAACGCGATTTTTTTTATGTCAAATTTCTCAAAAACCAGATGTGATGGAATAGTTTGGAGACCGGATTTGTGACCAGGAAAAAATTTATAATTATGTGTATAAGGTGGCGTTCCATTCGCATAAAGTTTTTTTCATGTGATTTGAAGCGGAAAAAAGATTTTTGGAAATAAGACCTCATAGATACAAATTGATGTCCTTAGGGTTAAGGCGACTGACCAAATGAGATCAGCATCCTTAAGAGCAATGTTTAAGCTTTACCCTCGACTTATTTTCAAGTCGCTATCACGTCGGGTTCATCCACTATGAGTTGTCGGCGTACGGACATAGCGCCCAAGGTCTTATCGCCCAAAACCGTAAATGTCATATCGACCAAGCTGCGACATATAGCCCAAAATGATAAGTCTAAAAATGTTATTTCTCCCAAAACAAAATTGTCAAAAAATCAAAAATATTTTTTTTTGGGCGAAATGTCGAAATTATGACTTCTATGATTTTTGTTTTTTGTAATAAAGGTTTTCCGCGTAGCCGGCCTTCGGCCAGGCTTAGGGATTACATACTCCATGCATTAAGCCCACCCTCTCTGTAAACCAAAGCTATTTTGGTTATCAGGCCTTTTTGATGCATAACAAATTTGATAGTGTAAAGGCCTGCTACCCTAGAAAACTTTACTTTGCGGAGAGGGTGGGTTTAATGCATGGATTTTGTAATCCCTAAGCCCGGCCGAAGGCCGGCTACGCATAACAACTTTAAAATTAAAAAAACAATATTGGTGAGTTTTATGATTATTTTTTTGGGTGCTATGACATTTTATAAATTCAACATTTTGATATTTGGATAATATGACATTTTTGATAACTTATATTAATTTAAAGAAAATTGTTAAAATACCCAAAAATAATGGCCACATCGCACATTGGGTTGAATGAGAGGCAAAGTGGCGCTTTATTCAGGGAAGCAGTAATTTTAACACATAATATTTTTTGATTGATGAATGATGAAAAATACATTAGAAAGCACCCTTTTAAAGAGAAAACAAGTGCTTTTTTATTTTTTTTTAACCTGTCAGAATTTTTTTAGTGTTTTTTGAAAATTGAACTTGATTCACAATTTAAGCTGTAACTTTTAAACCAAAAGTGATAATTTAATGAGTACAGTTGCAAATTAAAGTATTTTTAATGCGATAATAAAAATGTAAAACAATAAAAAATAAATATGTGTTAATACTTGCATAAAATTTGTTTAAAGTCGGATTTTTGTGTTTCACCAAATTTTAATTTTTTTTTTTAAATTTTCCGTAAAAAGTCAGGAAAGTTGTAATTTGGAACTATTAATTTTTTTTATTGGCGTCTGTTCATTTATAAGTAAAATACCACCATTTTTGAAAAAAATTAACATATTAGGCGCGTGGTTATACTTTATTTCGGGAAAAAAACTAAATTCACAATTTTTACTGTATCTGTGAAATTAACAATATTTTGAAACAAATAAAAAATTAAAGTTTATGTAAAGTGCTATTATAAACGTTAAACAAAAATTATATGCTCTCATATAAGTACTAAATTTATTAAGAAACCTAATTTTTTCATAAAAATTTTTGAATGTTTAAATTTACCTTTTTTAACTTAAGCCTTGGAAATTGAAAAAAAAAAAAATTATATCAGCTGCGTTATTCATAATAAATAAAGTTAACATCATGCATGTTTTTTTGTCAGATATTATATTACACCACCCAGAGACATCTGCTTACCCCGCCCTCCCCCCTTCCCACTCCCGACAAAACCCGTCCCTGTCATTTTTATTTTTTTGCTTGTTGGAGGGTATCAAAGATTTGGCACAGCCGAATTTTAAACTCTTACTTGTTTATATATAGATTACAAAGACCCACAAAAAATTTCTAGACCCACTAATACTTATGTACTTTAACCTTCTAAATTCAATTCCGCGATCAGAATTAAATTCTACCGTTGGGTTTTTCTGCAATTTACAAGGAAAATCCGTAAAAGTGAACCGACCTCATTTCCTTGTAAATTTGACCAACAATAAGTTAACATTTTTTAAAATTTTATTTCGGTATGTAATGTTCAAGTCTGATTTATTACGAAGAAAATAAGAGTTTTTTTCATAAAATCCATCAAAAAATGCAGAAGTTACTTGCATTTTAACAAAAACAACATAAATACAACTGTTTTTGTATAAAACTGAAATAACGCGCTTTTGTTCAAATGCATGTAACTTCTGCAATTTTTTACAGATTTTATTTAAAATACTCTTATTTTCTACGTAACAAATCAGACTTGAACCTTACATACAGAAATAAAATTAAAACATTTTGTAACTTTGTCAAATTCACAAGGAAATTAGGTGGGTTCACTTTGCGGACTTTCCTTGTAAATCACAGGAAACCCCAACTATAGAATTCAATTCTGATGGCAGAATCGATTTCAGAAGGTCAAAATACATAAGGATAAGTGGGTCTAGTTTCTGGGTCAGAAACTTTTTTGTTTTTTTGTGATGAAGTGTTATTGAAGCCACCATATTTTTTTCATAAAATCTTAAATAAAAAAATAACGGCATTAAACGCGGACGTTTTTTTTCTTTTAAATTAAAGCTTATACTATATGCTTTATTATCACAATGTATAAGCAATAACAACCTCTTACATTTTTTTTTATATTCCATCAAGTATTAAAAATACTCCAATTTTGGAACATTTTACAAAAAAATTTCAAAAACATTTTTACAACAATTTTCAAAAAACAAAAAACAGAAATGTATTTGAAAATACCTGAAGTTAATGGTTCCATAATAAAAAAATTACCTTTGAATGAATGAATACCAAAAAAAATTCTAGAAATAAGTTGATTTTTAATTTTTAGCACCATATTCAAAAACACAAAAATTTATTTGATTTTGACGGCGGATTGCAAGAAATGTAAAAAACTCAGAATTATAGTTGTGACAGATTTGTTAGTGTAATTTTATATACTTTAACCCTAAATTAATAATTTTTGTAAAAAAAAAATTTTCAGTTTTGAATAAAGCGCCACTTTTGATCCATTTCAACCCAACGTGCATCGTCCAAAAAATTTTCCAACAACAACTAACACACATTTTTTTTGGGTGGAATGACTTTTTTAAATTGGGCGATATGCACTTGGGCGCTATGTCCGTACGCCGAGTTGTCAAAAATGCCCAAAACGGCGTTTTTTTTGAACGTTGCACAGTGGTTTATTATCGATTTTTTGGAAATAATTCGGCCATTCAGTAAGTACTGTACCGATTGCAGTGGAATTTATACCGGTTATAACTTACGTAAGTTCGAGCTTAAGACGGAGAACCCCACATGTCCAATAGGGGCGCCTCCAGGGGCTCCTAAAGTAGGACACCTTTTGCATACAAAGGCTATAAGTGTATGCCAATTTGTTGTTTATTATCCGATTTTTATGAAAATTGATTTTTTTTAAAGCGCTAGTAAATACTTAAAAAATGCTTGAAGTAGTCGTTATCTCTTTTAATTTCCGATTTGTAGCCATTTGAATAAGGAAAATTTTAGTTTTTTTCCAATCGTGGTCCAGTTTTTCGAGAATAAGTTTGTCACCTAACGTCCGAAATTTTTCAAACATAGATTTTTAGTTAGCTAGATAAATTTGTGATATTTTAAAACCATAAGGAACACAATAGTATTTTTTGTTAAAAAGTTACACTATTTTAAACTAAAAAAAAAAATATAGTATTTTTTAACAATATCATAAATAGAAATATTTTTGGGCCTCGAACTAGAATAAAACTCTAATCGAATATATATACATATATAAAGGCCGAATAAATACATTTTATTTTTATGTACCTATTGGTACTAAAAATAAAAATCAACACTTAAAAAAAAAAAAAATTGGGATTTTTTGCCCAAAAAGTACCAACACTCTTTTGCTTCCAGCTTAAAAGTTTCATTCAGAACATGTCAATTTTTTCTATTGATCTGAAAGGCAATATCACGTAGATGATTTAAAAAAAACATAGCGTGTCAAAATTTCTTATTTTAAGCTCCTCAGCCTCATCGAAAGTTGACCCATTTTTAACACAAATTTCAATTTTTATTTCCAAAAAATCTGTAATAAACCACTGTGCGTTGACCGCAATTTTCTCAAAAAACTGATGTGATGGAAAAGTTTGGAGACCAAATTTGTGATCACTAAAACAATTGCAATCAACTGTGTAAGGTCGCGTCTCAGTCGCATCAAGTTTTTTCAAATGTTCTGTAGTGTTATCATTAGATAATACGTTTAGTTCACGAATTAATAAGTGCGATTGAACTAATTGTTTCTTTGAAATGTCTAAACGAGTTTTTTACGAGGTTCGCTTAAAATCTTTTCAATACTTTGAAAGCGCTTACATCCTAATTAAAGTCATTCGTTTAATTTTTAACTTTCAACTATATTTTATAGCAGATTTTTAGTCTACTATAAAGCTATTCGTAGTTCTTTTAAAACTTAAAACATCCATCCTATCAAATTGTACAAAGAAAATAATTTTTAAAGAAATTACAAATGAAAACCCACTTTTATAAATATCACCCTAATATTTAAACAAATATTCATATATTCACAAGTACTTTTTCATTCATACTCGGAGCCATTTAGTCTCTTTTTTATTTTTTTTTTTTCATTTCACTTTTTTTCATTTGTATTTAAACTCATACGTTTAAGTATCAGGTACTTACCCCATTGTAAATGTACGGTACAATTTAGATTGGCAATGGATTTGGCAGTAGTACGTTGACGTATGTACAACGTATTCAAATATGATGTTATGTAAACGGGTGGCGGAGGCGGCGGTATTGGTATATATTGTTGTTGTTGATGTTGACGTAGTAAAAATTCAGCAACTGTTGTTGATGATGATAATGATGATGCGGACGTAAATGATGCTTCCATATTTCCCATGGCATTAGCTGTGTTGGTACTGACAACATTATTTCCATTATTGGAATCGGAAAAATATTCTGGCTGATGCTGACCATACATATTTGTGGTAAAGTAATTGTCATCAAATGAACTGGCGGTATGAAAATTAGCATTTTGAAATTTGCATAGTTGCCACTTGGTACCATTATTGTCTGCGTAATTATCATAGATCTATAAAAATGGGGAAAAAATAGAAAAAAAAATTAAATAAAAATAATACGAAAAGTGGAAAAATAAACTTGAAATTATATTTAAATTAATTAAAAAACCAAAATAGAGCATGTCAACATAACGTTGCATTAAGAATAATTTTACCTTTAGGGTAAAAGATTATAGTTTTAAATAACACCGCCCAACACTCATTTTCCGGTTTGAATTCTGATGATCAATTTTAGTAGACTTTGATCTCCTGATTCCAAATCTGTTCTCCAAATTTTCCCATCACGTCCAGATTTTTAGTTATTCACGGTTGAAAATGCGAAAAATGACGATTTTTGCATTATTTGAAAGCCTGCACAGCAGCCATTCAGTGGA
This sequence comes from Pegoplata infirma, assembly GCA_963921195.1. NCBI lineage: Eukaryota > Metazoa > Arthropoda > Insecta > Diptera > Anthomyiidae > Pegoplata > Pegoplata infirma. Next base: position 134,184,656 of record OY992540.1, on the reverse strand, counting down.
ATACAAATCTGGTATAAAGCGCAAAAGTATAATTTGTCTATGGTCTCTAACATAGAACACAATTTTTTTCAAATTATTACGTTTGGTTGGGCTTTACTTGCGATTTAAAATGATACTGTTAAAATTACCATTTTTGTAAAAAAGGTAAGGTAGATACCTTAGTTTTTTTTTGATATTTTTCAAAGAAAAACTAAAAAAAATAAATATTTTACAAATTTAAGATTTCTGTGTTATTTTTCGCATACACCGGAAGATATATTTAATGGGTTTAAAAGTCAATAAGAAAGAATGCACTTTTGCCTAAATTTTGAGCTCATCACAGTAAAGATTGATCATCTGGTTATTGTATTAGAGCCTTTTAAAAATGGTGCTTTTTCTAATTTTTTTGACAGTGTTTTTTTAAAGTGCATGTTTGGCCAATAATAGTGCAACAACTTGAAATTTTTTTGATCATATTTTTGAGATCATAGTTCAATTCTACTCTCACGCTTTATACCTGATTTTTATTCCACCCAGCGGCTGCTGTGCAGGCTTTCAAAAAAGGCAAAAATCGCGTTTTTTCGCATTTTCAACCGCGAATAATTAAAATTCTAGACGTGATGGAAAAATTTGGAGCACGAATTTGGAATCAGCGAGTCAAAATCTTTAAAAATTTTATATCAAACTTCAAACCGGAGCCAAAAACCTTCGATTTGTTGAGCGGTGTAATTATTTATATAAAAGTTAGGGTGTAGGGTGGCCATATGCTAAGATTTTGATTTAAAATAATTTTTTGAAATTAATATTTACTTTGGAAATTTTTTACCCTTGCAACACAAGGTTGGCAATCGATACCCACCCAGAATAACGGGATTTGGCTATTGTACCGCAACCAATAAAGATAGGGACATTTTTAAAAGCGATTATACACTCAAAAAAAATAAAACTGTAAAGTTAACAAATTTTTTTTTGTTAACTCGAGTTTACTGGCTTTTTAGCAAATTTTTAGCTAAAATCAGCGTTTTAACTACTTTTTTTAGTTAAGTTCAATTTACGAAAATACTAGTTTTGAACAAATTTTGAATTAATTTTTTTTGTTGACTTTAAAACTGTGTTTACGAATTTTTATTAATTATTTTGCTGATTTCTCGTAACATATTTGTCGAGTGAAAACATGTTAGAAATTTCTTGTGTAGCCTCCTATGCAAATCTCATAAGTTCTACTTAAGCTGAACTTAATGCTGTTAAAAAAAAAAAGAAAAAATAAAAATAAGTGAAGTGTAAGTGTATAAAATCAATATTTAACTAACTTAATTAATTTTTTTACAAAAAGTTTAGCTGAATTTAACTAATTTTTTTGTTAATACATACATAAAAATATTACGAAATTTTCAGCTGAATTTTTAGTTAAAGTTACGTTTTTTTTTTGCTACATTCATTCTACGAAAAGTTAACTAAATATTTTTAGTTAAATTTACTAGAAATTTAGTAGGTTCAAAATCAGGTGTTTTTTTAGTTAAATATAACTAAATTTTTTGCTAACTTTACAGTTTTATTTTTTTGAGTGTAAAAGAAGATGAAATTTCTAGTATTTTTGCTGTGTAACTTCGTGTTTGTACCGGTTCATATTCGTTGTATAGGCCAATACCTTTGAAATACCGTTTCAAACTGTATTATAAAGGTATTGGCCTATATTTTGAAAAGCAACCGGTACAAACACGAAGTAACACATAAAAAATACTAGAAATTTCGTGGACTTTCATAATCGCTTTTAAAAATGTCCATATCTTTATTGGCTGCGTGCAAATAGAGTTGCAATTTTGACATTGCGCAATTTTGCAAGACTAAAATTTCTGACGTGAATTCCATTAATAAGTACTGAGCCGAGATTGCAATGAAATTCATACCGGTTATAGCTAACGTACTACCAAGCTTAAGTTTCGATGATAGACCCCACATGCCCAATAAGACACCACCAAATATTTTTTTTTTTTTAGATTTCCCAGTTTTTAGTACTCTTTGAAAACTCCTTCATGGTAAATTTTCAGATTTTTTTGATGAACCATTCAAAAGATATTGAATTTTTAAAAAATTGTAGTTTGTGTTTTTACTCAAACTTCTTTTAGAATTCAGCAGGTTTGGATGCGCTCCTCCACTCAAGTTTCCTTTCCAAAAGCTGCTGCCAGTTCAGCAAAATTTCTGCTGGGAAGGTACAAGTATTTGAAGTCCTTACTGAGTTTTTTAAGCCCTTCGGAACTGTGATAAGAAAGATCACATTTAATTGCTATAAATGACACCACAGGAAGTTTTTCATATCCGGGTAATTTTGAACCTATAGGACCTGTGTAAAAATTGGGACCTGATGTTTGGCCGTCAATATGCTTAAAGAGAACTCGCAATGGTACCTCGATAAAATGCAAAAGGCAACCTGTCCATTGCATGGATTTTCCTATTAATTCTTCTAATTTTCGAAGAATTCTACCTCTATGGAAAATATAACTTTTAAAATATTCTCTTTACTCCACTAGATTTATTAACCATATAAACACTTTTTGATAACCTCTAGCCAAACAAAATAAAAAGATATAAATATAACTAGAAAAATCTAGCTTGAAATATCTCCAATATACTCACTTATCGATTTTGACAAGCCCGGCCTTTGAGTTGAGTCTCGGCGAGAACTATAAAATTATCAATGTTCCATATAACCAAAAATGGCTTTGAAAGGTTTAAAAATGCCCAAACTTCCAACTTTCTCCGATCCCGGTGGGGATGCCCCCAAGGGGGGTTAATAATTGGTTTTTAAGGCATAAGTGTGAGATGACGTTTAAAATAACACATCTTTACACAAACAAAATGACACTTTATTTAGATGAAATTCACTTCTCTTTTGGATATCAGGGGTATTCCCTGGATTTCCGAAAGGGATTAAAATTGCATTTTGATGCCTTAAACGGATTTAATGTCTAAAATAACATATTTGTACCCAAAAATTATGCCACTTTTTCGAAGCACAATAATTATCAATTATGGTATTTTTAGCCGAAATTCACAACCTCTTTGGATATCGGGGGTATTTCCTGGACCTCCGGGAGGGGTTAAAACTGCATTTTGATGCCTAAAATGGAGTTTACGTTTAAAATAACATATCTTTACAAAAAAAAAAAAAAATAACCGCTTTATCGAGCCTCAAAATTGGCATTTTGGGATTTTTAGCCGAAATTTCGAAATTTTGAGCCCATTCTGAAAGCAGAAGATATCAACCGATTTCCAAAAAAAATCACATCTGTAATACCCATCTGGGAAGACAACTTTTGCCGGGTATAGCGTTTCGATCCGACAAAAAAAGTGGCAAAACGACCAACCCTATTAGACACCAGCCTAAAAACATTATCATGTTAAAATCCCAATTTCACGCTCACGCACTTTCACGTGAGTAGAAAAAAAAATACTCACGAATAGCGTGAGTCACGCGTGAATCCACGATAATCACGTGAGTCATAGGCATCTCTACTACCCACAGTAGGTAAACCAAGCCCCATGGCACAAGGGTCGTCGTTCGCTCGCGACAAATACTAGATTGAAATTTGTTTTAAATAAAATTTCAACAAATACGGTAACCTTAATAATAAACACACTTTATTCAACAGCTTTCGAGTTTACGTAAAAGCTTAATTTAAATTTCTTCTTAAATATGTAAAACTTTTTTGTTATTATGCCTTTTTTTCCCTAAAGAGTAACTAGCTAGCCATTTTGCTAGCAACCATGTGTTTTGTTGACCTACTATTGCCAGAGGAATATTAATGTCAAACCTAATACAGCTCATGGCATGGTAAAGCATGGCATAGCATGCCATGTTGATGCTGATACGTCTCATAATGGCGCCACTTTTCATATCGCATTAATTTTCATTACAATGAACCTTATAAACAACAAAAACCAAACAAACGCACATGAATTTTAAAAGGAAAATCTTTAGCTAAACCCCCCCCCCCCCCTTGTGATGTCCATGAACAGCAAGGAGTATATAAACTAATCTTGAATTTTCAAACATACTTCTGCATAAATTGTAGGTTTGCTTAACACGCAATCTGGTGACACTACTTCAATGCCCCCACCCAACTCTTACTTTTAACAAAGAATCACCACTTTATTGTTGGAAATATTTCATTATTTTCATACTCTTGTTAAAGATTTGGCAGACCTACCTCAAGCAGATTGTTATCCTGGCATCCATTCTCTGTAAATTCCACACCATGCAATTCAAGTAGTATATTGTGACCGAATGGTGCCACTAAATGTTGAGTAAAATCCACATTTTCAGCCATATCGTGCGGATAGTTCAATTGATATAGATAACCAGTGTCATTGCTGGTCAAGTTGATGATGCGTTCACGCCTTTCCATTAGTCCAACTGAAAAAAACAAATGAACGAAGAAGAAGGAGAAAAATAAAAGTAAAGCACACAATTATAAATGTGATAAATTGAGAAAAACTCATGCATTATTTATGCCCCAAAGATAAAAAAACAAAAAAAAAAAAAAGGTGAATAAACCAATTTGAAAGGTTTTATATGTCAAAATAAAAATTTATAGTTTTTATCCTGAGATTGAGTAGATTCTTTTTGCTACAATGAACAATTATACATAAGTGGGTGGAATAATACATTTGCTAAAGGTGTTTCAAAAATTAATTTTGGAAAATTTTTAAACCACAAAATAACGTACACAGAAAAAACCTTCAGATATTTTTTAAATTGATTCAAGTTACACTTAGCTAATTATACCCTACACCACTCTGTTATATAGCCAGGCGAGGAGTCACGGTTTTTAAACCGAATTAAAACAAAACAAGTCACAAAATTATAGTCGGTCAAGACCGACCATATGATACCCTACACCAGAGTTTCCCAGAAAATGGGTCCCATGGACCGATTAGATTTATATTTTGTTAAATCTTTAATAAGTGTAAAAAACACTCACATATCAAATTTGAGTGAAATAGGCTTCTATATGTTGACAAAAAACCGCTTTAATTGAATATCGGGCGAAATTTTCACATGGGGCCTAAGCCCAAAACTGGTGCGATGATAATCTGATTTGATAAGGTTATTAAAGTATGCGTTTAACATACACAAACAAAAATTTAATTAAATATTTTCTATTTTCATGAAATTTGAGAGATTTATGTGAAAATCGGGAGGGTGGTTTGTATGGGGGCTACAAGAAGAACTGGTCCGATTTCCTTAAAGTTCGGAATGGGGATTTGTGAAGACAAAACACGTTTTCTTGCCAAATTTCGAAAAGTTACCTATTATAATACGGCTATTAGAGTCATTTGAGCCAAAACTAAAGAGGAGCTTTGTATGGGGGCTAGGTCTAAATATTCGCCTAAGGACGAAGAGAGGCTTAAGTTTCAAATTTCAAGTCAATTGATTAAACATTGCGACCTGTATCGTGTTTACACCGTTTACATGGACAGACAGACGGACGGACAGACGGACGGACATCGCTAAATCGACTCAAGAAGTGATTCTGAGTCGATCGGTATACTTAAAGGTGGGTCCAGGACCAATATTTCGGGTAGTTTCAAACATCAGCACAAACTCATTATACCCTGTACCACAGTGTGGTGTAGGGTATAATAAAACAAGTAGAAAAATTAAATTCGACTTGGCCGAATCTATGAATACCCTCCACAATGCCATTTTAAAGTGATAGTAAATTTTCTAACGTGAAAAAAATAAAATTTTTGGTTAGAAATATTTTATTTTGTGTAAAAAAACTTTTTTTTATTAATTTTTGAAAAAAAAAAAATATAATTTACTAATTTTTTTTTTGAGTGTAAAATTTTTTTTGAGAGTAAAATTTTTTTTAGTGTATTTTTTTTTTTGTTTTAGTTTAAAAATATTTTTGTGTGACAAAAATACCTTGTAAAATATTTTTTTGACTTACAAATGTTTTTAAAACATGTTTAACGGGTTTTCAAGACGTGAATTTAAGGTGAAACTAATCTGAAATTTACGGTTTTCCTAATAACTTTTGAACCACTAGACCGATTTGGCTGAAATTCAAAACGAACCGGACCAGAAGAACGGCAAATATATATGCCACACTTCAGCACCCTCAGAATTGCCGTTCGAAAGTTACCATGTGTTTTATCTCGTAAATTCCAGAAAAACCCTTGCCGAAATTCACACATTTGCTTATAACTTTTGAACCACTGGACCGATTTCGCTGGATTGCAATAACAACCTGACCAGGTAAATGTCCAACATATATGCCAAACTTCAGGAGCCTCCGTAAAGTCTTTCAAAAGTTAGCGTGCTTTCAACAGACAGACAGACGGGCGGACGGACGGACATCGCTAGATCTTCTTAAAATCGATCGAGGATCATGAATATATATACTTTATGGGGTCCTAGACCAATATTTCGAGGTGTTACAAACGGAATGACAAACTTATATATACCCTCTATCACTAGAGTGGAGGATATAAAAAGGAAAGAAGAGGAAAGAAAGGGAAAAAACGAAAGTGAAAAAGAAAAGGAAATCATTTGAGAATTTTTTTCTATGAAAACTGTCTAAGAATCTTAAAATTTGTTTAAAGGAAAAATGTCTCGGAATGTTAGTATTTTTCTATATGAAAAAATTTTGGCATTTTTCGACAGCAAACATTTAAGAATTTTTCTTTATGAAGATAATTTGAATTTTTTCTTTAAAAATGTCTTAGAATCTTAAAATTTTTGTAAATGAAGAATGTTTCGGAATGTTAGAATTTTTCTATATCAAAAAAGTCTGGCAAAAAATACGAGAATTTTTCTAGACGAAAAGCTGGGGTTATGAAATTGAAAACTCAAGCTTGCTTTGGACCAAGGACGAGGACTAAAAAATCGGTCCATGTTTAGACCCCATACAAACGCCTTTTTATAGTTTAGCTCAAATAATTCTAATAACCGTATTGTAATTGGTATCCTTTCGAAATTTAGCAAGTAAACGTATTTTGTGTTCACAAATCCACATTCCAAATTTTAACGGAATCGGACCAGTTCTTCTTGCAGTCCCCATACAAACCACACTACTTTGGTAGCCTAATCAAATATGAATAAAATTGGATCATTTTTGGAATATAAATATAAAAATATAAAAATTTCGCCTTATATCACTGTCCGACTAAAATTCTAAAAAGTCGTTAAACACGATGTGGATAATATATGGGGCATTCCATGTCAAATCGGACACTTTGGAATTTTTTTATTTTAGATTTACCCAATTTCTTTACAGTTTTTAGTACCCTTAGAAAACTCCTTCGTGGTAAATTTTCAGATTTTTTTGATGACCCGTTCAAAAGATATCGAATTTTTAAAAATTGGTAGTTTGGTTCCTTTACTCAAACTTCATTTCCTCATAACATCTTCAATAATAGTCCAAATTTCAATTTTTTTTTTTCAAAATTTTTGTTTTTTTTACGTACTTTAAAAAAAAATCCCAAAAAATTCTTAAAAGCGCTTTAGTATGCGATTTTTAAGTTTTAAAATTTAAATCTCATTTTTGAAAATGTTTGTACTCGATTTTTTTGGAACATTTTTTGATAAAACTTTATTGTAATTTTCCAATCTTAAAATCATTTTTACTGCTCCAATGGTGCGTCATAGAGGGGTCATTTATAAGACCGATCCCCATTAATTTTTACGTCTTAACATTTCTTTGGAACAAACTAATACCCGATCTCCAATTTCTAAGGGGGCTCCCACACAAAACGACATCTTTAAGATTTGCTCCAACCGCTCTAACTGCCCTAATAGTGCCCTTAGACCAACAATATGTATGACCGACCCACAATATTTTTTTAATCCAAACATTTTTTCTGAACACACCTACTAGGGTGGTTCATAAAAACAAAAGTTGGATTTTTGAATGGGGCACCCGGAATATATATTAAGCACCGTGAAAAAATGACACGTGATTTTTTTCAAATTTTCATATTAAGGTTTAGGGGTCGCTACCGGGCCCTGAACTTTGGGATATAAAAAAAAAAAATTTCACACAATGAAAAAAAAAAAATTTCGTTTTTTTTATATTTTTTTTTTTATTATAGTTTAACTTCATTAGCTTATTAACGGCAAAAGATTTCATTTTGTTGGGACAAGTTTTTCAGTTCCAAAATTGACCATGAAAAAAAAAATTGAGGCTGGTTGGGGTCTTACCCTAAAATTTTTTTAAATTTTTTTTTTTTTTAGTTTTGATAAGCTTACGTTATAGGTCTTTAGTCCCTCTTGATAATACATTCTTTGTAAAAATTTTTGTTCTTTCCGAAACATCATTAACATGCGCCGAAAATCAAACGGATATTAAAAAAAAAAAAAAAAAAAAAAAACGGTGAAAAAATCGATTTTTTTTTTTTTTTTAATTTTTAATTATAATTTGATAAGCTAATCCAGCTTATTAACGGCAAACAAAAATTCGATATGGTCGGAAAAGTATGTAATTTCCAAAATTTACATTGAAAATATGTTTTTTTTTTTTTAATATCCGTTTGATTTTCGCCGCATGTTAATGATGTTTCGGAAAGAACAAAAATTTTTACGAAGAATGTAGTATCAAGAGGGACTAAAGACCTATAGCGTAAGCTTATCAAAACTAAAAAAAAAAAAATTTTTTTAAAAATTTTAGAGTAAGACCCCAACCAGCCTCAATTTTTTTTTTCATGGTCAATTTTGGAACTGAAAAACTTGTCCCACCAAAATGAAATCTTTTGCCGTTAATATGCTAATGAAGTTAAATTATAATAAAAAAAAAAATTAAAAAAAACGAAATTTTTTTTTTTTCATTGTGTGAAAAATTTTTTTTTTATGACCCAAAGTTTAGGGCCCGGTAGCGACCCCTAAATGTTAATGGAAAAATTTGAAAAAAATCACGGGTCAGTTTTTCATGGTGCTTAATATATATTCCGGGTGCCCCATACAAAAATCCAAAAAAAAAAAAAAGTGCCATATATGAACCACACTAACACCTACCCTCTATCTCTAATTTTTAAGGCGGTCCCCATAATTTTTTTTTTATTTTTTGTAAATTTGTTTTATTTAATCAGCTTCTACCGGTCCAACGGTGTGTCCGAGAGGGGTCATTAGTGAGACCGACCCCCATTTATTTTTACCCTACAAAATTTTTTTAAAACATACCTACGCCCTATCTCCACTCCCTAAATAGGCTTCCATTCAAAATTTCATTTTTATAAAATTTGCTCCAACTGTTATTTGTATGGGAGCCTACTTAGGGAGTGGAGATAGGGCATAGGTATGTTTTTAAAAAAATGTTGTAGGGTAAAAATAAATGGGGGTCGGTCTCACTAATGATCCCTCTCGGACGCACCATTGGACAGGTAGAAGCTGATTAAATAAAACAAATTTACAAAAAATAAAAAAAATTGTATGGGGACCGCCTTAAAAATTAGAGATAGAGGGTAGGTCTGTTAAGAAAAAATGTTTGGACTGAAAAAATATTGTAGGTCGGTCATACATTTTGTTGGTCTATGGGCACTATTAGGGCAGTTGGAGCAAATTTAAAAAAATGTCGTTTTGTGTGGGAGCCCCCTTAGAAATTGGAGATAGGGTATTAGTTTGTTCCAAAGAAATATTAAGACGTAAAAATTAATGGGGGTCGGTCTTATAAATGACCCCTCTATGACGCACCATTGGAGCAGTAAAAATTATTTTAAGATTGGAAAATTACAATAAAATTTTTTCAAAAATTTTTAAAAAAAAATAGTAATAATCGTTATCCCACGATCCTCCTGGGCAAAAAATTTGTAGAATCGATAGAAGTTTTACACAAATTTCAAAAAAATCGAAGAGTACAAACATTTTCAAAAATGAGATTTAAATATTAAAACTTCAAAATCGCATACTAGAGCGCTTTTAAGAATTTTTTGGGATTTTTTTTTTTTAAGTACGTAAAAAAACAAAAATTTTGAAATTTGGACTATTATTGAAGAAGTTATGGGGAAAAGAAGTTTGAGTAAAGGAACAAACTACCAATTTTTAAAAATTCGATATCTTTTGAACGGGTCATCAAAAAAATCTGAAAATTTACCACGAAGGAGTTTTCGAATGGTACTAAAAACTGTTAACAAATTGAGAAAATCTAAAAAGAAAAATTTTCAAAGTGTCCGATTTGGCATGGAATGCCCCATATATACGTTTGAAACTAGAGACTAAAGCCAATTTACTCAAATTTGGTTTGTGTATGTTTTTTTTCACTAAATAAAGATCTAACGAAAGAAAGATCTAATCGGTCCATGTTTGGCCTTGGAACCCATTTTCCAGAAAACACTAGTGGTTACTATATGGTCGGCCTTGACCGACTATAATTTTCTTATTTCTTTTTTCATAAAAATGGGTAAATTTTGACTTGTATTTATGTGAAAACATACACTCAAAAGAAAAACTCTTTCAAAAAATCTGCAAAATTACTTTCAATTTGATTTAGCAAACTTCCAGCAGATTTTTCTGCTCTTATGGATATTTTTACTAAAATGTCTGTCATTCAGTTTCATAAAATAACAGAATTTTTACTGCGTGTTTACTTATTCTGTTTGCTGAATTTTTAAATATTTTTGAACATATTTTAGCAGATAATTTTTTAATTATACTGACATACTTAGTTTGCAGTCATTCTTTTTTAAGAAAATTTTCCAAGTTTTTTTTTTTTTTATACCCTACACCACACTGTGGTACAGGGTATAATGAGTTTGTGCTGATGTTTGTAACTACCCGAAATATTGGTTCTAGACCCACTTTAAAGTATACCGATCGACTCAGAATCACTTTTTGAGTCGATTTAGCGATGTCCGTCCGTCCGTCTGTCCGTCCGTCTGTCTGTCCATGTAAGTAAATGTTGTAAACACGATACAGGTCGCAATTTTAAATCAATTGACTTGAAATTTGAAACTTAAGCCTCTTTTGGCCCAAGGACGAAGCCTTGAAATTTGGTAGGTAATCATGTTTCATCAACACAAATCACCATTCCGAATTTTAAAGAAATCGGACCAGTTCTTCTTGTAGCCCCCCTACAAACCACCTTCCCGATTTTCACATAAATCTTTCAAATTTTATAAAAATAGAAAATACTTAATTAAAATTCTATTTGTGTATGTTAAGCCCGTACTTTAATAACCTTATCAAATCTGATTATCATCGTACCATTTTCGAACTTAGGCCCCATGTGAAAATTTCGCCCGATATTCAGTTAAAGCGGTTTATTGTCAACAAAAACTACACTAAAAAAAAAACCTGTAATGTTAGCAAAAAAAGCTTGTAAACCTACAAGAAAATTAGCTGATTTTGAACCCACAATTTTTTTGGTAAAGTTAGCAAAAATATTTTGCCAAAAATTAGTTAACTGAATTTTTTTTTTCAACTTAGTTCAATCACATTTGAGGACCCCATTGGGTTCGGACCCGATAGGTCCAGACCCCGATGGGCCTAGACCTAGTTAGGTTAATTAAAAATCTTCATAGTTTTTGATCCAAAATTTGTGTCCGTTTCGCTCTGCCTTGCTTCGTTTTTGAGATACGTGATTTTAGGGGACCACCGGGGTTTTGAGAATTACAAAACTCGATAACTTTAAAAATATTACTCCGAGAACTTTTGATTATTTTGCGGTCTTGTTCTACGTGTTGAGAGCTACAAAAATTCTTCTGGACTTTTTGTTGTGTCGGCAATATTTACCGAGATATGAGCATTTTAGAATTTTCGGGAATGCTAACTTTTTTGGATCCAAAGTTCGGACCCATTAGGTTCCACACATGTGAAGAGGACCGGCGATACTGTGGAGAGCCCGAGAACCAAAAAAGTTTGTTTAAAATTGCTAATGTGCTAAATGAAGTTTACAAGAATTTTTTGCAAATATGCTAATCTCAACAAAAAATTTGCTAAAAGTTAGCTAACTAGCATTAGCAAAAAAAATTAGTAAAAAACTTACGTATTTTTTTGAGTGTAGCCCATCTCACTCAAATTTGATTTGTGGGTGTTTTTTACACTTATTAAAGGTTTTACAAAATATAGATCTAATCAGTCCATGTTTGAACTTGGGACCCATTTTCCGGGAAACTCTGGTGTAGGTTATTATATGGTCGGTCTTGACCGACTATAATTTTCTTACTTGTTTTTTTTTTGTTTGTTATGCAATCAAAACGATATTTTTAAACATATTTTTAGCGGATTATTTTGTAATTTTACAGAAATAGTTTGCTGTCATCCTTTTTTAAAGAAAACTTTCTCAAGTTTCAAAGTGTTAATTTTTTAAATCAGTAGATTGCTAATTTTATAGAAACATTTTTTTAAAGTTTATATTAAAAAAAACTATTAAAGTTTTCATAAAAACAAATTTTCTGAAAAAAAAATTCTAGAAAATGTTTTAGCAGATTTCTCTCCTGTTTTGAAAGATTTCTCTGCTGATTTAATATAAATAATAATGACAGATTTTCAGCAAACCGTGTCAGCTAAAATCAACAGATTTCTTATATGGCTCAAAATGGGTGTATTTTCAGCTGATTGAACAGAGAATTTATTTTGAGTGTATATACTAGGGTATTAAATCGGTTAACTGTTAATCGGTTATCCGATTAATTTTGGTCGATTAACTGTTCGAATAGTTTAAAATTGCGAATTTTCAAATAACAAATAAATCGGTTTATTTGAGTCGATTAACCGATTAACCGAAATTATTTTTTTTTGTACTTTTACTTATTTTCTGTGTATTAATTTTTCAGTTTTAATTAAAATCACGATCCTGCTAAAAAACGTTTAGGCCTTAAATAAATTACTCATACAGCATTGTAGTATAACCCTAGCAATGTGTAAAATCGCCCTCAGTCACACATTTAACATCTCTAGCGACAGATAGAGCGGTGGGAGCAAATTTTACAAAAATGTCATTTTGTGTGGGAGACCCAAAGGAATTAGAGATAGAGTATTGGTATGTTCAGTAAAAATTTTAAGGACTTAAAATTAATGGGGTTCGGTCTTGCTAATCACCCCTCCGGCACCATTGGGCAGGTAGGAGCTGATTTAATGAAACATATTAAGAAAAACTAAAAAAAGGGAATAGGTATGTTCTAAGAAAATGTTGGGGTTGAAAAAATATTGGGGGGTATGTCATACATTTGATTCCCTAGGGTCACTTCTAGGACAGCTAGAGCGACAGTAGCAAATATTTTTAAAAATTGAACTTTTGTATGGGAGCACCCTTATAGAGTGGAGATAGGCATTGGATGTGTTTGGCATAAGCGTTTGGAAGGAAAAATTAATGGGAGTACGTCTCACATTTGACCCCTTTAGGGGCAAGTCCAGGGAAGTTTTGGGGCTTTTTGTAAATTGTTTCGCCTTCACACCCAACTTTGACCGACCTATCCGACCTGCCCTATTTTTTGGCTTATGCATTATTTTATGAAAATCACAAAATAAGCGATTCTCGAATTTCGAGTTATAATTGATTTTTAATTTAATTACAATTGATCTTTTTTGAACTACAATTGATCTTTTACAAATTGCACTTAGAAATATTCGAATCATAAATCAAATCTTTCGAATTAAAATGGATACTTCGAATTTCAAGTCGAGTTTTCGAATAATATCTGGTAATGGTGTAGAATAAACAAAAACTTCGGCCGATTTTTAATTGTGACAACCTATATGTAAATAAATCACTGTTTAATATGAATATTTTTCCCAAACTTACCTGTATGATAAACAGCCTGAAATCCCTTCCCTCGAGGATGTTGACCCGTACGAAATTGTATACGCAATTGTTCCTTCAAACTCACATACATGCCATCATTTAAGTGTTCCGATAAACGAAATGGCCTAAATAAACCATTACCAATGTCTACCTCCAGCATAGAGTCCGATTGAAAGTCATATTCAATAAATTCCAACCAGACGCGTTTACCTATGGGAGCTTGTATGACATAGGCACAGTTTAAATTATTCAGAAGGAAATGAGGATAGTTTGGAGAAAAAATTGTGCCTTCTCGTGAGGTTAGTGTACGCAATGGACAACCAGATATATCGATGGCTTTCCAAACGGCAGCAAACCCTAGTCCTGTTATTGAATAGTCGCTGTGAAAATTCAACATTACCTCATTGGAATTGGAGACAAAATCAAATTTGGACATATTCGATTCATGGCCACCACACCAACGTACATAGGGCAAAAAAGATTGGGCATTATCAGAGGCGGGTATAGAAGTATCACTTAAGATGGTACTGCGACGTGAACGTCGTGTAGAGGATGTTGTTTGTGTTTGAGTCTTGGGGGACGACGGGGAAGGTGATTTTTGGCTGTTGTTTTTATTTTCCAATTCTGTTGAAGATTTTTTTCGTCTACGTCTTTTGGGATTTTCATTAATATCGGAAGTATGACGACGATTTCCTCTAGCCATGTCCTTGTTATTGTGATGACTTCTTTTCCTTTTTGGTGTTCGATTAATATGTTGTTTTTTCCGGCTATTGTTGTTCTCATACCAAGTTCTGGTATTACGACGTGATAATGCACGTTTATTTTTAATAAACTTATTGTGTTGGGAATTTTCATCATCATCAGCTTGCTCTGCAAAATCTTTCAATAATGAAATTTCCGCTGTAGTCTTGGATGTTGATGCCACTAAATGTGGAATATATTCTTGTTGTTGTTGTTCGGGTGTATCGCGTTTATATCTTTGCGTATTTACATGTTTTACATGTCCTTGTAATTTGGCAGTGTTACTTCTTCTTCGTCTTCGTCTTCTTCTTACATTGTGTAATGCAATTTTTGAAATACTTCTTCGTAATCTTCCTTGATGCTGTTGTTGCAAATGACGATGCTGTTCATGATGATGCAGCAATCTATTATTGTTTTTGCTTTTATTATTGCCACCTTTGGCCACAGAATTAGTTTCATTATCATCTCCATCATCATTCTTATTGGAAACATTTGAATCATCACTATTGTTATCATCAGCATCCATAGCAGCATCATTGTTGCCATTACCACCAACACCACCACCACCACCACCACCGTCCACAGCACTGTTGTCATTTTCATAAGCTGTGAATTGTTCGTCTGACATCAACATTGCCATTGGTACTGTATTTGCACCAGGTTCTAGAATTATTTTTGATACAATATCATAATCCTGTATACTTATGAAGTCATAAAGACATTCATCTTGTGGTTCCAAATCGATTTTTTGAAATTGTACAATAATCCTTGTACGCTCCGGTGCTTTTATATGTATCCAATAGTCAATGTTTAAGGGGTAAGTATTTGGATATGCTGAAAATAATGAAAGGAAAACCATGAAAATCTTCATAAGTAGGAAGGAAACCGGATGATAGAGAAGTATTAAAATATAAAATATTTTTATATACATGTTTATACGTGTGGGAATGCATGTAAAGAATATTGAAGTGGAATATTCTGTCCTTTAAGAAGATATTCATGGATATTTTGTTTTTTTTTCGGTTAATTAAACATAAATGAAAACAAATATATACTTATCAGTCTTTTGTGCGAATTAAACAATAAAGATTTTATACAGTCTTTGTTCAATTGTAGGGGAGTTATGTCGGACTTATGTGGAACGATTAAGTTTTAAGTTTCATAAATGTCTTTGGACATACTACACTGTGCCACAATTTTGGGGGCATCGAGTGTATCTTGAATGGGGCAAAAAAAAATGAAAGTATACCAATAGTACACCAAAAATCCCAAAGGATATTTGAAAAAGGACTAAAATGACCCCTAAAAATGGGAGATAGAGGGTTACTATGTTCTAAGAAAATCAAATTTCACTAAAGACATCTTTTAACCTTTACCTTAGAATTAAATTTAATACGTCTTTGAAAAAAAAATTTGAAATCTTCAGTAGGCCATACAAAAAGAACTTGAGCTAACAAGGAATGTCTCCCTAGTGTCATCCTCCGATCTTCATGAATTTCCTCATAAAATATAAAGAATCATATTTTTATTGAAGTTTTTTCCATAGCAGTATGAAAAAACACGAAAAAATAGTGTAAATAAACTTCTGAGTTAAAATTAAATTCTGAAGTGTTTTAAAAAATTTAATGATGATTCTTTTCTTGTACCAATTTAACCCTCTAAAACCCGTTTTAAGGGGGTAATTTTTATAATTTTTTTTTTAAGAAATGCATAAAATTATATAAAAGAAGGCAGTTAGAGGGTTAAAATATCTTCTACGAATATTTTATGCATTAAAGTTCACTAGGGTCCATCAAAGGCAGGAAGTTCGTCCAGCACTTAGAAAATGATTAAAAATGTAAAGTTTTAAAGTATTAAAATTTTCGTAAAATATCAAAAAAATTGTATGTGCTAATTTTACAACTTTACCTTTTTAAGCATTTTACATTGGCCAAATGTATTTTCTTGCTTTGATGATCCTTAAAAATTTGATGAACAAAATATTTGGAGAACAGAGTATGGGGGTATACTCACTTTGTCATTCCGTTTGTAACGCATCGAAATATAGGTCGGGGACCCCATAAAGTATTGATCCATGATCGATTCTAAAACATTCTATGAATGTCCGTCTGTCCGGCTGTATGTAGGTGGCACGATGCAGTCCAAAATAAAATAGCTAGCCTCCTGAAATTAGGCACGAATATGTCTTATGGTCCTAGGCAGGTTAAGTTCGTAAATGGGCAGAATCAGATCAGGGAAAAAAGTTCCTCATTAAACCAACCTCTAAAAAACACAATTTTTGAATTTGTATTTTTATTAAAAAAAAATCAACATTTTTATGCAAGAAGAGGTTTAGAGTCCTACACTAGAACCGGGGGGACTGAAGAATGTTGTTTGGTTTCTGCGAGAGGGAGGTCTCATTCAGAGCCCCCGCCAAAGCCCACCCAAAAAAAGAGCCCCTGTATTTTTGTTTTTTAACATGTTGGGAGGTGTAAAACCTAACTTATTTAAGGATAAAATCGAAATGCGCGAAACCATAGCGACTTTTTTTTTTGTATTTTGTATTTGCGAAGATGACTTTGAAGAAATAACATTTTCTGTTCTTTTAACCCATTACTGCCTGCCCATAGATCGGCCCGTACGATTTTGATGAAATTTTGACATGTGTACCTGGAAGACCACAGAAGTTGCTAGAAAAAACAAGTAGAAAAGTTAAATTCGACTTGGCCGAATCTATGAATACCCTCCACAATATTAACCAAGGTAGAGATAAAAATAATGGCCCGTACCACAGAAAAATAATATTTTAACAAAAGTTTTATTTTAAATTTAAAATTTTCCTTGCATTTTAAAAATAAAAACAATCTGTATGAAAATAGAATTAAAAGCTGATTTTAAATATATTTTATTTTCCTGTGGTAAGGCTGAATGTATTCAATTGCATAACCACATGTACGAATACATACAAAGAGTTTTTTACTCATATTAATATAAACAGCAACAAAAACAACAACAAACAAACATAAGTATGACAATGCATATTTAGTTATAAGTTAAACAACTACAACAATGGAATAAAAGTATAGAAACAAGAAAACAACAACAAAAAAAAAACAAACATAAGTATAGCAATGCATTTTTAGTTATAAGTTAAACAACAACAACAACAATAGAATAAAAGTATTGACACAAGAAAACAACAATTATTAAATGCACGAGCGTATATAAACAAAATGGTGTCATTTTTGTAAAAAAAAAAAAATACAATTTTTTTTTTTCAGTGTAAAATTTTTTTTCAGTGTAAAATTTTTGTCGAGTTTAATTTTTAAGTTACTTATGCTTTTAAAACTGAAAAAGTTTGAAAACCATTGCTTTAAAACTAAACTAGTTTGAAAAGCACTGCTAAGTTACCATCAATGCTTTTTAAACTTGTTTACCACGTGGCAATTTAGATGAACCCAATCTGAAATTAGGGGTTTTGCTTATAACTTTGGAACCACTAGACCGATTGAGCTGAAATTCAACACCAAACAGAAATGGGGAACGGTAAAGATATTTGCCACGTTTCAGCAGTCTCATTATTGTCTTTCGAAAGTTATCATGTTTTTTATCTTGTAAATTCGCGAAAAACCCTTGCCGAAATTTACTCTTTTGCTCATAACTTTTGAACCACTGGACCGATTTGGCTGGATTGCAATACCAACCTGACCAGGTGAATGACCAACATATATGCCAAACTTCAGTTGCCTCTGTAAGGTCTTTCAAAAGTTAGCGTGTTTTCTACGGACGGACAGACAGACGGACGGACGGACGGACGGACGGACGGACGGACATCGCTAGATCGACTTAAAATCGATCGAGGATCATAAATATATATACTTTATGGGGTCCTAGACCAATATTTCGATGTGTTACAAACGGAATGACAAACTTATATATACCCTCTATCACTAGAGTGGAGGGTATAATAAAAAAAAAATTACCTCAGCTCCGACCTGAGATATGACATGGGTATTATGCCGTGTAATTTTTTACTTTTAGTTTTTGTTTGAGCTGAAAGGGGTATAAAAAGTTTCTATTGGGTGTCAAAATAACTCCAATAAATTTTCGTGAAAACCAAAATTGTCCTTACCCGACCGCATCACGTTTTAGGTGCACTTTTCCTGAGTATTTTCGATTAAGAAAAATCTTCAATTTTTGTCAGTGAAAAACAAAAGTTAAACAAAACAAAAAAAAAATCTTGTTAAATATTCACATTTAGCCCAATCTCTTCTCTTTTTTATGAAAAAAGAATTAGCCCGATATCTTCCATCTAGCCCGCGCTAAATTTTTTTAAGTATCAACACTTTTTTGGGTATTTAAATACCCATTAGGCAGGAATGAGTTAAATGATTTTAATAATTCATTAGATATTATATTAATCCAATGTAAAATATAATTCATATTTAGATGCCGAATCTTAAATGTTATTAAACAATATACAGTTTCCAATGTGAGTATAACATTGTGAAAACATGTCAGGGAATGAGCAAGAATTTTAACTTAAATTTCTAAAGTTCAACACACACTTTAATATGTATGAGAAAAGATTTACAAATGTATTCATATGTTCATATCGTCAGCTGAAATGCAAAGAAACGTAAAAAAGATCAACTAAAAAATCTAAACTTTCGAATTTTGTGTTGTAATGCCAAGGACTTAACTAAAAATAGTTAAGTTCTTGTCAAATTTTGCAAAGGCATCTTCAGTCGGCAACCAGCGGACAAAGTTTGAAAAATTACACTAATTATTACCAATTAAAAACACTTTTTTAGTGATTGTAATTTTTTAACAAAAAATAAAATTATAAAAATTTTTACTAGAGTAATTTTCAAAAATTGAAAAAAGTGTTAAGTAACTTTTGTAAAAAAATATCGCTATGGACCAACCGGTCTATGTGAGGAGTCTTTGACTCCGCCACAACTAACATAACTTTTTTTATCTTATCAGGATACATGAATTTAATAGATTTTGATCTCCTGATTCCAAATCTTCCTTCCGTATTTTTCTATCACTTAAGGTTTTTAGGTTATTCGCGTTTGAATATTTAAAAAACGCTAATTTAGCACTTTTTGGATCTCCACTGTAACGTATTCTTAAGTTACTCACACAAAATAGGACTAGATTTAGTATAAATGAAACCTCTTTGTTCTAAATCTGGCATCCAAATTTTAACAGCGCGTACCGTTTTTGAAATATTGGCGTTTGAGAAACTCAAACTCCACTGTTACATACTTAAGCACACTCAAATTTTCAAACGCGAATATCTCGAAAGCGAAACATGTTAAAAAATTTGGATTGCAAATTTTTAATCAGGAGGTCCATTTCATATAAGAACGAAAGAATACGCAACAGTGGAAACCCAAAAGTGCTAAAATATTGGTTTTTTGACTTTTCAACAGGGAATATCTCAAAAACGGTACGTGCTAGAAAAATTTGGATAGCAGATTTGGAATCAGGAGACCTAAATCTATAAGATGAAGTTAGACATTTCTCTGAGAGTTTTTTGGTTTCGAACAGTGTAACCAGTGATGATAGAAAAAGTATCAAACTCAGATACATTTTTTTTATAGAAAATTCTAAAATTTCCTAAAGTAAAATTTTCGTATTTTTCCTATAGAAAAATTTTAAGATTTCGGGACTTTTTATCCTATAGAGCATTTTTAGATTCTGCGACATTTTCAAAAAAATGTTTTATATTCTTACAACTTTTTTTTTTTAACACAAAATTCTCAGGTTATTTCTCCTTATATTTTTCCCATCCTTTACAGATTTTTCCTAGAGAACATTTTTCAGATCTTTCCTATAGAAACATTTTCAGATTTTTTCTTTAAAAAAAAATTTAAGATTGCAAGATTTTTTTTCCTTTATAACATTTTTGGGATTCTTAGACATTTCTCCTAGAAACACATTTTCAGATAATTTTCTTTTCTTTTTCTTTTGTGTTTTGCCATCTTTTTTTGGGAATTTCCTGCCCCACGTGGATCCGCGACTGCTTACTACACTGAGACAAACTGTAAAAAGCTTTTATTTATCAAATCATAATTAAAGGCATAAAGGAAAATTAAAAATTCGCACGTTCGATCGCTATTGACTCTGGGAATTAGATCTCTGATCAAATTTAGGCTTAGAAAAGAACACAAAGATGAAGTCCGATCTTCCTTACGCCTCAGCTCCACCTTCCATAATTATGTAAACATAAAGCAACAAACACACATAAAACAATAACAACAAACACAAATTTGTTATTGTTTTGGTTGTGTTTGTTGCTTTATGTCTACATAATTATAGAAGATGGAGCTGAGTGGTTACGTTTTAGCCACATCGTTTTAGAGCCTTTTTTTTTAAATATCACCGAAGTGAATTCGAGAAAAAGCATTTCTAGCTCCACCCTAATGTGGATGTATCTAAGAATATTAATCTAAACAAGCACATGCACTCACACACACGTATAAACAAATACATACCTGGTGATACAAGACGTCCTTCCGTTCCAGTTACAGTAAAATTACTAAAAGCAAAATTACCAAATGATTCTTTGGGTTTCTTACACACATAACCACCAACTTTATTGCACTTTTGTGATTGCCAATAAAGACCAGATGGCAACATTGGTGTGGGAGACATTTTCCATTGTAAACCCAAGCAAGTGGCATCTGAGGGCATTACATCAAATTGACCCTGGCCAGGTAACCAACCCTAAAATGAAAATAAAGCACAATATGGCAAAATAAAATGAAAAACAAGTAAATTAAAGTAATGTACATTTGAACATTTCAAATAACAACAACAAGGATAATATTAATATACAATGTAAGATCTAACACACAGTAGGAGATTTGGCAATTTATTTTTGGAAATAATTCAGCCATTCACTAACAAGAGAAGTATGAACCGATTTGACAGAAACTTAAAATATATAAAAAAGAAACGATTTTAAAGTTGGGGTGTCTCGGCTTATTACACCGTCCGACAAAAATTAAAAAAATTCGTTGAACATGATCTGGATAATATACGTTTGAACCTAGAGACTAAATGTAGTAAAACTGCATTTACGGTTTTTTATTCGACCTTTAAAAAGGACTTCAAAATTTTAAATTTTGTAAAATATTTTTTTAATATTTGTACTTGTCCTAGAATACCACTATTGACAGCAAATGAAAGAGGAGGGTCCCCCTAATTATTATTTTCATATATCAGGAAAAAGAAGGCAAGTTACGTCCATTCAAAAATGTGTCATTTAATTTCATTCAAAATTTTCAACAAAATATTTTGATAAAGTTTTTAAATGACCTCATTCACATTTTTAACATGATAATGTTTTTAGGCTGGTCACGGTGCCCTGGAGAGGATTTAAATAAAATTTTGGTGTTACTCCAATTTTTAAGCGGATTATGTTTTTGGACTTTAAAAGAAAGAAAATGAGCCAAAAAAGAAAAAAAAGTACTAGGCGCTTTTTTTTTGGCGGGCAAAAAGATGAATTTCAAAAAAACAAAAAAGAATTTATTCTTTCAAATGCATTAAAAATTTTTTATACAGACGTAAATTTATCACATATTCACTTGTCAGTGAGATTTAAATATATATGTGACATATTTTTTCAGATATGAGACTTAAAAGAATAATTTCACTATTTAGTGAGACTAAATCAAATTTCTTCTTTATTTTAATTTAAATTTTAACTCTAGCAGTTACTTCACATTTAATATTGATCCTGTTTCTAGATTTTGAAGGGGGGAAGTTACCCCAACAATACGAACAAAATTTGCAAAGGATTTTTGGCGAAATAAACAAAATTAAAAATGGATATTAAGTCCATCCATAAGTTTCGCAATAAACAAATAGTCCAAACCACTTTCTGGATCTCTTTTTAAACTTTTTACTTTATTTTACTCTTCCTTAGGCATTGCAAACACATTTTTAATGATTTTTACTATCGTTTTCTGATTTTTCTTAGTTTTGAAAAAACGTTTTTAACAAAAAAGTATTCATTCTTTTAAAATTTTATGACTCACTAAGGTCTAAACTGAGGCAACTTTGTGTTTTGCTGTCCGTCTGAGTAGTACACTGAAAACTTTTAAGAATTTACATTTATAAAAAATTTACAAGGACATATTTCATTTAGTTTCAATTAATAGTGAAATTATTCTTTTAAGTCTCATATCTGGAAAAATATGTTACATATATATCTAAATCTCACTGATAAGTAAATATGTGATGAATTTACATCCGTATATACAAATTTTAATGCATTTGAAAGAATAAATTCTTTTTTGTTTTTTTGAAATTCATCTTTTTGCCCGCCAAAAAAAAAGCGCCTAGTACTTTTTTTTCTTTTTTGGCTCATTTTCTTTCTTTTATCTTCTAAAAACATAATCCACTTAAAAATTGGAGTAACACCAACATTTTATTTAAATCCTATCCAGGGCACCGTGTGGTGTCTAATTTTAAAAAAGTAGCAGGACGCCACCTCAGTTGGACTATATAAGCTAACAATTAACGAAAAAGAAAATAAGAATTACTATTTTCATTTTCTTAAAAACAAAAATTGTAATAACTTGGGTTTGTAACTTGGATAAAATTCGCCTCGTGGTGAATAAAACCATTTTTCACCAGCTGGTGAATAAAAAGTAACATAATTATTTTGCAACAAAATTTTTTTTTCATCAAATTTTTTTTTTTCATAAATTATTTTTTTTATAAATTTTTTTTTTTCATAAATTTTTTTTTCATCAAACTTTTTTTTCATAAATTTTATTTTTTCCAAATTTATTTTTTTCATCAATTTTTTTTTCATCAAATTTTTTTTTTTTCATCAAATTTTTTTTTCATCAAATTTTTTCATTAATTTTTTTCATCAATTTTTTTCATTATTTTTTTTCATCAATTTTTTTTCAAATCAAATCATCAAATCATCAAACTTTTTTTTCATAAATTTTATTTTTTCCAAATTTATTTTTTTCATCAATTTTTTTTTCATCAAATTTTTTTTTTCCATCAAAATTTTTTTTTCCATATTTTTTTTTTCCATATTTTTTTTTTCATCAATTTTTATTTTTTCATGAAACTTTTTTTTTCATCAAATTTTTTTTTTTTTCATAATTTTTTTTTCATCATTTTTTTATCAATTTTTTTTTATCAATTTTTTTTTCATTAATTTTTTTTTCATTAATTTTTTTTTTTTCATCAAATTTTTTTTTTCATCAAATTTTTTTTTCATCAATATTTTTTTCATTAATTTTTTTTTTCATAAATTTTTTTTTTCATCAAAATTTTTTTTCATAAACTTTTTTTTATCATATTTTTTTCATAAATTTTTTTTCATCATATTTTTTTTTTAAAATTTTTTATTATCAATTTTTTTCTCACCAACAAAATTTTGTTTTCATATTTTTTTTCATCAATTTTTTTTACATCAAAAAATTTTTCTTTTCATCAAAAAAATTCATCAAAAACTTTTTTTCACCAAAAATTTTGGGTTCATTGAATTTTTTTAACATAATTTTGTTTTTCGTGAAAAAAATATCATTTTTTTTACCAAAACTACTTTTTAAAAAAGTCTAAGATTTTCGCATAAAAATTTTCCATTTGTTTATCAAATGTACATAAAACAAGTGAGAGTGTTATATTCTTTGGTGCCGAATCTTTTATACTCTCCAAAATTTAAAAACACTTTTTTGCACTTACTTTTGCACTCATTTACGAAATGTACAGCTCTTTTGGTTTTTTAATGGGGTCCTCGACTGATATTTCAATTCGTTTTGCATGGAATAGCAAAGTAATAAAACATATTTTTTTCTAAAAAAAACTTTGTTTTGGCAAGTACACCCAAATCTTCCGCAAAACATTATCATGATTTAATGTTTTGGGCAAGAGTACAAAATTCGCAGGCATTTTTATCCTGATATGGCAAAATATAAAAATGGAAAAATTAGGGGAGATCCTCCTCATTCATCTACCGTCACCAGTGTCATCCTAGCACAATTACAAATATTTCAAAAATATTTTACAAAATGTATCCTTTAAAACTTTGAAGTCCTTTTAAAAGGAAACAGGATCACGAAATGAAAAAGTGAAACAATGTGAACCTTCGGGAAAATTTCGATTATCCCCGAACTAACAAGAATATGGTCTAGACCAAAAATACGTGTCAACTTAAATTTTTTACACTCTAATTACAATGATTTAAGTTTCCTACTATAAATTGGGTAAATTTACACAAATTGTGTAATTCTACTCACAATTACTGGAAATTTACCCAATTATTAGTAGTATTTTCTTAGAGTTTGTTGACATTTACCCAACTTATAGTAGGAAACTGAACTCATTTTTTTAGAGTGTAGATTATTTCGTATTCGTATGGACATCGTAGGTTAATGTCTTCACATAAATACCAGCCTTAGAATTGTCTCATTTATATTTTAAGTTTCATACAAATCGGTTTATATTATCGGTTTATAAGGGTTGAGATACTTCCCTTGCTAGTACTCGACCTATTGCTATGAAATTTGAAGTGGTCATAGCTAATGTATTTTCGAGCTTCAGTTTGGAAATTGGAGCCTTGCGGTTGAACGGTGTAGGTAGCCGAACCCCGCAAAGCAGGGTACCTTTTGCATACGAACACTAATCTCTTATACTTTCCGAGATAGAGCCATTTTCAAAAGTGAAATTTCAAAGTTTGACCGATCCGGCTCCAAGTTTTTGCCAATAGCACGGTAGCATTAATTTCGATTTATTTCAAACTAATTTATCGAAAAACATAAAAAATCCCATTTTTACCCTTTTTTTGAACACGATAAAGATGTCACAGATAGAAATAATATTTTTTTATAAATATATATAATTAAAAGCAACGTAGCAACTAAAACCGTTGCTTGTCAAAACTAAAAAAAAATATATTTTTTTAAATTTTTTTACCGTGGGACCCCAACGGCTTTTAGAGCTGAAAGACTTATCCCACCAAAATCAAAATTTTTGTCTTGAATAAGCAAACCAAGTAATATAATAATTAATGACAAAAAAATTTAAAATCAAAAAAAAATTTTTTTTTGGTTTGTATGGAAAATTGATTTTTAAGGCCCCGCTCTTTAAGGCCCCGTCGCGTAGGGAAGGCGTGGTCTTAGGGGCGTAAAATTTTTCCTGAGTTATCCCGTTTTTCTCCCTCCCCTTTGGGCCGCTTAATTTAAGATTGGGCAGCTATAAAAAAACAGGTAACTCGTATTTTGATCCCCTCTTTCCTATATGCAAGTTTCAGGATAACCGGTGGGTGCTCTGTGAAAGACCTTCCTTGTTAGTGATAGAGGGTATATATAAGTTTGTCATTCCGTTTGTAACTCATCGAAATATCGGTCTAGGACCCCATAATGGGGCATTCCAGGCCAAATCACTTACTTTTAGACCCGACCCCTTTCGATTTATTTTATTTTTGGATATGTTTTAGGTCTTATTAAATGCAACTTGAACACCAATTTTCAGCCTTTCATTCCAAGATGGTGTTGAGAAATCAGTTTTTAAAAATGGCGATTTAAAAAAAAAAAAAAAAAAAAATTGAAATTTTCAATTAATTTTGACCAGTTAAAAATATAGAAATCTTAAAAAAAGTTGGACAATGTTTTGTTGGTATTTAAATGAAGTTTTAGAAAAAAATATTAAAAAAATTATTCGAAGTAATTATCATTTATTTTTAACGTTTAAAAAATAAAATCGACTTTTTGAAAAAGTCCGAAACCTTTGATTTTTTTTTAAACGTCTTAAAGTTCTACTCTAAATTACGCAACTTTTAAGCCATAATTCGAGATGTGATCGGAATTGGATCGATTTTTTTTAAATTTTGAAAATTTCACATTTTAAATTGGTAAATTGGTAGATACTGACCCTAACTTACCCTAGATATATTCATTTCGAGGTAAAAATACGCCTCTCAAAAATAAAGAACGATCGGACATGGGCAAGGCTTTCCGCATGAGCCTTGAATTTTAGAAAATGGATTACAAGTAAAAATATGATTTTTTTTTTTGTTTTCTCAATTTTTTTTGGTATTTTAAGTAAAGTTTAAATTCAAGTGGTTACAGAATTATAATATGGAGTAAAATGCCTCTCTAATAAGGTATCAAAAACTAAAATCGGTTGAAAATCAGCCAAGTTATTACAACTTCCTCAGGCATCTAACGTGTGGCAGACCACTTGATTAAGTAATACAATCCGATTTTTGAAATTCATTGAAATTTTCTACTGTAAAAAACATTTTTTTATTCTTCAAGTTCAAATGAAATTAGATGACAAGTATTTTTCATATTGTGTTTTGCTAACATGTTTTAATGCTAAAAATGCCTGCATTTTCAACACCCTTTTGAAATCTCTATTAAAAAAAAAAATTTTTTTGTTTTTAAATTTGAAAAAACCAAAAAATATAACACTGAAACATGAATAATGAAAAAATGTTATTACAGTAGAAAATTTCAATTTATTTAAAAAAGTGACTCGTATTATTTAATCAAGTGGTATGACACACGCTAGATGCCTGGGGAAGTTGTAATAACTTGGTTGATTTTCAACCGATTTTAGTTTTTAGTATCTTATAAGAATGCATTTTACTCCACATCATAATTCTGTAATCACTTGAATTAAAACTTAACATAAAATACCAAAAAAATTGCGAAAGCAAAAAAAAATCATATTTTTCCTTGTGATCCGTTTTTTTAAATTTCAAGGACCATGCTAAACGCCTTACTCATGTCCGATCGTCCTAAATTTTTGTGAAACGTAGTTTTACCTCCAAATGAATATATCTAGGGTAAGTTAGGGTCAGTATCTACCAATATATTTTTTTTTGGAGCACCATATAAAATATACCAGAGTCTAAAAAAAACTGCAATTTTAAAAATTTGAAAAAAATAGAACGACTTGTGCTCACATCTCGAATTATGGCTTAAAAATTGTGTAATCTAGAGTAGAATTTTTAGACTTTTTAAAAAAAAAATCAAAGGTTTCGGACTTTTTCAAAAATTTAATTTTAGTTTTTAAACGTAAAAAATAAGTGATAATTACTTCGAATAATTTTTTCATATTTTTTTTCTAAAACTACATTTAAATACCAACAAAACGTCGTCCAACTTATTTTAAGATATCTATATTTTTTAATGGTCAAAATTAATTAAAAATTTAAATTTTTTAATTTTTTTGAGAAAATCGCCATTT
Source organism: Pegoplata infirma (assembly GCA_963921195.1). Taxonomy (NCBI): domain Eukaryota; kingdom Metazoa; phylum Arthropoda; class Insecta; order Diptera; family Anthomyiidae; genus Pegoplata; species Pegoplata infirma. Next base: position 134,156,982 of record OY992540.1, on the reverse strand, counting down.
TGAAAAATTGATTACTCATCACCATCTTGAAAATTGGTGTCCAAGTTGCATTTAATAAGTACTAAAACATATCCAAAAATATATTCGAAAGGGGTCGGGTCTAAAAGTGAGTGATTTGGCTTGGAATGCCCCATATATATTATTAATCAGTGAACGTTTTTAAGACTTTCTAGCGATGTCCATCCGTCTGTCTGTCTGTGGAAATGGTGATCGCGGCCAAAATATTACACGAAGATGACTGAAATTTAACAAACTTATTGGAAGTTCTCCCGAGCAGTTTGGTATTTCATTTGAGCGATATCGGTTCAGCGGTTCAAAAGTTATAAACAAAAATGTAAGGGCACCTCAAAAATTTTGATACATTCAACATAACCTAAAAATACAAAAAGTTTTAATTCGGCAGAATTGATCACCGAATGGTATTTAAACAAGTACAAACATATTTTTTTTTACAAATTTTCGCCGAATTTTTTTTTCACCAAAAATTTTTTTTCGCGGATTTTTTTTTCAAAATTTTTATTTTTTTTGCATATGAACTTTTTTTATACCCTCCACTCTAGTGATAGAGGGTTTATATAAGTTTGTCATTCCGTTAGTAACACCTCGAAATATTGGTCTAGGACCGCATAAAGTATATATATTCATGATCCTCGATCGATTTTCAGACGATATACCGATGTCCGTCTGTCCGTCCGTCAGTCCGTCTGTCCGTCTGTCTGTCTGTTGAAAACACGTTAACTTTTGAAAGACTTTACGGAGGCTCCTGAAGTTTGGCATATATGTTGGGCATTTACCTGGTCAGTAGTGCCATTCAGTAACTTTTTTAACGAAATTATCGATATCGTTAATTAGCAAGAATTGTCGGTTGTTTTAACGAATATCTGATTCTATAAATTTTTCAATTAACGACAAGAATTAACGACAAAGATAGTTAATTTGAAATTTGTTTATTTTGAAATTGTATTGAGAACCGAAAAATTTCGTTAACTTTAACTTCAAAAAAATTTTTGTTGATAAGTTAACGATTTTCAATAACGACAAAATTCGGTACAAAAATGTTATAGAATCGCTTTTAAAGACAATTGTCGATAACTAACGATTTTTGACAATATAACTACCGATTTTTGTCGTTAAAAAGTTAGTGAATTGCGCTACAGGTTGGTATTGCAATCCAGCGAAATCGGTCCACTGCAGTGGTTCAAAAGTTATGAACAAAAGACTGAATTTCGGCAAGGGTTTTTCGTGAATGTACGAGATTCGAAAGCCAATTCTTAGTATGCTGAAGCTTAGCATATATATTTGTCGTTCGCCTGGCCTGGTTCGTATCGAATTTCAGCCAAATCGGTCCAGTGGTTCAAAAGTTATTAGCGAAACCGTGAATTCCAGATTAGTTTCACCGTAAATTCACTTGTTGAAAACCCGTTAAACATGTTTTAGAAATATTGGTAAGTCACAAAAATATTTTTCAACTTTTTTTTGTCACTCAAAAATATTTTTACACTAAAAAAAAATACACTCGAAAAAAATTTTACACTGAAAAAAAAAAAAATTTCCCGAGTAAAAAAAATGATATGACACAATATATAATTTAAAATGGGTTCGTGTCTATTTTGATATAAGATTTGATCTTATATTATATAATTATATCAGTTTATATAACTTTATATCGACTTTGATACGAGTTTTGGTCTAATCCAATGATATAAAATTATATCCAATTATATTAAAATTAATACAATTTTATAAATCGGATGTTTTTTTTTAGTTTTTAATAAAAAGTTGAAAAATTAAAATAATAAAAATAAGTTGTTCTTGAAAAAAACTTAGAAAAATTTCAAAAAATGGAGGCATGGTAAATTTTATATAAAACACTTAGAAAATATTTTCAAAAGAATTTGTCCTTTGAAAAACTTAGAAAAATTTAAAAAAATGGAGTCATATAAAATTTTATATAAAACACTTAGAAAATATTTGCGATAGAAAAAAATGTTCCTTGAAAAAAACTTAGAAAAAATTTAAAAGATGGAGTCATATAAAATTTTATATAAAACACTTAGAAAATATTCGCGATAAAAAAGTGGTGCTTGAAAAAACTTAGAAAACTAAAAAAATATGAAGTCATGAAATTTTATATAAAACACTTTGAAAATATTTGCGTTAAAAATATGTTCTTGGAAAAAACTTAAAAAAATTAAAAAATAATGGAGGCATATAAAATTTTATATAAAACACTTAGAAATTTGCAATGATGCATGGGACCAGTTGTTACAACATATAGTTATGTATGGCGATATCTTAAAAAAATCGCACATCAAAATTTATTATATAAATTTATCTCGCAAGACATAGTGTCACACATGATCATATATGAAATAATATGACTATATAAGAGTATATAAGATCATATTAAATTATTTTTACTCGGGTTAATAAATTATTTTTTTTTTTCAAAAATTACTTTAAAAAAAAGTTTTTTGTGGAGGGTATTTATTTTTGTGGAGGGTATTTATTCGGCCAAGTCGAATTTAACTTTTCTACTTGTTTTACATTGTAGAGGGTATCAATACATTCGGCAAGGTCGAATTTTACGTTTTTACTTGTTGTTTATTTGAACCGCTGAACCGATATCGCTCAAATTAAATTTTTTTAAATATTAAAATTAACATGACATTCAGAAATTTTAACTTAATTTCAGTTCAAAATTAGTTCCGTTCGCTGGAATTATTTTCTGTTACACTGATTTTTTTTCTTTAACTTGACAGCCCACTCTAAGAATGGATTTATCTGTATTTTCACCTGTTTCTTTTTGGTTGTTAAAAAACTAAACACTAAAAGTCTCCTAAATCACATTGTGGGTTTTTAAAATGCAAACAACCAATTTGTCTACTGTCCTATATACTTACAAGGGAAGTATCTCAACCCTTATGAACCGATTCGATAACTCACGAACTAACAGGAATATCCTCTAGAGCAAAAATACGTGTCGACTTAAATTTAATAAAGATTATTTCATATTCATATGGACATCGTAGCTCTGTCTTCATATAAATACCCCCCAAAATTTTCACATTTTCATGAAAAAAGTATTTAACGAAGCCCAACTTTTACAAGGTTATGCCACAGTTGGATAGGCATTAAAAAAACCTTTCTTCTCATATGTAAACATCATATAGTTTCTTAGAAAGAAATGGCTGAAAAATCCAAAAAACTATTTTTTCGCCATTTTTTGACCCATGTTTTGAACCCCTAAATCCCCGATATGGCCAATAATCCGAGACACCCCAACCTTAGAATTGTCTGTTTTATATATATTTTACGTTTCATGCAAATCGGTTCATAAGGGTTGAGATACTTCCCTTGTTAGTCATGAATGGTCATTTACAATTTGGTTTAACCAAAATATATTCTGAACAAATTTAAATGACCGTGAGTTTTTTTTTTTCCAAAAATAAAGTATTTTTCACAAAGTTCTTCCATTTGACCATCTAACCAACCAACCGACCATCTATCCATCCATACTAATGGAAACTAATAAATTCAATTAAGTAATATGAACTGAAGATTTGAAGTTGTAGTAGCAAACTTCCAAACAAAAAAAAATTGGATTGGATGGATGGTTTACAATAAATAGCAATAACGACAAAACAAAATCTAAACACAGAAAAATAAATTTAAAGTTTAGGGGAGCAACTTATTTTTTAAAATTTTCATTGTAGGGTTGAAATGATGGACCAACTAACAAAAACAAATACTCTAAAACTTTGATCGAAGAGCGCCAAGGGTTTCAATAACACAGTGTTACAAAAATGAATGAAACAGAAAAACCTGAGATGCGATACTTTTTTTCTAGTAGGTGTTGTCGAGTACAACAAGATTCTGTCCTTGAAATTTTCGAAACACCTCCAAAATCTTGAGTTACGGGTAGAGTTTTTCACGGGAATTCCCGGGACGGGATTTCCCGGGAATTCCCGTAAATTTTCGATCCCGAAATCCCGGGAAATAGAGCGGGAATTCCCGGGAATTTTCAGTTCTTTGAAATTGTTGATTTTTCGACTACTATTAATTATTTTGTATGTGATTTTTTAGAGAGAGACGTACGAAATGAAAAAAGTCTAACAATACCTAAATCTTGGATAGCTGAAAATTTTTCTTTCTGAGACCTGCATTAGAAAAATTTTAAGTATGCTTATTTGTTTCTAAAGAAAATATTTATGACTCTGGACATGATTCTTTTTAAATCGATAAATTTATATAAAATCTGTGTAAGGAATGACTCTGAAATTAACGTGTCTTCTTTTAGAAACCAGAATTTTTAATTTTTTTAATAATTTTTTGGGTAAATTTTCTTATAATTTCATTTCTCTGAAACAGTTACATTCGGTTTCAAAGACATAATTAATAAATTTTTCTGAATTAGTTTCATTGTGTTTAAGAGGCAAAGCGTTGAAAATAAATTGTGCAAATGATCTGAGATGAATTATAATAAATGATGAATTTTTATTATTAAAACAGATAAAGCGATTTGAAATAACATTTTCCCTTAAAAATACTTTTAAAAGACTTCGGCATATTTGGGCCGTTTTTTTATGAAAACTGAGTAACAAAAATTGTTCTTTTTTCTCGAAACTTATTTTTTTTTGTTGTTTTTAATGTACTAAATAAGATTTTTATGGTGTTAATAAACATTATAAATAGTGTAATCGCATTTATTAGGTTTTTATATATTTTTTTGATAAAAAATTTGGGTTTTTAGTTTTTGCGGGAATTCCCGGGATCCCGGGAAATTAAAAAATGAATCCCGCTTTTCCGGGAAATGAAAAAGTCCGGGAAAAGAAAAACTCTAGTTACGGGTAAAAAACCGGTTTTTCGAACTTTTTACACTTATAAGTCAGTAACTTTGTTGAATATAACCGATTTTCAATTTCTCGACGGTTCTTGAATTTCTCATTATTTTTTAAGTTTGAAGATGTTTTATCATATTTTTTATTTAGGAACCGTACCATTTAAGCATTTATTAATAAAGTATATTTATTTAAGAGTAAATTACAACGTTGGTTTTTAAAATCGGTTAAAAATTGACTGAGTTATTAAACTTTTAATAAAAACAAAATTTTGGAATAAATGCCTGCACAATGTTTTTCTACCATCCAACCATTATATGCGGGGTATACTCACATTGTCATTATTTGTGAAACACATAGAAATATCGATCTAGGGTCCCATAAATTATATATTTTTGATCAGTGATCGATTCTACGACATTCTAGCTTTGTCCATCTGTCTGACCGTCCGTTTGTCCATATGTGGAAGACACGAACTGTCTAAAATAAAAGAGCTAGACTCCTGAAGTTTTGACACGAATGTGTGTTATGTTTATAGGACAGTGAAGTTTGTAAATGTGCTAAACCGGACCAGGGGAAAAAAGTTTCCCCTTGGAGAACTAATGCAACCCCAGAAATACACTATTTTATTTTAAAGTTTTTTTGTATATTTGTTCAACAAATAAAACATTTTTGCGTCATATGAAGTTCATTGACCTTCTGTTGAACCAAGGGGATTAAACAATGCCATTTTTTTGGTCCGCTTTCCTTTAAGGTTAGTTTTTTATTTTCATTTATCGCAAGGGAAAGGTGTCCCAGACAGGCCATACATCCACGCCGCTGAGTTTAGAACAAGAGCTTTCGCCAAACTGTTTTGAATTAGAGTCCCATTGTAATTTATACAAGATTTACATTCCACTAAATTATCATGTCTTCTACAAGTCGGCGTCCGCACAAGACGGACATCTCTTCAATGTCTTTAAATCGATCACTCATCAAAAAATATATTCTTTATGGGACTCTAGACCGATATTTCGCCATCTCTATAATGTCTTAGAATCGATCACTGATCAAAAAATTATATTCGCTGTGAGACTCTAGACCGATATTTTGATGCGTTTCGCACGGAATGACACAGTGAATATACCCCGTACTACGGTTAGAGGGTATAAAAACATTGTGCAGGCATTTATTCCAAAATTTAGTTTTTATTAAAAGCTTAATAACTCGGTCAATTTTTTACCGATTTTAAAATCCAAAGTTGAGTTTTTCTGATAAACAAATATTCTTTTTTAATAAATTAATAAATAATACGGTTCCTAAACAAAAAAATGTGTAAAAACATCTCCAAAGTTGAAAAATAGAGAATTTTTTTTTAAAAATTGAGTTTTTTTGGAGAAATACGTACAGTTGTCTCAATATTTCTTAAATATTATGTTCAGATCTTCGGAAGGTCTCAGTTTCTTCTCACTAAAACCGTCGATAAATTTAAAATCGGTTGGTATTCAACAAAGTTACTGGCTTATAAGTGTAAAAAGTTCGAAAAACCGAGTTTTTACCCGTAACTCAAGATTTTGGAGGTGTTTCGCAAATTTTAAGTGCAGGGTCTTGTTGTACTCGACAACACCTACTAGAAAAAAAGTATCGCATCCCAGGTTTTTTTTTCTGTCACACAGTGTAATCGGATTTGGTTCAAATTTAGTTTAAATAAAAGACGGTCTCAGGTTCTTTGATATGGTCAAGGGACAGAAATTTTGAAATTTTTCATAAAAAATTATTTGAACGTATAATCGCCTTTTTTTCAATATAGCGAAATCTGAAACACCAATCGACAAATTAATTTTTTTTCATGTTCGTGTTGAGCGAATAAAAATAAATATATGAAGTGTCGCAAGTCATATTTTTTTTTTTAATTTATTTTTTTTTTTAATTTTTAAAAATTTAAAACTTTGGATGCCGGGCGACACAGATTAATTTTATCCGATTACCCTGAAATTTGTGCTACATAAGTTTTAGGTCTAGGAGAATATAAATTTGCCTGGCTGTTCAAAATCAAAAAAAAACTTTTTTGCCATACAAAAAACTAACATATAAGCCCTCTCTTGGGCGCCAATATATTCATATTGTGTTTGTTCCTTTCAATCTAACCCATAACCTTTAAAAGCAACCTTAAAATTAAAGTGCCACCTTAATGCTAATATAAATTTATATATGTGTATAAAAAAATCAAAGTATATTGATACACTCAAAAAATTATGTCATTAACTGTTTGTAGTTTATTTAAAAAGTTTTCTGTTTAGTCGTTTTTAAAAGAAAAAACATTTGTTTGATGTTCAATTTTTATTAATGACTACTTCAGTCCTTTGTTTCAAAAATAACACACTAAAAAATAAAGACTTTCATTAACATTTAATTTTTAAAGTCATTTATTTTTGTTCTGTAAGTAAAAACTACTGATTATTCTTTTGATTTTTAATGATTTGTGTCAGTAATTTTTTTTTAAATTGTTGGTATTTTTTAATGAAATATCATTAGTTTTTACCTACACAAGTCAGTTATTTTTCTGTAGAAAAAAAAAATCAAAAAATTATTTATAGAAATATAAAAACATGTTTGTATCAAGTGCCTTTGGCACGATGGGTAGAGTGTCTGGCCAGAATGTAGTTGGTTGCGGGATCGATTCCCCAAAAATTTTATTAAAAATTAAAAAAAAAATATTTCAATAAAAAATTGTAAAAAATTACCTACGAAATCATTAATTTTTATTGTTTTCGTAGGTTATTTTTTTGAAATTTGTTGGTAAAAATAACAGAACTATCATTAATTTTTAATGTTTTCGTTGGTTATTTTTTTCGAATTTGTTGGTAAAAAAGAGTGAAAAAAACGTAATTTTTTAATGTTTAATGTTATTTATTTTAGAAAATTTTGTCAACAGTAAAAAATAAATGTTGATGTTTGTTAAAACAAATGAATAATTACTGGGATGGTTTTCAATTGTTTATTCACTGGTTTTAAGTGTGTTTTTCATTTGTTTTTGCCTACAAAATATTTTGAGTGTAGTTTTTAAATGCATTTTTATTTTTATGGTTCAGTTACATACCTGAAAACTCATTTTTGTGTCATCTGTCCATTCAAACAGACCATTCTTTTCCAATTCAGCCCCCAGCCAGTAAATCAGTTGTGGCGAATAGTCAATTTGATTACGGATATTGGATGTTATAAATCTAATATTTTTGTTTTGTGTGATTCATTAAAAAATACAAAAAAAAAAAATAGAAAAAAATAAAGAAAAATTTAAAGAAAAATATGTAGAAGAAAAGAAAAAGCAATTAGAACTGAATGAATAATTGTTAGAGATTTTTAAAATTTTGTATTAAGAAATGTGGGAGGGTTTTACAAATAAGTAGATACTGTTATAAAGGGATATTAATTAAAAATGTTACAAAAAAAGAACTCTTTGTAATGTAGTAATTTGTAAAAATTGTATATACAGTGAGTGTTAAAAGAAAGTGTACAGGTCTATAGTAATTGCAATTCGTTAAATAAGATACGTGGGTCACGCTTAAAAATACAATTATTTATAGACATTTTTTTTTTAAATTCTAAGTTAATTTTTTCTAAGTATAAACTTTAAAAATTTACAAAATTGACCAATAGTTCAAATTCAGTTGTCAACTCATTTTTCCAACGATCCAAAACCAAAATTAAATTTTTAAATGCAGTACAAAATTAAGTATTTTTTTTTGACCTCCAATTCCCTTGACCAAGAATTTTTTGTACACAAAGAAAATATTTTATTATTTTCATATCTCATTACTACGGTGTTCAATAATTCGGGATTTTCTATTGTTCGATTAAACGAATAAAATTTTAAAATTTATTGATTAATCGAATAATTCCAATTTCAGAAATTTTCTAAATTACAAGATTTTTTTTCGACAATTTTAGAACAAAATGGTACTTGAGTAAGTAAAAAATATTATTTACAAGTATTTTAACATTTAATTAACAAAAAACAAGAAGAAAAGTTAAATTCGACTTTGCCGAATGCCTTTTTTTAAAGGATAGTACATTTTTTAAAATGAAAAAAAGTTAATAATTTTTATTAGAAATATTTTATTTTGAGTAAAAAACTCTTTTTTTGACATTTTTAAAAATGAAGAAAAATTACTAATTTTTTTTTGAGTGTAATGTTTTTTTACTGTAAAAATATTTCTGAGTGAATGCACGTACGTATGTACAAAAAATATTATCATTTTTGTAAAAAAAAAAAAATTTTTTTTGAAAGTAAAATTTTTTTGAGTGTAACATTTTTTTCAAGTGTAATTTTAAAGTTACCAATGCTTTTAAAACTAAACAAGTTTAAAAAGCATTGCTTTAAAATTAACAAGTTTGAAAAGCATTGCTACACTCTAAATAATAACTCTGTAAAATACTCTGTAAAATGACTGTAATCTCAATTCGACAGATATTTGACAAAGTTATCTGTCGAAATACAGATTTTAAGAAAATACTTTGTATTTTCTTGTGACCGAAAAACAAAATTTTATCTGTAATTTTACTTTTTACTTTGTAATCTCTATTTTGCAGATAATAAACAGAGTTTTTTTTGTTAAAATAGAAATTTTAGAAAAATAATTTGTTTTTTTCTCGTAACCAAAATACTAAATTTTACATGTAATTTTACTTATTGCTCTGTAAAAATAAAAATCACTTAAAAAAACTTCCAAATATGACCGATGAACCCCTCTTTAAAAATTGTCTTAAATTACAATAAAAACTGGGAAATTTTACGAGGATGACGTGTAAAATTGGAGTTACTTGTTAAAAACTCGTAATATTAACAAAAATAAAAAAGTAAATTTACAAGTTGGAATTGAATGCTTCCAACTTGTAAATTTAACAAAATTTAAATTTTAATTAATTTAATTTTAATGAATGTTTTTGATGCAGAGAAGTTTTACTCATAAAATGGATTTAACTAAAACTTTGTAAATTTACAGAGTTTTTTTGGTAAAATTCTTTTCGGTTTTATCAATATTTTACAGATAATTCTGTTTTCTTCGTAAAATAACAAAAAATCTTGCTGGTTGGAAATCTATGGTATTTTCTGCTGGCTCAGCAGAGTATCTCTGTAATTTAACAGAGTGATTATTTTGAGTGTAAGTTACCACCAATGCTTTTCAAACTTGTTTAACACGTGACCAGGGGAACGGTAAAGATACATGCCAAGTTTCAGCAGTCTCATGATTGTGTTTCGAAAGTTATCGTGTTTTTTATCTCGTAAATTCGTGAAAAACCCTTACCGAAATTTACTCTTTTGCTCATAACTTTTGAACCACTGGACCGATTTGGCTGGATTGCAATACCAACCTGCCCAGGTAAATGACCAACATATATGCCAAACTTCAGTAGCCTCTGAAAAGTCATTCAAAAGTTAGCGTGTTTTCTACGGACAGACAGACTGACGGACGGACATCGCTAGATCGATTTAAAATCGATCAAGGATCACGAATATATATACTTTATGGGGTCCTAAACCAATATTTCGATATGTTACAAACGGAATGACAAACTTATATATACCCTCTATCACTACTGGAGGGTATAAAAAACGTAAAAGCATTTCAAAATGTATCAAAATTTAAGTTTTCTTCAACTTTGAGAAAATTAAAAAAAAAATAATTTTGACGATTTGAAAAATGTGTAGAATTCAACAATTATTATTTTATGGATTAACGATATCACAAAATTTTTTATTTATTGTCTCACTACATTTGGGAAAATGTTAAAAAATATTTTGATTTGAGCATATTCATAAAATTTGTAATTTACAATTTATTTTTTTAAGTTTTTTTTGCCTAAAACTCGAAACTTTGACAGATTTTAGTTAATGCGGTCATAGGTTAACTGATTGGCCAAAATTTTATCAGGTACTTATTTTAGGTCGTTTATCAAATCCAAGCTTCAGGAGCAGCGAAAATCTGAAAAATTCAAACAAAGGACCACACTAGTAAACATGAATTTTTATACCCTCCAACCACAGTATGGGGTAAACCCACTTTGTAATTTCGTTTTTAACGCATCGAAATATCGGGGGTATGATCGATTCTAAGACATTCTATGAATGTCCGTCTGTCCACTTAAAAAATTATGTCACTAACTGTTTGTAGTTTATTTAAAGAGTTTTACGTTTTGTCGTTTTTAAAAGAAAAAACATTTGTTCAATGTTCAGATTTTTTAAATGACTAGTTCTGGTCTTTGTTTCAAAAATAACAACATAAAAAATAAAGACTTTCATAAGCATTCAATTTTTAAAGTCATTTATTTATGTTCTGTGAGTAAAAATAAGTGGCATTTCTTTATTTTTTAATGATTTGTGTACGTTATTTTTTTTTAAATTGTTGGCATTTTTTTAAGAAAAGTCATTAGTTTTTACCTACTTGTGTTGGTTATTTTTTTGTAGATAAAAAATTAAAAAAAATAATTATAGAAATTTAAAAACATGTTTGTTTTTAAATTTGACTTTCGCACGATGGGTAGAGTGTCTGGCCAGAATGTAGTTGATTAAGGGATCGATTCTCCACAAATTTTATTAAAAATTTTTTAAAATAAAATTAAATTGAAAAATTGTAAACATAACCTACGAAATCATTAATTTTTAATGTTTTCGTAAGTATTTTTTTTTTTTTTAATTTGTTGGTAAAAATAACACAACAATCATTAATTTTTAATGTTTTCCTAGGTTATTTTTTCGAATTTGTTGGTAAAAAAAATTAAAGTGACGTTATTTTTTAATGTTCAATGTTAGTTATTTTAGAAAATTTTATTAACTGTAAAAAATAAATGTTGATGATTGTCAAAACAAATGAATAATTACTGGGATGGTTTTCAAATGATTTATCACTCGTTTTAAATATGCTTTTCATTTGTTTTTGCCTACAAAATATTTTGAGTGTAGCCTCCTGAAATTTGCCACGAATATGTCTTATCGTCCTAGGCAGTTTAAGTTCTTAAATGGGCAAAATCGGACAAGGGAAAAAAGTTCCCCTTGAAGAACTTAAATAACCTCTGAAAACCCCCACGCCATAGGGCGTGGATAAAAAAGTTTAAATAATAATGAAATTGTATAACTTTTTGTGAGGATGTTTATTCTGGCTCGAGGTCATTATTTTCTTTACTAATTAAAACCATGATATTCTCATAGCATAATTTTCAAGAAAATTATTTTTTTTGTTTTAAATTTATTTATGTTGGTCATTTTTGCAAGACTTAATCGACACGTGTTTCGGAATTTGTCAAGATTCCATTGTCAAGATTATTTAGCAAAAATAGAAACGATATACTACAAAGTAGCAAACGAGTCTAATGACAAATCGTTTGTGCACAAACTAAAACATTAATACATATTCGACTCTATCCACAATGTGAATTAGAAAGACGAAGAAATTGTACTATGTTAGTAAGTAACGATTGTCAATAACCAACAAAAATATTTAAAACATATTTTTGCTAAATAATCTTGACAATGGAATCTTGACAAATTCCGAAACACGTGTCGATTAAGTCTTGCAAAAATGACCAACATAAATAAATTTAAAACAAAAAAAAAATAATTTTCTTGAAAATTATGCTATGAGAATATCATGGTTTTAATTAGTAAAGAAAATAATGACCTCGAGCCAGAATAAACATCCTCACAAAATATAATATTTTAAAGGTCGAATAAAACAATTTTTATTTATTAATAAAAATTAATCAGAATTTGAAATTGTATAACTTTAGCGCGAAAAGCTTAATAAAAAAATTAGTAAAAATTTTTCGCGAGGGAGAGGTATCCCCCACAGCCCCCGTCAAAGCCCCCACCCCTATAAAAGCGCCCTGTAAATTTTTTTTCAACATGTTGGAGGGTATAAAAGATTCGTCACAGCCGAATATAACACTAACGCTTGTTTTGTTTTAATTCCAACGGCTGCATATATTTGGTTTGTTTATTTGACTTAAAACTTTAAAAAAATTACAAAAAAAAAGGAAAACAGGATCACGAAATGAAAAACTGTAAATGCAGTTTAACTCAATTTGATCTCTGCTTTCAGACGTATATCATCTGGTTCATGTTTAATATTGGCTGTCGGACGGTGTTATTACTCGATTAATCGGCATAAATTCTTCGATTAATCCTTTGATCGAAATTAGCAATTTTAAATAAATCGAACAATTATTCGTCTCAAATTGTTCGATTAATCGAACTAGAATTAATCGACTGAACACTCATTACTTTACTCTTATGTCTACTTAAATTAATAAGCAATAAAATATTTTCTTTGTTTACAAAAAAATTTGTGGTCAAAAGAATTGAAGGTCAAAAAATACCGACTTTTTTACTTTATTTAAAATTTTTTAATAAAATATATAAAAAAATATCTATAAATAATTTAATTTTCCAGCGCGACCCTCGTATCTCATTTGACATTTAGTCAATCTGGACGCTATTAAGCTTAAACTAAAAATAGGAAAATTTTCTATATAAGTAGATTTTTTTTTCAAATAATAGTCGATTAATAAAAATAAGGTGTTTTATCATAAACCTTGCCGTTCGCGAATTACATTTACTATAGACCAGTACACTTTCTTTTGATGCTCACTGTACTTGAAGAGAGGAGAAATATTTTATTAAATACATATTTGGAAACAATTTTTTAAAAATTGTGGAATTATTTTTTGTTAATTTTTTTTCAATTTGTACTCTATTTTTTTTTATAAATTTCTATAAAATTTTAGTGTAACTGTTGAAAATCCAATAAAGTTCAATAAAAAAATCAATAAAATATTTATTGAATTTGATTGAATTTCCTCTATTTTCGCTATAAATTCAAAATATAATATTTCATATCCCATTTCACTCACCTGTGTTCATCTGCCGATGATACTGATGTCAATTTTGCACCCATACCTCGACAAACTTGTTGTGCTGTTGACCAGTCCACTTCCGGATATGATACGAATAAATAACATGAACCATTGTATGGTTTCAAACGTTCATTTGAGCATTCAGATGCAGCTGAAAATAATACAATAGAAAAATTCCACAAATTTAGTTTATTTTTAAAAACATTTTTAGTGCTTTTTTATTCACTATCACAAAGATAATTTAATTGAATATAAATTTTTAAACATAAAAAAAATTAACTATTTACAAATAACAATAAAATATTTTTGATAAATTATGTTTGAAATGCGTGTATTACAAATGAACAAAAAGATTTTAAATATTAAAAAAAAGAATAAAATGTGCAAAACTATTTACATTTATAAATTAAATAATAAATATGTTAATTAAATAATTGTTTGTAGGTATAATAATTAAAAAAAAAAATCTAACTACACTGTACAACACGATTTTGTGTCTGAGATGGGACCAAAAAAAAAAAACAAGTAAAAAAGTTAAATTCGGCCTTGCCGAATGTATTTATACCCTTCACTAGGTAAACAAGATTATTTGCAAAAAAAAATTCCGAGGGAAAAAATGTTTGGTAAAAAAAATTATTTATTTTATTTTTTTTGTTTGTTATTATTAGGAATGAGATTTTCATGCACTAAAAATTCGACAATATGCACAAAAAAATTCAAAATATGCACTAAAAAATAAAAAGTGTGCAATAAAAATTTTGTTTTCATAGGAAAAACTGCTTAAAAAGCAAAAAGTAACACCGGGTACAAATAGTAACATTTAAAAATTTATATAAGCAAGATTTTTTAGAAATTAAGACAATCTATAAAAAAATATTAAAGAAAAAAAACATAACTTTCCTTATTTCCAAAATAAATTGTTAAAATTTATAATAATAAATTTCAATTTTTATTTTTGCTAATTTATTCCAAAATATTCAAAAATATGCACTTTAAAGTTGGAAATATGCACAAAATATGCATTTAAAACCAAAATATGCAAAAATATGCTTATGGTAATATGGAAAAACAAACCGATGCCATTTGAACGCAAATTTCTTGATTCGGAAAGACAATTGGTCGATATCGTTTTTAGACTATCGACAAAAAACATGCATTTGCATGGAAATCTCATACCTACACTGAAAAAAAGACATAACTAAAATTAAGAAAAAATGTCTTTGAAAATTTATGATGAATTTTCCTAAAATTTAGTTAAATTTAACTTAAAAATGAGAAATTTCCTTAACGATGAAGAAAAAATTTTAGTTCATTTACTTATAATTAGTTCATAGTTTTCATTAAATGGATTTTTTTAATATTACGAAAAAAATTCTTACTGCCAAAGAAATTTTACACAAATCTAAGAATCGTATCTTTATTTTTAAGATATATTTCTTAAAAAACAATTTAGTTCAAGTTTAGTTAAAATTTACTAAAAAAAACATCATCGTATTTGGCTTTGAATTGAGGAAGTGTACTTCTTAGAATTTAGTTAATGACTTCTGAGAATTTAGTAAATAACTTCTTAGAATTTAGTTAAAAATTCAAAATGGCGATATCTCGAAAACTAAGCGAGATAGAGCGAAACGGATGAAATTTTCAAAAGAAAGACTATAAAGAAAAATATGGAATAGCCTAGCTCTGCATATCTGTCGGGGTCTCAAGACCCTAGTTTTAGATCTAAAATTTGAAATTCCCGAGATTTTATATATGCACATATCTCGGTAAATACTGCCAACAAAGGTCCAACCGCATTTTTGTAGCTCTTGACTCGTAGAACACTTCCACAAAATACCCGAAAGCCCTCCGATTAATAGTTTTTGAGTTATCCGGTTTTTAAGACTCTCAAGACCCTATCAGGCCGCTTATTACCGTATCTCAAAAACTAAGCAAGTTAGAGCGAAACGGACACAAATTTTGGTTCAAAATCAATGGGGACCCTTAAAGGACCAAACGGGGTCTCGAGGTAAATGGGGTCCGAGCCCATGGGTCCAGGGCCTAGACCCAATCTATTTCTAAAATGTGAAGTATAATTTTTCCCATTTTCTAGTTAAAATTGGCTTAAAATTAAATAACTTTGTTTTCCTTATTTTTAGGAAAATTATGAACTAAAACCAAGAAAAAAAATCTTTGGAGCCAAATCATTCCCTCTTTTTCTCAAAATTGAGTTAATTTTCCCAGATTTTAGTTCACTTTTTTTTTGAGTGTAGGTATTATTAACGACTTAAAGTTATAAAATATTTGTGATATAAAAAAACATATATTATTTATATGAAAAAAACCATATAAGTATTTTTTAAAATAATCACAAAAATTAAAAAAAAATCCTGTCCCAAAAAAATCGGTACTTAATTTTATGTAAAAGATGCTATATTTTCGATTTATGCAGGTTTCAAAAAATTTAAGTTTTAAAAAATGCTTTAAAAAAGTACGTTTTTGATGCAAATGCAATTTTTGAATGCATTTTGTAAAACTTTATCCCCCTTAATTTTTTTTGAAACCTGCATAAATCGAAAATATAAGATTTTTTTACATAAAATTAAGTACCGATTTTTTTGGGACAGGATTTTTTTTTTTAATTTTTGTGATTATTTTAAAAAATACTTATATTGTTTTTATACCCTCCAACTACAGTATGGGGGTATACTCACTTTGTCATTCCGTGTGTAACGCATCGAAATATCAGTTGGGGACCCCATAAAGTATATGGGGCATTCCATGTCAAATCGGACACTTTGGAAAATTTTTTTTTTAGATTTTCCCAATTTGTTTACAGTTTTTAGTACCCTTCGAAAACTCCTTCGTAGTAAATTTTCAGATTTTTTTGATGACCCGTTCAAAAGATATAAAATTTTTAAAAATTGGTAGTTTGTTCCTTTACTCAAACTTCTTTTAACCCTTTAAAAGCCAAATTTTTTTGGCTAGGAATTTCTTGACCAAACTTTGTGAAAATGTTTCATTGGTCTACTGCGCCCTCTAGCGGAGATATATGCAATCAAACTTAAAACTTTCACATACAATATCTCCCGAACAAGTTAAATTTTTTTCAAAATTTTAATTTTGTATTTTTTGTACAGAAAAGTACTACACAACTCGCTTTCGAGAAAGCTTTTGCAACTATTATTCAATGTTTTAGCATTTTTTAACGTTTATTTTATTTTTAAAATTTTTAACGTTATTTGAAAAATTTCGGTTATGCCAACAAATATTGCGTCTACCCCTTCGGTTTGCAAATTTATTTTTCGGAACACATATATCGTAAAGATAACCCTTCAATGATCATTCTTGTCCAAATAAAACATAAAAATGCTGTACGTTTAAATTTTAATGATTTTTTTAACGAAGTGTACACGGTTGTGTACAGTGGCCAGTAATGGGTTAATCATAACTTCTTCAATAATGGTCCAAATTTCAAATTTTTTTTTTTCAAAATTTTTGTTTTTTTACGTACTTTTAAAAAAAAAATCCCAAAAAATTCTTAAAAGCGCTATAGTATGCGATTTTTAAGTTTTAAAATTTTAATCTCATTTTTGAAAATGTTTGTACTCTTCGATTTTTTTTTTTGAAATTTTTATGTGTAAAACTTCTATCAATTCTAGAAATTTTTTGCCCAGGAGGATCGTGGGATAACGATTATTACTATTTTTTAAAATTTTTTGAAAAAATTTTAATGTAATTTTCCAATCTTAAAATCATTTCTACTGCTCCAATGGCGCGTCATAGAGGGGTCCTTTATATCACCGACCCATGCGCGGGTACAAGGGGGGGGAAAAAGGGGAAATTTCCCCCCCCAGACCAAATTTCGAAAAGAAAAAAAAAGGAAAAAAAGAAAAAAAGAAGAAAAAAAAAAAAGAAAGAAAAGGAAAGAAAAGAAAAAAAAGGAAGAAGGAAATTTTCTAAAAAAATTTCGATGTCCAAAAATTTTTCATAGAAAAAAATCTGAAAATTTTAAAAGGGAAATTTTTTAAGGAAAAAGTGAATCAATCTGAAAATTTTCTGTGAAAAATATCTGTCAATCTTATTATGAATTTTGGCATAAACAAATTACTTAAAATATGCTTTTTTTGTTTAGAAAAATGTTACAGGATCTTAATTTTGTTTATATAAAAAGTGTTTGTCTTCTACATAGCAATAAAAAAACTATCTTAAAATCTTAAAAATGTTGATAGTCGAACTTACATTTGTAAACCTATTTAAATTTTTTTTTTTCTAAAGAATAAACTTTTTCTAAAGAAAAAATTCTCAGAATCTGAGACTTTTTTGTGTGAAAAAGGTCTCAAAACTTATTTATAGGAAAAAGGTCGCAGAAGAATTTTTCTATGGGAAAAAAAGTCTCAGAATTTCTGAATTTGAGATTTATTTTAAGGAAAAAGTTCTCAGAATCTGAGTCTTTTTTAAGAAGAAAAATGTCTCAAAGTCTGAGACTTTTTATTGTTGAAAAATAGTCTCAAAAGTTGAAACTAACTGAATTGGTAGAAGGTCGCAGAATCTGAGACTTTTTCAACGGAAAAAAGGTCTTAGAATCTAAGACTTTTTTATAGGAATAAGGTCTCAGAATCTATGACCTTTCTATAGGAAAAAAGTCTTAAAATCTGAGACGTTTTGTATAGGAGAAACATTTCCAAATCTAGGACTTTTTCTATAGGAAGAGTGTCTTAGAATCGGAAAAGAATTCAGAATCAGAAAAAGGTCTCAGAATCTGTCAATTCTTCTTTAGAAAAAAAGTGCCAGAATTTTAATCTTTTTCTATATAAGAAAAATATCTCAGAATCTGAGACTTTTTCTTTAGGAAAAATGTGTGAGAATCTGAGCCTTATTCTTTAGGAATAAGATCTCAGAATTTGAAACTTTTTCTTTAGGTCTTAGAATCTGAGACTTTTTCTATTGGAAAAAGGTCTAAGAATCTAAGACTTTTTCTATAGAAAAAAGTTCTCAGAATCTAAAATTTTTTCAGTACGAAACAAATCTAATAATCAGAGACCACTCTATAGGAAAAATGTCTCAGTAGTGCTTTAAAATATGAGACTTTTTCTATAGCAAAATGTCTCAGAATCTGAGACTTTTTCTGTGGAAAAAAATTCTTAGAATCTGAAAATTTTTCTATACGAAAAAAGTCTCAGATTCTGAGACATTTTTCGTTAAGAAGAAGTCTTATATTCTAAGACATGTTCCCTATAAAAAAAAAAAATTCACAAAAAATGTCTCAAAATCTGATATTTTCTATGTAGGAAGAATTTCTTCTATTCAATTCTCAGATTTAGACTCTTCTTATGTATACGAAAAATATACAATTTTCTTTTAAATTCTTTTAAAAATCCGAAAATTTTTCTATACGAAAATAGTCTCAGATTCTGAGATATTTAGTCTTATAATTTCAGAAATTTTCCTTATAAAAAATAATTTTTTCACGAAAAATGTTTCAACATCTGATTCTTTCTACGTAGGGAGAATTTCTTCTATTAAAAAATTATCTTCTTATGTATACGAAAAATATACAATTTTCTTTTAAAACAAATTAAAAAAAAATATCTAAACGAAATATGATCATGAAAAACAAACCTTATTCGGGAAAAACTAATAAATTTGATGATTTTATAGCTTTCCCATTACTTTTTTTGTAAAAAAAACGTATTCCTTTTTTTTGCTCGTCAACAAAGGAGAATTTATGATTGAAAAAAAAAAATTTCCCCCCCCAGACCCAAAAGCTGTACCCGCCACTGCACCGACCCCATTAAATTTTACGTCTTAACATTTCTTTGGAACAAACTAATACCCTATCTCCAATTTCTAAGGGGGCTCCCACACAAAACGACATTTTTAAAAATTTGTTCCAACCGCTCTAACTATCTTTAACTGTTAAGGCGGTCCCCATACAATTTTTTTTATTTTTTGTAAATTTGTTTTGTTTAATCAGCTTCTACCGGTCCAATGGTGCGTCCGAGAGGGGTCATTAGTGAGACCGACCCCCATTTATTTTTACCCTACAAAATTTTTTCAAAATATACCTACGCCCTATCTCAACTCCCTAAGTAGGCTCCCATTCAAAATTAAATTTTTATAAAATTTGCTCCAACTGTTATTTGTGTGGGAGCCTACTTAGGGAGTGGTGATAGGGCGTAGGTATGTTTTGAAAAAATGTTGTAGGGTAAAAATAAATGGGGGTCGATCTCACTAATGACCCCTCTCGGACGCACCATTGGACCGGTAGAAGCTGATTAAATAAAACAAATTTACAAAAAATAAAAAAAATTGTATGGGGACCGCCTTAACAGTTAAAGATAGAGGGTAGGTGTGTTCAGAGAAAATGTTTGGACTAAAAAAATATTGTAGGTCGGTCATACATTTTGTTGCTCTAAGAGCACTATTAGGGCAGTTAGAGCGGTTCCCAGCAAAACTTAGATTACCAAATAAGGTATAAAATAAGGTATATGATCTCTTATTTTATACATTGCAGCATTGATGATTTTAACAGGCGATGAGACTCAAAGTAATGCATCCACATTATCACATAGAATACCAGTAAGGTATAAAATAAGTCATAAATTTATAACAAAGAATACCAGTAAGGTGTAAAATATATGATATTTTATAGGTTACGAGTAAGGTATATAATATAGCATACCAGAACGTAATATATAAGGTGTTACGAGTAGTGAAAAAGTAATTTTGTATTAAATTTACTCACGTGATTGTAAGTGAGTGTAAGTAGATATAATATGCTAGTGAGTGTGTGTCGTTAGAAATTTCTTGTCGTGAGCCCATCTCTAGTTTAAACTTGTGCATTTTTTATAAAATAATTATTTTTTATGTTATTGTAATGCATTATGCATTTAATTATAAATAATGCATTATTTCAAACTTTCAAATAATACATAATGTAACCAAATATAAGTCATCCATGATTTAATGTTTAGAAATAATAAATATGAAAAACATTTTTTCCAATAATCATGCATTACGTAGCAAATCATTAGTAATGCATTATTTTTCACTTGAAAATAATACGTTGTGGAACAAATGTTTGGTAAGACATCCTAAGATAATGCTACAAATAAGGTATATACATTACCTGGTAATGTGTTATATAATCACTACCCATTACCAAAGTTTTGCTGGGTTGGAACAAATTTTAAAAAATGTCGTTTTGTGTGGGAGCCCCCTTAGAAATTGGAGATAGGGTATTAGTTTGTTCCAAAGAAATGTTAAGACGTAAAAATTAATGGGGGCCGGTCTTATAAAGGACCCCTCAATGACGCACCGTTGAAGCAGTAGAAATGATTTTAAGATTGGAAAATTACAATTAAATTTTTTCAAAAAATGTTAAAAAATAGTAATAATCGTTATCCCACGATCCTCTTGGTCAAAAAGTTTGTAGAATTGATAGAAGTTTTACACAAAAAAATTTCAAAAAAATCGAAGAGTACAAACATTTTCAAAAATGAGATTTAAATTTTAAAACTTAGAAATCGCATACTAGAGCGCTTTTAAGAATTTTTTTGGGATTTTTTTTTTTAAAGTACGTAAAAAAACAAAAATTTTGAAAAAAAAAAAATTGAAATTTGGACCATTATTGAAGAAGTTATGAGTAAAAGAAGTTTTACCCAGCAAAACTTAGATTACCAAATAAGGTATAAAATAAGGTATATGATCTCTTATTTTATACATTGCAGCATTGATGATTTTAACAGGCGATGAGACTCAAAGTAATGCATCCACATTATCACATAGAATACCAGTAAGGTATAAAATAAGTCATAAATTTATAACAAAGAATACCAGTAAGGTGTAAAATATATGATATTTTATAGGTTACGAGTAAGGCATATAATATAGCATACCAGAACGTAATATATAAGGTGTTACGAGTAGTGAAAAAGTAATTTTGTATTAAATTTACTCACGTGATTGTAAGTGAGTGTAAGTAGATATAATATGCTAGTGAGTGTGTGTCGTTAGAAATTTCTTGTCGTGAGCCCATCTCTAGTTTAAACTTGTGCATTTTTTATAAAATAATTATTTTTTATGTTATTGTAATGCATTATGCATTTAATTATAAATAATGCATTATTTCAAACTTTCAAATAATACATAATGTAACCAAATATAAGTCATCCATGATTTAATGTTTAGAAATAATAAATATGAAAAACATTTTTTCCAATAATCATGCATTACGTAGCAAATCATTAGTAATGCATTATTTTTCACTTGAAAATAATACGTTGTGGAACAAATGTTTGGTAAGACATCCTAAGATAATGCTACAAATAAGGTATATACATTACCTGGTAATGTGTTATATAATCACTACCCATTACCAAAGTTTTGCTGGGTAGTAAAGAAACAAACTACCAATTTTTAAAAATTCGATATCTTTTGAACGGGTCATCAAAAAAATCTGAAAATTTACCACGAAGGAGTTTTCGAAGGGTACTAAAAACTGTTAACAAATTATGAAAATCTAAAAAAAAAAATTTTCAAAGTGTCCGATTTGACATGGAATGCCCCATATATATTATTGATCAGTGATCGATTCTAACACATTCTAGCAATGTCCGTCCGTCCGTCTGTAGTTAACACGATACAGTCCAAAATAAAAGAGCTAGACTCCTCAAGTTTGGCACGAATATGTCTTATGGTCCTAGGCAGGTTAAGTTCGGAAATGGGCAAAATCGGACCAGGGGGAAAAAAGTTCCCCCTTGAAGAACTTAACCAACCTCTGAAAAAATGAATGTTTTTATATGATTTTTTGTCTTTTTGTTTAACAAATTCAACATTTTTATGCTACAAGAAGTTCAAAGTCCTGCATTTGAACCCTGAGAATTAGAAAATGTAGTTTTTTTGGTCCGCCCCCCTTTTATGGGCGTAGAATAAAAAAAAAATTAATTATGATAAACTTGCATTTCTTTAGTGTAAAAACCATAAGAATGAATTTTTAAACACATATTTGAGAGGAAATTTGCCCCCCCAATCACCCCGACCCCCCAAAAAAAAACAAAAAAACAAAACGCCCCTTCATTTTTTTTTGCATGTTGGAGGGTATAAAAGATTCGGCACAGCCGAATTTAACACTCTTACTTGTTTTTTTTTTTCATTTTCATTTTCATCTTATTATTTTTGTTTATATTACAAATATTTTATAAAACACCGTCGCAAAAAAATCGGTAGTAAAAAGTGATGTAAAAATTGCTATATTTTCAATTTATTCATGTTTCAAAAAATTTTTGGGGGATAAAGTTTTAAAAAATGCATTAAAAATTGCATTTGCATCAAAAATACATTTTTTAAAAAAAGAATATTTTTTTGAGTGCATTCATATACAAGAGTCAAATGCTTTTTGAATCGTAAAAATCAAATAAATGCTTTTAAAGATATGGCTCTTCAAAGTTTTATACTTTTTTGATAAAATTACAGAATAAACATAAAACGCATTTTTTGTATGGAAAAATCTCATAAGTAGTTTTTAAAAAAATTACGAAAGATGGAAAAAACCGAAGGCCCAAAAAAGATGCACTTAGTTTTATGGAAAAATTTCTATTTTGATTTATGCAGGTTTCAGAAAAATCGAAGGGGGATAAAGTTTTGAAAAATGCATTTAAAAATTGCATTTGATGCAAATGCAAACGTGTTTTTTTTTAATACTTTTTTTTGAGTACATTAGTATAAAAAAGAACGATTGATGAATGCTTTTTGAATGGCAGAATTCGGATAAATACTTTCGAATACATAGCTCTTCAAAGCATCAAACTGTTTTCTGTGGGAAAACCCTGATGATTTTTGTGAAACATTGATGATTTTTTTAAGACTTAAACTTCCAAACTTGGGGTCAATTAGTATTCAGTAAAAACAACTGTTAAAAACAACTGTCATAAACTGTGTCGTAATTTTGCGGAAACTTTTGTTTACTACAAACAACTTCATTTGAATGTTTTAATCGTATCGGTGCAGAAAATATAACAAAATCCCACAGGTTTTGTGAATAAAAAGTTCACAGATTCTGAGGACTTTTAATAACTCTTCCTTTTAGAAAACTTTCCAGATAATAAGCTCTTCAGAATTCATTATAAATTACCTTATTGTCAGAATTAAGTCATAAAAAACTACCTTGAAGACTTATTTTATGGAAACTCAAGTTTTTGTATAGCATTTTCGAATAAAATTATTTTTTATGTTGAAATGTTCAAAAATCAGTACAATCAGTACATATTTCAAAAAATCAGTACAAATCAGTACAACGTTTTTTGATCAGTACACGTTATCAAAAATCAGAACATGTACTGATCAAATCAGTACAAATGGTCAGCCTATCCATAGTACAAATGTGTACCAAAAATTTTGCAAATTTGAAGACCCTCGGTCAGATTTTATAAAATCTCTGGTGGAATTCGTGATATATGAAGGTATGTTTGAATTAAATGGAGATAATTTGGTGGGACATTTCGTTTGAAATTTAAAGCTGTATTATGTTGTGTATTTAGTACATAAATTCTCATTATGCCTACTGACATACGAATATAAGACTTTATGTTTGCCACTAAAGATTGTCAAATTGCTAAATACTCTTGACAATGGACTTTGACGAATTTCAAAACACGTGTCGAGTAAGTCTTGGACCAAACCAATCAATTTAAAACGATCAAATTTATAAATAGTTTCTTGAAAAGTGCTACATTGACAATATAATCGTAATAATTAGTAAAAAAATATGGCCTTGAGCTAGAATAATCTTTCTTAATAAAAACAAGTAAAAAAGTTAAATTCGGCCTTGCCGAATGTAGTGATACCCTTTACAATTTATAAAAGATTATCGCAAAAACTTTATTTAAAAGGAAATTACTTTGAAAAAAATTTTTTTTTGAAAAAAAATTTCCGCGAAAAAAAAAATCCGCGATTTTTTTCTTTTTTTGTTCAAAAATATGTTTGTACTTGTTTAAATACCATTTGGTGTTTAATTATGTTCACATAAGTCAACCAGAAGCCGAATTAAAGCATTTTGTATTTTTAGGTTATGTTGAATGTACCAAATTTTTGAGGTGTCCTTACATTTTCGTTCATAACTTTTGAACCGATATCGCTCAAATGCAATACCAAACTTCTCGGGAGAACTTCCAATATATATGTTTAATAACAGTCACCTCTGTTTTGTATTTTGGACGTGATCACATTTTCCACAGACAGACAGACAGACAGACAGACAGACAGACGGACATCGCTAGAATGTCTTAAAAACGATCGGACATCATAAATATATATACTTTATGGGGTCCCAGTAGGGTTGCCAGATACTAAAAGTCAAATAACTGCATAATGGAAAATTTTCAGCTGGATTTTGTTAAAGTAACTGGAATCATACATAATTTTCTTTTTAATAATTTGAAAAAAAAAAATCAACCGATTTTCATATGTGAGAAACATATTTTATTTTGGACTAAATGGCCGTCTCTATTTGCTACGGCTTAATGTGCCATTTTTAAGCATTTCTATTACTTTTTCGTCATCGGCCTGAGGATTGTTAGAGTATATTTTTCTTTTTAAATAACCCGACAAAATTAAGTCATTAAGTTAAGTAAGTTAAAGTGGTCAAATCTGGAAATCTAGGAGGACAGTTAAAATTTCCGGGACGTGAGAAGTCAAAAAAGAGCGACAACAATTGACCATCATTGATATTTGACCCATCCAGACATATTTTTGTGGGGTATTTTAAAAGCAAAATGCACGTCAAAAATCCTTAAATCATCGACGAGCTCATTGAAAACATTCGTGCCGAAATCAACGCTAGACTGGCAGAAATGCTCGAAAAAGTTGTAAAAAAATTTGTGAAAATGCAGAACATTTTCCGTATACAAAAAAAGCATTTATGTTAAATTTATAATTAATGTTTTAAAAAAAAATATTTAATAAAAAAAAATAATTGTTAAAATAAAAGAAATCCTTTTTCAACTTGATAAATTATGTTTTAACTGGAAACTGGACCAGACCTCAAATAACTAGAAAATCCAGGCCATTCCAGGCCGTCTGGCAACCCTAGGTCCCAGACCGATATTTCGATGAGTTACAAACGGAATGACAAACTTATTTATACCCTCTATCACTAAGTGGAGGGTATAAAAAATAAAAAAATACAGACAAAAAAAAAAAATTAAAAACAAATTTACAGACCAAAAAAATTGTTTTTAACATAAAAACAGTTTTTCAGTAATGTCTGAATATAAACTAATATTTTAAGCAAACAAAAAAAGTTAAACATTTTGTTCACTTTGCACAGTGGTTCCAAGTCCAAATCTAGCTGGACAAAATTATTTTATCATCGTTTTATATGTTTTTGGGGTCGCTGAGTTCAAAAAACATGTTTAAATTTTTCTAAGTCGATTACACTAATCGACAATTTTTTAATTTTTTCTAATTTCAGTAATTAATTAATGACAAAAATGGTTTATATGCAGAACAGAAATATGAAATGCAAAAACTTATTTTTTGAAAATTTTGTAATCTCTAAAAAAAAAAAAAAATTTTGTCGAGAAGTGTAATTGAAAAAAACAAGTGAGAGCGTTAAATTCGGCTATGCCGAATCTTTTATACCCTCCAAAATGTAAAAAAAAAATAAAAAACCAGTAAGAGTGTTACATTCTGCTGTGCCGAATCTTTTATACCCTCCAAAATGTAAAAAAAAAAACAATATAAAAAAAATCCAGAACCGTTTTTTTTTGGGGGGGGGGGGGGGGTTGGTGGGAGACGTTAGGGAGCACCTTCCCCTTGCGATTTCGAACTTCATCTGAGAGAGGAATGTTGCATTTGCTTAGCAAAAGTACAAAAAAACCTGCAAAAAATGCGATTTTTATTAGGTTGGTTTAGTTCTCCAAGGGGGAACTTTTTTCCCCTTGGTCCGATTTTATCCATTTCCAAACTTAACCTGCCTAGGAATATAAGACATATTCGTGCCAAACTTCGGAAGTCTAGCTCTTTTATTTTGGACTGTATCGTGTCCTCTACAGACGGACAGACGGACAGACGGACGGACATTTTTGAATTTAGTAGAAGTGTATCATTGGCCGCGGTTTAATAGGAAACATCACATTTAATGCTTTATTTAAGCTAAGCATAATAATAATACTTAAAAGTTATCAAAAACTTACAAAAATTCGATACTTTATTTAGAAAAAAAATTTTTGGCGAAAATCTATTTTCATATAAACTGTGATTAATTTTAAACTTGCAAAAACATGCAAGAAATGTCTGCATGACAACGTTCAGTAATAAATTACCTATAAGTTGTATGTAGTAATTCGACATGATATGCCTGGATTCGGTTTTGGCAAGCTGTGGAAGTTTCATAAGTCCTCAAAAATATTGTTATTATTGACCATACTTCAAAGTACAAAAAATGTAAGAAGAAGATCGATAATAAATTTCTTATTAATGTCCAGAATAAGTATAAATCTGTAGCTTTCTTGTACATAAACCGTTTTGAAACCATTGATGTAACATGGATAATATGATGTTATTAGTTGAACACTTATATATACATATATTATTTTTTTAAATATTTGATACCAAAAATGTTATTTCATTCGCATATTTAACAAGGTTAAAGACCTAATTCAAAAAAATGGTTATTAGTTTGATCAGAACACACCCTTAGCTTGCCCCTAGCACTAATAATTCCCAATTTTAAGGACACTAATTTTTGGACTTTTGTCCAGCTAGATTTTGATTTGGAACCAATGTGCTTTGTTCGGAATTTTCAGGTAAAATATTTATGTTAGTTACCATCTACCCTAAAAGGCAACATTCCCGACCGCGACGTTTTCGAAATTCGAAAAAAGCTAATTTACTCCACCCTATTGTGCACATAATATGAAATGTGTAGCCTACACTTGTGCGCAAACATAATACGGTACATCATAGCGTATACTTAATATTAATAGATGATTAATTTTATATCAATCATACGTCCCGTATAATTTTGTGAGTTATTAAAAAACAAATTAAAAATCCCAATTGCTACTCACAATAAGAAAATTCTATTTAAATTCTAATAATTCTTATGAAAATTGAGAAAATGTCTGAATTAAACAAAACTATATAAAATAATAATCAAACTGACAATAAGATAAAAAAAAGTGGCGACATTGTAAATGGTACAAAATGTTAAAAAAAAAAATATTTTATTTTTCCAAACCTAGAGCAAGTTGCATAGCAAATATGAGAAATTTCATCACAGATTTAAGTTCACTGAAATTTACAATGTATATGATATTTTTTCTTTTTTTTTTTCATTTACCTTTCAACAATTACAATTTGCTTACGGTTATTAAATATTTATAAAAATATATTTCCAAATGAATTAACATTTTTTTATGCGAGGCACTTCCGATGTTAATATTTACACAAAACCAACAACATTAAAGCAATTAAATTAGTCAACAAGTGTTGTGAAAGTGAATTACTGTAGGTATGCAATAAATGCACAAAAGCAAATAAACAAAAAAATTAATATAAAATACAATTAAATTTGTTTGGGGATTTTCTGTGTTCCTTTATTGGATCTAAAAAAAAAATATTTTACAAACAGGCCAACAGATTTTTGATCTTTCGCAATACGTTTTTGAAGTATCTCATAAATAATAAACCAATATTGTAATTTTTATATCAAAAAAAAAAAAATAAAGTTTAGTCAACTCGATCCAGCCGTTCTCCGATTTTAGACACATCGAAAAAAGGAGGCATAAAAGTTGACGTGATTCTATCAGTAAAAACCTTAGTTGAATTATGATGAACATTTTTAACAAAAATTAGCCAAAGTGGGCGTGTTCAATTTCATTTTTCGAAAAACCAAAGTTGGAATATGATGAAAATTCATTTAAAAAAAAATTTAGTCAAATCGGTCCAGCCAGTCTCAGATTTTAGATAAATTAAAAAAGTGGGCGTGGTCGATTTTTCTTTCAGTAAACTTAAACTGAATTTCTACGAACATTTAAATAAAAAATTAACCAAATCAATGCAGCCGTTTTCCGATTCTACATAAATCAAAAAAAGTGGGAGTGGTCGTTTCCTTACGTAAAAACTTAAGTTGGACTATGACGAACATTTAAAAAAAAATCCTCCAAACGAACGACAATTGATTTTTATTTAAAGAGAAGAAGAAGCTAGAGGTATTTAGAGTCTTGTACCTATTGTACCTTTCTCAAAAAAACTTTTATCCTGTGACCGGAGACAATACACACAAAAAAAAAAACTTTGTCAAATTACTAAGAAAAGTCTCGAAATCCCATTTTAGCAATATTTGACAGTTTTCCTTGTTGTTTAACAAATCGAAATTTAAATTTTTTTTGTAATTTTACAATATTTTTTGTAATTTTACAAATTTCCAAGATAATTTTACAAAAACAAATCTAGTAAATTCATGAAAATTCCTTGTAATTTTAATTACGCCACAAAACTGTAAATTTACAATTTTATTGGTAAAAAGCTTGTAAAATTACAAAATTATTGATAAAAAGCTTGTAAAACTACTAGGAATTCTCGTAAAATAGGAGGTAGCAAAAAATCTAGTAAAATTACGAAACCTCTTTGTAAATTTGATCGTGTCAAAATATTTGTAAATTTACAATTTTATTGGTAAAAACCTTGTAAAATTACAAAATTATTGGTAAAAATCTTGTAAAATTACTAGGAAATTATGTCAAATAGGAGGTAGCAAGCAAAAAAAAAGTTACAAGTTTTTCTTGTAATTTTACAAGGTTTTTTTTTTTTGAGTGTAGAACAAACCCAAATCTTCCAATTTTTACAAAAGGTGGATTTTTTTGCTAACGTATATAAAATATCCCATACAAATTTGACATAATTTTTCCGTATATAACTAAAAAACGTCAAATTTGTATGGAATAATTTATACACGTTAGCAAAAAAATCCACCTAAAGTCTCGAACAAAATTTAAAATTTTCTAAGTCTCTCAGAGACATTTTTTTGCGTTTTGTAGTAAAAAATTTAATCAAAAGTGATTTTATAAAAAACAAGTAAGAGTGTTAAATTCGGATGTGCCGAATCGTGTATACCCTACAACACGTTAAAAAAAATGGAAGGGACTTTTTTTTATAAAAAACAATTAAGAGTGTTAAAAGGGGTTTTTTTTTTTGGGAGCGGGGGTCGGCAGAGGCGATGGGGACACCTTTTCTTGTTAGTTCGGCTTTTATTCAGATGGCAACCCTTTTTTAAACCACCGGGGTAGCCGATAAAAAATAGCAGGTTAAACTTAAACTTAAACTAAAACAATGAAATTTTTTTTGTCACCAGATCGAACTTCAGGACTAAGAACTTCTTCTGATATAAAAATATTTCATTTGCCTAGCAAAATAACAAAAAAAAAAACTGTGAAAAGTTGCATTTTTTTAGAGGTTGATTCAGTTCCTTAAGGGGAATTTTTCCCCCTAATTCGATTTTGCCCATTTCCGAACATAACCAGCCCAAGACCATAAGACACATTCGTGCGAAATTTCAGGAGCATAGCTGTTTTACTTTGGACTGTATTGTGTCTTCCACAGACGGACGGACATCCATCAATAACCCAGCAAAAATAAATCGAGATTTTGGCGACACAGCATCTTTTTATAGCATACCGAAGCGCATCCAAAGAACGCTCTTGAGGATGCAGTAAAAGTAAGGGGGGAAAAATTTAAATTTTTTGTTAAGATTTTTTATATAAAACTCAAAATACGACTTTAAGTCGGCCTAAGTGGCAATATAGTATCTTTGGAAAATGGCAACACCTAACATTTGTGTCTACAAAATATAGACCATGTTCTGGCAAGGTTGCAAAATAAGTACTTAGATCAGAGTTGATGAAGGAGAGGAGGACGAATGATGATTACTAAAAAATTGAATTTATTCACCATAATGCAATTTCACCTTCTTATGTACGAAAAAACAATAGCAACAACCACACAAGAATTGAAAAACCATGATTTAGTTGATACTTGCTTAACAGCCAACTTAGCGTATCGGTCTAGAGTGATCGTACCTAAGAGGCAGTTAATAACAAAAACATTACAGATCATGGGTTCAATCCCTGGCGGCTGCGATCTGTTAATAATTTTCACATATAGAATAAAATTGACTATTAACTGAATAAATTTGACATTAAAAGTTTTTCTGATGATTATAATAACTGGATTATATGAAACTAGTAAAAAACGAACCAGGATGTCTTAAAATTTTTAGAAAAATAAATTTTTCTTTCACACCTTTCTCAATTCAAACCATATATAACATGATTAAAAAATTATAATACATAATTATAATTAGAGCCTGAGCTCAACTGTCTTTACAGAAAAACAAAAAAAAAATTTTTTTAAATTATATTTTGAAAAAATTTCATACATGCTTTCCTTTTGAATATATTTAACACTTTTTGAATAAAAAACCATGAGTTTAGGATAAAGACACATGATTTCACTGCATCATTATTGCGCATTAATTAGCGCTGCAAAGAGTGCTTCTATAATAACACCTCATATTTTGAATGAAAAAAAATTTAGTACACCATTTCCACTTTAGTTTCAGAAAATATAAATTATGTTACAAAAAATGTCCAATCATATTTTAGAATCTCCAAATTTATTTAAAAATGTCTAATTATATTTAAAAAATTTCCAATATTATTGAAAATTTTTGAAATGTAATTAAAATTTTTTTGTTTATAAATGGTAATATCTGAAATGTAAATGAAGTTTCTGAAATATAATTTGAAATTTTCGAAATATAATTGGACATTTTTTTAATGTAATTAGATCACTTGGGCGATATTTCTTTCAAATGCTTGCAGGGAGTCAACTGATTTTCAGAATTAGTCAATTGTATTTAAGGTTTTCCAATTGTATTCAGAAATAGTCAATTGTGTTTCAGATTTTGTAATTTGTATTTCAGAAATAGTCAAATGTGCTTCATCTTTATTCTGCTTAAATAAACTCTAAAAAGATACATGAATTCACTGCATCTTTATACCGATTTTTTCAGCGCTCTAAAGAGATGTGAATTCAGAGCATCTTAAGAGCGCTTTTTCGGTGTATCCAACTAGCGCTCTAAAGTGTAACATCCCAGCAAAACTTTGGTAATGGGTAGTGATTATATAACACATTCCCAGGTAATGTATATACCTTATTTGTAGCATTATTTTAGGATGTCTTACCAAACATTTGTTCCACAGCATATTGTTTTCAAGTGAAAAATAATGCATTACTAATAATTTGCTACGTAATGCATGATTATTGGAAAAAATGTATTTCATATTTATTATTTCTAAACATTAAATCATGGATGACTTATATTTGGTTACATGATGTATTATTTCAAAGTTTGAAATAATACATTATTTATAATTGGATGCATAATGCATTACAATAACATCAAAAATAATTATTTTATAAAAAAATGAATAAGATTAAACTAGAGATGGGCTCACGACAGAAATTTCTAACGACACACACTCACGAGCATATTTTATCTACTTACACTCACTTACAATAACGTGAGTAAATTTAATACAAAATTACTTTTTCACTACTCGTAACACCTTGTATATTATCTTCTGGTATGCTATATTATTTCATTTCTCGTAACCTATAAAATATCATATATTTTACACCTTACTCGTATTCTTCGTTATAAATTTATGACCTACTTTATACCTTACTGGTATTCTTTGTGATAATGTGGATGCATTACTTTGAGTCTCATCGCCTGTTAAAATCATCAATGCTGCAATGTATAAAATAAGAGATCCTATACCTTATTTTATACCTTATTTGGTAATCTAAGTTTTGCTGGGATCGCCTTAGAGAATCATGCATGAATTCAACAGGTTCGGATGCGCTCCTTGACTCCAGTTTCCTTTCCAAAAGCTGCTGTCAGTTCAGCAAAATTTCTGCTGGGAATTAGGTAAACATAAAGCAACAAACACACACAAAACAATAACAAATTTTGTTGTTGTTTTTGTTTTGTGTGTGTTTGTTGCGTTATGTTTACATACTTATGGAAGGTGGAGCTGAGGGGTTAGAATAGATCACCGATCAATAATATATGGGCATTCCAGGACAAATCGCTCACTTTTAGACCCGACCCCCTTCGATTTATTTTATTTTTGGATATGTTTTAGTACACTCAAAAAAATACGTCAGTAAAAAAGTTTGTAAAATGGTTTGTAACCCAACTTTACAGGTTTTTTACTAATTCTTACTAAAAAATAATTTTTTAGTAATTCTTTTTTGTAAACTTGCGTTACAAACTATTGATTTTTTACTGATTTTTTAATAATTTTTTCAGTTGATTTTTTAAAAATTATCGTACTAACTTTTGATAATTATTTTGTAAATTTTACAATATTAGTTAGTAAATTTTGTTTTTTTTCTAGAAAAAAATATACACTTTATTAAAAAATTTAAATTTTATTAAAATATTTGGATATTAAAAAGAGCATTAAAAAATATATATTATTACTTTTTTTTTCTTTTAATGTTAAAACAGTGGACCAACGCTTTGATGATTATTAATACATATGTTTATTATTTTTAATATTGAATAACACTTATTAAAAATGGGTTTTAAAATTAATTTTACAAAAATTGTACAGAAAAATTCTGTATTACTAATTTTTACCAGTTATTTTAAGTTTACTAAATTTTGAAAACCAAAGTTTGTAATGGTAACTGAAAAAGTTATCGGGCACAAATTGAAAACTTTTTTAGTAATGGTAACAGACTTTTTTGTAAGGAATACTAACATATTTTTATGAGTGTACTTATTAAATGCAACTTGGACACCTATTTTCAGCCTTTTATTCCGAGATGGTGTTGAGTAATCAATTTTTCAAAATGGCGATTTTTTCAAAAAAATTGGAAACTTTAAATTTTCAATTAATTTTGACCAGTTACAAGTATAGATATCTGAAAAAAAGTTGGACAACGTTTTGTTGGTATTTAAATGTAGTTTTAGAAAAAAAAAAATATTAAAAAATTATTCGAAGTAATTATGACTTATTTTTCAACGTTTAAAAATTAAAATCGACTTTTTGAAAAAGTCCGAAACCTTCGATTTTTTTTTTTAAATCAAAAAGTTCTACTCTAAATTACGCAACTTTTAATCCATAATTCGAGATGTGATCGCAATTCGTTCTATTTTTTTTTTCAAATTTTGGAAATTGCCCCTTTTATTTTTTGACACTGATTTATTTTATATGGTGCTCCAAAATTGGTAGATACTGACCCTAACTTACCCTAGATATATTCACGATCGGACATGGATAAGGCATTCCGCATGGGCCTTGAAGTTTAGAAAACGGATTATAAGGAAAAATATGATTTTTTTTCTGTTTTCTAATTTTTTTGGTATTTTAAGTTAAGTTTAAATTCAGGTGGTTAGAGAATTATAATACGGAGTAAAATGCCTCTCTAAAAAGGTACCAAAAACTAAAATCGGTTGAAAATCAGCCAAGTAATTACAACTTCCCCAGGCATCTAACGTGTGGCAGACTACTTGATTAAGCAATATAATCGAAATTTTTGAAATTCATTGAAGTTTTCTACTGTAATAACATTTTTTTTATTCTTCAAGTTTTAATGTAATTAGATGACAAGAATTTTTCATATTCTGTTTTGCTAATATGTTTTAAATTAATGCTAAAAATGCCTGCATTTTTCAACACTCGTTTGAAATCTTTTAAAATTTGGAAAAACCAAACAAATATTACACTAATGAAAAAATGTTATTACAGTAGATAATTTCAATAAATTTAAAAAAGGGACTCATATTCTTTAATAAAGTGGTATGACACACGCTCGATGCCTGGGGAAGTTGTAATAACTTGGCTGATTTTCAACCGATTTTAGTTTTTAGTACCTTATTAGAAAAGCATTTTACTCCACATCATAATTCTGTAACCACTTGAATTTAAACTTAACTTAAAATACCAAAAAAATTGCGAAAAGAGAAAACAATTTAATCCGTTTTTTAAACATCAAGGACCATGCTGAACGCCTTACCCATGTCCGATCGTCCTAAATTTTTGTAAAACGCATTTTTACCTCCAAATGAATTAGGGCTTCCAATCGGGATATCCCGA
Organism: Pegoplata infirma; assembly: GCA_963921195.1. NCBI lineage: Eukaryota > Metazoa > Arthropoda > Insecta > Diptera > Anthomyiidae > Pegoplata > Pegoplata infirma. Next base: position 134,122,097 of record OY992540.1, on the reverse strand, counting down.
TCCCGGAAATCCCGGGATTTTCGGGATTAGGCAAATCCCAATCTCGGGATTTCTGATTTTCAATCCCGGGATTTTCGGGATCCCGATTTTTTTATTTTTTTTCAATATTTTTAGATTTTTTCAATAATTTGTATAAAATATGAGTTTTGTGGAACAAAATAAAAAAAATCGACAAAAGTTCTGTCAGGTACCATGTTTTCGTTATAGAAAAAGGTGAAACGTTTGCGAAATGTAAAGAAATTCTAAAAACTAGTGGTGGTTCGACATAAGGGCTTTTATATTTATTACTTTTACTCTTACAAGGAGCATAGGACCGTAAATGGCTTTTGACACATCTTTACTCCTTAAGTTGTAAACTTTTTTAGTTTTATGTTTTACTAAAACATTTTTCAAAGGCGTGAGTGGGTTTTGACTCACGCTCATGCAAACAATAATAGAATCACTCACTTTTGACTTACGCTCACGTGTGAGTCATGCAAACTCTACTCTCGCACTCTCGCTAACACATTTTTTACCAAAAAAAAAGACATTGCTAAAAAATATTTTTTTTTGCAAGAAATAAAAAATAAATTTAAAAAAAAAAAATCAAATCACACAAGCTTTAGCAAAAAATGAATCACTTATGCAAAAATTCCAAAATCCAATAATTTTTTTTTTCAACTCACGCTCACTAAAAGTTGATAGCGATCAGCTTCGACGAAAGATAAGATAGATAACCGAATACGGATATTCTTCAAAGGAGGAATCCCAAACTTTTTTTGAAGTTCACAACATCAACTTTGCTAATCTTTACGAACGCGTGGATTTTTCAAAGTGCCAAAAAAAACTAAAAATTTTTGAAAATCCCGAAAAATCCCGAAAATTTCCAAAAAATCCCGCGAATCCCGGGATTCAAAATATCCCGAAAATCCCGGAATCCCGAAATCGGGATCCCGAAAATTTTTCTTCAGAAAAACCAATCCCGATTGGAAGCCCTAAAATGAATATGAACATTTCCATTTAACTTTTGATTTTAAGGTTTAAAAAATATTAAAATTTTTTTTGAAGGCACATCAAAATCGTTTAGTACGCGTATAAACATGCATTTAGTTAGTTAAAATCCGTTCGCGTGAAGAACTTTCAGCTGACGGCGCGAAAGTTATGGTGGTTTAAAGATTTTGTTTGAAAACCAAAAGTCTGAAAATTACAATTATTATTAGAATTTAACAAAATTAACGTGAATTAATGTTTCATACTATCCCCAACACAAATTGGTTACATTATATCCATTAACGTGGATTTATAAAGATATTTTCCCGTTAAAAGTTAGTTTTTAAAAGTTGTTATTTTGATGCTTGATATGCAGTTTACGCGAAATCTAAAGATGATGGACCAAATTAAAGACCATATTCGTGTTTAGCACCCCCAAATTAGTTAAGAAACTTGTGCATTATGCTAAATTGTGAATTTTTAAAAGTTATGCAGTTTCTGAATAATGAAATTTTGAGGGATGCATTAAATCCACAATCTTCAAAATTTTTGAATGCCGTTCAGTTTTGGGATAAAGCTTCATAAGTACTAGCAATTGCCATTTATAGAAATTAATTTCTATTAGCGGTTTGGGTGTGCCCTGGCGGTTTATCTGGAGACAAAATTGGCGCGTTTTCAGCGTACAGTTACATTTAGTCCCAATTTTTGCAAACGATCCATAATACGCATTACAAGCAATCGTCTGACGGGTATATTTTAAATCTAAATTCTTTTTACGTGAAAATACAAGCAAAAGTTTAAAATCGTGAAATGTCAGATTTTTGCAAAATTTTTGCTAATCAAAATTTTAACACGCTATATCGATTTTATTATAAAAAATCAAAAAATATTTGGATCACGCGATGTGCTGGCCACTTTTAAGTAATATTGCGAATGTGCCTCGCAAAAAAGTGGATTTTTGATGACTTTCACGTTTTGTCTCTCAACCTTTGTCTAGCTAGTACTCTGCTCCTATTGAGGGCACATTCATGAGACTGGTTTTAGACTGTAGCCAATTACGACAGCTATCATTCGTCGTATTAGCTTTTGAAAAGTATGAAGCGGCGCAAATTTGCTGATAAAAAAACGGCGAAAAATTGAAAATGAAGAAATTTTAATTTCAAACCGTTACCACCAAATAACTTTTTTATCATTGATGGCACATCAAATTCATAAATACATCTTTTTTGAACAAGTATAGGGACCATATATTCTAAATCTTCGAAGAATACGTTGGACGGCGCAAGTACAATTGGCCAAAGAGTACATAATTTTTATGAAATTTCAATCGACTTTTCCACATTTCGGAAGTTTGGTTGTCGCTAACTACCGCAAATTAAGATTTTTGGCCTTATGTGTTTGCAAGCTAATTGCATTAGAACTCCTTTATGCATTTCTATCAGTAGATAGATATTTTAATGCAAATAAAAAATGTTTTTGCCAAAAAACCAAAATTTCAAAGAAATGAAAAGTTAAATGGAAATGTCCATATATCTAGTGTAAGTTAGGGTCAGTATCTACCAATTTATTTTTTTTGGAGCACCAAAAAAAATCAGAGCCAAAAAATAAAAGGTGCAATTTTAAAAATTTGAAAAAAAAAAATTGAAAGAATTGTGATCACATCTCGAATTATGGCTTAAAAGTTGCGTAATTTAGAGTAGAATTTTTAGAGTTTTTTACAAAAAATCGAAGGTGTCGGACTTTTTCAAAAAGTCGATTTTAATTTTTAAACGTCAAAAAATATGTGACAATTACTTCGAATAATTTTTTCATATTTTTTTCTAAAACTACATTAAAATACCAACAAAACGCTGTCTAACTTTTTTTAAGATATCTTTATTTTTTATTGGTCAAAATTAATTGAAAATATAACATTTTTAATTTTTTTGAAAAAATCGCCATTTTGAAAAATTTATTGCTCAACACCAACACGGTACAAAAATATTAAAATTTGAGAGCAAGTTGCATTTAATACGTACTAAAACATATCAACAAAAAACATAATCGAAGGGTGTCGGGTCTAAAAGTGAGTGATTTGGCCTGGAATGCCCCATATATACTTAATGGAGTCATAGACTTATATTTCGGTGTGTTACACACGGAATGACAAAGTGAGTTTACCCCTATACTGTGGTTGGAGGATATACAAATTTCATACATTTAGAAAAATTTTACCAGTCCCGTTCACAAAAATGTTTGGCAATTTTATTTGGCGTTTTGGAGTAAAAAAATTCATTAAAAATGCCTTTAGGATTTTTTTTACAAAATTTTCAAGTTCCGAAAAATGGTAGGTACAACTGTATGTGTTCCTAAGGGACATAACACTGGACATGTCACTAGTAATATATTCCCTAAAAAAAGTGGTAGGTATTTTTATATGAAAGGTGTCGACATTGTGATAGGTGTTTTGGGTCCGGGTGATAGGTCATGTGACATATCATGGACGTATCATTTTTCGTGCAGGGGCCTTACAAATAATAAAACACCAAAACTAAATATTAAAATACCATTTAAGAAGAGAATTGTGTAGTAAAGCTAAGTGTTGTTAATTTAAAATATATAAAAAAAATCACATAGAACATATAGGTAGTTTTGTTTATATCAGATACCTACTGTATCCATTTTTGTGGGTTCTGTAGGGAAATATGATTGCAACTTGTTTTTTGTTTTCTTATAAATTAAAGAAAAATTAAAAAATAACTGAGTATTTAATTTTAACACAATAAAAAAAAATTAACAAAAACAATGAATAATTTTTGAAAAACTTTTAATAATTCCAAATCATAACAGTAACACACATACACATTGACAAACCAAAAATTTTGGAAACAGAAACACAAAAAAAGTGAAACTCATCACTTTAAACCAACTTACCACTTAACAAATGACTTCCTGGATAGATTTTATAGTTGCAATTTTGAGGTTTTTTTGATATTTTTTTTAATTATAAGCGGAAGTAGTAGTAGTAGTAAATGTAGTACAATATAATAATAGTAGTAGTAGTAGCAACAATAGTAGTAGATTTTTTTTTTTATATGAATTTGGTAGTTATTTTTTTGTTCAAATTATGAAGGAAGTTGTTTTGTATTTAGATTGTTTTTGTTTAATTTGTTTTAAAAAATAGTAGGAGATTTTCAAAATTTAATTTTTGTTATTATTTACATACATACGTTTTTAGAGTGGTGCAATTTAAATATATATTTTTTTATTTGTGTTTAATTAAATAGTAATTAATTTAAATACATTGTATATAAAGATAAATAATATTAAGAATTTAAGTAATTATATTTCATTTTATACAGTTTAATATTGATAATTAAGTTAAAAATGTGCTATTTTGCTAATGAAGAACATATTTATGCAAAGTTGTGATTAGGAAAATGTGTGATTAAAATGAATTTTTGATGAGAAAATAATAATTAAAATACCCATGAATAAATCAAATAGATCTGATCTAGTCTGTTTGGAAAGGATAAATTTGATCTAATCAAATCTGTTTGGATCTTATATAATAATATTTAATTACATAGAGTTGTATTTGATCAGATCTATTTGATCCGAGACCTGTCTCCAATTTCGGAATCTGCTCAGATACAATAACAGATCAGATCCAACTAGATCTCAAAATTGAGGAAAACTCTCGAACTAATATATATTATCAGATACAATTGATATACTTAATTAGATCTTAACACATTAGACCATGTCTAATATATTTTTTTAACGGGAACCTACTACTCAAAAGGGCAAATCTTTGTAATTTAAAATAGGTAACTATAAATTTGTGTGTTTCATAATTCGCTAGAACTATGTTTCAGATAGGGTGATATAAATTGTAAACACCTTTCACGTTTCGCTGGGACGACATTAATGTTTTAACGAAAGCTTATTAAACTTTCTTAACATTCTGCATTTTTTTTTTTGAATTGAATGTCTACAGGACGGAATATTGTGCCACATTAGAGTAGCATTTTTTCTTAAATTTTTGTTGTCTAGAGCAGCGGTTACCAACCTTTTTCGCTCGCGTACCCCTAATTTTAAATTTTGTCAGCCGCGTACCCCCTAACGAGTTTTTTGTTTTCATTAAAAAAACTTTTCATATAAGTATTAAGGTTAACTTTAAAATTTTTGATCTGCGGGTATTATCACTTTTTTGAAGGATTTAGGGGAGATCAAAACAATGGGGTGCAGTTTCTGCAGAGCAAAAACAGCTGAAAATATTGCAAATCTGATTCCAGTCGTTTCTACACCAAAAATTTAAACAACGGACGTTTTTTAAACTCTTAAAAAAAGTTATAAAAACACATTAAAGAGGGCGGAAATATAATGTTTTTTAAATTTTTTATATGTTTTTTTTTAATACAAGGGCAGATCATAAATTCCGTGACTTTTCTAATGAAACACTCTCGTATATACAATGAAAGGGCATTTTGAGCTTAACAAAATGGTACCAAAATTTCCACTCTATCACAACCCGTTTTAAAAATGCCCAAAAACACGTTTTTTGAGAACTTTGACATTCGTTTTCTCAAAAATCTGACATCATAGAAAAACTTGGGAACCATATTCGGAATCAGCATCGAAAGGTTAATCGAAAACAACCCAGCAGAAATTTTGCTGAACTGGCAGCAGATTTTGGAAAGGAAACTCGAGTCAAGGAGCGCATCCAAACCTGCTGAATTCATGCATGATTCTCTAAGGCGATGTCACACTTTAGAGCGCTAGTTGGATACACCGTAAAGCGCTCTTAAGATGCTCTGAATTCTCATCTCTTAAGAGCGCTGAAAAAATCACTATAAAGTTGCAGTGAATTCATGTGTCTTTTTAGAGCTGATTTAAGCAGAATAAAGATGAAGCACATTTGACTATTTCTGAAATACAAATTACAAAATCTGAAATACAATTGACTATTTCTGAATACAATTGGAAAATCTTAAATACAATTGACTAATTCTGAAAATCAGTTGACTATTTCGGAAATACAATTAAAAATGGTCTTAACCAACCACTGAAAACGTATTTTTTAGTTCATTTTGTAGTACTGTTAAAAAATTAAACATTTTTAAGTCAAAAAAGTTTAAAGTCCTGATTACACCATTTCCATGTTTATTTAAGAAAATACAAATTATTTAATTTTGAATTTTTAACATATAATTACAAATCATATACTAAATTAATCTAAACGAGACGGGTGACTATGACCATTGTCTTGTTGTAACGAAACCGACCAAGGCCTGTGGTGGGAATCGAACCCACGACCCCTAGAGTCATAGGCTAGCACGCTACCAACTAGCGTACTGGGGCGCCTAATATACAAATTATATTTCAGAAAATACAAACTATATTAATTATATTACAAAAAATTTCCGATCAGATTTTAGAAACTCCATTTACATTTAAAAAATTTCCAATTATATTTAGAAAATTTCAAAATATATTTCAGAAACTTCCATTTATATTTCAAAAATTTTCAATTATATTAGAAATTTTTGAAATATAATTGGACATTTTTAAATATAATTGGAGATGCTAAAATTTTTTGTAATATAATTTATATTTTCTGAATCTAAAGTGGAAATGGTGTCCTCAATTTTTTTTTTCATTCAAAATGTGTTAAAAGGTGTTATGATTGAATCACTCTTTTCAGCGCTGATTAATGCGCAATAATGATGCAGTCAAATCATGTGTCTTTTTCCAAAACTCATGGTTTTTCATTCAAAAAGTGTTAAATATATTTAAAAGGAAAGTATTTGTGAAATTTTATCAAAATATAATTTTATATTTTAAGTTCTATATAAAAAATCTTAACAAAAAATTTAAATTTTTCCCCTTCTCTTACTGCATCCTCAAGAGCGCTCTTTGGATGCGCTTCGGTATGCTATAAAAAGATGCTGTGTCGCCAAAATCTCGATTTATTTTTGTTGAGAAGAGGGCAGATTTCAAAATATCGCAAATAAATGCTCTCTAAAATGCACAAAAATACGTTTTTTGTGAACTTTGACCTCATCTTTCGTAAAAACCTTACGTTATGGAAAACTTTGGAAGCCAGATGCGAAACCAGCATTAAAAGGTTAATCTAAAACGAATGTCAAATTACTAAAATTTTGCGTACCGCCGCGGACAGTTTCGCGTACCCCCTAGTGGTACGCGTACAATAGGTTGGTAACCACTGGTCTAGAGTGCACTCAAGTGTCAGTGCAAATTTTAATTCTATAAGACCTAAACATTATGTGGTACAAATTTGAGGCCAATCGGATTAAATTAACCCGTGGCGTCTGGCGGTAAAATTCTTGGATATTTGAAAATTTAAAAATATAAAAAAAATTAAAAAAATATGTCTCTTGCGATACATTATATCATTGGGTCATTCTTAGTGAAACCATTAAAAAATAGCTAAAAATGTTCTTGACCCCCTCCGATTTTGATGAAATTTGGTTTAGTTGTAACACTAAGTGATAAACTGATGCAAACTTATTTTCAGCCCTCTAAGTAAACAGTGGTCGAAAATACGGAGGGTCAAAATTTCCCCCAAAATCTCCCAGTCGCGACACTTTGCACCTTAAAAACTTAATATCGTTGGTTCTATTATAGCTAGAAAGACTATATTTGGTTTGTTTTAAAGCTTATAATATGCTCTACATCCCCTACCGTAACCAACAAATTTTCGAAAAAAATAAGGGTTACCTCCCCTTTTTAAGGTCGTGATATAGTGAGGAGAATATGGGGAGGATGGTATCCCCCAATTTTTATTAATTGATAATCTTATAGAGAAAGTCCTAAGGAACATATTCAAAAATTTTTATGTTGGGACAACAATGGGATCGCTCAAAATCAAAATTTTTCACAATTTCCCACAAAATCTCCAAATCGCAACACTCATGAACCTTAAAAATTTAATATCATAAGTGCTTTTGTAGATACAGAGCCCATTTTTTTGTTTTAAAACTTATAATATGCTCTACAAGACCTACCATAACCAAAAAATTTTCCAAAAAAAGAAAGGGGTGCCCCCTTATTTAAAGCTCGTGGCAAAAGGTAGAGGAAATGGGGGAAAGTATCCCCCGATTTTTTTTTTTACTTGGTATTCTCAAAGTGCAAGTCCTAATGAACATATCCTAAAATTTTCATGTTGGGACAACAATGGGATCGTCCAAAATCAAAATTTTTCACAATTTCCCCCAAAATCTCAAAATCGCGAAACAATGCTAGCATTAGCAATTTAAACAAAATTTGAACTATTTTTTTTTTTGCTAAATTTAAAATTGAGTTGACCAAATTTTTACAAGCTTTTTGGCTAATATTAGCAAATATAAATTGTAAATTTTTTTTTTAAGAAAAGTTAAAATGGCGCTATCTCGGAAACTTAGACACATGCAGCAAAATGGAGGCCATTTTTGGTTCTCGGGCTCTAAATAGTATCGCCGGTCCTTTTCACATCTGTGGACCCTAATGGGTCCTAACTTTGAATCCAAAAAAGTTAGCATTCCTGAAATTTTTAAAATGCTCGGTAAATACTGCCGACACAACCAAAAGCTTTCCGAGTAATATTTTTGAAGTTATCGAGTTTTTTAATTCTCAAAACCCCAGTTGTCCCCTAAAATCACGTATCTCAAAAACTAAGCAAGGTAGAGCCAAACAAACACAAATTTTGGATCAAAAACTATGACGATTTTTAAGAAACCCAACTAGGTCTAGGCCCATCGGGGTCTGGAGCTATCGAGTCCGAACCGAATGGGGTCCTCAAATGTGTATGAACTAAGTTGAAATAAAAAAAAAATCAGTTAACTAATTTTTGGTAAAACATTTTGGTGACAGGACATAATCCCCACGGACATTACCCCATAACGGAAATGGGGATTATGACCGAATTCATTACGGTCATAATCCCCATAATAGTTGTGGGGACCAGGGATGGAATTGTTGATACAATTGTACTTTTTTTGATACTATTTGAAGTTGAAAAATACGTTGATACGCCCGCGACTCATTTGATACATTTTCAAAATTGAACGAATTTTAACTAATTTTTTTATTGAAATTTTTTTCTTGCATTAATTTTTCCCCCATTTTCTACTTATTGAAATATGGTAACTCGTTGAGAAACTCTTTTAAATTTAACCACACTGGCAACACTTCATTCATTTATATGATGATGGTCTAACAAATATCAGCTGACTTTTGTTTATAAAATTTGGTTTTTCCCAAAACAAATGCCAAACGCAATCAGACTACAAGCAGCAAAGTAACATTTTTTTCCTATCATTTTACATGAAAAGAAAATAACGCCGAACAGCACGGTGATGCTTTAACTCTGATTAATCATTGTTTTTTCTTCTTTACGCAAAAAAAAAACCGGAAGATTTGTTTGTTATCGATAAATACTAAAAAAGTCAGCAATTAACTGTGATTCAATAAATAAAATTGTTTTTAACAATTAATTCTATTTACCTTAATCATGGAATCTGATGAACCTGGGTAAGTTTTGCAATGGGTTTTAAAATAAATTAAACTTAATTCTAATTTTATTTTTCTTAGAACCAGCAAGTCAAACAAGCCATATTTAGTTCCATTTAGAGATGATTGGGCAAAAAAGTTTACATGGTTGAAAAAGGATGAAACCGGAAAAAAATGTACTGTTTGTAATTCTTATATTACTGGAGGCTTAACACATTTAAATCATCACGACCTGAGCGAAAATCACAAAAAGAAAGTTAATGCCGCCAAAACAACACCCAAAATTGACAATTTCTTAGCAAGTTCCACAAAATGTACAATAACGGAATCTGCAAAAAAATTAGAAATAATGCTGAGTGCTTTTGTTGCAGAGCATAACCTTGCATTAACGGTACTCGATCATCTAAATTTTATTATAAAGGAAGGAGTTCATGATTCCCAGATTGCTAAGAAATTTAACATTCACAGAAGAAAAGGTAAAGAAATTGTGACAAACTTGCTTGGCCCTGAAAATTCTAAAGACATACAAAACGTTTGTAACAACCATTACTTTGCGTTAGTTATCGACGAAAGTACTGATTGCAGTATTTCCAAAAACCTTGCAATTGTAATACGAATTTTCGATGGAATATCTCGTGACCGTTTTTTGAGTTTGGTACAAATTGAAGACAGCACGTCTAATGGAATCTTCAATAGCACACTGCATGTATTAAAGGAAAATAACATACCCTTAAAAAATATGGTCGGTATGACCACAGATACTTGTGCTGTAATGATGGGTTCTTCAAATGGTGTGCAATCCAAATTTAAAAATATTATTCCTCATTTATTTTCCAATGGATGCATATGTCACATTTTAAATTTGGTTTCATCAGCTGCCCCTAAATTTGGAATTCCTGAGGAATTTCATAAGTTTATAAAATAAATAAATTTTAATTTTTGTAACAGTGCGAGCAGAAGAGAAGAATTCATTAAATTCCAGGAATACTTTGGAGCCGAAATACATATAATCTTTAAATACGCTACAACAAGATGGCTTTCAAGACAAGAAGTAGTTAATCGAATTCTAGAACAGTGGGAACCCTTACAATATTATTTTGATAATTTTGATGCTGATTCAAAAAATGAGAGAATAAAGTTTATAATGTTAGGATTTGCAAATCCAATATACAAAATGACATTTTTATTCCTTCAATATGTTCTTAAAATTGTTAATGCAGTGAATGTTGAAATGCAGTCAGAAGATGCTCGTATGCATATTTTTTTGCCAAGATTAACATTTTTATTTCGCCAAATTGCACGAAACTTTATTAAAAAGAGTTTTTTAGACAACTCTAAAATTTCTCATCTAAACCTAAATGAGAATCATATTCCATTGAACGATATATTTTGTGGCACTGAAGTTGATTTATACATAATCGAAAACCAAATCGACAGTAGTGTTGTAATTCAATTTAAACAAAATGCAAAAAGTTTCTATATAAAATTTTGTGAAGTTTTGAAGACAAAAGTAAATTTTGATGACGAGATCCTAAATTGGTTTAGTAAATTTTCACCCGAAAATGTTTTGTCAGGAAAAATCAACAGCATTGTGCCTTTTTTGATCAAAATGTTTCCCAATGAAAGCAAATATTTTGATAACATTAACTCACAATATAGAGCATTGGCCGATTTGGATGAATTAAAGCCCTTAATAAAAGAAAATGTGTGTGGTTTCTGGTCAAAAGTATCTGAAATTAAAAATGAATTAGATGAAAAGATGTTTCCTGATATTTTTAGAATTGTTCGTGGAATTTTGTCGATACCTCATTCCTTTGCAAACGTGGAGAGGATTTTTTCTTATCAAAATCTTATAAAAACAAAAGAAAGAAACCGGCTTCATGTTCCAACAGTATCAAATCTTATTCAAACCAAAGACTTGTTAAAATCAGCAAATGCTTGTTGTTATAATTTTAAAATTTCTAACAACATGGTATTAAAAAATGTATAAAAAATTGTTTAAATTGAATTAAATTTTAAAGTCGTACAATATCTTTACTTTAAAGATGTTAGTAGTATTTTTTTTACATCTTTATCTTAAAAACATAATTTTTTGATCTCGAAAAAAATATTTGTGTTCCTTTTTATATATAATTTTATGTATATTTTTTTACTTTATTTACTTTATTTAATTTTTTTAATTTGTGTTTTTAAAATACATTAATGAATTTTTATGTACCTGTTTTGTTTATAATTATTATTATTTTTTTTTAAATGAAATAAAAAACAGTACCTTGATGGTCAAAAAAGTACAATTTAAAATCATTTTTGATACCAAATGTGTAACATTAAACGATGCAGAAGACACTCAATGTTTTATTTAGCGCTTAAAATTAAATGTATTATTTTTGTTTTTGTTTTTTAATGTAAACTTTTTCGAGAATATGCTCTGATGATGCCACACGAAGTGTAGCGAAATATCGGCAATAAAGAATTTTACAAACACTTGACCTCGAGCTCAAATATTTTATTTCTTAAAAATTATAACTGAAAGGTCGAATAAAAACAACACATAACCAAATCGAAATATCTATATTCCATCCCTGGTGGGGACTATGACCGTTTCAAAAACGGTCACAATCCCAATGGGGATTATGTCCGTTCCTTGTTGGGATTACGACCGAACTTTTTTCGGTCATAACCCCCATTCACATTATGGGGAGTAATTCCAAAGCAATTTTAGTCATAATCCCCGTTTTCTGCAGAAAGGGTGGGTTTAATGCATGGAGTTTGTAATCCCTAAGCCCGACCAAAGGCCGGCTACGCAGAAAAACTTTTAAGTAAAAAAAAAATTATTTTAATTTTGGGTATTATGACCAACTAGTATAGAAGACATAATCCCCATAATGGGGATTATGGACATTTGTTACGTGGTCATTATCGCCATAATTCTGGGAATTATGACCGTTTTTTATTGGGATTATGTCCAAATAATTTTCGGTCACAGTCCCCACTACCATTATGGGGATTATGACCGAAATAAAGTTGGTCATAATCCCCATAACGGAAATGGGGATTATGTCCGTGGGGATTATGTCATGTCAACAAACATTTCTGCTAACTTTACCAAAAAAATTTGGATTCAAAATCAGCAAATTTTCTCGTAGGTTTACAAGCTTTTTTGCTAACATTACATTTTTGTTGAGTGTAGAGATAAAATGGAGTAAAACTGCATTTACAGTTTTTCATTTCGTGATCCTGTTTCCTTTTAAAAGGACTTCAAAGTTATAAAGGATACATTTTGCAAAATATTTTTTTTAATATTAGTGTTTGTCTTATAATGTTACTATTGATTGCAAATGAAAGAGAAGAATATTCGCTTCATATTTTAATTTTGACATATCAGGAAAAAGGATGTGAAAAATGTATCCTTTCAAAATTGCGCAATTTAAAGGAATTAAAGTCTGCCAGTCCCGACACAGTACAGACAGATCTACTATAATATGGTGATGGCCCAATTGATGCTTTGGCTTTTACGTGCATTTGTCAATTATAAAGTTTGAATTGCAATATTACTCCAGAATGTTGAAAGACTGGTGTTGATCATCACTATATCCAAAAAGGATGATCTGAGCTACTGGAAGAACTAGCGAGGAATAATTTTTGTTTAACTTCAAGAAAAATTTACTTCCAGGGTCTTAAAAAGTTCTTAAGGTGGCTTCAGACTATAATATTTGTAATAATATCTGTAAAAATTTTGTGTAAAACCTATAAAATAGAATGGTGTAAACACAAATCGGTATAAAACCAAGAGAAATACGGATTGAAAAATGACAAGCGGATACGTATTCTCATTTTTAGAAATTTCTCTAAAAATGAGAACACGTATACGCTTTTCATAAGATCAGGGTTGTATTTATTTTGATAATATTTAAGATGTGATGGTGTAAATACGCAAGGGATTTTTAAAAAGATTTTTTGACAAGCGGAGAAAATTTCGTATTATTTAAGATACGTATTTACTTACGACTCAGTATTATAGTCTGAAGTGGGCTTTAATGGATATAAAAATGATATGCATAGTGAATGTAATAAAATAAATACAATTATATGTACGAATAACTGCCAAAAAATACACATTTATGAATGAAAAATGTTAAAGATAAACGATTTAAAAGGAAATATATGTGTACGTAAATTTTTTTAAAAACAATAATTGAATACTCACTATTTTCCATATAAGTTTTAGCCTTATAACCACCAAAATGATGAGAATAATCCGACACAAAATGTAAACCCAAATAGGAGCTTGCCGATACATAACGTAATAATTTCAGCTTGGTACTCCAGTCCCCGCAAAGACGTTTCGGAATAACATCTTGGTAGGTTTTACTATGGTAGTTATTGCTGTTGCTATTACCCGTACTTGTCGATGCATGTTGATAATATGGATTACCCTTGGGATAATCGGGTGTCTGTATAATAAAATTATTACGTGGTCCATAGAGACTAGAATAGATTTGTAATAGTTTTTGATAATTATTTTGAGCGAGATCATAACCATTATAATCATTATTTTGAGGAGCATAAAGATGGTCATTCGTCATGTAGTTGTTGTTATTATTTGTAGATCTTAAATTTGTAGTTGTAGATGATTGTGATGAAGTGAAGGCGGATGTGTCATAAGAACTTCGTTTATGAAAAGATCTTAAATTAGGATTCTTAGAGATAAATTTTGAATTAAGATTACTATCGTTAATATTGCTATTAGCATTATGCCCATAACGAAGATGCTTGGAAGATGTAGTTTTTCCTGAAGATCTCAGAGATTCAGATAATTTTGGTTCTGTTATCTCTAGATAATCATAAGTACAACTGGAAAGAAATTTGAAATAAAAAAACAAAGACATTTTAAAAAAAAGGAAAGTGTTTAAAATTATGTGTCGTGATATAAAGGGTAGAAGGTGGGTCAATCAACCTTTATTTTTGAAGGGCTGTAGCTGTATCTTCAAAGTAAATGACGCTCGAGAGACTCGTACTAAATATGAATAGACCCAGGAAAATTTTTCAGAACCGATTCTGACAACACTTGTTCTAGAACAGGTTCTTCGGTAACCATACACTATTACATTTTAATTATTCAGAACAAGTTAAGTGCAAATTATTGTGAAGCTTGTTCTCTGCAATCAAAGTTTCATAACATTTTGGTTCTCAGGAATTAAAAAAAAATTATGTGTCAAAAAAATTAAAAAATAAATATCATTTTTTTTGTGTTCACCAAGAAAAAACATGAAATTCTATGAAAATATCAGGATATTATCGTGAAAATTGTTGATACGAAGGTAAGTAACTTAAATTTTGATTGTCTGGGTCGGGACAAATACTAATAAAATAATGTTTTTCATTTTTGTTTGCAGAAAATTCATGTTCTGGTGTATCTTTATTGCAAGGCCCAAAATGCAATTTTGGAGGCGAAACAGGATGTATGTGTGTTAAAAAAAATAATATACGATGTCATATAGAATTATCTTTATCTTTTTTTTAATAAATTAATGCAATTCAAAATATTTCTTTAATTCTCATTTCTGTTCTAAATTTTACTTCTAGAACCGGTTCCGAAGAACAAAAATGTGTTCCAATTTTGCTTACAAACACCTGTTGTTTTTGGGACAATCCCTTTGTAAAAAGAATCGGTGTTGCACAAGAATTAGAACAGGTTCTAGGGAAGTATAAGTTGTTCCACAATCGGTTCTTTGCAACCGAAAATTTTGCTGGGGAGTTAAAACACCTCAATTCAACAGAAAAAAGTAGCATTTTTGACCTAATCCCTTTCGAATTTGGAATATTGTTGGGCCCTTACAAAAAAATCATAGTGCCAAAATTTTGGACTTCTGGTAGTTTTTCTTCCCGAGATATGGGGTCTTGAAAATTGGCAAAATCATGTATATTTGACAAAAGCGTTCTGAGATAAATAAAGATAACTTGAAAAGTAATATTAATACAGGTCTCAGTAGGGTTGCAAATAACAGGTAATGAGACAGCCTTTAAAATGGTGTTCCCCAAGATTTTTTTTTTGAAAAAGGTCAAAGGTCGTTGGTTTTAACATTAGTTTTTGGAGAGCTATATCTCAAAAAACGATATTTTTAAAATTTTGGAAAAAATATATGTTGTTAAGAATCACCTATACTATTTAATTTTAAATTTTCAGGATGGAGACTTCATTGGAACTTTTACTATTAGTAGAAACATTGTGACAGGAAAGAAAATGGGGTGTAATTTCCCTTAGAAAAAAATATTTTTTTTTGTATCTGAGATTCTGGTACCAAGGCTCACTTTTCTGAATGTTTTTGACGTGCTGAGTCCATATATGACCTTTGTACTGTCCTATCGCTATTAGTTTTTGAGATATCTGCACATAAATGTGTGAAAATTGCTAAAATGCTATTGCAGTTTTTTTGAACATTTAGATGCATATATCTTGAAAAGTAATAGCGATAGGCCAGTTCAAAGGTCATATTTGGACTCAGTACGTCAAAAACATTCAGAAAAAAGAATTTTGGTACCAGAATATCAAAGAGAAAAAACAAATTTTTCTAAGGGAAATTACACCGCTTTTTCTTTCCTGTCACAATGTTTCTATTAATATAAAAGTTCCAATGAAGACACCATCCTGAAAATGTAAACTTAAGTAGTATAGGTGATTCTTAACAACTTATATTTTTTCCAAAATTTTAAAAATATCGGTTTTTGAGATATAGCTCTCCAAAAATTAAGGCTAAAACCAATGACCTTTGACCTTTTTCAAAAAAATCTTGGGGAATGCCATTTTAAAGGCTGTCTCATTACCTATTATTTGCAACCTGACTGAGACCTGTATTGTTATTACTCTTCGAGTTATATTTATTTATCTCAAAACACTTTTGTCAAATATATACGATTTTGTTAATTATCATGACCGCATATCTCGAATACTGGTATGACCAGAAGCCTGAAAAATTGGCAAAATCTCTTTTTTATTAAAGTAAACCCCATTACTTAATTTCATTAAATTTGGAAGGGGTGCGGTCAACTCCTCGGTTGAATTGATGTGTTTTAGTTCAATACCATTTTACAACCTTTCGAAACCGAAATTATGGACGGTTTCAATTTAAGGCAGTAGAGGCGTGGTTTTGGCTACAGTTTTATACGAAAGAGTAGCTCTTCCACTCAGCGGCATACCTTTCTTTTAAAAGCTTTCAGAAATTCCATTAAAGTTTTCGGGGTGGGGATTGTACCCCCTTCTACCCTACGTCATGGAAATATTTACAATTTTGGGTTTGTTGACCTAAACCAAAAAAATATTTTGATTTCCGGATTTCACTAAAATTTTAACCTTACCATACCCTGTGCTACTTACCCTTGTTCATTTTCTATAACCAGCTCCTCAAACTCAATAACTATTCGATAGCCTGCCGGCGCTGTTATTGTTGTAAAACAGTTTGCATTATCCGGATATTGGCGGGGAAATGATGGACTCCATATGGAAGCACGCGGATGTTCTTTTGTTAGTGATACCGTTTTATTACAATCATTTATCCAGTTGCGTCTTAAAGAATCTTTAAAAATAAATTTTGGAAATTTTTTTTTAAATTTGTTCTCCGCATAACCAATTAAGTGTTGTCACTTACCATCACCCATGGCACGTTCACATATTAGAAAATTATTGGCACTACAATCACGATCATTCCACATATATTTATTGGTTATGGGATTACGATTCGATTGTACACCGGGTGGTGTACGAAAATAACGTCTCACCTCTATACAGTCTTGACTACTGAGACCATCGTCGTTGGGTTGTTTATTGTAGTGTCCATGTTGTGACCAACCAGGAAACCAATCTAAAGGATAAAGAGAAGGTTGTATGTCATGTAGTTTTTATTCTCTTCGAAATTCCTGCGAGCCTTAGTTTTTGAGTTATTCAGTTTTTAAGACTCTCAAGACCCCATTGGGTCCCTAAATTACCGTATCCCGATAACTAAGCAAGATAGAGCGAAACGGATAAATATTTTGCATCAAAGCTACGGTGACCTTAATGTGTAGAGGATGAATACTTACACTGATTAAACTCAAACATTAGGGGCTTTGTTTTGATAACACTGTGCAACAAAATTTTGGTCATCGCTTTGAGCCTCAATGCCTTCAACGCCATATGAAAGTAAACTATCAAATGGACAAATTTGCCAAAGGGTTTTGCTATGTCAGTTCGGATTTCTTTTTTATAGCCCACTGAATTTTTAATTTTTTTTATCAAAGGCGTTTGGAAAACGTCAAAAATACTAGAATAAAAACTCTTCTGAGCTTCAAAATGTGATTTGATGTCTTCAGTGAAATTGTATGGCGGTTCTTTTCTTAGAACATTTTAACCCTATAACTGCCATTTTAAGGGATCATTTTAGTCCTTTTTCAACAACTAAACACAGAAGTCCAATAAAACGTCCATTTAGAGGGTTAAAATGTTCTACAAATATTTTCCTCATAAAATTTCACTAGTGGTTGTCAAATGTTCAAAGTTTGTGCCACATGCGCAAAATGCTTAAAAAGGGTTAAGTATAAATAACACAGGGCAACACTTTTTTTTTCCCCGGGTTCTGATAACTAATTTTGGGTAATAGGGGTACGCTGATTTCAAATCTGGCTACCGATTTTTTGGGTCAGCTCTAGTTTTCGAGATATAGCCTAAGGAAACTTTGAAAATAGGCTATTTTTGGCATGTTTGTGAGTCTATATTTACCAACACTAGACTTACATCCAAAAAGTGAATGAAGATTTTAGGTATGTTGGATATGCTGATTCCAAAAATGCTCTTACTTTTGTTGAGTCATCTTTAGTTTTTGAGATATGGCTAAAATAAAATTTTTAAATTTATGATCTCTGCAATTTTGTCTGAATATTTATGCCCTTTTTAATAACTCGAAAACTAAAGCTGTCAGAAAAAACCTAATAACAGTTTTGGAATCCTGGCATCCAATATAAGTTCGTGTTTAAAACTGATGCACTAAATTTTTTTTTGGAATTTATAGCCAAGCAAAATTGGTAAAACACGCACTTTTTCGACTCTTTAACAGCGATTTGCTCGCGAACGCGAGCTGATGGAAACAATCGTATAACAGATTCGGAATCAGCACACTAAAATCCATATAAATCAGGTGTCAAATGTCAGGCAAATTGAAAAAGTTAAAATTTTGTGAACCTGTGTAATAAATGTTTGTTATTTTTTTAACCAAAGCAGTGTTAAAATATATCGACATGAAACAGTGCAAATATACTTCTGAGCTAAAAATTATGTTCTAATTAATGTGTTTTATAAAATTTTATGATGATTATTTTATTTGGCCAAATTAACTCTCTAGCTCCCGTTTTACGGAGCCATTTTTGTCCTTTTTTAAAAGAAATACAAAAAAGTCTTTAAAAAATGGCAGTTAGAGGGTTAAAATGTTCTACAAATATTTTCTGCATCAAATTTTACTAAGGGTCGTCAAAGCCAAAAAAGACATTTGGACTATGTAAAATGCTAAAAAAGTATATGCAAAAATTGTATGTGCAAATTTTCCAACTTTACTTTTTTTAGCATTTTGCATTGTCCAAATGCATTTTTTAGCTTTGACGACCCTTAGTAAAAATTTATGCAGAAAATATTTGTAGAACATTTTAACCCTCTAACTGCCATTTTTTAAAGACTTTTTTGTATTTCTTTTAAAAAAGGACAAAAATGACCCCGTAAAACGGGAGCTAAAGGGTTAATTTGGCCAAAGAAAATAATCATCATAAAATTTTATAAAACACATTAGAACATAATTTTTAGCTCAGAAGCATATTTGCACTGTTTTTTGTCGATATATTTTAACACTGCTTTGGTAAAAAAAATAACAAACATTGATTATTTATACTTAACCCTTTTTAAGCATTTTGCGCATGTGGCACTAACTTTGAACATTTGACAACCCCTAGTGAAATTTTATGAGGAATATTTGTAGAACATTTTAACCCTCTAAATGGACTTTTTATTAGACTTCTGTGTTTAGCTTTTGAAAAAGGACTAAAATGACCCCTTAAAATGGCAGTTATAGGGTTAACATGTTCTAAGAAAAGAACCGCCATACAATTTCACTGAAGACGTCAAAAAAAACATGAGTGATTTAACGACACAGGTTCGAAGCTCATGTCAGGCTAGTCTGTTGATAAAAAAACATATAAAGAATTTTTCTAGCAAATATCAAATAATCAATTTAATGTAATTGCCTACTGATGACGTAGAAGTGGCTACAGAAACCATGGTCTAGGGTAAATCTACATTTAATTTAATCTTTAGAAGACACAATTTTCTTCTTCAATCAGAAAAACACAGACGTCAAATCATATTTTGAAGCTCAGATGATTTTTATTATAGTATTTTTGACGTTTTCCAAACGCCTTTGATAAAAAAATAAAAACTTCAGTGGGCTATAAAAAAGAAATCCGAACTGACTTTGCAAAACCCTTTGGTGATTTTGTTCATTTGATGGTCTACTTTCAAATGGCATTGAAGCCATTGAGGCTCATTTTTCTTGTTGCACAGTGTAATTGGAGAATCATCAAGGGATAGGTGAGGGACAAGAAAGACGGTTAGGATCTCTGAATAAAAATCAGCTCAGAATCCTTGTGACTTCTGCGCCTCTCCAAAGGCGAGGTGAAGATTCTTTCCAAAGAGGAAACGCAAAAATTACTTCTAGCTGCATAATGGTGGTGCAGATTAGTCTGCATCACTATAAAGCAGCGGCGGACGAATTGCTGCGTTTCATGGAGAGGGGCGAAATAAACGTGGCGTTGATTCAGGAACCCTTGCTGCTTGTAAATAGGGTTCGTGGTTTAAAGTCGCGGAAATTCATGCTCAACTCTTTATCTGGTAAAGGTAGAAGCTGTATTTTGTACAGGAAGTGCATTAATTACACAGTGCAACACCCAAAATCGGAATGGGATGAAACCAAAAGCAAATGAAAGTTGACATATTCTATAACAAACCCCTCAAGGCTTTTTTTTAGTTCAGAGCTAGATTTTGTTTTACACGCATTTGAAGTTAGAGCACTTTTATTATAATTACAATAATAAATGCTTGAAAACTGTATTAGTGGCGAATGATTAATATTGTATTTGCCTTTAAATAACAATCATACGCAACGGTGTCCAATGGTTTTTATTAATATTGCCTTTAAATAACAATCATACGCAACGGTGTACAGTGAATTATTTTAATAATTTGGCCATTCAGTAAATAGGTACTGGACCGATTGCAGCAAAATTCATACCAGTCATAGCTGAAGTAATTTTGAGCTTAAGTTTGGAAACTGGACCCTACATGTCCAATAAGGCCACCACCAAGGGCCTTTAAAGTAGGGCATGTTAGGTACACAAAAACTTTAAATGCTTTAAAATTACCAACTTTAAATGCGTGTAAAATAAAATCTAGCTCTGACCTAAAAAAAACGCCTTGTGGATTTTGTTATGGAAAACGTCAGCTTTCATTTGATTTTGGTTTCATTCCATTCCGATTCCGAAAGTTCGATTTTGTATCACTGTGTTACAGACATGTCGATTTAACGGGGGACCTGCTTAAACGCAACGGTGGACCTGCTCCATCGCTGACTGATCCTTACGTCCATGTGTTTACCATATAAGAAGGATGACCCCACAGCACAACATTTACGAAATCTGATTGAGGCTTGTATGAAATCTGATTGAGGTTTGTATGACCAAGGTCCAGGATATTGTGGTAGGTGGAGATGCCAACGCATACCATACACTGTGGGGAAGCACTGACATCAACAAGCGAGGTGAGTCAGTTTTCGAGTGACCATTTAATAATTTTAAACTTGGATAAAATCGACTTAAAAATATTTTTAAAAATTTTTCTAAAAAATGTCTACAATTAATTTTCTTTTCCAGCGCGATCCTCGTATCTTATTTAATATTTGCTCAATCTGGACGCTATCAAGCTTAAATTAAAGCTTGGAAATTCTTTTATATAAATTTATTAAATTGGACTTAGCTTATTTTCACCTTAAGCTAACATTCTATGATTAATATTTTTAGTAAATACAAATTTTCCAAATAGAATTAAAATTTCATACTTACTTGTATATTGAAAGATTAAACCATCACTCCAACGAAAATCACCTTCATAACTTTTATCTGAACCACCAACCCAATAGGCATTTTGATCACCGTATCCCGGACTATTGAGTAACAATTTATCAATTGTCTGCTGTTGTTGTTCAGTACGTATAGACACTAAATGGCCACCCTGTAAAGCGCAATGTTTTTCAGAATCATGCCATGACATAGATGTTTCAATGGCAGCAATGCAAAATTGTTCCATAGCAATCCAACCAAAGGCACAATTTGAAATAATATCTGGTAGAGGTCTAGCCTGATATGACAAATAAATGGCTGGCATATTTGTTTGAAACGATTTTGTAGAAGTCGCAGATTGCGATGATGATGCTGATTTTGGAGTTTGCAATTGATTTGTTTTTGCCGAAGGAGAACGAAAAAGATGTATACTTAAGGTATTGCTGGAGGATTCCAAAATGAAACCACGCATATTTTTGGTATTATTAACACAATGTGACCATTTGGAATGATCGTTTTCAAAAACTTTTATAACTACGCCCACACAATTGGCGGTACCGGCTAAAGCCATTTGTAAATTTGCCTTGGTGGCGGCTAAAAAACCAAATGAATCTAAGCCCAAACTAGCAAAAGCTTTATGATTTGTAGTATCCGTGTTCATTTGTTGTCCATTATAACTCGCATTTAAATCGGGCAATTGAAAAAATGGCATAAACGAGGCCGACGAATAGCCACTGCCAAAACTATTGCCACCATTTACGGTTAAATTTATCACTTGGGCATCCAGTCTTGTACCCTGACTGGTAAATATCGTATATAATTCTTCCTCTTGCACAGCATCTGCCGCATCATTCATTAAGGTGGGCATTGGTAAAATATCACTATCATTATTGGTAACCATACGCAATAGCACACGATTTCCGTATGGTAAATGTATACGAAAATAACACTCCAATGTATCTTTCATACTTGGTCGTATATAAAATTCACCACTCTCATTACTCGTACTTACATTATAACAATAATCGACTAATTTAAAACTTAAACTAAACATAGGATTCTTATAGAACTGCACCGTTGTATGATCCTCAACATTAAAATGATAGACACGATCGCTAGTGATAAGTTCTTCCAGTTTACCACACAAGATTTTATGACCATTAAAACGTACAAATCCACCACTGGCACAGGGTACATTCAGTCTTTGTAATTCGACTAACATACCGGGCGGTGGATTATCCTCGGATCTTGTATTATGATTTTCTGCTTGATTATAATGTTGAAATGATGGAAAATGTACTGTACAATCTATGTAGTATAAAGGCAAAATGGTATAGTCCAATGTACCCATAGAATTTTCACGTAATATAAGATGGCAGTCTGTAAAAAGAGAAAAAAAATTTAAGACACTGTTTGATACCAAAAACCTCTAAGTGAAATGTCTAACTGGTTCTTATAGATTTTGGTCTCCTAATTCCAAATCTGCCATCCAAATTTTTCTAGCACGTACAGTTTTCGAGATATTCACGGTTAAAAATTCGAAAAAAATCAATATTTTAGTACTTTTCGGGGGTCCACTGTTACGTATTCTTAAGTGGCTTCCACAAAATATCACTTAATTTTAAATAAAATGAACCTCCTCTGATTCCAAAACTGCATTCCAAATTGTTCTAGGATGTTCCGTTTTCGAGATACCCAGCAAAACTTTGGTAATGGGTAGTGATTATATAACACATTACCGGGTAATGTATATACCTTATTTGTAGCATTATTTTAGGATGTCTTACCAAACATTTGTTCCACAACGTATTATTTTAAAGTGAAAAATAATGCATTACTAATAATTTGCTACGTAATTCATGATTATTGGAAAAAATGTATTTCATATTTATTATTTCTAAACATTAAATCATGGATGACTTATATTTGGTTACATTATGTATCATTTGAAAGTTTGAAATAATGCATTATTTATAATTGGATGCATAATGCATTACAATAACATAAAAAATAATTATTTTATAAAAAATGCATAAGTTTAAAATAGAGATGGGCTCACGACAGAAAATTTCTAACGACACACACTCACAAGCATATTTTATCTACTTACACTCACTTACAATCACGTGAGTAAACTTAATACAAAATTACTTTTTCACTACTCGTAACACCTTATATATTATCTTCTGGTATGCTATATTATTTCATTTCTCGTAACCTATAAAATATCATATACTTTACACCTTACTCGTATTCTTCGTTATAAATTTATGACTTATTTTATACCTTACTGGTATTCTTTGTGATAATGTGGATGCATTACTTTGAGTCTCATCGCCTGTTAAAATCATCAATGCTGCAATGTATAAAATAAGAGATCCTATACCATATTTTATACCTTATTTGGTAATCTAAGTTTTGCTGGGTATTCGCGTTTGAAAATTTTAGTGGGACTCATCTTCTATATATATAAAAGAGTAATGTGACTGACTGACTGACTGACTGACTTATTGACTGATTCATCATCGCCCAGCCCAAACCGCTGAAGCTAGAGACTTGAAATTTGGACTGTAGGTTCACCTCCCGGAATATAGATCCACTAAGGCTGGATTTTTGCCAATGTTGATTCTAAGGGGGTAAAAAGGGTAAAAAACTGTACTTTTGGTACTTTTTATATCTCCTGAAATAATGGTCGTAGAGACTTGAAATTTGGACTGTAGGTTCACCTCCCGGAATATAGATCCATTAAGGCTGGATTTTTGCCAATGTTGATTCTAAGGGGGTAAAAAGGGTAAAAAACTGTACTTTTGGTACTTTTTATATCTCCTGAAATAATGGTCGTAGAGACTTGAAATTTGGACTGTATGTTCACCTTCCGGAATATAGATCCCCTAAGGCTGGATTTTTACCAGTGTTGATTCTAAGGGCGTATAGAGGGTAAAAAACTGTACTTTTGGTACTTTTTATATCTCCTGAAATAATGGTCATAGAGACTTGAAATTTGGACTGTATGTTAACATTATGGAATTTAGATCCAGTAAGGCTGGATTTTTGCCAATGTTGGTTCTAAGGGGGTAAAAAGGGTCAAAATCTGTACTTTTGGTACTTTTTATATCTCCTGAAATAATGGTCATAGAGACTTGAAATTTGGACTGTATGTTTACCTCCCGGAATAAAGATCCACTAAGGCTGGATTTTTGCCAGTGTTGATTCTAAGGGGGTAAAAAACTGTACTTTTGGTACTTTTTATATCTCCCGATATAATGGTACTAGAAACTTGAAATTTGCAATTTCGGTTCACTTCCAGGAAAAAAGATTCACTACGGCTGGGTTTTTGCCAATGTAGATTGTATGGGGGTAAAATGGGTAAAAAAGTGTACTCTTGATACTTTTTTTTATTTACTAAAATAATGGTCATTCAAACTTGAAATTTGGAATGTAGGATCCTTTACTGAAATAAAAAATTCTGGAACAAGTACTTTCTGAAAATTCTGTACCGTTTATAAAAAGTACCTTTTAAAAAAGTACCTTTTATAAAAAGTCCTTTTATAAAAAGTACCTTTTATAAGAAGTACCTTTTATAAAAAGTACCCTTTATAAAAAGTACCTTTTATAAAAAGTACCCTTTATAAAAAGTACCTTTTATAAAAAGTAACTTTTTTAAAAAGTACCTTTTATAAAAAGTACCTTTTATAAAAAGTACCTTTTATAAAAAGTACCTTTTATAAAAAGTACCTTTTATAAAAAGTACCTTTTATAAAAAGTACCTTTTTTAAAAATTACCTTTTATAAAAAGTACCTTTTATAAAAAGTACCATTTATAAAAAGTACCTTTTATAAAAAGTACCTTTTATAAAAAGTACCTTTTATAAAAAGTACCTTTTATTAAAAGTACCTTTTATAAAAAGTACCTTTTATAAAAAGTACCTTTTATAAAAAGTACCTTTTATAAAAAGTACCTTTTATAAAAAGTACCTTTTATAAAAAGTACCTTTTATAAAAAGTACCTTTTATAAAAAGTACCTTTTATAAAAAGTACCTTTTATAAAAAGTACCTTTTATAAAAAGTACCTTTTATAAAAAGTACCTTTTATAAAAAGTACCTTTTATAAAAAGTACCTTTTATAAAAAGTACCTTTTATAAAAAGTACCTTTTATAAAAAGTACCTTTTATAAAAAGTACCTTTTATAAAAAGTACCTTTTATAAAAAGTACCTTTTATAAAAAGTACCTTTTATAAAAAGTACCTTTTATAAAAAGTACCTTTTATAAAAAGTACCTTTTATAAAAAGTATCTTTTATAAAAAGTACCTTTTATAAAAAGTACCTTTTATAAAAAGTACCTTTTATAAAAAGTACCTTTTATAAAAAGTACCTTTTATAAAAAGTACCTTTATAAAAAGTACCTTTATAAAAAGTACCTTTTATAAAAAGTACCTTTTATAAAAAGTACCTTTTATAAAAAGTACCTTTTATAAAACGTACCTTTTATAAAAAGTACCTTTTATAAAAAGTACCTTTTATAAAAGGTACCTTTTATAAAAAGTACCCTTTATAAAAAGTACCCTTTATAAAAAGTACTTTTTATAAAAAGTACCTTTAATATAAAGTACCTTTTATTAAAAGTACCGAAAGGGCTGAAACAATGATCCTAGAAAATTTAAATATGGAATGTAGGTTTCGATGAAGAAAAAAACATTATGGAAGAGATACTTTTTGGAAATTCCGTTTCTAACGGGGGTAAGAAAGTGTACTTTTGGTACTTTTTTGTTCCTATAATAATGACCTTAGAAGCTTGAATTTTGGAATGTAGGGTACTTCGGTGAAAAAAACATTCTGCTAAAGTATTTTTTACAATAATCCGTTTCTAGAGGCATAAAAAAGTGTTTTTTGATACTTTTTATATTTCATGAAGTAATGATCCTAGGCACTAAAATATTGAATGCTGGATAACTTTCTTTTAGGAAATTCTGTTTCTAAGGGTCGCGACCGATCGTAAAGGGGATAAAGAAGTCTAAATTTGGTTATTCTTATATTTCTTGAAATAATGGTTCAGAAACTTGATATCTTAAATATAGGATCACCTAGCACAAAATAAAAGTTTTTAGAAAATTTAATTTTAAGGGAAGAGGTGGCAAATGGTTATTTTTACCTATCTACCTATAAATCAGAAATAACAGCCATATTTTAAAATTTAAAATTTTAGGGTAAAAAGGGGTACCTGGTAAAAGTGGTGTAAAATGGTACTTTTCATATCTATAAAATAACGACAATATAAATTTTTATTTCTTTAACGCATATTATACGGAGAGGAATGAAACTTGCATGGAACAAAAGTAGATGGAATTGGAAATGAAATGGAGTAGAACGGGGATCGAAATGGAATAGAGCAGGGAACAATATGGAATGATACTTTTTACTCAAATTTATCGTGTTTAACTTTTCTTATTCCATATTTTTTCTCCCTATATGTTTTTTCACTCAAACTTATTTTTATTCCCATTTCTTTTTTCACTGAAATATTTATTCACATAAAAAACCAAAAACCCGATATAAGAGCTCGAAAATTGTCAATATCTTTTTTTCACCCGAACGCACATGATAACGTACCAGCGAAGTTCTTCAAAATGTATTGTTAAAATTATTCATTGAAATATTATTTTATGAAAGACATAAACGTCCACAAGTAAATAAAACAAAGACTACTTAGGGGAATTTTTTGAAATCGATAGAGTAATCCTGATACTTCTATTATTCGGTATTCAATACAACCGGTAACGAAGTACCGGGATGGTAAGCTAGTAAAGAATATAAGTGTGTGACAGTGGAGTTTGAGTTTTTCAAACGCCAATATTTCAAAAACGGCACGCGTTAGAAAAATTTGAATGACAGATTTGGAATCAAGAGGTTATATTTATACTAAATCTAGTCATATTTTGTGTGAGCAACTTTAGAATACGTTACAGGGTAGACCCAAAAATTGCTAAATTAGCGTATTTTTCAATATTAAAACGCGAATATCTTAAAAACCTTTCGTGATAGAAAAATTTGGAAGGCAGATTAGGAATCAGGAGGTCAAAAAAAAGTGAGATCGAATATCAAAGGGAATATATGGAGCATTCCAGGCCACATCACTCACTTCTGGATATGTTTTAGTACTTATTAAATGAAACTTGCTCTTAAATTTTCAGATTTTTATACCATGTTGGTGTGGAGCAATCCATTTTAAGAAATTTAAATTTTCAATTAATTTTGACCAGTAAAAAATATAGATATCTTAAAAAAAGTTGGACTACGTTTTGTTGTTATTTAAATGTAGTTTTAGAAAAAAAATATGAAAAACTTATTCGAAAAATTATTACTTATTTTTTAACGTTTAAAAATTAAAATCGACTTTTTGAAAAAGTCCGAAAACTTTGATTTTTTTTTTTTAAAGTCTAAGAATTCTACTTTAAATTACGCAACTTTCAAGCCTGGGGAAGCTGTAATAACTTGGCTGATTTTCAACCGATTTTAGTTTTTAGTACCTTATTAGAAAGGCATTTTACTCCACATCATAAATTTGTAACCACTTGAATTTAAACTTAACTTAAAGTACCAAAAAAATGCGAAAACAGAAAAAAATTCATATTTTTCCTTGTAATCCGTTTTTTAAACTTCAAGGACCATGCTGAACGCTTTACCCATGTCCGATCGTCATTAATTTTTGTGAGACGTATTTTTACCTCCAAATGAATATATCTAGGTTAAGTTAGGGTCAATATCTAACAACTTAGTTTTTTTGGTGCACCATATAAAATAAACCAGAGTAAAAAAAGTGAAATTTTCAAAATTTGAAAAAAAAAATTAACAGAACGAATGTGATCACATCTCGAATTATGGCTTAAAAGTTGCGTAATTTAGAGTAGAATTTTTAGACTTTTTTGAAAAAAAAAAAATTTAAGGTTTGGGACTTTTCAAAAAAGTCGATTTTAATTTTTAAACGTTAAAAAATAAGTGATAATTACTTCGAATATATTTTTTTTTTTTTTCTAACAAGGGTTCAACCCTTACGAACCGATTTGCCTGAAACTTAAAATATATATTATATATTTTTTTTCTTTTTTATACATAGTGGAAAAAATTTTCGAAAATGGCTCACACTTTTCTACTCAAATGTACTACTAACTGGTGTAATGCCTACGGATCTGAAGAGATCTAAAATACTCGCCCTTTTAAAACCAGGCAAGCCAAAGGAACAAGCTGAAAGTTACCGACCGATAGCACTATTAAGCGTTGTATACAAATTACTCGAGAGACTAATTTATAACAGAGTTGAACCCACTATTAATAGCATCGTTCCGGTAGAGCAGGCGGGGTTTAGATCGGGGCGTAGCTGCACTGATCAGGTACTATCCTTAACGACCTACATTGAGGCTGGTTTTCAATTAAAACTCAGGACATCCGTTGCATTTATAGATCTCAAAGCTGCGTACGACACGGTCTGGAAAGACGGGCTGATCTATAAATTTCTAAAAGTTATCCCTTGCATCCGAACTGCTACTCTTCTCAACAATATGTTAAGTGATCGTCATTTTATAGTGTATCTTGGAAACAAACAAAGCAGGAAGTGTAAACTTAATAATGGACTCCCCCAAGGATCTGTACTTGCCCCGCTTCTATTTAATCTCTACACTCATGACCTCCCATCAACGTACTCAAAAAAGTTCTCCTACGCTGATGACATCGCTATAGCCACTCAACGCTACTTAGTTAAAGATGCTGAATCTGTCCTTACAAATGACCTGCTATCACTTGGAAATTATTTTAAAAAATGGCGTCTGTGTCCTAGCCTCAACAAGACGGAAGTAACATGTTTTTCACCTCAATAATAGTCAATCTGATCTAAAGCTTAACGTTCGTTTTGGAGATACTATCCTACCCTTTAATCCAACACCAAAATACCTTGGAGTTACCCTTGATAGAACACTCTCTTTTAAAAAGCACATAGAAAATACTGCTAACAAAGTTAAAACGCGTAACAATATTATCCAAAAACTTGCGTCAACTACTTGGGGAGCTTCTGCAAAAACACTGCGCTCAGCATCACTCGGACTGGTTTATTCTTCTGCAGAATACTGCGCACCGGTCTGGCTTAATAGCCCCCACGTAAACAAATTAGATACCCAACTAAATGCATGTATGCGACTAATAACAGGTACAATGTCTTCAACCCCAATAAGATTTTTACCTGTTCTAAGTAATATTCTACCACCAAGTCTAAGACGTCAGAATGCACTACTCCGCGAACATCGAAAAATAATCGCCAATCCTAGCCTTAAAATACACCAATATATTGAAGCTGCTAATGACGACCGTCTCATATCTCGAAAACCTCCATTAAAACTAGCTGAAAGTCTCGCAAACAATAATTATGACCCATATAACATCTGGTTTAATAATTGGAACCAAGCTTCATGTGATGACTTAATGAAAATACAGGACTTGACCTGTATGCCTCCGGGATCAGAATTGCCTAGGCCTATATGGGTTAGGCTTAACCGTATACGGACAAACAATGGAAGGTGCGCAGCTACTCTTTTTAAATGGGGCTCCGCTGTTTCGCCATTATGTGATTGCAGTGATGTTAATCAAACCATTTACCACATTATAAAAGACTGCCCCCATCGTAAATTTCTTGGCGAACTACACGAACTAAACAATGCTGGCCCAGATGCCGTCCGGTGGCTGAAGAATATTGACATCAATATCTAATTATTATCTATACTATTTTTCTATCAAAATATGCTAAACTTTGTTGTATAATCTGTTAAACTAGTAATGCTTATATCTCTAAAATTGTAATTGTTTGTATCAGTGCCATACGATAAATAAATAAACCTTCGGGAAAATTTCGATAGCTCCCGAACTAAGAGGAATATCGTCTAGAAAAAAAAAATACAGATCGACTTAAATTCAAAGGTTCGAAAGAATTAATTCTTTAATTCAATTTCCTAATTCGAATTAAAAAAATAGAATTTGGCATTCCCTAAAATCATTCAACTTTCATAATCATAGAATTAATTCTTTCAAGAATTCATTCCTTAAGAATGATCATTCTTAAGGAATGAACTATTTTTTTATCCAAATCAATCTACTACAAATTGAATGGTGAAATTTTCTTATCATTCAATTTAAAACAGTGAAGCGCAACACTCATACACACACATTTTGCTTGTGTGGGAAGCAGCAGACGAGACCTCAACAAAACAACAACCGATCGTTTACACAAAGATGCTTAAAATGCACACAAGCAACACATTTTTGAAAATACAAAGGGAATGAAATAAAAAAATCATCATTCAATTTGTAATAGATTTGAATGATGAAAAATTTTGATCATTCAATCGAATGATTGCTTGCAAGGAATTAATTCTCGTGGGAATTAATTCAATTTGATTTAAGCTTTGAGAATTAAGCCTTTGAATTAATTCGTGTTGAATGCTGGTAAGGAATGATAATTCGAAACTTATTAAAACAGAATTAAACTTTTGGTGAATTAATTCTCAATAGAATTAATTCGTTCGAAGCTCTGCTTAAATTTAACAAAGATTATTTCGAATTCATATGGATATCGTAGGTCTATGTCTTCATATTAGTGTCAACGGTCAGTACCGTAGAACCGTGAACACCGGTATTCCCGGTTCTCGGTATTCCCGGGAAATGGTACCGGTTTCCCGGTTCTTATATTATTCCCGGGAATACCGGTATTCCCGGTTCCGGTTCTGAAGGTATTACCGGTATTCCCGGGACTACCGGTATGTATATTTTGTAAAATTGTTTTCAACTAACATTTTTTCTTCGCTTTTACAAAAAAAAAAATACAAAACATGTGAAAAACACCATTTCATTTATTTTTTATGAATTAAAAAAAAAAACAAGTAGAAAAGTTAAATTCGACTTGGCCGAATCTATGAATACCCTCCACAATGCCCATTTTAAGTGATAGTAAATTTTCTAACGTGAAAAAATAACAGTTTTGATTAGAAATATTTTATTTTGTGTAAACATTTTTTTTTTTGTAATTTTTGAAAAAAAAAAAAAAATAATTTACTAATTTTTTTTTTTGAGTGTAAATTTTTTTTTGAGTGTAAAATTTTTTTCGAGCGTATTTTTTTTTTTGTTTTGGTATAAAAATATTTTTGAGTGACAAAAATACGTTGTAAAATATTTTTGTGACTTACCAATGTTTTTAAAACAGGTTTAACGGGTTTTCAACACGTGAATTTAAGGTGAAGCTAATCTGAAATTCACGGTTTTGCTAATAACTTTTGAACCACTGGACCGATTTGGCTGAAATTCAATAAGAACGAGGCTGGAGGAACGCAAAACATATATGCTAAGCTTCAGCATCCTCAGAATTGCCTTTCGAAAGTTATAGTGCTTTTTGTCTCAAAAATTCACGAAAAACCCTTGCCGAAATTCAGTCTTTTGCTCATAACTTTTGAACCACTGGACCGATTTCGCTAGATTGCAATACCAACCTGACCAGGTAAATGCCCAACATATATGCCAAACTTCAGGAGCCTCCGTAAAGTCTTTCAAAAGTTAGCGTGTTTTCAACAGACAGACAGACGGACAGACGGACGGACGGACGGACGGACGGACATCGCTAGATAGTCTTAAAATCGATCGAGGATCATGAATATATATACTTTATGGGGTCCTAGACCAATATTTCGAGGTGTTACAAACGGAATGACAAACTTATATATACCCTCTATCACTAGAGTGGAGGGTATAAAAAAATTTATGATTTTTAAATAATTTTACAAACACAACTAAATATTTCTGAAATACTGATTAAAATACTGATAAATATTCTATGGTATAGTATTTTTTTGTTTTCTGAGAACCGGTACCAGTATTCCCGGGAATATATCTAGAACGGGGAAACCGGTACCAGTACCGGGAATACCGGTATTCCCGGAAATACCGAGAATCGGGAAATGGGGGGCACTACTTCATATAAATACCAACCAAAATTAAGACATTTTCATGAAAATTTTTTTAACGAAGCCGAATTTTTACAAGGATATGCCATTGTTGGGTAGGCATTAAAAAACGTTTTCTTCTTATATATAAACATCAATTTCTTTGAAATGTTGGTTTTTTGGCAAAGACTTTTTTTATTTGCATTCAAATGGCTATCTACTGATAGAAATACATAAAGGACTTCTAATGCAATTAGCATACAAACACTTAAGGCCAAAAATCTTAATGTGCAGTAGTTAGCGACAATCAAACTTCCGAAATGTGGAAAAGTCGATTGAAATTTCATAAAAATTATGTACTCTTTGGCCTATTGTACTTGCGCCGTCCAACGTATTCTCCGAAGATTTCAAATATATGGTCCCTATACTTGTTCAAAAAAGATTTATTTATGAATTTGATGTGCCATCAATAATAAAAATGTTATTTGGTGGTAACGGTTTGAAGTAAAAATTTCTTCATTTTTAATTTTTCGTCGTTTTTGATCAGGAAATTTTCGCCGCTTCATACTTTTCAAAAGCTAATACGAGGAATGATAGCTGTCGTAATTCCCTGCAGTTTAAAACCGGTCTCATGAATGTGACCTCAATAGGAGCGGATTACTAGCTAGACAAATGTTGAGAGACAAAACGTAAAAGTCATCAAAAATCCACTTTTTTGCGAAGCACATTCGAAATATTTGTTAAAAGTGGCCAGCACATCGCGTGATCCAAATATTTTTTGATTTTTTATAATAAAATCGATATAGCGTGTTAAAATTTTGATTAGCAAAAATTTTGCAAAAATCTGACTTTTCACGATTTTAAACGATTTTCACGTGAAAAGAATTTAAATTAAAAAGAATTTAAATTTAAAAATTCACAAATTTGCAAAATGCACAAGTTTCTTAACTAATTTGTGGGTGCTAAATCCGAATATGACCTTTAATTTGGCCCTTTTTTATTAGATTTCGCGTAAATTGCATATCAAAACTTAAGAGAGCAACTTTTTAAAACAAACTTTTATCGTAAAAATCTGATTGTGTATCCACGTTAATGGACGTAATTTATCCGGTTTTATTGGCGATAGTATGAAACATTAATTAACGTTGATTTTGTTAAATTCTAATAATAATTGTAATTTTGAGATTTTTTGTTATCAATTAAAATCTTTAAACCGCCATAACTTTCGCGCCGTCAACTGAACGTTTGAACGGATTTGAACTTACTAAATGCATGTTTATACGCGTACTAAACGATTTTGATGTGCCTTCAAAAAAAATTTTAATATTTTTTAAACCTTAAAATCAAAAGTTAAATGGAAATGTTCATATATTAAATTTCATGCAAATCGGTTCATAAGGGTTGAGATACCTCCCTTGTAAATCTAGTTTTTTTAAACAAATTTCTTAAACATTTTTAAATCCTTATCCCATGAAATACTCCATTTACAACTACATATCATAGAAAATAGAAACAAAAAAATAGTAATGTCCCTGAGAAAACATATGTATATTTTCACTTACCTTTGCGTATTTGAAATTGAAAAGTTTTTCTATATACCACTATTTGTGCTTCATCGATATTTACTTCATTGCCACTATGGCCAATATTGCCACTGGCATTAAACCATACTCCATTGTTGTTAGAATTTGAATTACTATTGTTGTTGTTTTTGGTGTTACTGTTGCTATTGTTTGTTGTTTTGCTGTTGTTATTTCTGCTACTATTGATCTTTCTTACTTTCATACGAAAAAATACTCTGAAAATGTTTAAAAAAAAAGTTTAAAGTTAGTTTGAATGCAGAAAAATTTCTAAAAACAAACTTTTATTTTTTGAAAATTTTTCTAGCGTATTCGTATGCACATATGTAAGTTTGTCTTTAAATTTTTAAAATATCGAAATATAGATGTAAAACCCTTTAATGTACACTAGGGTGGGATGATGATTTGCATATTTGTGCATCTCGAGTATCTTTCGAGCTGATAACGGAAAAAATTATAAAAAATTTTAGGAGTGAACTTTTAGACCTCTAGAAGCGGTTACAGTTCGCGGTTTTTGAAAAAAAATATTTTTTTTAGAAAAAAAAAAAAAAATTTTAGAAAAAGAAAAAAATTAAAAATGTTGTAAAATAAAGCTTATTAAGAATTAAATTCCAAAAAAAAAAATACCTGGTCAATTTTGATCTAAGGATGCATTTTAAAAGCCAGAAGTTAGATTTGTATACCCTACACCACTCTGTGGTACAGGGTATAATGAGTTTGTGCTGATGTTTGTAACTACCCATAATAATGGTCCTAGACCTACCTTCAAGTATACCGATCGACTCAGAATTACTTTTTGAGTCGATTTAGCTATGTCCGTCCGCCCGTCCGTCTGTACGTCCGTTGGTCTGTCCATTTATCGGTTTAAGCACGATACAGGTCGCAATTTTCAATCAATTGACTTGATATTTGAAACTTAAGCATCTTTTGGTCCAAGGACGAAGCCTATTGAAATTATAATAGATATCGCTTTAAAATTTAACAGATAATCCAATTTTGTATGCACGAATCATCATTTCAAATTTCAAAGAAATCGGGTCAGTCCTTCTAGTACTCCCCATACAAACCACCCTCCCGATATTCATATAATTTGCTCAAAATTCATAAAAATTTAAATATATGATAAAATTATATTTTTTGTTGTTAAACGTATACTTTAGTAACCTAATCAAATCGGAATATAATTGGACCATTTTTGGACTTAGGCCCCCACAAAAAAATTTCGACCGATATTCAGTTAAATCGGTCTATTGGCAAAAAAATAAACCATTTCCACTAAAATTTTATCTGTGTGTGTTTTCTACACTAAATAAAGATCTAACAAAAGACAGATCCAATTGGTCCATGTTTCGACTTGGGACCCACTTTCTGGAAATCATCGGTCTAGGGTATCATATGGTTTTGACTGACTATAACTTTCTTACTTGTTTTTATATATAAACAATTTATTTTGTTTTAAAATAGCATACAAATTGTACATAAGGCCGAATTAAGTACAGCAAACATAAAAAATGGAGTGTATTTATCGCATCCGCGAAGTGCAAAAAATTAGCAATTTGCAAAAAAAAAATTCAAAATGGGCATTTAGAATTTTATACTTAACAGATTAAAATGCATCAATGGACCATACTGATCCGCTTACGTATTTTTTTAATTTTATTTTCTCAATACGAAAATTTTTGATACCCATTTTTTTTTTTTTTTTTGCAAATTGCTAATTTTTTGCACTTAAATCATTTGCCATTTTGAAATAAAATGTATTTTTTTTATTATGTAAAAAATCTAACTTTTCTGGCTTTTGAAATGCTTCCATGGACCAAAATCGATCAGCTAAAATTTTTTAGGGAACTTGTTTCTTAATAAGCTTTATTTTACAAATTTTTTAAAATATTTAATTTTTTTTTTTAAACAGCGAACTATAACCGCTTGTAGAGGACTAAAAGTATCCTTCTAAAAATTTTTTATAATTTATTCAGTACTGCAGTAAATTTTATACCGGTTAAAGCTAACATAATTTTGAGCTTAAGTTTAGACGGTGGACCCCACATATCGTATAGATGCACCACCCAGGGCCAAAACCAAATTTTTTTTTTTAAATTTTCTACCCTGTATCTTCAACCCTCAAGGCGATCCACACTTTTTTTATTTTTAATGAACTTTTTTCATTAAATCATCTCCTACAGTTCCAATGGTGCCTTATAAAATGATAAAATTTAACGAAATAAAATATACATATTATTGATCAGTGATCGATTCTAAGACATTCTAGCGATGTCCGTTTATCCGTCCGTCAGTCTGTGGGAGACAAGATACAGTCCAAAGTAAAAAGCTAGACTCCTGAAATTTGGCACGAATATGTCTTATGGTCTTGGGCTGGTTAAATTCGGATATGGGCAAAATCGGATCAGGGGGAAAAAAGTTCCCCTTAAGGAACTAAATCAACCTTTAAAAAAACGCAATTTTTAACAGTTTTTTTTTATAAATTGAAATGAAACATTTTTATTGCAGAAGAAGTTCATAGTCCTGAAGTTCGATCCAGGGGATAAGAAAATGTCACTTGATTTAGTTCGCCACCTTTTGTGGGCGTGGATAAACAAAAATTATTAAAATAATGATATTGTATAATTATAGTCTGGGAAGCAAAGCCCACCCCAGACTCGGTTTAGCCCACCCAGACATTTTTCCACTTAGCCCACCCCAGACAATTTTCCTTTTTTTTTAATTAATTAAACTTTGATATGCTTAAATCCAAATTTGACAGGAATATTTATCCAAACTTTTACAAGTAGCAATAAGCCTTCCTAATAGTTCTGCTAGTTGTGAAAGAAGTTTCTTAGCTACCCAGACAGAAAAATACGAACGGGAAAGCGCTGGCAAAGTACCTTTTATGGTCGCTTGTGTGCTGGGAAAGCATCACAGTTTGGTACTCCCACAGCGTCCAAAATGATAACCACGGTAAACGGTATGCTGTTGCAATTTTAAAGCGCTTTGAAAAATTTTGGACAAACTTTTATTTTCAAAGTCCCGGAAAAAAATTGTTTGCAGTTTTCTTTGCGTTTTGAAATAAAAAATTTATTAAAAATGCTTCTAGGAAAATTTTTGGAAAAGTCCCGAAAAAAGTGGTGTATTGAACCGAATCGGGTAGTGTTCCAAAGGGATAGGCCCAGTGATATTTCCCATGTGATGTATCCGAAGTTTAAGACACTTCCTCACGAAAAAACAGGTGTTTTTATATAAAAGGTGTCAAGTTTGTAATATGTAGGTCATTGTGTCTAAGTGGCACATCACGAGAACTATCAAGGACCGGCCACTTATCCTGCAGGGAAATACAAAATATTCCAATTGTTACGAAAATTAATAAATTTTAATAAAAAACGTATACTTTGAACGGATTTAAATAGAAAAACACTGGCAAACCGCTTTCAAAGCACTTTTTCGAATTCATACTGCCTTCTACACAAAAAATAAAGTGCTTTGCCAAGACTTTTTCTTTGGAACGGTTGGCAGTTTCTGCCTGGGTATGCATAGAATAATAACATGGTTACAAAGTTCAATGTTTCCGGAATGATTTTCAAATTTAGAAGTTTTAAATATTAACAAGTAGAAAAGTTAAATTCGACTTGGCCGAATCTATGAATACCCTCCACAATGCCCTTTTTAAGTGATAGTAAATTTTCTAACGTGAAAAAAATAACATTTTTGGTTAGAATATTTTATTTTCTGTTTTTTTTTGAGTGTATTTTTTTTTTTGTTTTAGTGTAAAAAATTTTTTTTTTGTTAATTTAAAAAAAAAAAATAATTTACCAATTTTTTTTTTGAGTGTAAAATTTTTTTTGAGTGTAAACTTTTTTTTTGGTTGGAAATATTTTATTTTCTGTAAAAAAAAACTTTTTTTTATTAATTTTTGAAAAAAAAATTACAATTTTTTTTTTGAGTGTAAAATTTTTTTTGAGTGTATTTTTTTTTTGTTTTAGTGTAAAAAAACTTTTTTTGTTAATTTTTGAACAAAAAAAAAAAAAAATAATTTACCAATTTTTTTTTGAGTGTAAAATTTTTTTGAGTGTAAACTTTTTTTTAAGTGTATTTTTTTTTTGGTTTAGTGTAAAAATATTTTTGTGTGACAAAAATACCTTTTAAAATATTTTTCTGACTTACAAATGTTTTTAAAACATGTTTAACGGGTTTTCAACACGTGAATTTAAGGTGAACTAATCTGAAATTTACGGTTTTGCTAATAACTTTTGAACCGCCGGACCGATTTGGCTGAAATTTAAAACGAACCGGACCAGAGGAACGGAAAATATATATGCCACACTTCAGCACCCTCAGAATTGCCGTTCGAAAGTTACCGTGTGTTTTATCTCGTAAATTCCAGAAAACCCCTTGCCGAAATTCACTCATTTGCTTATAACTTTTGAACCACTGGACCGATTTCGCTGGATTGCAATACCAACCAGACCAGGTAAATGTCCAACATATATGCCAAACTTCAGGAGCATCCGTAAAGTCTTTCAAAAGTTAGCGTGTTTTCAACAGACAGACAGACAGACAGACAGACAGACAGACAGACAGACGGACAGACGGACGGACGGACGGACGGACGGACGGACGGACGGACGGACGGACGGACGGACGGACGGACGGACGGACGGACGGACGGACATCGCTAGATCGTCTTAAAATCGATCGACGATTATAAATATATATACTTTATGGGGTCCTAGACCAATATTTCGAGGTGTTACAAACGGAATGACAAACTTATATATACCCTCTATCACTAGAGTGGAGGGTATAAAAATGAAACAATTATATAAAAAATAACGTCAGAAGAAGTATGAAACATATTTTGTAAAAAAAAATAGAAATATAACGTTTTAATAACTCTTACTATTGTAAATGGATTTTAATATACTAACAGTACATCACTAAAAAAATTACGGGATTCCGACGATTTATTATGGTAGAGGAGACCAAAAATATATACTTGTGTCGGCGTTTTGCAAGAACACATCGAAATTTTATTTTAGTTACGGTTAAAGTTTTCCAGCTTTGACCAGTTCTTGCAGCATATCGGTATAGTAAAATTTTATGGGCAACATTTTTGTAGAACATTTTATCCCAGCCCTCCCCCTTTTTCGGGGTGTTTTTTACGATTTGTTAGAATAGAGCCAAAAAATATAGTTCTAAGAGGGAGGTAGAGGGTTAATATGTTCTACAGAAATATTTGCCATAATATTTTCTACAAATTTGCTGAACATACCATACACCTCAGATGTAAAGAAAACATATTTTTATATACTGATATGTTGCAAGAACAGGCCAAAGCTGGGAAACTTTTACCGTCTCTAAAATAAAATTCCGATGTGATCCTGCAAAACACAGCAACACGTGTATCTTTTGTTTGTCTCCTCTACCAGAATCAATCGTCGGAACCCCGTAATTTTGGAAAAGTTTGAAATTGTTGTACAGTGTTATCGTTTATATATTTTTAACTTGAAAATAGTTAACTTTAGTTTTTTAAAATACTTTTTTGTGATATTTTGTATTATGTTTTTCTAGTTTTGTTTTAATAATTTTTTTTTACATAATTTTTTTTTTGGAAGGGGGGGGGGGGGGGGGGGGGGGGCTTCTGCCCCCCCCAGAATAATGGTCTACACTAAAAATAATTCATTAGTAGATTTACTAATTTTTTTTTTGCTAATGCTGGTTAGCTAACTTTTAGCAAATTTTTAGTTGAGATTAGCATGTTAGCAAAAATATTTGTAAACTTCATTTAGCGCATTAGCAATTTTAAGAATTTTTGTAGCTCTCAACACGTAGAACAATATTAAAAGCTCTCCGAGAAATATTTTTGAAGTTATCGAGTTTTGTAATTCTCAAAACCCCGGTGGTCCCCTAAAATCACGTATCTCAAAAACTAAGCATGGTAGAGCGAAACGGACACAAATTTTGGATCAAAAACTATGACGATTTTTAAGGAACCCAACTAGGTCTAGGCCCATCGTGGTCTGGACCTATCAGGTCCGAACCCAATGGGGTCCTCAATTTTGCTAACTTTACCAAAAAAATTGTGGGTTCAAAATCAGCAAATTTTCTTGTAGGCTTACAAGCTTTTTTTTGCTAACTTTACAGTTTTTTTTTGGAGTGTAGCTACGCTTATGATTATAGTGCAAAAAGCATAATAAATGAAATAGTTAACATTTATCGCGAGGGGAATGGTACCTTCCACAGACTACGACGACCCCCTCCAAAAAAAAAACGCCCTCACATTTTTTTATACGTATTGGAGGATATAAAAGATTCGGCACAGCCGAATTTAACACTCTTACTTTAAAGCTCATAGCGCTCACATGGTTTCCCCAAGAGGAGTAAAATGTATGACAGACCCCCACACCCCTTTTCAAGCAAGTATAGGTTGTATTAAAATGGTGACCAAATCGGATAACTCGAAAATCCTAGCTGATCCTGTTTTCGAGTTATTTCAAAAAAATTACACTGTTCGAATGAATTCTCAAAAAAATCAATTCAATTTTCATAGTCAGTTAATGCATTCGATTTCATAAATCAACAATGAATGCAGTCCTTGGAATTCATTCGATTGAATGGAAAAAAATTAATGCATTCGATTTCTTGTTCATTCGATTTAGTTAATTTTTTATCATTCCACTGCGAATGCAATCGATCTTTTAAATAGATAGACCAAAACGGAGCCAAATTTTGGTCCATAGTATCGCCAACTCTCTTTACATACGATGGCCCTAATGGACCCTAATTTTAAATCCAAAGAAATTTTTGTTCCCGAAAA
Organism: Pegoplata infirma; assembly: GCA_963921195.1. Classification (NCBI taxonomy): domain Eukaryota; kingdom Metazoa; phylum Arthropoda; class Insecta; order Diptera; family Anthomyiidae; genus Pegoplata; species Pegoplata infirma. Next base: position 134,081,148 of record OY992540.1, on the reverse strand, counting down.
TTTAAAAAGTGCACATATCAACTGCCTACTCGACAAAAAGTGTGAAGAGTGTTGGCGATACTATGGACAAAAAATTGGCTGCGTTTTGCTCTATCTTTGTTAGTTTTTTAAGTTTTTTATGCAATGAATGAATAAGCCATTCGATTTTTCAAATTGAATGAAAAGAAAATCGATTGCATTCGCAAGTGAATGCATTCGATTTTTAAAAGTCGAATGAAAAAAAAAAATCGAATGCATTAGATTTTTGAAAGTCGAATGAAAAATAAATCGAATGCATTCGCTATTTATAAATCGAATGAATCTAAAGCGAATTCATTCAATTCGCTAAAATGTGATTGGGGAATGCAATCACTAATTTTTCATTCGAAATGCAAAATCGAATTAAGGAATGAAATCCTTCGAAGCTCTGGTAGTGATATAATTTCCGCGGATTCCAAAGAAAATGTGTTTTTCTATAATAATTTAGCAAATATGGAAAATATGGAAAAATTTTCTGTATTGTACGATACGATGTGTAAAACATAATTTCTGTTAAAATTTGACTACCATATCTGCTATTTTTAATCTTAAACATGTTTTCAATTTGATCATAAAGTAAAATTAAATTTTTATTATTTTTTTTGCCTAAAAATTTTGAAATTCTGGCTTTGAAAACCATACAATGGTCTGGGGCATATATGCATTTTCATATTATTTAACAAAAAGTTTAACAAAATATATCAACTGCCAATATTTTTCCAAAAAACTAGAAAAAAAAGGTTTTTTTTCATATAAGAATGTCCCAAAACGTCAATCCATTTTCGGCACGAGTTATTTTTAGCCGAAATTTTGGCTCACTCATTTTTAAGATACTAAAGAGCAATATAGGATCCTACCAGGTATAAAAAGGTGATTTTCGTTTTTAAGGACACCTCTATGAATACATAGATTCGGCCAAGTCGAATTTAACTTTTCTACTTGTTGTTTTGCCATTTAGAAATTAAGAACTGTACCGATTGCATCGAAATTCATACCGGTTATAGCTAACGTAGTTTCGAGTAGGACATGCCCCTAAAGTAGGACATATTTAGTATACAAAAACTTTAAATGCTTTAAAATCACCATCTTCAAATGTTTTTAAAAAAAATCTAGCACTAAACTAAAAAAAACCTTGAATATTTTGTTATGAAAAATGTCAACTTTCATTTGCTATTGCTTTCATCCCATTCCAATTCGGAAAGTTTAATTTTGTGTCACTGTGTAATTAAGCCATTTTCAAATAAGTTTTTTTAAAACATAATCAATAAGTTACTTATAATAATAATTCTGACACAAAACTTTCCAAGAATTATTATACCTAAAGGACTGGCTATGCATAGAAACTATTTAATTCAAAAAAACTAATTGCATACAAATTGAAACTTATACTTTGTTAAACAAAGTTAACTTTATATAGAAATATTGTTGTAGTCTGCTGGCATTAATAACAAATTTGCTACTTACCTAAACTCAATGATATCGTCCTGTTCACAAAGCTCATTTACCAACCATAAGCCCATGGATTCCGTACTAATGCCGCCAGCAGCATTTGTATTACTTTTAGTTGTGCCTTGCCATTTATTATCCGAAGAACAGTTGTTGTAGTCATCGTTGTCGTTCTCTTCCATTCCTAATGATTTTCTACGCTTTTTCGATGATTTTGTTAAAGATTCTGTTGCTGAAGATGATGACGATGGATTTTTTCTATAACTAGACGATGATGATGGAAAACTATCCTCAGAATGCCACTTGTTGTTGTTTTTGCTGTTATTAGTATCCTGCTGTTCTCGTTTTTTATTAAGCTTAAAGTTAGTTTTTGTTCTTGAATAAAAACCATTTGATGGTTTATTGTCAACATTTATATTTTCTACATCTTCCAGTGACACTGTTTCTTCATCAGCATCTTCCTCCTCATCATCGACACCATAATCATCTTCTCTTGGAATATTTTCCGATATTGATTTTGAATTATATACATTTTTATTTAACGCATCAGTTTTTGTTCCTATATCCTGTTGACTGTGGCTGCTGCCACTGTTTTTCATTTTCTGCCAATTCTCCGTATGCTGAAATTCGGCGAACCATGAAATTGGCAACTTGTTGCCTAAGGATGTTTCACTACTACTGCCACTTCTACTGGCACCATCTCCGTCATCTCCGCCACTACTCTGACTACTTACAAAACTACCACGTTCTTTTGAATTTAACCGTGAAACTGATTCAACAAAGAAATCTCCTGTGTATTGGAGGATTGTGGGATTTTGCATTTCTGGTTTTACACTTTGCTGATTTTGTGTTGTAAAACTTGATGGCGATGATGATGATGTTGTAGATGTTGAAAAAGATTGTAATGGCGTTTTTAAAGTTGGCTGATTTGTTGTAAGACGAACTAAAAAAAAAACAACAAGAAGGCACGTGTTGTGAAAAAAAATAACAATTTAATATTTTTTTTTGTTATAAAATGAATATTGTTATTGCTTTTTAAATAATCTTTAGATCACAGGGATTTGAAATACTCTGGAGGGTCTTTAAAAGAGATAAAAAGGGTAGTTTAACTTTAAAAAACAATTATAATTAAGAACAAGTAGAAAAGTTAAATTCGACTTTGCCGAATTTATGAATACCATCCACAATGTCTTTTTTAAACGATAGTACATTTTTAACGTGAAAAAATTAACAATTTTGATTAGAAATATTTTATTTTAAGTAAAAAACTCTTTTTTTGTCATTAAAAAAAAAAAAAATAAAATTTTTTTTTTTGAGTGTAATGTTTTTTTACTGTAAAAATATTTTTCAGTGAAGGCATAAAATATTGACTACAAAAATATTGAATACACAAAATATTGACATTTTTGTAAAGAAAAACTAAATTTTTTTTGAGTGTAAAATTTTTTTTTGAGTGTGCAATTTTTTTTTTGAGTGTAAAATTTTTTTCGACTATAATTTTTAAGTTACCAATGCTTTTAAAACCAACAAGTTTAAAAAGCATTGCATTAAAACTAAACACGTTTGAAAAGCACTGCTAAGTTACCACCAATGCTTTTAAAACTTGTTTACCACGCACAGTGGATCGTGTAAAAGAAACACCCGGTCATTATTTTTTCGCTGTTTTTATTAATGAAAAAAGTCTTTTTATATGTTTTAGAGGGCTCTGACTCCGAATTTGACGAAAACAAAAAAAAAAAAAATTTCAAAAAAATCAAAAATGGCGATTTTTTATTTTTGCAATTTTGCAACATTCGCGTTCATTAAAGGCATACCATTATAATTTTTCTTTAGTTCAGCTTCAAATCCAAAAGTTAAACTACAAAAAAAATAAAATCGGTCCAAATATGTAAAAAAAATCTACACTGAAAAAAACAAAAATTTTACGTTAGAATAAAAAAAATTGCCAAGTTCTTTAAAAAAATTATGCACAGAAAACTAAAGGTGTTTACGTCCTCTTTAATTTCCATATCGGTTTTATACCCATTTTCTTGAACCCCGCCGAAATATTTGACGGTTAAAATTTCAGAGTGATTTTTTTCAGTGTATTAATTGCCGAATTTGAAAATAGTGTTAGTCAAATTATAAGGACAGATGATATTTATAATTTATATAAAGCTTTATAACTTTTCATTTCTATTTTTCGCGTTATGTCGCGTTTTGTGAATTAAGCTTTCCGCGCAATTTTTTTGCAAACCAAGCATGCAATGTTTTAAAACAATTCCCTATTATCATATTAGCGTAAAAAAATAACAATAAATTACACATCTTCTATAAAAAATTATATAAAAACTGAAAAAATCCAAAAATAAAAAAATTTGGACCAAAATATCTCGTAAAATATTAAAAATTTAAAAATTTTGAGAGCACACATGAATTCAGCGATCCAAAACCCATATAGGACACAAATTTCAATGAGTTTGGATGATTAGTTTTACCCTTTGACCGGGACTTTCGATTTTCGATCCACTGTGCCACGTGGCATTTAAGATGAACAAAATCTGAAATTCGGGGTTTTGCTTATAACTTTTGAACCACTGGACCGATTGAGCTGAAATTCAGTACCAAGCAGACCTGAGGAACGGCAAAGATACATGTCACGTTTCAGCAGTCTCATTATTGTCTTTCGAAAGTTATCGTGTTTTTTATTTCGTAAGTTCGCGAAAAACCCAAGCCGAAATTTACTCTTTTGCTCATAACTTTTGAACCACTGGACCGATTTGGCTGGATTGCAATACCAACCTGACCAGGTAAATGGCCAACATATACGCCAAACTTCAGTAGCCTCTGTGAAGTCTTTCAAAAGCTAGCGTGTTTTCTACGGACGGACAGACAGACAGACGGACGGACGGACATCGCTAGATCGACTTAAAATCGATCGAGGATCATGAATATATATACTTTATGGGGTCCTAGACCAATGTTTCGATGTGTTACAAACGGAATGACAATCTTATATATACCCTCTATCACTAGAGTGGAGGGTATAATAAATACGAATTTAAAGAATTTTTTATTGAAAAATATTTCTGCTACTAACACCTTTACGGAATATTGACAAAAAATTATTTAATATATTTTAAGCAATTCGTTCATTGTCCAATAAATACCCGAGTAAAAATGAATACATATAATTTTACATTATTTGATATATGTATATTAGGGTGGTTTTTTATTTTATTTTTTTTGGAATTTCAAGGAGCGCGCAGCGGATTTTTGTGCCATTTGATGTTAAAATAATTGTGTAAAAATTTCAGCTAAATCGGATAAAATTAACCCGAGGCGCAAGAAGGTCAAAGTTTCGAGAAAAAGCCAAAATGGCCAAATTTTGAAAAAACTTAAAAAAATGTAAATTTTGTAGAAATAAAAAAAATAAAATATTTTTTATTTAACTTTCTTGCAATAATACTCAGAAAAAATTATCTTAACTTTTTATGACGGCAGTAACACTTCCAAACATGAAATACAAAAATTACCATGCATTTTGGGGGGTACCTGATATGAGTGTTTTCGATTTTTTGAAAATTTTATTAAACAAAAAAATTAAATCTTACTATTCTATAGCAATGGATTATTAAATACATCCTAAGGCTTTAATATTTAAAAAATTGGGGATATCCATCGACTCAATTTTTTTTTGGAGTCATTTGACTCCTTGAAATCCGCAAAACTCAAATGACTCCAAAAAAAAATTGAGTCGATGGATATCCCCAATTTTTTAAATATTTAAGCCTTAGTATGTATTTAATAATCCATTGCTATAGAATAGTAAGATTTAATTTTTTTGTTTAATAAAATTTTCAAAAAATCGAAAACACTCATATCAGGTACCCCCCAAAATGCATGGTAATTTTTGTATTTCATGTTTGGAAGTGTTACTGCCGTCATAAAAAGTTAAGATAATTTTTTCTGAGTATTATTGCAAGAAAGTTAAATAAAAAATATTTTATTTTTTTTATTTCTACAAAATTTACATTTTTTTAAGTTTTTTCAAAATTTGGCCATTTTGGCTTTTTCTCGAAACTTTGACCTTCTTGCGCCTCGGGTTAATTTTATCCGATTTAGCTCAAATTTTTACACAATTATTTTAACATCAAATGTCACAAAAATCCGCTGCGCGCTCCTCCAAATTCCAAAAAAAAAAAAATAAAAAACCACCCTAATGTATATATAGCCATATGAAACAATATGTTTTCATATCAAACAAAGTATATAATTATATCTCGCATTGAGTTTTTCCAAATTTGTTAAACGGAGTCATATACAATTACATCTAATGATAACCAAATAAATATATAAATATATGTGGGAGACCTAATCATATGTGACACATATAACTTAATCTGATTGCATATATACTTATGTGAGACTTAATATCAAATAACGTATACGAGCATATTTAATAAAAATCCAATATCATTATATATATAATTATATATGACTTACAAGAAACCATTTAAAATTATATATGACTTACAAGGAACCATTTAAAACTATATATGGTTCCATCTAAAAAAACGATTAAAAAAAATTTCAAATATAATTATATATGGTCGCACATATAACTCTATATACAGTTATATAAAACTATACATGGCATCGAACATTTATTTTTTTATTATTATCGTAGATATAATTATATATGGCTCATGCGATACCGTATATAATTTTGTAAGGTACCATATAAATAAAATTGTTGTTGAAACTCTATATATAATTTTAAATGGTCGCACATGTGACACCATATAAAATGTTATACAATTCTATAGGGTAAAAAAATATTTTTTTCTTTTATTATATTTTATATATAATTTTGCATAAATTTATATGACAGTATTTCAATATATTTTTTTTAATGTTACATCATATATATTTTTATGTAAGTGTACAAGAGACCCTGTATAATTATGTATGATTCTCAAAGCACCTTAAGTCAGTCAAAAAAAAAATATATATAATTTTTTTTAATTTTTTAATAGAAAAAAAATCTGTTTAATCCGTTGCAGTTTAAAACTTAAAAAAATGCATATTGGATTCTAAATGTTAAATTTTTAAAAAATGCGTACTACTTATATAGTTGTGTGTAACTTTATATAAGATCATATAAGATAACATATGCTGCTTGGGGACCCCGAGTTCGATTCCCGGCTCAACCCAAAAAAAAACTATTTTTTTTAATTTTTTTAAAAAGAAAATATGTTTTTAAAGCTTCTTGTTTTTTCTAAACTTAAAAATATTGAATAATTAAGTTTTTATGATAATATTTAAAAATAAATATTATATATTTATAGTTATATAATTTTATATATTACATCATATAAGGTAATATATGATTCCTGATTACCCTGGGTTCGATCCCCGGCTCAGTCAAGAAAAAAAAAATATTTTTTTAATTTTTTTTTTAACGAAAATATGTTTTAGAACAGCGGTTACCAACCTATGGTACGCGTACCACTAGGGGGTACGCGAAACTGTCCACGGGGGTACGCAAAATTTTAGTAATTTGAACATTCGTTTTAGATTAACTTTTCAATGCTGGTTCTGCATCTGGCTTCCAAGTATTTCCATAACGTCAGTTTTTTAAGAAAGTTGAGGTCAAAGTTCACAGAAAACGTATTTTTGTGCATTTAGAGTGCATTTTTTGCGATATTTTTGGATGATATTTTGAGATCTGACGACTTGTTTTCGGTTAACCTTTCGATTCTGATTCCGAATATGGTTCCCAAAATTTTCTATGATGTCAGGTTTTTGAGAAAATTTATGTCAAAGTTCTCAAAAAAAGTGTTTTTGGGCATTTTTAAGACGGGTTGTGATATAATGGAAATTTTGGAACCATTTTGTTAAGCTCAAAATGCCCTTTCATTCAAAAAGTCACGGAATTGTTGATCTGCCCATGTATTAAAAAAAAAAAAATATTTAAAAACATTATATTTGGAACTTTTTGTAAGAGTTCAAAAAACGTCCGTTGTTAATTTTTTTTTTGTAGAATCGACTAGTGAAATCAGATTTGCAATATTTTCAGCTGTTTTTGCTCTGCAGAAAAATCAGCTCAAAATCCGCGTTTTCAGATGCACATAGAAAAATAAATTTCCAATTCAGTTGTACTAACTCAATATTTAATTGCAGCTACCGTATTTGGCTCAGACAACCGAATTTTGTGGTTGTTTTAATAAAAAGCGAGTTATATCAACCGAATTCAGTTGTTACTACCGATATTCAATTGTGACAACCTAAATGCAAATGTTTCTACCGAATTTTAGTTGTATTAACTGAATTTTGTTTGGAAATTAGCAAGTTTATTTTCTGTGCGTGCATTGAACCACCCCAAAGAGCGAAAATTTTTCCAAAAAAATACCACCATTGTTTTGATCTCTCCTAAATCCTTCAAAAAAATGATAATACCTACAGATCAAAATTTCAAAATTAACTCTAATATTTATATGTGAAGTTTTTTAACGAAAACAAAAAACTCGTTAGGGGGTACGCGGCTGACTAAATTTAAAATTAGGGGTACGCTAGCCAAAAAGGTTGGTAACCGCTGTTTTAGAAGCTTTAATTTTTTTCAAAACTTAAAAATATTGATTAATTACATTTTTATGATAATATTTAGAAATAAATATTATTTTTTATATAACTTTTAATATGGCATCATATCTATATATATAATTTCCCTATTTGTGTGTTCCTCTTTTTTTGTCTATCCAGAGCTTTTTGAAGCCCACTGATGAGCTACAAAGCTGAAAATTGGCATGCATATAGTAAAACACCTGGGGCAGATCCTAACGTAGCCGGATTTTCGATTTTTAGCCTGTGGGCGGAGAAATAAGCGAAAAAGTAGGCGTGGCAAAATTCAATTTTTTGACATTTTTGCTTAATTTAAAGCCCCCTAATGACTTAGGAAGCTGAAAATTTCCTAGAATATAGTCCTAACGATGGCGCATATCCCCAAGTAGTCGGATTTAAAATTTTCGCAATGTGGGCGGAGAATTGAGGGGAAAAGTGGAGTGGCAAAATTTAGATTTTTTTAACATTTTTACTTCTTTTGAAGCCCCCAAATGACTTAGGAAGCGGAAAATTGCATAGCATTTAGTACTAACAATGAAGCATATCCTGAAGTAATCGGACTTACATTTTTTAGACTGTGGAAGGAGAATTAAGAGAAGAATGGGGCGTGGCAAAATTGTGTTTTTTTATATTTTAACTAATTTGAAGACCCCAATGACCTATGAAGATGAAAATTTACATTTTAGCTTATTGTAAAGTCCTCTAATGACTTAGGAACCTGAAAATTTCCTAGCATATAGTCCTATCGATAAAGCATATCCTGAAATAGTCGAATTTTAAATTTTTGAACTGTGGGCGGAGAATTGAAAGGAAAATGTCGAATGGACAAAATTGGGATTATTAACATTTTAACTTATTTTGAAGCCCACAAAGGAAGCGGAAAATGGATAGCGTATAGTGCTAACGATGTTGTTTATCCTGAAGTAATCGGATTTTAAATTTCTCGACTGTGGACGGAGAATTAAAAGATGAAAGAGCGGGAAAAAATTGGGTTTTTAATATTTTAACTAATTTAAAGACCCCGAATGACTTAGGAAGATGAAAATTGGCATGTATATAGTAGGTTTCATGGGGAAGATCAACACGAACCTGGATTTTTGATATCCAGTGTATGGGTAGAGAATAAGAAAGGCAAAGGGGTGTGGTAAATTTATTACCATCTATTTTCTGTACATATATTTTTTTTTGTGTGTTTTTCTTATTTTTTGTGTATCCAGCGCTTTTTGAATTTCATTAATGGCCCTATACGCTTAAAATTGGCATGTATATACACTCAAAATAATAACTCTGTAAAATACTCTGTAAAATGACTGTAATCTCAATTCAACAGATATTTGACAGAGTTTTCTGTCAAAATACAGATTTAAAGAAAATACTTTGTATTTTGTTGTGACAAAAAAACAAAGAGTCATCTGTTATATTACTTTTTACTTCGTAATCTTAATTTTACAGATAATTAACAGAGTTTTCTGCTAAAATACAGACCTAAGCAAAATACTTCGTATTTTTTTATAACCAAAAAAATTTTCTGTTTTGAGTAGTTTTTGTTACCAAACATCAAAATTTTATCTGTATATTTTTATTTTTTGAGAAAAAGTTTAAATAGTAGCAAAAAAAGTTATAAAAAAAAAATTTCAGAAATTTTATAAAAATTTTACAAAATAACATGCATTTAACTAAACTCTGTAAATTTACAGAGTTTTTTGTGTATTTTTTTTTTGCATCAAATGTATTTTACAAATATATGTAAATTTACATAGTTTTCTTTGCTAAATGGTGGTTTATTTAAACAATATTTTACTAGAAACTCTGTAAATTAACAGTTTTTTTTTTGTCCAAAGCATTTTACAGAGTTTAATAGTAAAATTACAGAGTTTTCTCTGTAAAAAAGCTTTCATATTTAACTAATATTTTACTACAAACTCTGTAAATTAACAGTTTTTTTCTGTCAAAATCATTTTACAGAGTTTTTTAGTAAAATTACCAAGAAATGTTGTTAGCTGGAAAAGTATGGTGTACTCTGTTAAATTAGCAGAGTTTTTCTGTAATTTAACAGAGTTATTATTTTGAGTGTAGTAAAACACCAGGGACAGATTCTTACCAAGCCGAATTTTTTGCCTATGGGCGGCGAATTACGAGAATATGGGGACTTGGCAAAATATTTTTTTTTGTAACATTTTAGAGTATTTTTAAGCTCCGCCCCTACACTCAAAATAATAACTCTGTTGAATTACGAAAAAAATCTGCTAATTTAACAGAGTACACCATACTTTTCCAGATAGCTACATTTCTTGGTAATTTTACTATAAAACTCTGTAAAATGATTTTGACAAAAAAAACTGTTAATTTACAGAGCTCCAAGTAAAATATTGGTTAAATAAAACACCATTTAGCAAAGAACAACTCTGTAAATTAAAATGCATTTTATGCAACCTAAATTTTACAGAAAAAAACTCTGTTAATTTACAGACTTTAGTAAAAAACATGTTATTTTGTAAAATGTTTGTTACTTTTTAAACATTTTCTCGAAAAAAATACAAATATAATTTTGGTGTTTTTACAGAAAACTCTGTTTTAAACTATGAAATTAAGATTACATAGAAATAAGTAAAAATACAGATAAAACTTAGTTTTTTGGTTATAAAAAATACAGAGTATTTCGCTTAAATCTGTATTTTAGCAGAAAACTCTGTTAATTATCTGTAAAATTAAGATTGCAAAGTTAAAATTTATATTACAAAAGAATCTTTTTTTGTCACAAAAAATACAAAGAATTTTCTTTAAATCTGTGTTTTGACAGAAAACTCTGTCAAATATCTGTTGAATTAAGATTACAGTCATTTTACAGAGTATTTTACAGAGTTATTATTTTGAGTGTATGAATTAGGAAGCTGAAGTCCCTAACATGTAGTCCTAACTATGAAGCATATTCTAAGGTAGTCCGATTTAACATTTTTGGAATGTAGACGGAGAGTTGAAGGGAAAAAGGGACAAGGCAATATTGTGTTTTATTATTTTTATTTTAACTAACTTTAAAGCCCTAATGACCTACGCAGCCGAAAATTGGCCAGCATATTGTCCTGACACTGGACCATATCCCAAAGTAGTCAGACTTAAAATTTTTGGACTGTGGACGGAGAATTAAGAGGGAAACGGGCGTGGATACGAGTATAGTACTAACGATGGAGCTTATCCTAAAGTAGTCAGATTTAAAAATTTTGAAATATGGACGGAGAATTAAGAGAAGAAATGGACATGGAAAAATTATGTTTTCACATCTTACCTAATTTTGAAGACACCTTATGACCTTGAAAGAGGAAAATTAGGATGCATATGGTACGGACTATGGCAAAGATCAACACTGACCTGGATATCCAGTAAAAGGGCGGAGATACAAAAAAAATCCGTTGTGAATTTTGTTCAGTTTATATATATAATCTGTAACGTAGCCGAATTTTCGGCCTCTAAGACAGGGGGAGTGGCGGAAGACGGCGAAATTTAGTTTTTAAACATTTTGGTGGTTATTCATAAAAACTAAAATATAACTAAAGTAGGTTTATTTGACAGATATTGCAGGCATATTTGTCAAATAAACCTCAATAAGTCTACTATAAGTGTTATGAATAACAGCCTCAAACTATTTCTGAAACCCCTAATGACTAAGGATGCTGAAAATTGTAAATCATAAAGTATTGACAATGGATCATATCCTTATGATGTCAGATTTAATATTTAAACTGTGTACGGAGAATTATAAGGAAAAATGTATGTGAAAAAATTGTGTTTTTTAACATTTTAGCTAATTTTAAAACCCTTCATGACTGAGAAATATACAAATTTCCATGTATATAGGAGTGACGATGGGACATATCCATACGATGGATTTTAGATATCCGGTTTAAGGACGGAGAGACGAAATGGGCGTGCTAAATTTAGTTCTAAAATTTTATCAATAAAACCTTTTATACTCATTAAATTTTTTTCCAGTTTAGGAAATATATTGATGTAACTCAATGTAGCAATATTAAATTTTTGAAGCACAAAACATAATTTTTTATAAAGTTTAGTAAAAAATTAGAATTCTTAAGAAAAGTGATTTGGTGTTCCGCCTGGCAGGGACAGGCTATTCGACTAGTATGATAATATATAATTCTTGGGGACCCTGAGTTCGATTCCCGACTAAGTCAAGAAAAAACTATTTTTTTTTTATTTTTTTTTAATCGAAATGATTTTTTAATGCATTTTCGTTTTTCAAATTTAAAAAAAAAATAAAATCCCTGAATTTTAACAAAAATATTTCAAAAATTATTATGTATCTATATAATTATATATTATTTCATCCGAAGAAAAAAATATTTTAAAACTTTAATGTTTAACCATCAATATCTCTGGTTTTAAGAGAGCTAAAGTGCTCAGATCAAGCTCAAATCAAAGCTTTAATTGTTGCCGATAGTAAAATGTGTATTTGGCTCGAACTTATGTTAGCAAGATTTTCAGATAAAATTATTTTTGTCTGAAAAAACTTCTGAAAAAAACTTAAAACTCATTATTTAGCCCTTGGTGAGTAAAAAAGTTTATACATGTTTTATACCATTTTAAAGATATTTTTATTAAATTTCCAACGGCAGAAAGAAATTCTGGATTCGGTGAAAATTTGAAGCTCATAAGCGAAAAACCGTTTTGACTTTGAAGGTTTATAACTTCGAAGGCAAAGAGCATTGGAACAGGAAAATCATGTTGTTGAACTCAGTATTAAACCCCCTATTAGCTCTGAAATTAACTAAAAAAAAAAAAAAATCACAAATTTTTGCAAAAATTTTCTAAGTCTTTTTTAAAATTTTGTTCAAATTCAAATCGAATATAATTTGATGCAATCATATACACGATAAGATAAACTGGATTTAATTATATATAAGTTAAACTTGATATAATTATATATGATAAATAGGGATGAGATTTCCATGCAAATGCATGTTTTTTGTCGATAGTCTAAATACGATATCAACCAATTATCTTTCCGAATCAAGAAATTTGCGTTAAAATGGCATCGATTTGTTTTTGCATATTTTTGCATATTTTGGCGAAAATGCATATTTTTGCATATTTTGATTTTAAATGCATATTTGGTGCATATTTCTAGTTTTTAAGTGCATATTTTTGCATATTTTGGCATAAATTAGCAAAAACACAAATTGAAATTTATTTTTCTCAAACACTATTTTAAATTTTAAAAATTTATTTTGAAAATAAGAAAATTTATTTTTTTCTTAAATTTTTTTCACAGATTTTCTTAATTTTCTTAAAAGAAAACTTGCTTATATAAAGTTTTAAATGTTACTATTTACAGCCGGCGTTATTTTTTGCTTTTTAAGAAGTTTTTCCTATGAAAACAAGATTTTTATTGGAAACATTTTATTTTTTAGTGCATATTTTAAGGTTTTTTAGTGCATATTTTGATTTTTTTAGCGCATATTTTAAGCGCATATTTTCGATTTTTTAGTGCATGAAAATCTCATCCCTAATGATAAACTATTTTCAAAAATTTTCTAAGTTTTTTTAAAACATAGTCTTTTAAAGTTGTCATTTATTAACAACGTCCGCTGGGTCAGAGGGTAGAGATTGCGATTACAAAACAGTTGGTAGCTGTTCGATTCCCCCGCCGCTCGAAGTTTTTTTTTTTTTTTTAATAAATTTTAATTATATATATTTATATCTTAATATTGAAAAAAATTGTTTGGATAAAACTTTAAATTAAATTATATATAGTTCTAAAAATAGATTTTTTTTTCGGATGAAATTTTATCTAAAGTTTTTTGTAATAATTTTTTTTTTTTTTTTCGTATAAAATTGTATCTTTTTTAATCCAGCTAAAAAAATCTTTTTTTTTGTCTTGATCTAATAAGATCCAACCATTTTTCGGATGAAATTGTATCCCAACGATTAAAACTGATCTAATTAGATAAACCCACTTTTCGGATGAAATTGTATCCGTCCGGTTAAAACTGATCTAATCTTAGCGATCCATTTTTCGGATCAGTGCTGATCTTTCAAATCTCGGATCAATCAACAGATCTGGAATAATTTAAGAACATATATTGCTCCATACAAAAATTTTTACTCGGGTATTTAAAATACATTGGGTGCGTATGATTTATATTAAATTATTATAATACATGTCACTCATACGCCACATGATATAAAGTGACAAAGTGATAGTATTTGCTATTTTCCGTAAAATATCAGTAATTTCTTTCAAAATAATCACAGTGTAAGCTTCGCCAGCGCCGACTTAAATCTCAAATTGCTAACACTGTAAATGTCTTTTTTGATTATGAATCTGGGGTGCCCCGCTACTTTATTGCGACGAAAATCAAAATCTATGCGAGAGACGTTTAAAAAAACATCGCGTTCAAACAATTTATTTGTTAAGTTTATCTCGAAAGCGATGAGAAATATGAAAAAAATACTCAAGAAAACAGTTATTCCTCGGAAAAAATGCAATATAACTGCAAGTTCACATTTGGTTTTGCAATGATATTGTTGCCAAAGATTGCACTTTTACCTACGGAGCTAAAAACTTCGCGTTTCTGTAGAAAAAAAAAATTAATTTAAAATTCCGTGATTCGAACATCTTTATTTTAATTTTTTTTCAAATTTGATCGGTTTTGTTCAAAAAAAAAATATATATGGGGCATTCCAGGCCAAATCACTCACTTTTAGACCCGACCCTCCTCGATTATTTTTTTTTTTGATGTGTTTTAGTACGTATTAAATTCAACTTGCTGTCAAATTTTCAGATTTTTATACCATGTTCGTGATTAATAAACTATTTTTAAATGGCGATTTTCTTCAAAAATAAAAAATTTAAATTTTCAATTAATTTTGACAAGTAAAAAGTACAGATATCTTAAAAAAAGTTGGACAACGTTTTGTTGGCATTTAAATATACCCAGGCAGAAAAATACGAACGGGAGAGCGCTGGCAAAGTACTTTTTATGGTCGCTCAAGTGCTGGGAAATCATCACAGTTTAGTACTCTTCCAGCGTCCAAAATGATAACCACGGTAAACGGTATGTCGTTGCTATTTTAAAGCGCTTTGAAAGCGCTTTAAAAACAAAAAATATGGTACTATTATAGCACTTTTAGAACAAAACAATGGGACGTATCTAAATTGTATAAGTCCATAAGACACAACTTTTTTTCTTGTTTATTTAAATAAAGAAATTTATTAAATTTGGATAAAAAATTGATTGACTAATTTATTAGGATAAAAAAAAATGTCGACAAACTTTGAAATATTTTCCTGGAAAATTTTGTTTTCCGTTTTCTTTGCGTTTTGGAATAAAAAATTTTATTAAAAATGCTTTTAGGAAAATATTTGGAAAAGTCCCGGAAAAAAAGTGGTGTATTGAACTGAAACGGGTTGTGTTCCAAAGGGATAGGCCCAGTGACATTTCATATCCGAAGTTTGTCAAGTTTGTAATATGTGGGTCATTGTGTATGAGTGACATACCATGAGAACAGGGGGAAATAAAAAATATTCCAATTGTTATGAAAATTAATAAACTTTAATAAAAAATTTACATTTTGAACGGATTTAAATACAAAAATATTGGCAAAGCGCTTGGAAAGCACTTTTTCGAATTCATACTACCTTCTACACAAAAAATAAAGTGCTTTGCCGAGCCTTTTTCTTTGGAACCGTTCGAACGGTTGGCAGTTTCTGCCTGGGTAATTTTAGAAAAAAATATGAAAAAATTATTCGAAGTGATTATCAGTTATTTTTTAACGTTTAAAAATTAAAATCGATTTTTTGTAAAAGCCTTAGATTTTGTAAAGACCTTAGATTTTTTTTTAAAAGTCTAAAAATTCTATTCTAAATTGCGCAAATTTTAAGCCATAATTCAAGATGTGATCAAAATGCGTTTTATTTTTTTTCCAAATTTTTTAAAATTGCATTTTATTATCTCTGGTTTATTTTATACGGTGCTTCAAAAAAATTTAATTAGTAGATATTGAACCTAAATTACCCTAGGTTCATTTGTGGGTAAAAATACGTCTCACAAAAATTTAGGTTGATTGGACACGGGTAAGGCGTGCCTCATCGGCCTTGAATTAAAAAAAAAAACGTTACAAGGAAAAATATGATTTTTTTTCTGTTTTCTCAATTTTTTTTTTGGTATTTTAAGTTAAATTAAGTTGGGGAAGTTGTAATAACTTGGCTGATTTTCAACCGATTTTAGTTTTTAGTACCTTATTAGAGAAACATTTTATTTCAAATCATAATTCTGTAACCATTTGAATTCAAACTTAAATCAAAATATCAAAAAAAAAAAAAAAATAGAAAATTAACAAAAAGACATATTTTCCCCTTTTAATTCGTTTTTAAACTTCATGACCGATGTAGCACACCTTAGACATGCCCGATTATCCTGAGATTTTGTGAGACGTATTTCTACATCCAAATAAATACATCTAAAAAGGGAAGTATCTCAACCGATATGAACCGATTTTCCAGAAACTTAAAATATATATCGTGAACCTATATTCAAAATATGCCAACTCAAATTTGACCGAAATGAGTTTCCGATGGCAAACAGCTCCCCTATGCAATACCCATCTGTGATAAAAATTTCAGAGCAAAAAAATAATTTGTTGTCGGTTTTCATCAATTTTTGTTATTCTGCTATCTCAAAGTAGATATTTTTTTGGTGAAAATAAATGCCAACTCCCATTGTAAATTTCCAAAAATTTTTCAAAATTAAAAAAAAAAAAAATTAGACCACATATCTTATTGCAATTGCCACGCTGAACACGAATCTGGTAAATATTTTAATATCTAATGACCAGTTTTCGAGATATTGCCATTTTAAAAATATCGGTAAATAGAGTTTGCAAAAATAAAAATTGCTTATATATATGTAAAAAATAATTATCAGATTGAAACATTATGAGTGGGGCAAATAAAGTCAATGATATAAGCTTTCAAAATAGCTAGTTTGGAGTGACCATAATACAATACAGCGTGAGATACAGAGTGCCAAAGTTGACCACCCTGAGATTAAAAGGCTTTGGGAGTAACTTTTAAAAATATGCAAAGATTTTTATTTTTTTTTTAGTTTTTGCAATTACAGAACCGAGGAAAACAAAATCAAAAAAAAAAAAACAAAATTAATACAAATATTTAAAAAAAAAAATATTTTTATTTTCCGACAAAATATGCCAACTCTAAAAAAATATTTATTTTTTGATATAGTAATAAATGCCATCTCAAAAAAATACGCAAACCAGTGCAAAATATGAAATTTTTTGCATCGGTATAAATTATTTAGAATATTTAAAGCGTTTTATGGAAGGTACATTGTTTATTTTTACAATAATATGCGAAATAACTAGTTTTTTAGTTCTCCTGAAAAGTAAGCTTTTTAGAGTTGGCATTTATTGAATATAGTTCGACGATATAAAAGAGACGATTTAAGGTTGGGGTGTCTCGGCTTATCGGCCATATCAGTGTTTCAAAATTTCGTTGTCCCTTATGAAACAATGTGGACCTTCGGGAAAATTTTGATAACTCCCAAACTAACAGGAATATCACCTAGAGCAAAAATACGTGTCAACTTAAATTTAATAAAGATTATTTCGTATTCATATGAATAGTGTAGGTCTATGTCTTCACATAAATACCCCCAAAATTTACACATTTTTATGAAAAAAATATTTAGCAAAGCCGAGTTTTTTCAATGTTATGCCTTCGTTGGATAGGTATTAAAAAACCTTTCTTCTCATATGTAAACATCATATAGTTTCTTAGAAAGAAATGGCTGAAAATCCAAAAAACCATTTTTTTGCCAATGTTTTACCCATTTTTTGAACCCCTAAATCCCCGATAAACCGAGACACCCCAACCTTCAAATTGTCTCTTTTATATATATTAAAAGTTTCATTTAAATCGGTTCATAAGGGTGGAGATACTTCCCTTGTAAGTGGAGTTGCGGTCACTATCTATCAACTTCATTTTTTTTGGAGCACCATATCAAATAAACAAGAGTAAAGAAAATTTTCAAAAAATTTTCAAAATTTAAAAAAAAAATAGAAGGAATTGCGATCGCATCTCAAATCATGGGTAAAAAGTTGCGTAATTTAGAGTAGAATTATTGGACTTTAAAAAAAATCGAAGGTTTCGGACTTTTTCAAAAAGTCGATTTTAATTTTTAAACGTTACTTCGACTAATTTTTCCATATTTTTTTCTACACTCAAAATAATAACTCTGTAAAATACTTTGTAAAATTACTGTAATCTCAATTCAACAGATATTTGACAGAGTTTTCTGTCAAAATACAGATAAAAAAAAATACTTGGTATTTTGTTGTGACAAAAAAACAAAGTTTCCTCTGTTATATTAATTTTTACTTTGTAATCTAAATTTTACAGATAATTAACAGAGCTTTCTGCTAAAATATAGATTTAAGCAAAATACTTCGTATTTTTTTATAACCAAAAAAGTTTTCTGTTTTGAGTAGTTTTTTTTTTTTTGTTACCAAACATCAAAATTTTATCTGTATAGTTTTTTTTTGACAAAAAGTTGAAAAAGTAGAAAAAAAAAGTTATAAAAAAAAATCTTTTGAGAAATCTTATAAAAATTTTACAAAATAACATGCCTTTAACTAAACTCTGTAAATTTACAGAGTTTTTTCTGTAAATTTTGTTTTGCATCAAATGCATTTTAAAAATATATTAGAATTTACATAGTTTTCTTTGCTAAATGGTGGTTTATTTAACCACCATTTTACTAGAAACTCTGTAAATTAACAGTTTTTTTGTCCAAATCATTTTACAGAGTTTTAAAGTAAAACTACAGAGTTTTCTCGGTCAAAAAGCTTTCATATTTAACCAATATTTTACTATAAACTATGTAAATTAACAGTTTTTTTGTCAAAATCATTTTACAGAGTTTTATAGTAAAATTACCAAGAAATGTTGCTAGCTGGAAAAGTATGGTGTACTCTGTTAAATTAGCAGAGTTTTTCTGTAATTTAACAGAGTTATTACTTTGAGCGTAAAACTACATTTAAATGCCAACAAAACGTTGTCCACCTTTTTTTAAGATCTCTATATTTTTTACTGGTCAAAATTAATTAAAAATTCAAATTTTTTAATTTTTTTTGAAAAAATCTAAAATTGATTACTAAACACCAACATGGTATAAAAATGAGAGCGAGTTGCATTTAATACAAACTAAAACATATCAAAAAAAATTTAACGAAGGGGGTCGGGTCTAAAAGTGAGTGATTTGGCCTGGCGTATACAAGTTGTATTTTGACAACTAAATTTTTGACACCTTCGCCTTTATGTATACTCTGTGTCCGAAACCTTCGATTTTTTTTAAATAAAAATTCTACTCCAAATTGCCCAACTTTTAAGCCATAATTCAAGATGTGATCACTATTTGTTCTATTTTTTTCAAATTTTGAAAATTTCACTTTTTTGACTCTGGTTTATTTTATATGGTGCTTCAAAAAAATTAAATTGGTAGATATTGGGGTCGGGACGAAAAGTGAGTGATTTGGCCTGGAATGCTCCATATACTTTATGGGGTCCTACACTAATATTTCGATGTGTTACAAACGGAATGACAAACTTATATATACCCTTTATCACTAGAGTGGAGGGTATACAAAATTGCTCAATACCAAAATTATATCTTGTAAAAAATGTAATAAAATCGTGGAAGAAAAAATATTTTTTTAATTTACATTATTGTTTTGAAAAGGAAGTTTATGTCTGTGTTACCAAAATATTTATATTTTAATTAAATTCAACTTTTTTGTAACTTTTACGGATTTTTTTTAAATCCTTTTTTTTCTTATTAATGGATCAGACTTAAACTGTAAAGTGAGAAATGAATTTTGATTTTTTTCTCTCTGAAATTTACAATAGAATTTACCTTTTTCACAAATTTCGGTAAAATTAAATTTTAAGTCGATATTCAGAATTGATAAAGCATTTAATTTCCTTTAATTTAAAACTATAAAAAAAAATAAATTCACCGATTTGATTTTTGAAACAGTTAAAAATTTGAAAAATTAGCAATATCTCGAAAACTGTTCCACTTTTTTGAACCCTTAGACATCATTTTTGGATCCAGCACAAGATTTTACATTGAAAATAAATGTAAAATGTCTGGATCGCAAATTTGTTTTTCAGTTTGTAAACTTGTATGTTTAAACGACATGGGGGTGCGTATGATTTATATTGAATTATTATAATATCACTCATACGCCACCTGACATAAAGTGTCGAAGTGATAGTTTTTTATTTTTCGTAAAATGTCAGTAATTTCTTTTAAGCTAATCGGAGTGCACGCTTCGTCGGAACCGACCTTAACCTCAAATTTTGAACACTGTAAATGTCTTTCTTGAATATGAATCTGTGGTGCTCTGCACTATATTTCGACATACATAAATAAAAATTTTTGTCAGAGGCATTTTTAAAAAAATTGCGTCCAAACGGCAAACAATTTATATAATTAGCTTATCTTGAAAACAATGCGAGTTTGAATCACGGTATTTACAATTTGTGAATCACGGTATTTACAAAATGTGCAACAAAAACATTGCAATTACAAAATTTGAACTTGCAGTTTTATTACATTTTTCCCGGGAAATAATTTTTGTCGTGATTAATTTTTTTCACATCTCTCATTGCTTTCGCGATAAGCTTGAAATGACAATTTGTTAACGTTTAAAAGCTACTGATCAGGTTACACAAATGTAACAGAGTTTGAAACTTTGTAGCCCATAATTTATGAATAAAGGGTATAACAAATATAATTATTATTAATTATTTTCCTGAAATAAGTTCCCAAACAAAAATTCAATAAATTTTAAAAAATAAGTAATACTGTTAGCTACACGAATTAGGCTGGATTACTCAATGCTTTTTCATACAAATTTTGACAGAAGGCTCCGTTAAATCGGCAGTTATCAGCTAACTTTCCGTTGAGTAATCCGTCCTTAATGATATAAAAAAAACTTTACAAATGTTTTGAGTGTAGTTGTAAAACAATGTTGGACAAGCCAAATTAAAATAAAGTATTCCAACAAATTGCAGTTAATTTTCTTGCCAGCATCCATTATTAAAAAATGAAATCTAAAATCAAGCAACCATTGGCACAGAAAATTTAATTCTATTATTAGAATACAATTTGAAATCAACAATGTATGCAGTTTCACATAAACAATCTTAAATGTTGCAATATTATTGCAATCATTTCCGTTTCTTTGTGTTAAATTTTAAATATCCAAGATTTTTTATTTTTTGTTTCAAAAATAGTAAGCACAAAAGTTAAATACGGCTTGGCCGAATCCATAAATACCGTGCACAATACTCTTTTAAAGTAAAAGTAATTTTTTAAACGTAAACATATATTTTTTTTTTTAGGCGCCCCAGTAGGCTAGCGTGCTAGCCTATGAGTCTGGGGGTCGTGGGTTCGATTCCCAACGCTACAACGAGACAATGGTCATAGTCACCCGTCTCGGTTAGGTCAATTTAGTATATGATTTGTAATTATATGTTAAAAAATCAATCAATAAATAAATATTTTTTTTTTTAGTAAATTTTTTTTTTTTTTGTAATTTTTTAAGAAAAACAATTTTTTTTAGATAAAAATGTTTTTTTGAGTGTACAAATTTTTTTGAATGTATGTACACATTTTTTTATACCCTCAAACCACACAAGGGGGGTATACTGACTTTGTCATTCCGTTTGTAACGCATAAAAATATCGGTCGGGGACCCCATACAGTATTATTGATCTATGATCGATTCTAAGTCTTTCCGTGAATGTCCGTCCGTCTGTATAAAACACGATCCAGTTCAAAATAAAAGAGCTAGACTTCTTGGCACATATGTGTCTCATGGTCATAGGTCAGTTAAGTTCAGAAATGGGTAAAATCGGATCAGGGGCAAAAAAGTTCCCCATTAAAGAAATAAAAAAACGTCTCAAAAAACACAATTTTTTACAGATTTTTTTTGCATTTTTGTTAAACAAATGTAACCTTTTAATGTCAAAAGGTATTAGACACCTGGGACTACACAATTTAGTTTTTTTTGGACCGCCCCCTTTTGTGGGCGTGGATTTAAAAAAAATCATAAAAATTATGATTAATTGGTATTACTAAAGTTAAAAAAGCATAACAAATAATTTAGTTAACATTTATCGCGATGAAAAGGTATACCCAATCATCCCCCACAAAGACCCCCCCCCAGAAAAAAACGCCCTTGATTTTTTATATATTTTATCATGTTGGAGGGTATCAAAGATTCGGCACAGCCGAATTTAACACTCTGACTGGTTTTAGTATAAAATTCTACCAGGAAGTGCAAGACACAAAAAACAATAAAACTATTTTAAGGACACTAAAAAGAAAAACTCTCAAAAAATCTGTAAAAATGACTTTCAATTAGCAAACTTTTAGCAGATTTTTGTTGTTGAAATGGATATTTTAAGTAAATTCTCTGACATTCAGTTTTAGAAAATAACAAAAAATGTTTTACTGATTCTGTTTGCTGAATTTGAAAATATTTTTATACAGATTTTTTGCAGATTGTTTTGTTATATTGCAAAAGTAGTCTGTTGGCATTTTTTTTTTCCAAGAAATTTTTAAAGTTTTTTTTAAGATGTAATTTTTTTTTTAGATTTTGTGAAATTTAAAAACCCTAAATCTAAAAATGATCAAAATTCAAAAAAAGGAAAAAAGACAGCAGGTTGTTTTGATAATTTTACAGAAGCACTTAGTTGTCACGTTCAAACAAAAAAAAAACTTTTTAAGTTTTTTTTATCAAAATTTGAAAATATGGAAATTTTATGCTTTGAAAACAGTATAACTTAAAAAAAACTTAGAAAATTTTCTTAAGTTTATTTCATCCAATTTTTTTACTGTCTCGACAGATTTCTCTGCTGATTTCACCTAAAATCAGCAGATTTCTCTTATGACTCAAAATGGGTGTATTTTCAGCAGATTTTTCTGCTGAATGGACAGAGATTTATTTTAAATGTACATTTTAAAGTATGTTAACATATAATGTATGTAATTGTTAATTTTCCTTTGTTTGAGTTTGACATAAAGTATGAAGCAAACAAAATAATATGAAAAGCAATCATTGATACTCATAAATGGTTCTTTCGAATGCCAAGTGATGTCAATTGTTTTAATGTTGCCATTGTGTCTGTCAAATGCCATTGCATATTAGGGTGGCTGTGGGAAAATAGGGTAACAGGACATAATCCCCTCAATATTCCTATAAATCTGGAAATTATGTCCAATTTTATTGGGATAATGTCCAAATTATTTTCGGTCATATTTTCAGTTCCCACTACCTTTATGGGAGTTATGACCGAATTAATTTCGGTCATAATCCCCATAACAGAAATGGGGATTATGTCCGTGGGGATTATGCCATGTCACCGGAAAATAGGTACTACACATTTTTTATAAAAATAAGAACAAAAAAAAATTTAACTAGAAAATGGGAACAAATGTATTACAATTTAGTTCAGAGTTAATTTTATTCTAATTTAGTTCATTTGATTCTAATTTCGTTCATTTTATTTACAATTTAGTTCATGTTGGACTTTTTATTTACCAGTTGACGTACATTTTTAAAATCTCAAGAATGCCAAATTTTAGATCTAATATTGGGGCCCAAAGGGGTACCAGATGTAAACATCTAGGCTTTTCCATATTTTTCTTGAAGTAATTTCTTTTAAAACTTGTATCAAAATTTCGTTTGGCTCTATCTCGCTTAGTTTTCCGAAATTTCACATTTTTATTGTTTTTACTGTTAGTACTACTTGAGCTCAACCTCTCATTCGATTTGTTATAATGGTTTAAGTTGACAAATGAAAATTTAATTTCTAAAAATTATAGACATTTCTAGGTATTTATCATACCGGTTTCAAGCACTCCAGTTAGTGTTATCATCAGTAGGATTTTAAACATGGGTTTGTCCTGTTAACAGAAAATAGTTTTTTTTTTTTTATTTATATGATTTTTTTTTTTATTTTATTAAGAATTACCATATAATTACAAATCATATACTAATTTTACCTAACCGAGAACTGGTAGTAATGACCTTCGTCTCGTTGTAGCGAAACAGACCAAGGCCTCTGGTGGGAATCGAACCCACGACCCCCAGACTCATAGGCTAGCACGCTACCAACTAGCCTACTGTGGCGCCTTGATTTTTTTTTTATTTTGTCAATTTTATACCATTAACAAGGGTCGAAGTGACGGCCTTTAGGGCTAGATCACCCCTTGAATAAAAAAAAATAATACCATTAACAATACAAACTGATCGGCACCTTGGGCGATACAACCACCACCGTTTTATGTTCTATTACTGCTGTGTTTACATATTTATAGTTCCTACAGAATAAATTTTTACAGTTTCGATCACAGTAATACTAATAAAAACATTTTTAATGTATTTTGGACGATTTTTTCCCCACATTTTCGTTATTTCTTTAATTTTCTAAAACTTATTTAAAAAATACCTCCTTCAAATACGAAGCACCCTAATACACTTGCACATATAATTCTGGACATAAATTGATTCTTTTTTTTTTTTTTTTTTGTTAATGTTTTTTATAGTTATAGAACATGCTCTTTTAAATACTGTAATTTGTACCCAGAATAACAATTATAATATTATGGGGTTTTTACAATAAGTCATACTAATGGTGCAACGAAATACCAACAATTTGAATTAAAAAAAATCTAAAATCTTAATGTCCTTGTTGTTTTTAACATTGTAATTTTAATACACTTGTAAAGTAAAAACCCTCAATATTTTCCGTTTCAGAAAATTGTTGGAAATTCAAGTGTTGCATAAAATGCATTTTAGTTTTTCAACACGTCATTTATGGAATGTTAATGATGGTTATGGCATTCTGAAACGAACGACAATATACATCCATCCATTAATAATATGTAAACAAATTTTTCTAACTTTGTTCAAAACAAATAAAAATGGTTAATTCGATGTGGCCGAATCCATGAATACCCTCTACAATGTATTATGTACTACTATTGTTGGCCAAAATTTGTGGTTTTATTTTTCTAGAACACTTACTAGCTAAAATTAGCATAATCTGGTTATGTGGAAACATAACCCTGATCCTAATCAATGTTTATGAATTGGTCTGTTAACGAAATTTTGCTATAAACTTTTTGTAGGATTATCTAAAGTAACATTTTTTATACCCGAGTAAACAAGTTTTTATATAATTATATATAATTTGATAAAATTATATTAAATTATATATAATTATATAAAATTATATATAAAGGTTAAATTCTTCAAAAGTTGGATAAAATTGTATAAAATTATATATAATTATATATAATTTTATATAATTTTATCCAACTTTTTGCAGAATTTAACCTTTATATATAATTTGATATAATTTTATCAAATTATATATAATTATATAAAAAACTTTTTTAATCCGGTAGCCACCAATTTTGTTTTCTTTTTTGCATTAAAGACTTTTTATACCTTACACCACTTTGTGGTAATGACATTGTGCTGATGTTTGTAATTACCCGATATATTGCTTTTAGATCCACTTTCAAGTATACTAATCGACTCAGAATAACTTTTTAAGTCATTCTAGCAATGTCCGCCCGTACGTCTGTCCGTCCGTCCATATAAACGTTGTAAACACGATACGGGTCGCAATTATGAATCGATTTGACTGAAATTTGAAACTTATGCTTCGATTGGCCTAAGGATGAAGCCTATTGAAATTGGTCCATGTTTAGACCTAGCCCCCACACAAATGTCCAATTTAATTTTGGCTCAAACGACCCTAATAACCGTACACGCAACAAAAAAAACTTTGTCAAATAACTAGGAAAAGTCTCGTAATTCCATTTAATCAATATTTGACAGTTTTCCTTGTTTCTTAACAAATCCAAATTTACATTTTTTTTTTGTAATTTTACATTTTTTTTTGTAATTTTACAAATTTTCAAGATAATTTTACAAAAAAAAGTCTAGTAAATTAATGAGAATTTCTTATAATTTTAATTGGGCCAAAAAACTGTAAATTTATAATTTTATTGGTAAAAAGCTTGTAAAATTACAAAATTATTGGTAACAAGCTTGTAAAATTACTAGGAATTCTCGTAAAATAGGAGGTAGCAAAAAATCTAGTATAATTACGAAACCTCTTTGTAAATTTTTTCGTCTCAAAAAAATTGTAAGTTTACAATTTTATTGGTAAAAACCTTGTAAAATTACAAAATTAATGGTAAAAATCTTGCTAAATTACTAGGAATTTTTGTCAAATAGGAGGTATGGTAGCAAACAAAAGTTACAAGTTTTTCTTGTAACTTTACAAGGTTTTTTTTTGAGTGTACTATGTATTTTATTTTGTATTCAATAATAACCAAATCGAAACCGAATTTTAAAGGAATCGGACAAGTTCTTCTTGTAGCCCCAAAAAAAGCCACCTTCCCAATATTTACATAAATTTCTAAAATTTTATGAGAACAAAAAATATTTTATTTCAATTTTGTTTGTGTGTTTTAACGCATACTTAAATAACCTAATCAAATCAAATTATAATCGGACAATTTTTGGACTAGACCCCATATGAAAATTCCTCCCGATATTTAGTTAAGCGGTTTATTGGGAACATTAACTCAAATATTGTTTGTGAGTGTTTTTTACACTTTTAAAGATTTGACAAAATATAGATCCAATCGATCAATGTTTGAACTTGGGACCCGTTTTCCGGGAAAAACAGGTGTAGGGTATTATATGGTCGGTCTTGACCGACTACAATTTTCTTACTTGTTTCAAAATGTTTTCATAAAAATTTACATTGGTCTCCTGGAACGGACCAGGAACACTACTACGCCCACTTATGGTAAAAATCTTAAAAGTAAAAAAAATCTATAAACTACTCATCCGATTTTAAAAATGGTTTTACTAATACTATTAAGAATGGTCCTTCAGGGAGGACATATGCTAGGTGTCGTCGACCACGCCCAGTGGGCTCAGACAATTTTGGACAAAAAATCTTAAATTGAAAACTTAAAAAATTAAAAATCTCCGAACTACTCATACGATTTCAAAAATGTTTTCACTAATTTTAATAATGGGTCTTTAGGTTTCTTCAACCACGCTCACGTCTATACCCACTTTTGGTAAAAAAACATAATGTGCTCGATTCTGGAATACGTTTTCACCATTCACATAATTTTTAAAAATTTGATATTCTCTCAAGTTTTAAGATTTTTGAATTTGTTCTTGTAATTATTAAAGATATTAACTAGATTATTAATTGATACAAGAAAAAATTTTAAAATCTTAAAATTCGAAAAAAATTTCAAATTTTTAAAATTGGGTGAATGGTGAAGTCGTATTCGAGAATCGAGCACAATATGTTAAAATCTCAGAATATTTTTTTCCGATTTTAAAAATGTTTTTACCAATATTTAGAATGGTTCTATACGGTAGACATAGGCTACGTTTACTTGACCACCCTCATTTTTGATATTAGATATAAATAGAAACTAATAAATAATTGAAAAAAAAATTGTTCTGCCTGAGCTGAGAATCGAACCCATGGGTTCTGCCTGTAGGCTTGAAATAATACTGAAAACGAAATATAATAGAACGGGGACCAAAATGGAATGAAACAGGAAACAAAATGAAAGGCTTTTTTTAAATTTTTTTAACTTAAATTTTTTTAATTTTATATTTTTTCCACTTTATAAGATTTCCACTCTTTTGAGTAAGTTTATTCAAGCTCGATGTCATTTTTGTTAGCTTATTACACGATATTCTTATAGAATAATTGTCAAGAAAATTATTTTTCTGCTTTTAATTTATTTATGTAGGTTATTTTTTTACAAGACTTATGCGACACGAGTTTCGATCTCGTCAAGATCTTATAAAGACTATTTAGAAAAATATAAAAACCGAATACTACAAGTAGCATAGGGAATTTTAATGACAATTGCTGTTGCCGTGTAAAAATCGATTAGATATGATGGAATCTGTTTAGATCTGATTATATCAATTGCATCTGAGCAGATCTATTATATCCTTTATTTATTTTGATCTCGAAATTGGGGACAAATCTCGGATATAATAGATCTGGTCAGATATTTTTGGATCAGCCAGATATAATCAATTTTTACATGGGTTGGACAAAATGTTTAAACATATTTTAATCTACACTCAATGAGCTTTAGAAGAAGAACAATTGTTTACACTCTTACAATTAGTTTGATTCAATTGTCAAACAACCAACAAAAATTTTAAAACAGATGCATATAAAAATTCCAATGCGTAATATTATGGTCTATGTGTTTTAGCAAATCTCAAAAATCCAAATATGGGATACTCCCCTTTAGGCTGGCCAGCTTTTTGTTCAAATTCTGATTAATATTTTTTTGTAAAAAAACTTTTTTATTCGACCTATAAATTATTATGTGTTGAGTAGGTTTATTCTAGCTCGAGTATTTTCCACTCATTATACCCTCCACTCTAGTTATGGAGGGTATATATAAGTTTGTCATTCCATTTGTAACACATCGAAATATTGGTCTAGGACCCCATAAAGTATATATATTCATGATCCTCGATCGATTTTAAGTCGATCTAGCTATGTCCGTCCGTCTGTCTGTCTGTCCGTAGAAAACACGCTAACTTTTGAAAGACTTTACAGAGGCTACTGAAGTTTGGCGTATATGTTGGTCATTTACGTGGTCAGGTTGGTATTGCAATCCAGCCAAATCGGTCCAGTGGTTCAAAAGTTATGAGCAAAAGAGTAAATTTCGGCAAGGGGTTTTCGCGAATTTACGAGATAAAAAACAAGGTAACTTCCGAAAGACAATAGTGAGACTGCTGAAACGTGGCATGTATCTTTGCCGTTCCCCAGGTCTGTTTGGTATTGAATTTCAGCTCAATCGGTCCAGTGGTTAAAAAATTATAAGCAAAAACCCGAATTTCAGATTGGGTTCATCTAAAATGCCACGTGGTCAACAAGTTTAAAAAGCATTGGTGGTAACTTAGCAATGCTTTTCAAACTTGTTTAGTTTTTAAGCAACGCTTTTTAAACTTGTTCAGTTTTAAAAGCATTGGGTACTTAAAAATTACACTCGAAAAAAATTTTACACTCAAAAAAAATTTTACACTCAAAAAAAAATTTGGGTTTTTTTTTACAAAAATGCCAATATTTTGTGTACATACGTACGTCGATTCCTACAGAAATATTTTTACAGTAAAAAAAACATTACAATCGAAAAAAGTTTTACACTAAAAAAACAAAAAGCAATTTTTATTTTTTTTTAAATGACATAAAAAAAGGTTTTTACTCAAAATAAAATATTTCTAATCAAAATTGTTTTTTTTTTTCAAGTTAAAAAATGTGCTATCCTTTAAAAAAGGCATTGTGGAGGGTATTCATTAGACCACCCAAATTTGCAAAAGTTTTTTTTTGTTTGCTCCACCGGCAGTTTCTGATAGATTGGCCATAAAAAATAATATCTGTGCATGAACTGGATCTATCGGTTGCATACAGGCCAGTCGATTTGAACTTTTGACCCTAAAAGTGACCGAAAAACACTACAATGCTTTTAAGTGCCATAATTCTTAAAATATGCGTTTTTCCAAAAAATGCTATATAAGTTTTATTATTTATTATTTGCCGAGCAATGGCAAATAAATAGTGTCCGACCGAACAGTTCGGCCAAAAAACGTAATTTAATCAAAAATTTGGTATTTGGGAGTACTTTTAACAACTTTTTTTATATGGGGTAGAATTGTTGAGGCGATTGAAGACTATTCTGAGTGTAAAATTTAAGAACGAGTACGAAGTTAAGGCACAATTTTGAAGTTCGGTAACCGAACTTTTTTCAATTTGGCCGAACGTTCGGTTACCGAACATCTAGATTGGTGCTTAACTTCGTCGTCGCCATTAAATTTGAAAGCCAGAATAGTCTCCTATCGCCTAAACAAACAAACGGCCATCTGAAAAAGCTGTTAAAAATGCTTGCAAATATTAATTTTTGGCCAATACCATTTTTTGGCCGAACTGTTCGGTCGGACACTACAAATAAAATGTTCGATAGTTTCCAACTCCTCTTCATCCATGCAACTTCGGCAAAAGTCATTCGACGTGCTTCCCTATACGACAGTGTCCGGTAATTATAGAAATTACCGTCGCGATCTCTCCTCTTGGAAGCGATATCAGCTGACTTGTGCGTCCCTGATTAAGAGAAGGTCAAATCAGTCGTGTTGTCTCACACGTCCATCCATTTGCCCATCTTTGATTAGTCTGCGTCGCAGACGTGCGGCAGTTAAGGGCAGATATTGTTTTCAGAAACATTGAATCCAGGGACTTTACCGCGGCTTGGCTGTCAGTATAGATGTTGACTGCGGTTTTAGACAAGACATTGCAGCTCAACCAGTCAGCAACTTCCTTTATTGCCAGCATCTCTGCCTGGTAAACACTGCAATCTTCGAGTCAGGCTCAATCCAAGCTCTTCCGAATAAACTCCAAAGCCCACTTGTTCGTGCAGCCTCGATCCATCTGTGTAAAAATTTATGGTGGCTCCACTACCCGGAATGTCCCCCATCCAAGACTCCCTGGTTGGTATCATAGTGGTAAAGTGTCGCTCAAAGAGGTTCAAAGAGGGAGCACAGTCCACATTTTGTGGTATTGTTATCTTCTTCAAGATCGCGCTATGGCCACAATCCCTGCTCCTCCATTGCAGCGTGCTAAGTATTAAGTCGAATTGCCGACGCAGCCGCATACTGCCTACCCAATATGTCCAATGGTATCAGGTGAAGGAGGATTTCTAATGCAGCCGTAGGTGTAGTACGAAGAGCACCAGTGATGCACATCGACGCCATTATCTGTACCTTCGTGATAAAGACACAGTTCGCTCTTGTTTCCAAAGCAGGCCATCAGAGAATGATTCCATACAGCAAAATTGGACGAACCACTGCTGTATAGATCCAGAAAACGACTTGAGGGCTAACACCCCATCGTTTTCCAATTGCCCTTTTACAGGAATATAAAGCAATCGTTGCTTTTCTCACCCGTTCCTCAATGTTACGCCTGAAATTCAACTTCCTATCTAGAAATACTTCAAGATACTTGGCCCCATCTGAGAAGGTGATTTCAGTGCCGTCCAGAGAAATAGGATCAAAAGCAGGAATCTTATTTTTCCTTGTAAACAAAACAAGCTCTGTTTTACTTGGTTGGATTAACTCCTAGACCACAGTCTATTGCCCATTTAGACAGATCTTTAAGAGAACCCTGAAGAATGTCCCTCAATGTTGGCAGATCCTTCCCCTTTACCGCTATCGCGACATCGTCAGCATATGCGACAACATGACAACCACGTGCTTCTAGAGATAGCAGCATTGAATTCAGTGCCAGGTTCCAAAGAAGCGGCGAAAGAATACCTCCTTGTGGTGTGCCCCTATTGACAAATCGAGATATGACGGACGTTCCCAATTCAGACGTTATACGTCTATTGACAAGTAGGTTTTCAACCATTAAAGCGATCCCACGCTTTACTCCCAGACCAGACAATGCCAAAATTATCAAGTCTGGAATGACATTATTATCACGTAGATTAGTTTAAAAAAAATAGAGTGTCAAAATATTTTATACTCCCCAGCCTCATCGAAAGTTGACCCATTTTTAACACAAATTTCAACTTTACCCCTGGGGAAAAATGTACGCCTTTGTTAGACCTACCAAAGCAAACATACATTATTCAATATGTACGTAGCCCACAACATGAATTGCTAACAATCCCCGCCTTTAATATAGGCGTGGCAGCAAAAATTGCAAAAAATCTGATTTTTGGAAATTATAAACAAACAAATTGGGAATTGGGGCATTCCTTTTATCAAATCTTTATATTTTGTGTTAACATTTGCTATAGTAAGACCTTAGAAGTGGAGAAAGGGGGTAGGTATGGTCTGAAAAAATGTTGGGAGAAAAAATTAAAGGGGGTCGGTCACAAATTTTACCCCTTTAGGGGGAACCATGTGAGCGCTATGAGCTGATGTCCTAAAAAACAAAATGTTTAATAAAATAAATGGGTCCCACCTTAAGGATTATGTGTGTTATTGAGGGTATGTGTGTTATGAGAAAATGTTGGTATTGAAAAAATATTGGAGGTCGATCATTCATTAGACCAGTCGGGGCAACCCTGGCGCAGTAAGAGCAGTAGTAGAAAATTTCGCAAAAATTCCATTTTGAATGGGAAGTGGATACAGGGTATAGGTTTTTTCAGAAAAAAATTTGCTGTTTAAAAACTAATGGGGATGGTCTTACATTGCACCCATCTAGGAGCGACTCCTAGAGGGGTCACTCCCCTTTAAAGATAAGATTGTTAAAGATAAGGAGTAGGTTTGTTTAGAAGAAATGCTGGTGTAAAAATGTATGGGAGTCGGTCTTACACTGCAACCCTCTAGTTGTAGAGTGGCATTTTTTCTTCAACATTTGATTTTCCCAAGTGTCCGGGCAATTTTTTATTCTAGTGGACCTAATACCACATGTACAAATTTGAGGACAATCGGATTAAATTAACCCGTGGCGCCCGGCGGTCAAAGTTATAGATTTAAAAAAAAAAATTAAAAAAAAAAACCATATCTTGCGATACATCAAACTAATTAATTTTGATGCGCTGAACACGAATATCAAAGAATTTTTCAAATCGGTTAAATGGTTTTCGAGATATCGTTATTTGAAATTTGCGAAAAATGGTGGTGTTTTCCTACGTTCTAGAATTTTTTTTTAAAAAAAGCTTAAAATTTCTTAACGTTAACTCTTTGAAAGGCTTAAAACAATCTTTCATTTAAGATTGATTTGAGGCAAATCCGACCATTTAACCAGTGGCGCCCTTTGATCAAAGTTTATCTTTTTTACAAAATTTTCACCAAAAACTTTTAACTTTGATCATAGGACGCCATGGGTTAAAATGATCTGATTTGGCTCAAATTAAGTTTAAATGAAAGCTTGTCTCCAGCTCTATAAAAAAGTTAACGGAATTAAAATTTTAAGATTTTTTTAAAAAAAATTCTTGAACATTGGAAAAAACCGCCATTTTGTGAAATTTTTTGACAATTTTTAAATAGCGATAACTCAAAAACCGTTACACAGTTGGTTGAAACATATGTAAACTGGGGATTAATTCAGAAAAGCCCTTTATTATTAATATTTAAATATTTTTAGACTAACTATACATCATTTAGTAAAAAAAATGTTTTACAGAAAAAAAAATTATAGAAAATATTTTTTTATTAAAAAAGAAGATATAACCTTTTTTATTAAAATTGGCTCCTACCGCTCTAACTGCTCCAATAATGCCCCAAGAGATGTCAAATGTGTGACCGGCTCAAAATATATTTTCAATCCCAACATTTTCTTAGAATACACCTACCCTCTATCTTTAACCCTTAAGATGGTCCCCATACAATTGGTTTTTATTTTTTTTAAATAAATTTTATGAAATCAGCTCCTACCGCTCCCAGGGTGCGTCTTAGAGTATTAATCAATAATACCGACCCCCATTAATTTTAACCTCCCAACATTTTTTTGGAATATACTTATACCGTATCTCCACTCGATAATGGGGCTCCCATACAAAATGCCATTTTTAAAAAATCTGCTCCTACAGCTCTAACTGCTCCAAGAGTGCCCCTAGAAATGCAAATGTGTGACCGACCCCCAATATTTTTTCAACCCCAACATTTTTTTAGAATATACCTACCGTCTATCTTTAACCCTTAAGGTGGTCCTCATACAATTTATTTTTATTTTTTATAAATTTGTTTTATGAAATTAGCTCCTACCGCTCCCATGGTGTATCTTAGAGTGGTTTCCACTAAGGCCGACCCCCATTTATTTTTACCCCCCAACATTTTTTGGAACATACTTACACCGTATCTCCACTCAATAATGGGGCTCCCATACAAAATATCATTTTTATAAAATCTGCTCATACAGCTCTAATTGCCCCAAGGGTGCCCCTAGAGACGTCGAATGTGTGACCGACCCCCAATATGTTTTTAACCCAAACATTTTCTTAGAATATACCTACCCTGTACATTTAACCCTTAAGGTGGTCCCCATATATTTTTTTTTTGAATAAAATCTGTTGCTGCCGCTCCATGCTAGCTCCTCGAGGGTGAAATGTGAGATCAACTATCATTATTTCCCCCCCCCCCCAACTTTTTTTTTCAACCATAATGCCCTCTTTCATATGTTTTTCAACTTTTTTTTAGCAACTGGAATTCTTTCACAAAAATTTTAATAAGTAAAAAAACGCGGTGCCTCTGCAAAAGTTTGGTGTGGAATATATAAGCTAAAATACTATATTAAAATATCACTTAATAAAATTTGCTGGATCGCAACAAGAAATTTGTTAAAACTCTGTGTATATATCGAAAATACCCCAAATATGAAGCACTTTTTAAAAAAATATTAAAAATATTTGCAAAACATTGATCTAAAAAACATTAATGCAATTATGTAGCCAAATACCTGAAGTTGATGGCTCCATTTTAATAAAATTACTTTTAGAACGCTTAATAAGAATTATCAGCACACAAAATATCTCAATTTTCAGTTTTAGGCACGGCACGAAAAATTTTGAAAAATTATTTGGCTTTGACAGCTCACAGTCGATAGAGTAATTTACTCAAAACAAAAAATTTTGGCAAATAGTGATGTAGAATTTAATTACCTTTCACCCAGTACCACACACGAATGTGTAGGATAAAGTTCAGCTGTTGAATTAATCCTTACTTTTGGTACATTTCAACCCTCTGTGCGTTAGACCGATTTAAGAAATTTTTTGATATTTGTGTCCAGTATGCCAAAATTATTAAAAATAATGTGTCGCGAGACATATTTTTTTTTATTATTTATTTTTTAAAAATCTAAAGTTTTGGTGGAAATTTTCCAAAAATGTAAATCTTTGATTGAAGGGCGCCGCGGGTTAAAATGATCAGATATGGTTCAAATTAATTTTTAATAAAATATTGTGTCAAGCTCTTTGAAAGGGTTAAGGGTAAGAAATTTTGAGATTTTTTTTTCTTTAATTTCTAGAACATAGGAAAAAAACCGTAATTTTTTTACAATTTCAAAAAGCGATATCTCGAAAACCGTTTGACTGATTTTAAATTTTTTTTGATATTTGTGTTCAGCGCATCAAAGTTAATAAGTATGATGTGTCGCAAGATATAGTTTTTTTTTTATTTTTTTCTCTAAAAATTTTCAAAAATCCAAAACTTTGATCGCCGGGGGCCACGGGTTAATTTAATCCTATTGACCTTAAATTTGTACCACATAAGTTTTAGGCCTAGAAGAATAAAAATTTGCCCTGACGTTCAAAATCGGAAGAAAAACTTTTTTTCCATACAACAAAATGCCAGTCTACTCTAGAAGTGATTAGAAATCTTTTGGTATCGGTCCATATCTTTGGTTCGTTCTTTGAGGTTTACCAAAATGATTTTGTTTGGATTAATAAGCTTATAAAGAAAAATAAAATATAAAAAAAAAATCTAAAATTTTTTTCATTGTGTAAATTTTTCTTTTAAACCCAGACTTAAATCTCAAAAAAAGATATGGAGTGATTTCAAGAAGATTTTGCAGTTTCCCGCGTAGCGTTTCCAATTAGAGAAAAATGTGTACAAACGGCACATACTACTTCACATCCAAATTGTATAAATGAAAATTTTTTTGGGCGTTACGCTTAACGCGACGTAATTTAAATCTGGTTCGACGCAAAATTTGTAACAAATTTCTAGTTAAGGCCCTCTTACTTGCCCTCTTTGATGACTCTTATAAGAATTATAGAACAATTGTTCAAACAAAATTTACACAAGGTTGAATTTACTTTAAACCAATGGTTCCCAACCTGTCTTGCAACATGCCCCACTTTAAATTTAAAAAAAACTACAATGTCCCCACTACATATAAGAAAAATTTGAAATTTTTTAAGCAAACTTTTCTTGAATCATCGTTTAAGCAAAGTTTTTAGAAAAACTTATCAATCCACTAAATAATTTAACTAAAATAATATTTTTTAGTTTAATTAACAAAAAAAAAATGCCCCCTGAAGCATTGAAACTGCCCCTCAGTGGGGCGAGAATCAAAGGTTGGGAACCATTTGCTTTAAACTAAAGTAGTTTTTCTTTACTTTTTTTCATCTCCAGCATGTTGGTAATTGCTCAAGGATTTAATGACACAAAAAAACAAAAACTTTTTTCATTAGGCTTATAACAGTTTAAAAAAAAAAAAAAAGTTTAAGCAATTTTCCGTATCGTTTGCCCAAATGCGTCACCACATTTAAACTTTTAAGCTTTAGTTTTTTTATACCCTACACCACTTTTTGGTATTTGTGCTGATGTTTGTAACTACCCGAAATAATTGTCCTAGACCGACTTAGAATTACTTTTTGATTCGTATTAGCGATGTCCGCGCGCTTGTACATGTAACCTTCGTCGCTATTTTTACTCGATTTGTCTGAAAATTGAAATTTAATCTTCTTTTGCCTGAAGGTAAATCGCTATTTGAATTGGAAAAAATCGGTTCATGTTTAGATCTAGACTATAAGTCCCCATTCTAAATTTGAAAGGAATCGGACCAGTTCTACT
Organism: Pegoplata infirma; assembly: GCA_963921195.1. Lineage (NCBI taxonomy): Eukaryota > Metazoa > Arthropoda > Insecta > Diptera > Anthomyiidae > Pegoplata > Pegoplata infirma. The sequence continues at coordinate 134,044,377 of OY992540.1, read as the reverse complement.
TGTAGCCCCCATACAAACTTTCCTCTCTCTCGATATTCACATAAATCTCTAAATTTTCATGAAAATAGAAAATATTTTATTAAAATTTTGTGTGTGTGTGTTAAACGCGTACTTTAGTAACCTAGTCGAATCTGATTATAAACAGATCATTTTTGGGGGTCAAACCATATGAAAATTTCGACCGACATTCAGGTAAAGCGGTTTATTTTAGTAACCTAATCGAATCTGATTATAAACAGATAATTTTTGGGGTATAACCATATGAAAATTTCGACCGACATTCTGATAAAGCGGTTTATTGACAACAACAAATTTTGTTTGTGAGTATTTGCTACACTTATTAAAGATTTTACAAAAAATAGACGCAATCGGTCCATGTTTGGACTAGAGATCTATTTTCTGGGAAACAATGGTGTAGGGTATTATATGGCCGGTCTTGACCGACTATAACTTTTCACTATTTTTTTTTTAATTTTTTTTCCATTCTAAATTTTCTATTTGAACATTTGTTGCATTTATTCCCAATTGACACTCATTTATGTGAAAACTAAAGTGAAATGACAAACGTCAGTGTTAAATATAAAATTGTATATAGTTGGTATAACAAGTGTAATTAACCTTCTACTATGCGGTTGGATTTTAGCAAACTATTGTCTTACTTTGCACTTGATGACTTTTTAAAGCCTTTTTTTATGGTTAAATGACAGCTGTTGATTGACAAACAATTGGCATCGTTTTGCACTTTGTTTTTCTCTTTTTTTTGTGAATATTTAATGGGGTGATTTTATTCGAAACGGATAAGTGTAAATGTGTCAATTCTCAATTATTCATACAATTTAATATTGTATTATTGCTAGTTATAGCTGCTGCTACTGCCATTTGTGCTACTTTGTATTTTTCTGCATAAAATTTATTTATTTTTTTTAAGAATATTCTTGTTTTTATATTTTGTATTTGAATAAATTAAAATATTAAAGTCAATTTACTATGGGCCAAAAGTTGTATTTGTGGAAATCCATGGGAAATTTAACTGACGGATCACCGGTTTTGTTAATTTTTGGTTATTTGATACACAAAAAAAAAAACTGGTAAAACGCCTGGTAAAATTCCTTGTAATCCCATTCTACCAATATTTAACAATATTCCTTGATTTTTAACAAAAAATCTTGTACTTTGCTCAAACGAGAACTACAGTTTTATTGGTAATTTTACAAATTTAATTAAAAACTGATATTTTGCAACTAAGTTTTTATTACGAGGATTCTAGTTGATTTACAAAAAAAAAACTGTTATTTTACAAAAATTATGTTATACGAGGATTTATGTTGTTTAACAAAAAAAAAAAAATATTTTTTTTTTAATTTTCTTAGTCCCCACTGTGGGCCAGGATTTCCATTTTTTGGCCAATAGGTCTGTAAGGCAACACATATTTCAAAATACTTTTTCGGAATGTCGACATCTTGAATTTTGTCCATCTTTAATATCTTTTTATTGTAGCTTAAAGTTTCTTTTTTGCATGAGGTTAAAGTCAAAGTTTGAGTTTTTTTTATATTTTTTGTTTATGAAACAAATAATTTTTTTTGTACTTCTACACAATATTTTTTAAAATTTTTGGCGAAGTTCTCCTAAAGACATACCTGTTTGTTCAACACATGAGATAAACTGCCAAAAATTAAGCTATAGGCATATTTATTTTAAATAAATTATGGAAATTCATATTTTTGTTGAAATCCGCCTTTTTCAACACCAAAGTCCAAAAAAGTCCAAGCGATATTGACAAACCTCGAATTACGATCTGTTTCTGACAATGTATTATGTTCACATTTTTGCGACCTGTGCGACCGTTCATAAACTTTTGATCTAGAGGCAATAAACCAAAATATGACGTTTAGAAATGCCCTAAAATGGAACTTCAACAATTTTTTGATATTTTTGTTTCTATTGATGTCTAATAAAAAATGTCCCACTTTGACAACATTGGCGTGATAACTGGAGATGGGCACGTGAGTGAACTTTGGCTCACGTTGACTCACGCTCACGCAAAAAAAAAAACATAATTTACTCAATAGTTTTTTTCTCACACTTACTCACAATTTACGTGAGTAAACAAAAACCACTCACGTGTGACTTACGCTCACTCGTAAGTCACGCTAAGCATTTAAAACACGAAAAAAAATTGTAAAAACTGAATCAATACAAATAAATAAGTTTGACTCACGCAAAGAAATTGCACTCACTACGAATCACTCACACAAAAAATTGTCTCACTCAATTATCACTCACGAACAAAAAATTTTAATGACGCTCACTTTCGATCACTCGTAATTCACGTGTCCATATCTAGTGCTAAACATTAAAGCTGGTAACGCATTTAAGCGGGCATATTTTGGCACAAGAATTTTTAATATTTTTTACGAAATTGTAAGCTTGTAGCATTATTTGTACATTTAGGATGGCAAACGCTTATTGGAAATAAAAAAGCTCTCTCTTAAATAAGCCACTGAGTATATGAACTTTTTGACGCATTTAAAAGACAAATATTTTATTAAAATCTTCTGATAAAAGCAAAAAGAGGGATTTATAAAAACTTAAAAATGTAAACATTGTCCTTTTTTTAAAAGCTATGTCCTAAATTTTGGATCCGCCATTTTGATTTCAAAAAATCTGAGTTCGTATTCGTGTTGCGCGATCATTTCTAGTGATATTTTGAAACATTAATCAATAATTTAAATATCTTGTCCGCCATATTGGATCCGCTGTTTTGAATATTTGATTCTAAAATCAGATTTGACATTCCAAATACCATCAAAATCAGACAACATAGAAAAAAACTTTATATTTTATTTGACGCCATATTGGATCCGCCATTTTGAATTTAAAAAATCGGAGCTCATATTCTTAATTACTGACCCTAAATACATAAAAATTACTAATTTATGTATAATTAGCTAAGAATTACAAAAGCATATTTGCCGTATTGAATCCGCCATTTTGAATTTCAAATCTTTAGTTCCAAAATCAATTTTAACATCCGAAAATCCATTAAAATCGAAGTTTTTGGCCAAAAGGGACAACACATAAAAAATTTAAAATTTAAATTTGTCGCCATATTGGATCCGCCATTTTGAATTCTTAAAGTCTGAGCTCATATTCATTATTAACGACCCCAAATACATCGATATTGATTATATTAAACACAATAAACAAAGAATTAAAAAATCATGTCCGCCATTTTGGATCCGCCATTTTGAATTTTGAATTTTTTTTTCCAGAATCGTGATCAGCGATCCTTTAACACCCAATTCAATACTTTTTTGACATATAGGTTAAGCGGTCTATTTATGGCCAACATTCCGGGATGCTGGCCCACAGTGGTCCCAGACGATTTTTTTTTATTGAAAAATATTTAACAAAACAGTTGACATAATTTTGAAAAATTTATTACGAGGATTCTAGTTAATTTACAAAAAAAAAACAGTTATTTTTTTAACAAAAAATTTTTTTTAGCCCCTAACACATTTTTTTGCGTTTTAGAATAAAGAATTACACCGCTATACAAATCTGAGGTTTGTCGCTGCGTTTTGAATGAAGCCAAAAAAAGTTTATAGGTTTTGGTTTCCCGATTCCAAAACGGGCACTCAAATTTTTCTATCACGTCACAATTTTGAGAAAATCGCGGTTAAAGTGTCAAAAAATTCTCATTTTTTACCATTTTTTGAGCGCCTATAAGATAAAATCCTGACATGCGAATGACTTGATATCAAGCTCATTCGAAAGTGTGTAATTTTCTCTTTAAGATAAAATCATATTTCGTTGGAATTTAATTTTTTATAATGGTGAAAAAATCATTAGCCACAAGTGCTTTAAATTTAATATTTACGTGTGTATTTGTAAGGAAATTTGTTAAAAAAACACTGTGTAAATAAACTAAATATTAAAAAAATGGAAGGTTCTTAGTTAATGATTTCATTACCATTTAAGAAAATGAAATTCCAAGAGCATTTTACTGTGTCTTTTTGAGAAAATTACATACTTTTGAATGAGCTTGATACCAAGTCAATCGCTTGTCAGGATCTTATATTATAAGTAGGGATGAGATTTTCATGCACTAACAAATTTAAAATATGCGCTTAAAATATGCGCTAAAAAATTCAAAATATGCACTAAAAAACCTAAAAATATGCACTAAAAAATTAAATTTGTGCAATAAAAATCTTGTTTTCATGCGAAAAACTTTTAAAAAATAATGCCGGGTTTCAATAGTAACATTTAAAACTTAATGTAAGCTAGATTTTTAAGAAACTAAAACAATCTAAAAAAAATTGAAATAATAATAAAAAAATTCTATTTTCAAAATAAATGTTTCAAATTTTTAACATTTTTTGAAACAAATAAATTTCAATTTGTGTTTTTGCTAATTTATGCCAAAATATGCAGAAATATGCACTTAAATTTTAGAAATATTCACAAAATATGCATTTAAAATCAAAATATACTAAAATATGCATTTTCACCAAAATATGCAAAAATGTGCAAAAACAAATCGATGCCATTTTCGCACAAATTTCTTGATTCGGAAAGATTATTGGTCGATATCGTTTTTAGACTATCTACAAAAAACATGCATTTGCATGGGAATCTCGTCCCTAATTATAAGCTTTCAAAAAGGGTCCAAAATGGCCTTTTTCGTCACTTTAACCGCGAATAACTCAAAATCCTGACGTGATAAACATATTTGGGTCGCAGATTTGGAGTCAGCGCAACAAACACTACCTAAATCAGTTACCAGAATCCAATATGCATTTTCATGTTGAGCTGTGTTATTAAAAAAGATTTAAAAAACAAAATTTCATAAAATTTTCGAAGTCCAAAATTTTTTTTTTAAATTTACCATTTTTTTAATATAAATATCCCAGCAAAACTTAGATTGCCAAATAAGGTATAGGATTGCTTATTTTATACATTGCAGCATTGATGATTTTAACAGGGGATGAGACTCAAAGTAATGCATCCACATTATGAAAAAGAATACCAGTAAGGTATAAAATAATTGATCAAATTTAGCAAAGCATACGAGTAAGGTATAAAATATAGCATACCAGAACATAATATATAAGGTGTTACGAGTAGTAAAAAAGTAGTTTTGCATTAAATTAACTCACGTGATTGTAAGTGAGTGTAAGTAGATAAAATATGCTCGTGAGTGTGTGTCATTAGAAAATTCCTGTCGTGAGCCCATCTCTAGTTTAAACTTATGCATTTTTTTATAAAATATTTATTTTTTATGTTATTGTAATGCATTATTCATCCAATTATAAATAATGCATTATTTCAAATTTTGAAATAATACATAATGTAACCAATTATAATTCATCCATGATTTAATGTTTAGAAATAATAAATATGAAATAATTTTTTTTAATAATCATGCATTACGTAACAAATTATTAGTAAAGCATCATTTTTCACTTTAAAATAATACGTTGTGGAACAAATGTTTGGTAAGACATCCTAAAATAATGCTACAAATAAGGTATATACATTACCTGGTAATGTGTTATATAATCACCACCCATTACCAAAGTTTTGCTGGGTACCACTTATCTTGTAAATTTACCAATTTTTTTATAATTTTTGTGGCTTAAAAATTATCACTACCAAAAATTGGTAAAATTTAAACAATTTTTTTGTAAATTAACAAATTTTTTTTTAATTTACATTTTTTTTGAATTTACTATTTTTTTGTAAATTTAACCCGTCCAAACTTGATACCAAAAAAATGGTATGATTTTGAAAATTTTATTGAAAAAAAATTTTAAATATATAACTTTTTCTTTCCGAGTTCATTAAGAACACCTTGCAGAAGAAAATGTGAAATACATCGGGAATTGCGGGGGGAATTTAGCGGATTTCAAGAAAATGTTGGTTTTATCAATAATTTGGCTTTATATATTAAATTTTTTTTGTCAAATTAACGGTTTTTTAGTGCCGTGGCGTTCTTTTAAATAACTGTAAATCTCTCGTAAAATCTTACAGATCTAGGACGTCTTGAACCCACATTGGCAGTGGGACAAAAATGACCCCCGCAGAAAATTTTAAGTCAGAGCTTAAATTTTGTGATATAAACAAGTATCAAATGGCTTCTATGTTTTTTCCCCCAACTATAATTTCGTATTAATATATAATATTTAAAAAAATCATTAACCCTTCTTGGTAGGTGTCATTTTTGACCCCGGGCCAATATGGGTTAAAGATATCTTAAATAGGTAAGATTTTATATATTTTTAATTGAATGGGTCAATTTCGACCCAGTTGGGGTTAAAATCGCAGAAGCCATTTTATACTTCTTTATAGCACAAAATTTAAACTCTAAACTTGAAATTTTTTTCGGGGGTCATTTTTGATCTCCAGCCAATGTGGGTTAAAGACGTCCTAGATCGGTAAGATTTCATAAAAGACTTACAGTTATCTAATAGTATAACACGACACCAAAAACCGTTAATTTTCTCAAATATATTAAGCCAAATTATTAATAAAACCAACGTTTCCTTAAAATTCGCTAACTTCCCCCCACAATTCCCAAAAAGTGACCCGACGGATATGCGTCATATTTTATATTTTTCTTCTTCAGGGTGTTCTTAATGAATGCAGAAAAAAAAATTAATTTTTTTTTAATAAAATTTTTAAATTTGAAAAAGGTGTTTTGAGAAATCCCCAAACTCATGCCATTTTTTCGGTATTAAGTTTGAACGGGTTAATGATACCGTAAAATCTTTAAATTTCGTATTTAGGTATTTACGATAAAAAAATAAATTTAATTAATTTTAATAAAAAAATTTTTTTTTTTTTTTATTGAAGACTTTTTTTTGCAAAAATCCCAATTTTGAGGCTCAAAGTGGTGACAGAAGATAAACTTCGATCGGAGTGGTATTTTGCATGTGAGTTGCCCTTAGGAGTCTGACACTTTTGGCGGGTAGTAGAATAAGATAATAGAGAAAAGCCCAAAAACGAGCCACCCTTGTGAATACTTTGCAATTAATTTCATATAGACACGGCATAGTTTTTTTTTTTGCTTAACATTTGGTTTAAAATGGCACCGATTTTTTTAAAAAATATAACACAAATTGCGCGCTGTAACATAAGTGAACTAAGCATATTTGACAGCCCAAAGCTGCCATTTATTATAAACATGTTAAACCCGTGCAACGCCGGGTACAAAACAGCTAGTAAGAATAATATTAAGTCTTTTACAAGTATCAATCGCATTTTATTTGTCTTTCTATCTGTCTTGATTTCACGTCAGTCTATATATTTGGTTGTTTGTCATATGCCTGTCTGTCCTTCCATCCACTCCTATACAATTTATTTAGATATAAAGAAAATATGTTTAAATATATTTATTAGGGCGACCCGTCAAATCTAGACTTTCACATTTCGGTTCGTAATACCTGCCGAACGATGGCGAAGTTTAAGAAAAATTAAATTTTTCCATCAAAATTTATATCCGAATTTTTTGACCAAATCCAGCTCAAAAATTATAAATTTTTGCGTACTTATGGAGAAAATATTTAATAAACTCCAAAATATAGATTTTGATCCACAGATGCTGATTTTTAAGCAAAAACTATTTTTATTAGCATATAAAAAGTGTTGAGTATATTATGTGAAAAGTATTTAAGAAATATAAAAACGCGATTTTGGTCCAAAAATGCTCATCAGCAATTTTGGTCCACGGATGCTGATCAGCATTCTGGACCAAGATCGTATTTTTACATTTTTTTTAAATATTTTTCACATATCATACTCAACATTTTTCAACTTTTAAGACGGATTTGGTTAAAAAATCGTTTTTATGTATAAAAATCTGCTTCTGTTGACCAAAATCGCTATTTTGAAATTTTTGAAATATTTTGCCCATAAAGTACGCAAAAATTTAAATTTCTGAGCCGGATTTGGTCGAAAATCGGGTTTTTTTAACCGCTGGTTGCCGACTAAAGATGACCTCGCAACAAATTTCCCCACAATCAGCTGTTTTGTGGCCATTGTTTGGCAGGTATTACGACACGAAATTCGAAAGTTTAGATTTGACGGGACGCCCTAATATTTATATTATATACATAAGCACATACACTCGTATACTGACATTCACAAATTTATTTTTTTGCAGGCAATTTCCATAATCTTGTTTACTGTTTTTGATTGTATTTTCTTGTTGTTGTCTATAAATTTGATTGTCATAACATGTTTAAAAGCAAACAAGGACCAAATGACTTTAGGTTAAATTATTATAATAATATAATTTATTTACATACACACATACATACACATATGAATATATTATTTTGTTTTGATAAGCATTTAAGAAATTTATAATATTTAACCAGACATAAAATAAATTAACTTATTTGGGTATAAGTTTATTTAGAGTTCAATGTTGAAATTAATCTTTATAAATGTTTATCTTAAAAAAATTTAGGTTATTTATTATTATTAAACATACAAAGAGTTTTGAATAAAATTTAAAATGATTAAATTGATTATATTTAGACACTAGACGGATCAATGTTGTTTGCCAAATTTAAGGAAAGAAGGAATAAGTTAATTACGTTTGGTTAGAAATGGCTGCTAATGACAGCCTGCCATTGTAATTAAGAATTAAAAATGTTTTAGGAATGTCCAGACTTTTGAGTGATCAAAAATTGAATAAGGCTGCCACATATGGTCGGGACTTATGAGTCTATTTTGATGTCTTGGAACCGTGTTCTGATGGTACCGGCGATCAGTTAAACACCATGGATGCCCAGCAAAACTTTGGTAATGGGTAGTGATTATATAACACATTACCAGGTAATGTATATACCTTATTTGTAGCATTATTTTAGGATGTCTTACCAAACATTTGTTCCACAACGTATTATTTTCAAGTGAAAAATTATGCATTACTAATAATTTGCTACGTAATGCATGATTATTGAAAAAAATGTATTTCATATTTATTATTTCTAAACATTAAATCATGGATGACTTATATTTGGTTACATTATGTATTATTTGAAAGTTTGAAATAATGCATTATTTATAATTGGATGCATAATGCATTACAATAACATAAAAAATAATTATTTTATAAAAAAATGCATAAGTTTAAACTAGAGATGGGCTCACGACAGGAAATTTCTAACGACACACACTCGCGAGCATATTTTATCAACTTACACTCACTTACAATCACGTGAGTAAATTTAATACAAAATTACTTTTTCACTACTCGTAACACCTTATATATTATCTTCTGGTATGCTATATTAGTTCATTTCTCGTAACCTATAAAATCTATATAAATAAAAATCAATTGTCGTTCGTTGGTAACAGCATCAGTTGAGAACGGCTGGACCGATTTTAACAAATTTTTTTTTGAAATGTTCGTCATAGTCCAACTTAGGTTTTTACGTAAAAAAAAATTGGCCACGCCCACTTTTACGCCCACTTTTTTTCGATTTATCTAAAATCGGAAAACGGCTGCACCGATTTGCTTATTTTTTTTTTAAATGTTCGTAGTAACGCAATAAAAGTTTTTACTGAAAGAAAAATCGACCACGGCCAATTCAAAGCCTCATTTTTAAATTTATCTAAAATCTGAGAGTGGCTGTACCGATTAGATAAATTTTTTTTTTAATGAATTTTACCCATATTCCAATTTTGGTTTTTACGAAAAAAGAAAGTGACCACGCGTACTTTGGCTAATTTTTGCTGAAAATATTCTATATAATTCAACTAAGGATAGTAAAATATCCCATGCCCACTTTTTTCTATGTACTGAAAGATCTATAACGGCTAGACCGATTTGGTTATAGTCCGCAACAGATTTTTAAGTACAGAAAAATTTTCCACGCCTACTTTTACCTTCATTCTTCTTGATACATAAATTTTAAATCATGAAATAGCTGGATCAATTTGTCTAATTTTGTTAATAATGTTCGTCATAGCCCAGCTAATGTTTTTAGGAAGAACAATTTTCCAATCCTGCTTTTGAATGGATGAACCGAGTAGGTTAAATTCAAATAAGATTTTTACGGTGAGAAAAGTTGTCCACCCACTCTTTTCTTCGATGTATATAAAATTTGCTCCATAGAAAAAATATAGAATAATAAAATATAAATAAAACTCAAATGTAGTTCGTTGGTAATCGCATTACTTGAGAACTGACCGATTTGAATAATATTTTTTTGTAAATGTTCGTCTTTTTTATGTTCGTCTAAGGATTTTTCGGAAAACAAATTCCATCCATTTTTCGCCTCTTTTTTTCGATGTATCTAAAATTGGAGAACGGCTGGATCAATATGACTAAACTTTTTTTTTTAAATGTTCGTCAAAGTCCAACTTAGGTCTAAACAGAAATAAAATTTTTTTACGCCCAATTTTATTTCGATATATCTAAAATAAAAGAACGGCAGGGCCATTTGGCCATTAGTAGTATATTTTGATGTACGTGACAGTACAACTAAGGTTTTTACGGTAAGAAAAATTGTCCACTTATTTCAATACATCTAAAATCAAAGAACAACTGGCCTGATTTGGTAAATTTTGTCTTTAATGATCATTATTGTTCAGATAAGGATTTTACGGAAATAATTATTGTCCTCCCCCACTTCAAAGCGCACATTTCTCAGTATCATTAAAATTTGCAAACTCTTGAGAACGACTGGATCGATGTGGCTAATTTTTTGGTTTTAAATGTTCGTAATAGTCCATATAATTGTTCGGAAAGAAAAATTGTCCTAGCCCACTTTTTTTCAATATATGTATATAAAATAAATTTTTATTCTAATTCGATCTATTAAAAAAAATATTTCTTAAAAGATAACCTTGGGTATTAACACATGTACAAGTTTAACTTACCATACAAATTTTTACACCCACTTTTGTCTAAATAGGTCGACTAATGGACCGGACCGATTTTTTTATGTTAATTATAGTTCTTATTAAGTTTTTAAGGAATTATAAATGAGAAAAGTGTCCCGAAAAAATGGAAAATTCGGGAAAACTAAAAAGGTTTGTTTGAACTCAAGACAATTGCTCACGATAAGAACGAAGGATTTGCTTAATTTATTTTTCTGTTGTTCGTAATGACACTAAGAAGTTTTAAATTTGTACAGTTCGCAGAGTCGAAGACATGATAACTTTTTTTAGTTCCTAAAATATAATTTGCAAAATGATTATCTGCCTAATCCGGTCTTTAAAACCACGCCCACAAATTTTTCTGCGTCAAGAAATTCATTACTTTTTTGCAGGCCTGTGTATTTGAAGCGAGTCAAAATATAACACTGATCTTACATTTGGGCCAGCAACGCGGACCGGGCCAGCTAGTATCATATATTTTACACCTTACTCGTATTCTTCGTTATAAATTTATGACTTATTTTATACCTTACCGGTATTCTTTGTGATAATGTGGATGCATTACTTTGAGTCTCATCGCCTGTTAAAATCATCAATGCAGCAATGTATAAAATAAGAGATCCTATACCTTATTTTATACCTTATTTGGTAATCTAAGTTTTGCTGGGTGGTGTTTAACTGCGTTAGATGGAGTTATTCCTAAGCCCCGAGCATTTTGTTCAAATTACTTTATTATTCCTAAGTTTCCGAAAACGCATTAAAGAGTATGTCAGTTTTTCAGTCGAACAATCCGTATGTAAAACAAACTCCCACAGGTATCTTTCCTGTCACCTGTCAAATGTTCGTAAACACTACATCCTCTTCCATATTCCCTGTTTTTCTGACTAATAAATAGAAGGCATACACTGAACTTTGGTTCAACAATGAAATCGGGGTAATTTAAGAAGAAGAAGTCCTTTGTATCAGAGGGGTAAATGACAATTAAGGGAATCACAATGGGCCTTATGGCTTCCGAGTACATTCGCCATATTGCGGAAGCCCATCCAAACTAACCTACCCTAAGCATCTTGATTGGGTGTTTTTCTCTCTTGCAAGAAATTGGTTAATGTCCAGCCAATCCCAAAAAAAGTATGAGGCTACATACCATGAAATCTACCACATCTACAAATTGCTCTACGCTCACGAAAATCAGGGAGAGCATGAGTAATTACCACCTGGTAAATTATCTGGAGTCTTACTCACTTTTGTACGATCGACAGTATGACTTTCGTAGATGCCGTTCTACTGTTCTCTCTTCTCTTCTCTCTGTTAGCGTTTCTTTTGGAACATTGCACTATAGGAAATTTGACCCCTTTTTTTGGCCAAAATTATTTACAGCCAAACGGCTGGACCGATTTGAACGATTTTTTGGATTTGACTTTTGGAAGACCCTTAAGAGGGAGGGAGTGACTCATAAAGTTTTTCATACACTCAAAAAAAAACTTTAGTAAATTTACCTAAAAAATTTACTAACAATTAGTTCAAAACAGGGTTTCCGGGGTTATAAGTTTTCGAATCTAAGATTTTTTAGATCTTTTATAGATTATCTGGTTTTCTAAACTGTCTAAACAGTAGAAATTTATTTTTACAAATTTTAGAAGTGTCAAAGCTACTTTTTAATAAGGATTTTATTAAAAAATTTGATTTTTGAGTTCCAAGTCGTTAACAACATTTCAAAATGCCACTACGAGCAGCTGCAGATGAAGCAAAAGCTAGGGGCTCAACTTCCCTATTTAGATCTTTAGAGATTTCTGCTGTAATTCGTCTTTTTGTTCTCGCAGATTTTGACAAAAAAAGTTAATTGCGGTCGCCCAGGTTTCGATTTAGTGGGGGCAGGCTGCGTTTTACATTTTCTTATCCAAGTATTGCCTTTAAGCCAAACAGCATACTGTTTTTCAAAAACTTCCAATCCTACAACTTTTTCAAGCCTTTTCATATTTATACTTGAACAAAATATTCTTGATTGCTCCTTTATATATTTTTTAAAGTTTTTGAAACGATCACTTTCATCTATGTATGAAAAGAAATGTGCACAAATAGCGGCTCTTTCGTCATATTCGTTGTGTTTCTGTCGCCATATATTGAATAAATGGGAATTTTGCGCGCAGTAGTCACCTGGAAAAATGCGTTTTTAAAAAAAGTTTGCAAATATCCGACCTTGAAATTTGATAAATTTGGAAGGTAATTGATTGTCCTAGAGAACTTATATGGTTTTGTAGCTAACATATGCTATCATTTTTTTGTAAGTCTAAATAAAATTCCAATTCATAATTCCATAAGTTCAAGTTAAGGTCACTTCAATTTTTCCAATTTAATCGATCTACTAGATAAGTTCACTAACATTTCACTATATATCATTAAAGTACTCACCTTCGACATTATTTTCCATTTTTTAGTTTTTAAAAATTATTCATTTTTATTATGAAAACTTTTATTAGAAACTATCAAAAAATTTACTGCACTCAATCGTTATTTGATAACTAATTTAGAAATTGCAAGAAAATCAGCTGATAAAGTTACAGTAAATGAATTCTGTCAAAAAATTTAAAAAGAGATGTTTACTTTGTTGTTTTTTTTTTTATATTAAAGCTAAAAAAAATAAGCTTTGCAAAAATTTTAATTTTGACTTTTGGCCAAAAAATGGGTAAAATTTCCTATAGTGCATTGTAGTCGTTCTATTCACCAATTTGAAAGCAAAGTGTTACTCTAGATATTTCCAATGCGTTTGACCGTGTGTTTCGAAGCTAATTGCGTTTGGTGTCGGTAGTGATTTCTCTCGATTTATTCGAGCTTTCTGACAGATAGTACTTTGCGTCACGCAAATTGCGTGTTGTTATAGATGGGATCTTATCTAATTTAATTGAGTTAAACGCAGGGGTATGACAAGCTTCTATTCTTTTCACAATCTTTTCCTTATATTTATAAATGACCTTTTGGGTCAGACTTATTATTTCAAAAATGACAGCACCATTTGTCATTCAGTTGGAAAATGTGTCACTGAGGAAAGAGCGATTCCTTGAGGAAATGTCTTTAGGTACTGACAAATCATAGGCATTTCTTGATGACATGTCTTAGCATTGTCAACAATGAATGTTTGTTTTAAGAGTGTTGACAATTCCTCTTAGACATCGATAAGGAAATGACTTCAGGATAGCAGTATATTAAATTAGAGTTTTAAATCTGGGCAATTCTTCAATTTCCAAGGAAAAGATGACAATACTAGTCGAATAGCCTGTCCCTGCCAGGCGGAACACCAAATAACTTTTCTCAATAGTTCTAATATTTTACCAAACTTTATAAAAAATTATGTTTGTGCTTCAAAAATTTTATTTTTATTGATAAAATTTTAGAACTAAATTTAGCACGCCCATTTCGTCTCTCCGTCCATAAACCGGATATCAAAAATCCATCGTGTGGATCTGTCCCATGGTCACTCCTATATACATGGTAATTTTTATCTTTCTTTTTATCATGAAGGGTTTTAAAATTAGTTAAAATGTTAAAAAACACAAACATTTTTCCACTTAAATTTTTCCTTATAATTCTCCGAACACAGTTTAAATCAGAGACCAAATATAACAGTTATATGTGTCTTTTTGTTTTAAAAAAATCATGAAACGAATGTTGTCCAAACATAGTATTTTATATATGAAAAGACTTCTAAAGATGTCCCGTGTTAAAATTTGCAATAACATTTATTTTTTTTGATTTTTTCAATAACAGTAAAAAATAACAGTTATTAAAAACTTTTTGTTTAACAGTTATTTTTAAAAAAATCAATCAAAGTTTATATCTTTAAATCAATGATTGAAGTATAAGATATCAATAGGATTCTTCTGCATGCGTATATTTTTGTTTTTTTTTAATAACTCGAGTTTTTTAAGGCTAAAAGAGTTTTAATAACAGGTATAAAAAATAAAAGTTTTTTAATGATTTTATATAAATCATTTCAAACTGTTATTTTTAATTTTTATTTGAAAAAATATTTTTGAACAGTTAAATTTGATTTTTTTCAATAAATCTCATAACTATTATGGTCTCTGGTTTAAATATTAAATCTGACTCCATAAGGATATGATCCATTGACAATACTTTATGCTTTACAATTTTCAGCTTCCTTAGTCATTAGGGGTTTCAGAAATAGTTTAAATATTTAAAAACTAAATTTCGCCGTCTTCCGCCACTCCCCCTGACTTAAAGGCCGAAAATCCGGCTACGTTACAGATTATATATACAAACTTATCAAAACTCACAACGGATTTTTTGTATTTCCGCCCTTTCACTGGATATCCAGGTCAGAGTTGATCTTTGCCATAGTCCGTACCATACGTATTCTAATTTTCATCTTTCAAGGTCATAAGGTGTCTTTAAAATTAGGTAAGATGTAAAAACATAATTTTTCCACGCCCATTTCTTCTCTTCATTCTCCGTCCCTACACAGAGAGAACAGTTTAGTTGTGCCAGCCGAATTTAGAGCCAACTGCATAGTTTAATAACAATAACCGAAATTTTCGGTTGCCATAACCAAAATTTGTTTTGAAAATTTAACTTCTGTTGGTCCAAATAAATTTCGGTAATCGCAACCGAAAATTTCAGTTGTTGTAATTAAACCATGCAGTTGGCTCTTAATTCGGCTGGCACAATTAAAAAATTCCAAAATTTTTAAATCTGACTACTTTATGATAAGCTCCATCGTTAGTACTATACTCGTATCCACGCCCCTTTTCCCTCTCAATTCTCCGTCCACAGTCCAAAAATTTTAAGTCTGACTACTTAAGGATATGCTCCAGTGTCAGGACAATATGCTTGCAATTTTTGGCTGCGTAGGTCATTAGGGCTTTAAAGTTAGTCAAATAAAAAAAATAAAACACAATATTGCCTTGCCCCTTTTTCCTCTCAACTCTCCATCTACATTCCAAAAATGTTAAATCGGACTCATTGGGGCGGAGCTTAAAAATACTCTAAAATGTTAAAAAATAATAACTTTGCCAAGTCCCCTTTTTCTCGTAATTCGCCGCCCACAGGCAAAAAATCCGACTTCGTAAGAATCTGTCCCTGGTGTTTATTATATACATGCCAATTTTAAGCTTTTAAGTCCATCAATGAGATTTAAAAGGCGCTGGATACACAAAAAATAAGAGAAACACAAAAAATAAAATATATATTCAGAAAATAGATGGAAATAAATTTACCACGCCCTTTGCCTTTCTTATTTACCACCCATACACTGGATATCAAAAATCCAGGCTCGTGTTGATCTTCCACATGAAACCTTCTATATACATGCTAATTCTGTGCATTTTCCGGTTCCTTTGGAGGCTTCAAAAGAAGTTAAAATGTTAAAAATCTCAATTTTGTCACTCCCCATTTTCCTTTCAATTCTCTGCCCACAGTCCAAAAATTTAAAATTTGACTACTTCAGTACCCGATTTCTGTAACTATGCGAGAAGTTTTCGCATCGAAAAAAATAAATAAATATTAGAGTCATCTTATACTTAACAGAGCGATTTAAAAAATAGCTTTGCGTTTTTTTCGTATTCGATGTTTTTTACATTAGCAGCATTGTACTCACCCTGTAAAAAACTAAATGACTACAATATTGTTTTATTTTTCTCGATGCGAAAACTTTTCGCATTGTTACAGAAACTGGGCACAGGATATGCTTCATCGATAGGACTATACGCTAGAAAATTTTCAGCTTCCTAAGTCATTAGAGGACTTTAAAATAAGCAAAAATGCCCATTTTTCATCTTTATAGATCATTGGGGTCTTCAAATTAAATTTTAAAAAAACAAAATTTTGCCACGCCCCATTTTTCTCTTAATTCTCCTTCCACAGTTTAAAAAATTTAAATCCGATTATTTCAGGATATGCTTCATTGTTAGAACTAAATGCTATGCAATTTTCCGCTTCCTAAGTCATTTGGGGGCTTCAAAAGAAGTAACAATTTAAAAAAATCCCAATTTTGCCACGCCACTTTTCCCTCAATTCTTCGCCCACATTGCGAAAATTTTGAATCCGACTACTTGGGGATATGCGCCATCGTTAGGACTATATTCTAGGAAATTTTCAGCTTTCTAAGTAATTTGGAGGCTTCAAAAGAAGTAAAAATGTTAAAAAAATCTAAATTTTGCCACTCCACTTTTCCCCTCAATTCTCCGCCCACATTGCGAAAATTTTAAATCCGACTACTTGGGGATATGCGGCATCGTTAGGACTATATTCTAGGAAATTTTCAGATTCCTAAGTCATTTGGGGGCTTTAAATTAAGCAAAAACGTCAAAAAATTGCATTTTGCCACGCCCACTTTCCCGCTTATTTCTCCGCCCACAGGCAAAAAATCGAAAATCCGGCTACGTTAGGATCTGCCCCAGGTGTTTTACTATAAGCATGCCAATTTTCAGCTTTGTAGCTCATCAGTGGGCTTCAAAAAGCTCTGGATAGACAAAAAAAGAGGAACACACAAATAGGGAAATTATATATGGGGCATTCCATGTGAAATCGGACACTTTGAAAAACTTTTTTTTTAGATTTTTTCAATTTGTTTACAGTTTTTAGTACCCTTCGAAAACTCCTTCGTGGTAAATTTTCAGATTTTTTTGATGACCCGTTCAAAAGATATCGAATTTTTAAAAATTGGTAGTTTGTTCCTTTACTCAAACTTCTTTTAATCATAACTTCTTCAATAATGGTCCGAATTGCAATTTTTTTTTTTAAATTTTTGTTATTTTACGTACTTTCTAAAAAAAAATCCCAAAAAATTCTTAAAAGCGCTCTAGTATGCGATTTTTAAGTTTTAAAATTTAAATCTCAATTTTGAAAATGTTTGTACTCTTCGATTTTTTTGAAATTTTTTTGTGTAAAACTTCTATCAATTCTACAAATTTTTTGCCCAGGAAGATCGTGGGATAACGATTATTACTATTTTTTAAAATTTTTTGAAAAAATTTTATTGTAATTTTTCAATCTTAAAATCATTTCTACTGCTCCAATGGTGCGTCATAGAGGGGTCATTTATAAGACCGACCCCCATTAATTTTTACGTCTTAACATTTCCTTGGAACAAACTAATACCCTATCTCCAATTTCTAAGGGGGCTCCCACACAAAACAGCATTTTTTAAAATTTGTTCCAACCGCTCTAACTGCCCTAATAGTGCCCTTAGAGCAACAAAATGTATGACCGACCCACAATATTTTTTTAGTTCAAACATTTTCTCTGAACACACCTACCCTCTATCTTTAACTGTTAAGGCGGTCCCCATACAATTTTTTTTATTTTTTGTAATTTTGATTTATTTAATCAGCTTCTACCGGTCCAATGGTGCGTCCGAGAGGGGTCATTAGTGAGACCGACCCCCATTTATTTTTACCCTACAACATTTTTTCAAACTTAAGCCCTACCTTCACTCCCTAAGTAGGCTCCAATACAAATAACAGTTGGAGCAAATTTTATAAAAATGTAATTTTGTATGGGAGCCTACTTAGGGAGTGGAGATAGGGCGTAGGTATGTTTTGTAAAAATGTTGTAGGGTAAAAATAAATGGGGGTCGGTCTCACTAATGACCCCTCTCGGACGCACCATTGGACCGGTAGAAGCTGATTAAATAAAACAAATTTACAAAAAATAAAAAAAATTGTATGGGGACCACCTTAACAGTTAAAGATAGAGGGTAGGTGTGTTCAGAGAAAATGTTTGGACTAAAAAAATATTGTGGGTCGGTCATACATTTTGTTGCTTTAAGGGCACTATTAGGGCAGTTAGAGCGGTTGGAACAAATTTAAAAAAATGTCGTTTTGTGTGGGAGCCCCCTTAGAAATTGGAGATAGAGTATTAGTTTGTTCTAAAGAAATGTTAAGACGTAAAAATTAATGGGGGTCGGTCTTATAAAGGACCCCTCTATGACGCACCATTGGAGCAGTAGAAATGATTTTAAGATTGAAAAATTACAATAAAATTTTTTCAAAAAATTTTAAAAAATAGTAATAATTGTTATCCCACGATCTTCCTGGGCAAAAAATTTGTAGAATTGATAGAAGTTTTACACAAAAAAATTTCAAAGAAATCGAAGAGTACAAACATTTTCAAAAATGAGATTTAAATTTTAAAACTTAAAAATCGCATACTAGAGCGCTTTTAAGAATTTTTTGGGATTTTTTTTTAGAAAGTACGTAAAAAAACAAAAATTTTCAAAAAAAAAAATTGAAATTTGGACCATTATTGAAGAAGTTATGATTAAAAGAAGTTTGAGTAAAGGAACAAACTACCAATTTTTAAAAATTCGATATCTTTTGAACGGGTCATCAAAAAAATCTGAAAATTTACCACGAATGAGTTTTCGAAGGGTACTAAAAACTGTAAACAAATTGGGAAAATCTAAAAAAAAAGTTTTTCAAAGTGTCCGATTTGACATGGAATGCCCCATATATAGATTATCGATTTATTTCAAATATAATCCAAATCCTAAAAGTAGTATAAAAGTAATAAATAGACAAACAAATTTGAAAATAAAGTTTGGAACAAGTAGTTACGAGTGGGCCTAAAAAACTGGGAGGTTCAAAACCAGTTGCAACTAAAAACGGCGAAAAGTTATTTCTTAATATGAAAAATATAAATTATAAAGGAAAACTAATAAAAGTAAAAACTACAAGAAATACGAAAACTTTTTGAATTTTCGTATGACCTGTATGAGATATTTCCCCAAAGAAGTCTTAGGAGACATGCCCCCTAAGGTCAATATGCCCTGACTACTGCTGACTTTAAGTGAGAGCATTTTGAAAATTTATATGAAACTGTCCTCAACTTAATACATACACTCAAAAAAAAAATGGTTAAACGCCTATTAAAATGCCTTGTAATCCCATTATACCAATATTTAACAATTTTCATTGTTTTTTAACAAAAAATCTTGTACTTTGCTCAAACGAGAACTACAGTTTTATTGGTAATTTTACAAATTTATTTTCGTAATTGTATTCTACCATTTTGAAAGGTTATTTTACAAAAAAAAATGTAATTTATTACGAGGATTCTTTTTGATTTATGTTGTTTAAAAAACAATTTTTTTTTTGTAAATTTTCTATTTTTTTTTTTTTTTAAATTTTCCAAGTCCCGGACAATTTTTTTATTGAAAAATAGTTAAAAAAAGTGGACAAGATTTTCAAAAATTTATTACGAGGATTCTAGTTAATTTACAAAAAAAAAACAGTTGTTTGATGTTGTTTAACACAATTTTTTTTTTTTGTAAATTTACCATTTTGGTTTGTAAATTTACTATTTTTTTATACATATTTATTATTTTTTCTTGTAAGTTTACCATTTTTTTTTTTATTTTTCCGGTTTTAAAACAATATTTTTACCAATAAAATTGGTTATTTTACCAATTTTTGGCGCATTCACGAGAATTTTACCTACCTCCTATTTTATGAGAATAGCCTCGTAAAATCACGAGATTTTTTGGAAACTTTACAAGGTTTTTTTTAGTGTAGAGATTTCTTGTGGAAAGCAGCAGTGACTCTGACATGTCACCGCGCCGTCTGATCGAAGACGTTGCCGACTGGGTTTCGATCAAATGTGAAGTCTTGTTCAGATTGAAGGCATTCGGCAATATATGAATGATAAATTCAGATCTTCTGATAATCTTAGAGTGGAATCAAGCGAATAAGGTTTGACCCTTATTCGCTCACGAGACCTAGTGTTGCATGTTAACTAACAGACAGCATGCGGAGTAAACATTCACATCTGCATCAATGGGTGGTGTCAATATCACGGAATCGGATACTCTTGATGTTCTGGGCATGCGAATACAGTGTGATGTTCGCTGGAACAACAACTTTTACCGAGTGTTAAAAGAAGCATTCAAGTGTTTTGATTTTCTGAAAAGGCGCAAGAAAATGATCTAAGTCTATTTTGGACCTCTTGGACCGTGTATAAAGGAGTGCGTTGAGGCACATCAACGACATTAGGGTATCCAATTTTATTGATTCATTAACGCATTGTCGCAATGTTTTTTGTGTGGCTCTGTTTTATCGATATTATAATGGGAAGTGTTCTTACGAAATAAGCGAACTCACATCTGTATCCAGAGTTTTCGTTCGTAACACTCGTTTATCTAGTTGACACATCCGTTTGTGATCGATTTGCCAGTGGATCGCACAATGCATTACATGGAAAATTCGTTGCCCGTTGAAATATACATATGTGAAATAAACTTCCAGCAGATATATTTCCTGTCACTTATGACATAAACAAATTTAAGCGAAATGTTTATTGACACAACCCCCTTTTTCCTTTCTTCCTAAATCTAACTTCTTTCCGTCAACACAATGATTTGCATCAGTAGGGGACATCCCCAGAGTGTTGCTCTGATATAAAAAAAATTTCGAAATGTGGTTTGTGTATTGATGTTTTACCGATGTTACCAGAGTATTAGTTTTTCAGGGATTGTTAAACTCATAACTCATACCCAGATGTAGAGATGGGCGCTGGTCACGTGATTTGCGTGATTCACGTGAATCATGCGTGAATCACGCGTGAGTGTGAGTGATTTTCATTTCAATCACGTGATTGTGAGTGAGTGTGAGTTGAAAAAAAATCTGAGTGAGTGATTAGTGAGTGAGTCATTTATTATTTGCGTGAGTTTGCGTGATTAGATTTTTGATTTGCCCAATTTTTTTTTTAATTTTTTGTAAAAAATTTTTTTTTGGATTTTTTTTTCTTTTTGGTACGAAAATTTTATTGCGTGAGTAGATTTTGCGTGACTCACGCGTGAGCGTGATTGAATCTGGAGTGAGTCACGCGTGAGCGTGAGTAAGTTTTTTATTACTCACGTGAATGTGAGTGAGCGTGAGTAAAAAAAAAATTGCGTGAGTGATTAGTGAGTGATTCGATTATTTTTTGCGTGAGCGTGAGTGAGTGTGAGTGTGAGTGTGAGTCAAAATCCACTCACGCGCCCATCTCTACCCAGATGTATGCCGATGGTACATAGAACCGCTCGTTGTCGACTCCATAATTTTTAGCGGTACAAAAGTCTTATGTGGAATATACTCAGAAGCAGTCTTTCCAATTATCCACAATTGTTGGAACAATTAAAATAAATGTTCATAAACACTACTCCAGCTTTTCTTTTCCTCATAACCCATTTTTCTTATACCAACAGAACGCATTGATTTAGAAGTGGTCATTCCCTGAAAGGTGGTGGTATAATCCAACAAATAATCTTTAAAACTTTTTCATTTTAAAACCTTTAATGTTTGACACTGGCGTATTGAATGTTACTGGCATATCAATGAAGTGCTATTGGGTAAGCCAATATTCAATTTCAGTTTTATGCACACATTAGGAATAAACCGCAAAACGGAAATGAATAGATATTTTTTTTTTGTTAACCAAAGAATAATGAATATTTTTTCACGTAGTTGTAGCAATGTTTTCAACTTACCTTTATACAATAGACCACAGTTAATGCCAAATGTGGTAGAGGTATCAAAGATATCATGATAAAGTTGCAATTGGATTTGCAAACCATGTAATAATGGCATCGATGATGTCGGCGACGAAGATGACGATGATGTTGTGGAGGTGGTTGGATTTGAAATACTGTCATTATTATTATTATCAATAGCGTCAGCTTCAATCACAGTAGTTGCAGTTTTGAGAAAATCATTGAGATCTGAACGACATAAAGAGGATGTTGTTGCTGCTGTTGATGATGATGAAGATGTTTTAACATTTACATTGTTATTTACAAATGAATGCGATGATGATGATATGGCGGGTATTGTTGTTGTCAAGTGTTGACGTAGTTTTTCATGCGTTTCTGATAATGACTTAAAGTTTTTATATTGTGTCATCTCCTCCTGTTGCTCTGGTGATTCCTCCTCCTCCTCCTCCTTCCCAAGTTTTTCTTTGTTTGTAAAAATATTTCTAGATATTTCTTCATTTTGTTTGTGCTCTTTGTCTAAATTTTTAAAATTCTTTTCATTACTTTCTGATTTTGTTAATTGAATATTAATTGCATCTTCTTTAAAGGATGAAGAGGTTATTTCATCATCATCATCATTATTCTGTTGGTTTGAATTATTATCAACAAGTTTTATGGATGTAGATAATAAATGTCTGTATGAATCATTAAATGATTCCTCCTTGTCATATTCCACTTCTTGTTCGTTGTTATTGTGGTTGTGTTGGAAATTATTTTTGTGGTTATTTTGTTGGTCTTGGTTAGATTTCATATAAGTAGTTGTTGTGGTTGGAGTTGATGTAAAATTGTAGCTGGCAGCAGCTGCAGCAGCAATATTTATACCAGCATTATTATCAATTTCATCATTGTTATTGTTGCTGTTGCCGTTGTAACTGTTGTGGTTTAATAAATCTGATTCGTTTGTTAAAGTTGCGGTTGCTGTTTTTAAGTCGACGGGTGGTCCTGGTGAACGTCCTGGCGCTGGGTCACTGTTCATATGTCCCACTACTATCTGTATTGCATAGAGCCCAAAAACTAAAAGGCAAATGACTAATTTCCTCATTATCACTACAACAACTACAGTTTGTCGCCTCGTTGGTCCTCGTTGGCGGATACAGCGGAAACGGATAATGATACGTTGTTGCAGTTGTAATTAATTTTGTTCGTTCTCTTCTAGCAAGTTCGCCTATTAATGATGATAGTGGTGGTGTTGGTGGTATTGGTGATGGTGCTATAGGTGGCGGTAATGGTTGTGGTTGTTGGGTTTGTTTTAATTGGATTTCCATAGACCTTATTTTTTATCTATCAGAAACAAAACTCTTTGAAAATTGTTTTTTGTTTGTATCAAAATTTGCTGCAGTTGTGTTTCTGTTTCTTTAAATTATGTTTCCTTTTTGCTGCGGTCTGCAAGCACTTGCGTTGTTCCTTTTAGTCCTTTTTGTATGTTGTTGCGGTTGTTGTAGTAATTGTTTTGATTTTCTTATTGTTCTTTTAGTGTTTTGTTTAGCTATTGATGTTGCTGTTGTTGCTTCTGTTGCTGCTGCTGTTATTTTTGTTATCTTTGCTGTTGCTCTTATTGTTAAAACTGCTGTTATCTCTATTGTTGTCATTATTTAGTAATCGTTTGTTTTCCTTTTATTGTGATATTTTTTTTTTCTTTGTCTATCTTGTTATTATAATTAATTTGCGTACATTTTTCTTATTTTTTTTTTTAATCTAAAATGAGAAGATGTAAGAAAAAATTAAATTTAATTAATGATGAAATTATGTTGATAAATATTTTTTTAGAGATAACAATTAAGATAGGAATCCCCGGGAAATCTATTTTCCTAACACTAATTTACAGAGATTTTAACCCACGACATTTTGCATTTATTTGCCATGTAAAATCTTGCGCTTATTATGAAAATGAAGTAAAAAGTATAACAGTTTTCGAGATATTGCTTACTTTTAAAATGTTCTTCTTCTTTTTAAAATTAAAGGTAAAACTGTGCGACACAAAAAACCTCCCAGTGAAATGTCTAACTGGTCCTTATAGATCTTAGTCTCCTGATTCCAAATCTGCCATCCACATTTTTCTAGAACGTACCGTTTTCGATATATTCGCGGTTAAATATTCAAAAAATCAATATTTTAGCACTTTTGGGGGTCCACTGTACGTCCACAAAATAGGACTTAATTTTAAATAAAATGAACCTTCTGATTCCAAAATTGCAATCCAAATTGTTCTAGGATGTTCCGTTTTCGAGATATTCGCGTTTGAAAATTTTAGTGTAATTCATAAAGAATATAAGTGTGTGACAGTGGAGTTTGAGTTTTTCAAACGCCAATATTTTAAAAACGGCACGCGTTAGAAAAATTTGGATGACATATTTGGAACCAAGAGGTTATATTATACACTCAAAAAAAAAACTGTAAAGTTAGCAAAAAATCTTGTAAACCTACAAGAAAATTTGCTGATTTTGAACCCACAATTTTTTTGGTAAAGTTAGCAAAAACGTTTTGCTAAAAATTAGTTAACTGAAATTTTTTTTATTTCAACTTACAAGGGAAGTCTCCCTAGTGTCACCCGCGGATCTTTATGGAATTGGTTTTATTTTGTAGACCAGAAAAAATAAAGGGACACGTATTTTTTTTTAGCGGCCCAAATTCATATTTAGGGGGTAAAAAGGAGGGGGGAAGACAAGGACATTTTTCAGTTTTTTCGTTTTTCTCCTATATTATGCAAAGAAACCTAGTCATGTTACATACCAAATGAAAGGTCTTTGGAAAACCTATCTACGTGTGCTAAGAACGTGTCCAAACATGCACAACTTCTCGTCATATTGAGTCAAATACCAAAATTTTAGGACATTTTTGTTAATAAGTTGAAAAGCATTAACTTCTTTGGCCCGTTGTTAGCACCACGAGATAGGTATTTTCAATACCTTTAATCTGATACCACACATGCCTATATTATATATTTAGTCCTTTAAAATTCCTAGTTGGAACATAGGGCCATAAACATGCCTATATTAATTTTGTTTAAATAGGTGTTATTCGTAAAAAACTGAAAAAGGTCAATTTCCCCCCATACAAATCGACGCCCCCTAAAAATGAGTTTGGGCCGCTAAAAAAAAATACGGGTCGAATTAATTTTCGTTCTTAACAACATATCCAAATTTCATGAAGATCGGAGGGTGACACCAGGGAGACTTCCCTTGTTAGTTCATACACATTTGAGGACCCCATTGGGTTCGGACCCGATAGGTCCAGACCCCGATGGGCCTAGACCTACTTGGGTTCCCTAAAAATCGTCATAGTGTTTGATCCAAAATTAGTGTCCGTTTCGCTCTACCTTGCTTAGTTTTTGAGATACGTGATTTTAAGGGACCACCGGGGTTTTGAGAACTACAAAACTCGATAACTTCAAAAATATTACTAGGAGAGCTTTTGATTATTTTGCGGTCTTGTTCTACGTGTTGAGAGCTACAAAAATGCTGTTGGACTTTTTGTTGTGTCGGCAATATTTACCGAGATATGAGCATTTTAAAATTTTCGGGAATGCTAACTTTTTTGGATCCAAAGTTAGGACCCATTAGGGTCCACACATGTGAAGAGGACCGGCGATACTATGGAGAGCCAAAAATGGTCTCCATTTTGCTCTATCTGGCTTAGTTTCCGAGATAGCGCCATTTTAAGTTTTCTGAAAATAAAAAAATTTACCAATTATTTTTGCTAATATTAGCAAAAAATCTTGTAAAAATGTTGTCAACTCAATTTCGAATTTAGCAAAAGAAATTAGTTCAAAGTTTGTTTAAAATTGCTAATGTGCTAAATGAAGTTTACAAGAATTTTTTGCCAACATGCTAATCTCAACTAAAAATTTGCTAAAAGTTAGCTAACTAGCGTTAGCAAAAAAAAATTAGTAAATCTACTAACGTATTTTTTTGAGTGTACTAAATCTGGTCATATTTTGTGTGAGCATCTTAAGAATACGTTACAGGGGAGACCCAAAAAGTGCTAAGTTAGCGTATTTCTTAATATTAAAACGCGAATATCTTAAAAACCTTTCGTGATAGAAAAATTTGGAAGGCAGATTTGGAATCAAGAGGTCAAAATCTATTTAAATCATGTATTATGATTTATGGGAGTGCGAATTTCTATGAATTTGTTCAACAGTGTAATTTAATGCCTTATCAATTTTGCATACAATATTTCTTAATCTGATTATCGCCTTAGAAGTTATTAATCGATATATCGACAATTCTGCTTCAATTTTCCCAAAACTTTGAAAAAAGTAAATTTTTTAAAAATTCAGTTCGTTCTTTGCAGTGCACTGCAGTGTAAGACGAATCTATTCACACAAAGAATTTGAAACGAATTTTAATCAACAAAAATGTGAATTCAATAAAATGTTTGATTGAAATTCATCCAATAAAGAAAATTGTTATACCAATAATCAAATTGTAGGTGATTAATTGAGTATTTTTTCAATCAAACTTTTTTTCGATTTTTATCACAAATTTTATCAATTTTGAATTTATAGTCAATCAATCAAAAATATGCGGTTTCATCCAAATATGCAAAAACAAATCGACGGTGTTAAAACATCAATTTATTAATTAGGAAAGATTTTCAGTCGATATCGTTTTTAGACTATCAACAAAAAAAAAATGCATTTTCATGAAAATCACAGTCCTACTATTTAGAGTGGCACAAATAATGTCTTTTTTCGAATTTTCGTAAAGTCTTTCCAAAGTTAGCGTGTTTACAACAGACAGTCGGACGGACAGTCGGACAGACGAACGGACATCGCTAGGTTATCTTAAAATCGATCGAGGATCATGAATATATATGGGGCATTCCATTTCAAATCGGACACTTTGAAATTTTTTTTTTTTAGATTTTCCCAATTCGTTTACAGTTTTTAGTACTCTTCGAAAACTTCTTCGTGGTAAATTTTCAGATTTTTTGATGACGCGTTCAAAAGATATCGAATTTTTAAAAATTGGTAGTTTGTTCCTTTACTCAAACTTCTTTTACTCATAACTTCTTCAATAATGGTCCAAATTTCATTTTTTTTTCCAAAATTTTTGTTTTTTTACGTACTTTAAAAAAAAATCCCAAAAAATTCTTAAAAGCGCTCTAGTTTTTTTAAGTTTTAAAATTTAAATCTCATTTTTTTAAATGTTTGCTCTCTTCGATTTTTTTGATTTTTTTTTTTTGTAAAACTTCTATCGATTCTACAAATTTTTTGCCCTGGAGGATCGTGGAATAACGATTATTACTATTTTTGTAAATTTTTTGAAAAAAATTTGATTGTAATTTTCCAATCTTAAAATCATTTCTACTGCTCCAATGGTGCGTCATAGAGGGGTCATTTATAAGACCGACCCCCATTAATTTTTACGTCTTAACATTTCTTTGGAACAAACTAATACCCTATCTCCAATTTCTAAGGGGGCTCCCACACAAAACGACATTTTTTAAAATTTGCTCCAACTGCTGTAACTGCCCTAACAGTGCCCTTAGAGCAACAAAATGTATAACTGACCCACAATATTTTTTAGTTCAAACATTTTCTCTGAACACACCTACCCCGTATTTCTAAGGCGGTCCCCTTAAAATTACACCTTTTTTTATTTATTGTAAATTTGTTTTATTTAATCAGCTTCTACCGGTCCAATGGTGCGTCCAAGAGAGGTCATTAGTGAGACCGACCCCCATTTATTTTTACCCTACAACATTTTTTTAAAACATACCTACGCCCTATCTCCACTCCCTAAGTAGGCTTCCATTCAAAATTAAATGTTTATAAAATTTGCTCCAACTCTTATTTGTGTGGGAGCCTACTTAGGGAGTGGAGATATTTACAAAAAATAAAAAAAAAATGTATGGGGACCGCCTTAACAGTCAAAGATATAGGGTAGGTGTGTTCAGAGAAAATGTTTGGACTAAAAAAATATTGGACTAAAAAAATATTGTGGTCAATACATTTTGTTGCTCTAAGGGCACTATTAGGGCAGTTAGAGCGGTTGGAGCAAATTTTAAAAAATGTCGTTTTGTGTGGGAGCCCCCTTAGAAATTGGAAATAGGGTATTAGTTTGTTCCAAAGAAATGTTAAGACGTAAAAATTAATGGGGGTCGGTCTTATAAATTACCCCTCTATGACGCACCATTGGGGTCGGTCTTATAAAAGACCCCTTTATGACGCACCATTGGAGCAGTAGAAATGATTTTAAGATTGGAAAATTACAATAAAATTATTTCAAAAAATTTTAAAAAATAGTAATAATCGTTACCCAGCAAAACTTTGGTAATGGGTGGTGATTATATAACACATTACCAGGTAATGTATATATCTTATTTGTAGCATTATTTTATGATGTCTTACCAAACATTTGTTCCACAACGTATTATTTTAAAGTGAAAAATAATACATTACTAATAATTAGCTACGTAATGCATGATTATTGGAAAAAATGTATTTCATATTTATTATTTCTAAACATTAAATCATGGATGACTTATATTTGGTTACATTATGTATTATTTCAAAGTTTGAAATAATGCATTATTTATAATTGAATACATAATGCATTACAATAACATAAAAAATAAATATTTTATAAAAAAAATGCATAAGTTTAAACTAGAGATGGATTCACGACAGAAATTTGTTAATGACACACACTCACCCAGGAGTATATTTTATCTCGCTTACAATCACGTGAGTAAATTTAATACAAAATTACTTTTTCACTACTCGTAACACCTTATATATTACGTTCTGGTATGCTATATTATATACCTTACTCGTAACCTATAAAATATCATATATTTTACATCTTACTCGTATTCTTTGTTATAAATTTATGACTTATTTTATACCTTACTGGTATTCTTTGTGATAATGTATATGCATTACTTTTAGTCTCATCGCCTGTTAAAATCATCAATGCTGCAATGTATAAAATAAGAGATATTATACCTTATTTTATACCTTATATGGTAAGGTAAGTTTTGCTGGGTATCCCACAATTCTCCTGGGCAAAAAAATTTGTAGAATCGATAGAGGTTTTACACAAAAAAATTTTTAAAAAATCGAAGAGTACAAACATTTTCAAAAATGAGATTAAAATTTTAAAACTTAAAAATCGCATACTAGAGCGCTTTTAAGATTTTTTTTTTTTTAAAGTACTTAAAAAAAAATAAAATTTAAAAAAAAAAATATTTGAAATTTGTACCATTATTGAAGAATTTATGAGTAAAAGAAGTTTAAGTAAAGGAACAAACTACAAATTTTTAAAAATTCGATATCCTTTGAACGGGTCGTCAAAAAAATCTGAAAATTTATCACGAAAGAGTTTTCGAAGGGTACTAAAAACTGTAAACAAATTAGGAAAATCTAAAAAAAAAAATTTTCAAAGTGTCCGATTTGACATGGAATGCCCCATATACTTTATGGGGTCCTAGACCAATATTTCGAGGTGTTACAAACGGAATGACAAACTTATATATTAGGGTGGGGCGATTAGTATGGAAGGAAAAAAATCTTAATGGGCGCTTGGCGTTTCTGATTCTTGGGATTGTACTGAGCTAAAAAGTCCACTGGACCATACGTCTACGGTTAAAATTGAGCATCCATTTGAAATTTTGACTTATTTTCAAAAGTAAAGTTGTAGCTATTGTCTCGGGCTACAATTTCTCTGAACATATTACTTAAGAAAACTTCGTTTTTAATGGTCAAAAAGTCGAAAATGTAGAAAATTCACCACTTTTTGTCACGTTTTTTTTGGATATTTTGGCCTATAACAGCCAATACTAAGACAAAAATTGTAGGCAAGCCAATAGTTAATAATTCCCTAGTACATCGCAAAAGCATTGGAACGCTCCTTCAGGCAGTTTTGGCTTTGTGAAAGTGCGCGGGAAAATTAATTTTTCCCCGCCCCGTTTTGTTTGTTTTTGGTTTGTTTTTATTTTTCCGAAATTCCTAAATTTTGACCACAAGACAGTGTCCCTTCCAGTGGTATAATTTTCAAAATTGTATTTAAGCTCTTAAAATCTTTTGCCATTAATCTTATGAATTTGTAACAAAACTAATTTTTCAATAAAACGTGCAATCATTTATTTGATGACCTCAACCCCTCAAATTGTTCTTCAATAAAATAAAAATAAAAAAATATATACACATTTTGAAATTTTCATCACGTCATCTACCAAGTGCATCAATCACGATCTAAATTTTTAATAACCAAGACTTTCTCATACCATTCCAACACTTAAGGGATTAATCTAACGACATATAAAGTTTTATGATTATGAGATCATATTAAGAATAAAATTTCTGGCATTAAAAAACATTGTAACCAAAAGCAGACATGTCTTATAAAAGAAAAACAAAAATTAAACATAAAATGAATGAATAATTTTTGATAATAGAGCATTTAGACTGCACTTTGTTTAATTCAAAGTTTTTTTATAAATTGTTTCGATTTTTCATATTTCGTTCAAAAGAACTATGTAAACATTTTAGAGTGATCGAAAGGTATTTAGTAAATTTACCCGAAAGACAATTTTTTTTCTAAGGTGGCAATACTTTTTTAAACCACTGACAATGAGATACTTCCTTAAAAAAACTTATTGAACCTAGATTTTGATACTCGTTAATATCACTGCGGAACACTAAAAAATAAACAAGAGTTACGACCATCATTTCTATATATTTCGGACATGCTGAATCGAATGGCGTACTCCGTTTTTCGATGTATGGTACAGTTTTCTTGTAAAATGTCATTTAAGATTGGCTGATTTTCAGCTGCTTTTTTAACAAAAAAAATTCCAAAGCTAATGATTTTTAAATTTTATGGCATGGAAAACAATGATATAACTTGTAGCAATATTTCTAATATAAATTTGGTTTAAAGCTTTTCATCTTAACCCCTTTAATTCGCGGATTTCTTAATTTTTTTAAGTTTTCGCGAAATTAACCGCTAAATTTGTCTCTGATAAAAAACTTGCATTTTGTGGATCATAAAGGCGTCCATGACACTACGAATAGTGGACAAAAAACATCTACGTTACATGGACCATCATGAAGAAAATCGCGAAAAACCGTTTTTTTGTATATGGCAGCATCACTTTAGGAGATGATTTGAGGCTTCATCTTTTAGTATATAATGTGGGAACCTTAAACAATGAACTGACCAAAAATTTGTCCAAAAAAGTTTTCATTTGCAAAAGTTATCTTAACAAAAACTATAATTATTGTATCGCAAACACTGAAATAACAGTTTTTGTTAAGATAACTTTTGCAAATGAAAACTTTTTTGGACAAATTTTGGGTCAGTTCATTGTTTAAGGTTCCCACATTATATACTAACAGATGAAGCCACAAATCATCTCCTAAAGTGATGCTGCCATATACAAAAAAACGGTTTTTCGCGATTTTCTTCATGATGGTCCATATAACATAGATGTTTTTTGTCCACTATTCGTAGTGTCATGGACGCCTTTATGATCCACAAAATGCAAGTTTTTTATCAGAGACCAATTAAGCGGTTAATTTCGCGAAAACTTAAAAAAATGAAGAAATCCGCGAATTAAAGGAGTTAAGATGAAAAGCTTTAAACCAAATTTATATTAGAAATATTGCTACAAGTTATATTTTTGTTTTCCATGCCATAAAATTTAAAAATCATTAGCTTTGGAATTTTTTTTGTTAAAAAAGCAGCTGAAAATCAGCCAATCTTTAATGACATTTTACAAGAAAACTGTACCATACATCGAAAAACGGAGTACGCCATTCGATTCAGCATGTCCGAAATATATTGAAATGATGGTCGTACCTCTTGTTTTCTAAAATAGTGGTTAGTTTTGTCACGCAGTGTATATGAACAGTTTATGCAAATAAGGACGAATAGACCATTTGTAGAATTTCACAAGGAACAATAAAAACGCAAGAAACGGTTAAAAACTAATATTTTTGACAACTTTTTTGCATTAGCTTTAAGATTTAATTTACTTCTACCTATATACAACAGTTTGGGTATTCGAAAGAGAACTTGCCAAATATTGGATCTCAATTT
Source organism: Pegoplata infirma (assembly GCA_963921195.1). Lineage (NCBI taxonomy): Eukaryota > Metazoa > Arthropoda > Insecta > Diptera > Anthomyiidae > Pegoplata > Pegoplata infirma. The sequence goes on along the minus strand of OY992540.1, from coordinate 134,011,908 downwards.
TTGCGTAAATTTTTTGGGAAACACCCAAAAAATTTATTAAAATTTAAATAAAAATGTGCAGCAGATTTTCACAACTTTTAATGAGACTTGCAAAACTTGAAGAACTATTTGTTTTTAACACTTTAAGGACTTCAAGGATACGCTTTTAAAGGATTGCAAGGATAGGCAAAAAAGTTTTATTTCTTAACTTTTGTTTTCTGTTTCTGTCATTGTGGTGTATAACTAAAAATTTAAGCAAATATCACTATTAAACTCGCAGCTAAATACTTTTTATATAATATTTTATTCAGAATGAATATACGCCATTTTTGGTTTCAACACTCATATAACCTAAGAACGGCATAATTTTTTGCGAAACAAAATCAGTGTAGTTTGTTCTTCGTTATGTTCTCTTAACAAACTGTTACCTAAAGTCAAATGTTTGTAAGTTTATACCCTACACCACTGTGTGGTACATGGTATAATGAGTTTGTGCTGATATTTGTAACTACCCGAAATATTGGTCCTAGACCTACCTTCAAGCATACCGATCGTCTCAGAATTACATTTTGAGTCGATTTAGAACGTCTGTGCGCCCGTTCGTCTCTCCGTCCGTCCGTCCATCTATCCAAGGAAGATATTCGAAAAAAATTAAATGTCCTTTAAAAATTTTATTTGTATTTGTATTCGTAATCCATAATTTAAAATGTTCACGAAATTCAAACAATTTTTACTACTCCACTCAAAAAAATGCCTGCGAATTTTGTACTCTTGCCCAAAACATTAAATCATAATAATGTTTTGCGGAAGATTTGGGTGTACTTGCCAAAGCAAAGTTTTTTTAGAAAAAATAATGTTATATTACTTTGCTATTCCATGCAAAACGAATTGAAATATCAGTCTCGAGGACCCCATTAAAAAACCAAAAAAGCTGAACATTTCGTAAGTGAGTGCAAAAATAAGTGCAAAAAAGTGTTTTTACATTTTGGAGAGTATAAAAGATTCGGCACTAAAGAATATAACACTCTCACTTGTTTTATGTACATTTGATAAACAAATGGAAAATTTTTATGCGAAAAGCTTAGACTTGGTGAAAAAGTAGTTTTAGTAAAAAAAAAATGTTAAAAAAAATCTAATGAACCAAAATTTTTTGGTGAAAAAAAATTTTGATGAAAAAAAGTTTTTGATGCATTTTTTTGATGAAAAAAAAAAATTTTTGATGTAAAAAAAAATTGACGAAAAAAAATATGAAAAAAAAATTGTTGGTGAGAAAAATATTGACAATAAAAAATTTGATGAAAAAAAATTGATGAAAAAAAATATGATTAAAAAAATGTATGAAAAAAAATTTTGATGAAAAAAAAAAATTTAATGAAAAAAAAAATTAATGAAAAAAAATTGATGAATAAAAAAATTTTATGAAATTACAAAAAAAATTTATGAAAAAAAAATTTTGATGAAAAAAAAAAAATTATGAAAAAAAAAAAATTAATGAAAAAAAAATCTGATGAAAAAAAAATTGATGAAAAAAAAAATTTGATAAAAAAAAAGATTAAAAAAAAGTTTGATGAAAAAAAAAATTGATGAAAAAAAAATTGATGAAAAAAAAAAAATTTAATGGAAAAAAGTTGATGAAAAATTTATGAAAAAAAAAAAAATTGATGAAAAAAAAAATTTGATGAAAAAAAAAATTTGATGAAAAAAAAAAAATTAATGAAAAAAAAAATTTGATGAAAAAAAAAAAAAATTTGATAAAAAAAAAAATTGTTTTTGTTGAAAAATAATTTTGTTACTTTCAATTCACCAGCTGGTGAAAAACAGTTTTATTCACCACGAGGTGAATTATTATTCAAGTTACAAACCCAAGTTTTTAAAAGTTTTGGTTTTAAGAAAATGAAAACAGTAGGAGGTTTTGTGATTTTACTAGAATTTTTGCTACCTCATATTTTACGAGAATTCCTAGTAAAAGTTACCAGATTTTTTTGTAATTTTACAAGATTTTTAGCAATCAAATTGTAAATTTACAACATTTTTTGGCAAAATAAAACTGATAAGGAATTCTCGTAAATTTACTAGATTTTATTTTTTTGTAAAAAATCTTGGAAATTTGTAAAATTACAAGAAAAACTGTAAAATTACCAAAAAAAAATGTAAATTTCAATCGAAAATTATTTGTTAAAAAACAAGGAAAACTGTCAAATATTGGTTCAACCCAAATATTTTCTTTTTTACTGTTTTATTAAATCATCTCCTACCGCTCCAATGGTGCCTTCTAGAAGGATAGAACGTAAGACCGATCCCATTGAATTTTTCATCCAAATTTTTTTATACCCTTTACTCTAGTGATAGAGGGTATACATAAGTTTGTTATTCCGTTTATAACACATCAAAATATTGGTATAGGACTCCATAAAGTATTTATATTCATGATCCTCGATTGATTTTAAGTCGATCTAGCGATGACCGTCCGTCCGTCTGTCTGTATGTCCGACCGTAGAAAACACGCTTACTTTTAAAAGACCTTACAGAGGCTACTGAAGTTTGACATATATGTTGGTCATTTGCCTGGTCAGGTTGGTATTGCAATCCAGCCAAATCAGTCCAGTGGTTCAAAAGTTATGAGCAAAAGAGTAAATTTCGGCAAGGGTTTTTTCGCGAATTTACGAGATAAAAAACACGATAACTTTTAAAAGACAATAATTAGACTACTGAAACTTGGCACGTATCTTTGCGGTTCCCCAGATCTGTTTGGTATTGAATTTTAGCTCAATCGGTTTAGTGGTTCAAAAGTTATAGGCAAAACTATGAATTTCAGATTAGTTTCATCTTAAATGCCACGTGTTAAACAAGTTTTAAAAGCATTGGTGGAAACTTAACAATGCTTTTCAAACTTGTTGAGTTTTAAAGCAATGTATGTTAAACTTGTTTAGTTTTAAAAGCATTGGTAACTTAAAAATTACACTCGAAAAAAATTTTAAACTCAAAAAAATTTTACACTCAAAAACAAAATTTAGTTTTTTTTTTACAAAAATTACAATATAATGTGTACATACGTACTTGCATTCACTCAGAAATATTTTTACAATTCAAAAAAAAAAAAACCTTACACTCGAAAAAAGTTTTACACTCAAAAAAAATTAGTAACTTTTCCTTTCTTTTTTTTTTTTAATGACAAAAAAGAGCTTTTTACTCAAAATAAAATATATCTAATCAAAATTGTTAATTTTTTTTACGTTAAAAAATGTACTATCTTTTAAAAAAATGCATTGTGGGGGTATTCATAGAATCGGCAAAGTCGAATTTAACTTTTCTACTTGTTGTTTTTAAGTTTAGATATTTTTTGTCTATCCGCACAAAAAAATTCAGACATGTGTTTCTCGATTTTTTTTCGAGAAAATCACATTTGAATATTAAATTTCATAACAATTTTGTAATTTGTTTCAACGTAGCGAATGAGATTAAACACTTGCATAAATATTACTCATACGCTATGTTGAAATAATAATATAAAAAATTACTAAATTGTTATGAAACAAAAGTGGCCGGATTTTTGATAAATTGACTTTTTAAAAGAAAATAAAATTATAGAACGGGGTCTGAAAATTTTCCAAAAAAAAAAAAAAATATTTTAATCGATAGCCCATACAAAACTATACAAGAATGTAAATTTTTAAGATTGTGGTGCATTCCGTTTTAATTTGATAAATATTTAAACACGTCAACTCGACACAAATTTGACCATTTTTCCAATATTTGACCACGTCTCCTAAGCCCTGTTTTTGAAAAATTGAAAAACCAAAAACGCAATTTTCTTAGTTACATATAGGGCTACTCATACAACCTATTCAGAAATTCACGGGACACATGTTTTTCTGTAACATTTGGTGTGGAATGCTTAATATTAAAGAATCTATTTTTACTTCGGTAGGGATAACAGCTTTTTTCCCAGCGGGGTAAAGTTGAAATTTGTGTTAAAAATGTATCGACTTTCGATGAGCACAATAAATAAAAAAAGTTGAAAAGTTAAATTCGACTTGGCCGAATCTATGAATACCCTCCACAATGCCCTTTTTAAGTGATAATAAATATTCTAACGTGAAAAAAAAATTTTTGATTAGAAATATTTTATTTTGTGTAAAAACACTTTTTTTAAACTAATTTTTGAAAAAAAAAAATAATTTACTATTTTTTTTTTTTTTGAGTGTAAAATTTTTTTCGAGTGTATTTTTTTTTTAGTGTAAAAATATTTTTGAGTGACAAAAATACGTTGTAAAATATTTTTGTGACTACAATGATTTTAAAACATGTTTAACGGGTTTTCAACACGTGAATTTAAGGTGCATCTAATCTGAAATTCACGGTTTTGCTAATAACTTTTGAACCACTGAACCGATTTGGCTGAAATTCGAAATGAACCAGGCAAGGGGAACGACAAAAATATATGCCGGGCTTCAGCATGCTCAGAACTGCCTTTTGAAAGTTAACTTGATTTATATCTCGTAAATTCACGAAAAACCCTTGCCGAAATTCAGTCATTTGCTCATAACTATTGAACCACTGGACCGATTTCGCTGGATTGCAATACCAACCTGACCAGGTAAATGCCCAACATATATCCCAAACTTCAGGAGCCTCCGTAAAGTCTTTCAAAAGTTAGCGTGTTTTCAACAGACAGACTGACGGACAGACGGACGGACGGACGGACATCGCTAGATCGTCTTAAAATCGATCGAGGATCATGAATATATCGTCGAACTATATTCAATAAATGCCAACTCGAAAAAGCTTACTGTTCAGGAGAGCTAAAAAACTAGTTATTTCGCGTAAGGAGTGAGATCATAAAAATGTTAACACACATAAAGTTAAATAAAAAACAGACTACTGAATTTTAAGACTTCAAACCAAATTTTTATTAAATAAAATTTAATACAAAATCATAACAAAAAAACCGCATGGAACTCTAACCACTACGAACAAAGTTATCCACTTTTTCCGGAAACCCTCCCATTAAGGCTTTTATGGTAGTTTCTGTCACCTTTTTAGAGCAGGTGGTCCATCTACGTTTGAAATCTTGCATGTCCTGGGAGACCTTTTTTGTGCCCTTTAATTCTTTTTTAACAAGAGCCCAATATCTCTCCACTGGCCTGAGCTCCGGGCAGTTTGGTGGATTTGCCTCTCTTGGTACAAAAACCACATTATTATCATTATACCACTCCAGCGCTTTCTTGCTGTAGTGACAAGATGCTAAATCGGGCCAAAAGTAAGTGGATACATTGTGCTGACTCAAGAACGGAAGAAGTCTCTTCTGCAAACACTCCTTGATATAAATTTCGCTGTTTATAGAGCCAGATGTCACAAATGACTGGCTTCTTTGGCCGCAGCTACATATGGCTTGCCATACTAGGAATTTTTTGGGGAATTTCGTTTGCTTTTTTGACCGAAATTTTTCCGCAACATTTCCTCGAACATCGGAAACATAAAATTCTTGACCAGGGAGCTGCGCAAAATCAGCCAGGACATAAGTTTCGTCGTCCATTACACAACAGTTGTATTTTTTTATAAAATTTGATTTCAATTTTCTAGCTCTGGTTTTGGCCTCCAAATTTTTAAAAGCGTTTCTATCGGGAACTTTTTGAACTTTGTAGGACTTTAGTCCCGCCTTACGTTTCACTTTACGTACAAAAAAGTCTGAGCATTGGGCTAACCGAGCTGTTTTTCTGCCAGATGTGTTAGGAGCTCTCTTAAGGATGCTTTTAACTTTATATGCCTTACCAATGTTACGATAACCAGTCGTTGTTCCTGTTCCCGGCTTCCTTTCAATTGTTAGGTGTTCCAGATACCTTTTTACCACTTTTGAAACTGTTTGGCGGCATACATTAGTTTCTTTGGCAATTTTTTTGTATGTCCATGTTTGGTTTTGTTGAAAATATTTAATTATTTTTGAACGCACTTTTCTTTCATCGTCCATTGTATAAAAAATTGCAAATTAAAACTCATGATGTAAATTAATTTATTAACTGACATATTTTTAAAATGTAAACTGCCGAAAAAAAAAAAATTGGAAGCTTTACACCAAAGTTGTAGGCAAAAATGTGTGTTAACATTTTTATGATCTCACTCCTTATTATTGCAAAAATAAACAATATACCTTCCACAAGATGGTTTAAATATTCTAAACAATTTTTACCTATGCAAAAATTTTCATATTTTGCACTTGTTTGCATATTTTTCAGAGATGGCATTTATTACTATATCAAAAAACAAATATTTTTTTAGAGTTGGCATATTTTGTCGGAAAATAAAAATACATTTTTTTTCGAAAAATTTTTAAAATTATTTTTTTTTTGGTTTTTGTTATCCTTAGTACGGTAATTGCAAAAACTGAACAAAAAATTAAAAATCTTTGCATATTTTTAAAAGTTACTAGCTCCGAAAGCCCTTTAATCTCAGGGTGGTCAACTTTGGCACTCTGTAACTCACGCTGTATTGCAATACGGTCACTCCAAACCAGCTATTTTGAAAGCTTATATCATTGACTTTATTTGCCCCATTCATAATGTTTCAATCTGATAAATAGTTTGAAAGTTACATAAATATAAGCAATTTTTTTTTGCAAACACTATTTACCGATATTTTTAAAATGGCAATATCTCGAGAACCAGTCATTAGATATCAAAATCTTTACAAGATTCGTGTTTAGCATGGCAAATGCAATAAGATATGTGGTCTAATATTAGATAAAATATATATAAATATATTTTTTTAAAAAAATTTTTTGAAAAATTTTTGGAAATTTACAATGGGAGTTGGCACCACCAAAAAAATATGTACTTTGAGTTAGCAGAATAACAAAAATGGATGTAAAACGACAACAAATTATTTTTTTGCTCTGAAATTTTTATGGCAGATAGGTATTACATAGGGGAGCTATTTGCCATCGGAAACTCATTTCTGTCAAATTTGAGTTGGCATATTTTGAATATAGGTTCACGATATATACTTTATGGGGTCCTAGACCAATATTTCGAGGTGTTACAAACGGAATGACAAACTTATATATACCCTCTATCACTAGAGTGGAGGGTATAAAAATAGAAAAATTCTGACACGCTGTTTTTATACCCTACACCACATTGTGGTACAGGGTATAATGAGTTTGTGCTGATGTTTGTAACTACCCGAAATATTGGTCGTAGACCCACCTATTAATACCGATCGACTCAGAATCACTTTTTGAGTCGATTTAGCGATGTCCGTCATACAGATCGTAATTTTCAATCAATTGACTTGAAATTTGAAACTTAAGCCTCTCTTGGCTCAAGGACGAAGCCTATTGAAATTGGAAATTGGAAATCGGTCCATATTTAGACCTAGCCCCCATACAAAGGTCCTCTTTAGTTTTGGCTCAAATGACTTCAATAACCGTATTATAATAGGAATCTTTTTGAAATTTGGCAGGTAAACGTGTTTTATCTTCACAAATCATCATTCCGAATTTTAAAGGAATCGGATCAGTTCTTCTTGTAGCCCCCATACAACCCACCTTCCCGATTTCCATATAAATCTCTCAAATTTCATGAAAATAGAAAATATTTAATTAAAATTTTGTTTGTGTATGTTAAACGCGTATTTTTATAACCTTATCAAATCTGATTATCATCAGACCACTTTTGGAAATTTCGCCCGATATTCAGTTAAAGCGGTTTATTGGCAACAAATCGAAGCCTATTACACTCAAATTGGATTTGTAATTGTTTTTTACACTTATTAAAGATTTAACAAAATATAGATCTAATCAGTCCATTGGACCCATTTTCCGGGAAACTCTGGTGTAGGGTATTATATGGTCGGTATTGACCGACTATAATTTTCTTACTTGTTTTAAATTGGATATGTGGGGTCTAGTGTCCACTCGACATTTAGTTAGCAATATATTTGTTAATAAAATGGAAATTTTAACTTATATTCTTGTCAGTTTTTAGACACTCTAAACGAGCTATAAAATCCATAACTCATTTGCATGCATAATGTGTTATATTTTGAAGAGTACTAAAAAAGTACTAAAATTTTGTTTATAAGTTTCGTTTTTTTTTTTTTTGTTTAAAGATTATAATTTCTTAATGGACCAAATAGTTGGGTATACAATTTAAAGTTTAATTTTGTAATATGACTTTTTTGGCATTAGTTGTGTATTATTGCTTTTTTTTTTTTTTATTATTTAAGTAATTTTTTTTTTCTCAAATAAATTTCTTTGAAAATACTTTCTTTGCAAAAAAAAATCAATATTTTTTACATCTAATTAATTTATTGAAGTATTTTAAGCATTTTATAGCAACTGTTTGCTTAATTAGACGTGAAAACTAAAAAACAAAAAAACAGCATTGCAAATATTTCAATAAGTCGAACTTAAAACGCAATTTTCATTAAATTCTACACAAAGAAACTAATGCAACTAATGAAGTGATACTTAAATCAAGGTCAGTGTAGAAATTGCTTTTTAATTATGAGTATAAATATATTAAGGGCATTCATGGTGGAAAAAATTGTAGCTGGAGAAATGCAAATTTGTAAATTTTTGGGGAAAATATTGCAAATTATTCTTTAGCGTTGCTATTTTTTTCCAATTTGTTAAAATTTTGAAATACATAATTTTACAGACATATCTTTAGTGAATGCCCTTACTATGGCACAGTGGCGGGTGCAGTCTTTGTGTTTGGAGGGAAAGTTATTTATTTTTTTTTACCTCGAATAAAAACTATCGATTCACTGTTGTCGGACGAACAAAAACATATGTTCTGTATCAAGTTTCACTAGGGGTTGTCAAAGACCAAAAGTTCATGCGAAAAGTGAAAAATGCCTAAAAAAGGAAAATTGTAAATTACAACGCACTGTTAAATTGTAAAATAAATCAAAAAAAAATTATAAATCTATGCTTTATTTATGCAGTGAAATTTTTTTTAGAACATAATAATCCTCTATCTCCCATTTTTAGGGGTATTTTTGTCCTTTTTTAAATAGAACACATCTAAAACGTGCCTTTAAAGGGTTAAAATGTTCTACAAACATTTTATGCATCAAATTTGACTAGGGGTTGTAAAAGGCCAAAAGTTGAAACGATTTGCTTAGTAAATTTGCCCTAGTAAAATTTGATGGAGAAAATGTTTGTAGAACAATTTAACCCTATAAAAGCATTTCAAATTAATTCATTTGAATTTATTCATTGCGAATTAATAAATTAATTCAAAATTAAATAAATTTTGAATTAATTCAGTTTGAATTAATTCATTTTGAATTCATTCATTCATTTTGAATTCATTCATTTTGAATTAATTCATTTTGAATTAATTCATTTTGAATTAATTCATTTTGAATTAATTCAAATTGAATTAATTAATTTATTTTGAATTAATTCAGTTTTAATTAACTTATTTTGAATTCATTTTGAATTAATTCATTTTGAATTAATTCGATTTGAATTAATTCGTTTTAAATTAATTCATTTTGAATTAATTTAAAATGAATTAATTCATTTTTAATTAACTCATTTGGAATTATTTCCTTTGGAATTAATTAATTTTGAATTAATTCATTTTGAATTAATTAATATTTAATTAACTCATTTGGAATTAATCCATTTTGAATTAATTCATTTTGAATTAATTCACTTTGAACTAATTCATTTTGAAATAATTCGTTTTGAATTAATTCAATTTGAATAAATTCATTTTAAATTAATTCATTTTAAATTAAATCATTTTGAATTAATTAATTTTAAATTAATTCATTTTGAATTCATTTTGAATTAGTTCAGTTTGAATTAATTCATTTTGAATTCATTCATTTTGAATTAATTAATTTTCAATCATTTAATTTGAATTAATTCATTTTGAATTAACCCAGGCAGAAAAATACGAACGGGAGAGCGCTGGCAAAGTACCTTTTATGGTCGCTTGTGTGCTGGGAAAGCATCACAGTTTAGTACTCTCCCAGCGTCCAAAATGATAACCACGGTAAACGGTATGCCGTTGCTATTTTATGTATCCGGAGTTTAAGACACTTCCTCACGAAAGAAACGGTGTTTTTGTATAAAAGGTGTCAAGTTTGTAATATGTAAGTCATTGTGTATAAGTGACATATCATGAGAACTATCAAGGACCGGCCACTTATCCTGCAAGGAAATAAAAAAAATCCAATTGTTATGAAAATTAATAAATTTTAATAAAATATTTATACTTTGAACGGATTTAAATAGAACAAGTGAGAGTGTTACATTCGGCTATGCCGAATCTTTTATACCCTACAAAATGTAAAAAAAAAACAATATAAAAAAATCCAGGGGCGTTTTTGTTTTGGGGGGGGGGGTTGTTGGGAGACGTTAGGGCACTTTCCCCTTGCGATTTTGAACTCTACTAAGATAAGACTGTTGCATTTGCTTGAAAAATTACAAAAAAAAATTAAAAAAATTCGGTTTTTCTTAGTTTGGTTTAGTTCTCCAAAGGGGAACTTTTTTCCCCTTGATCCGATTTTGTCCATTTCCCAACTTACCTGCCTAGGAATATAAGACATATTTGTGCCAAACTTCGGAAGTCTAGCTCTTTTAATTTGGACTGTATCTTGTCCTCTACAGACGGACGGACGGACATCGCTAGAATGTCTTAGAATCGATCACTGATCAATAAAATATATACTTTATGGGGTCCTAGACCGATATTTCGATGCGTTACACACGGAATGACAAAGTGAGTATACCTCCATACTATGGTTGGAGGGTATAAAAACATTGGCAAAGCGCTTGGAAAGCACTTTTTCGAATGAATACTACCTTCTACACAAAAAATAAAGTGCTTTGCCGAGACTTTTTCTTTGGAACGGTTGGCAGTTTCTGCCTGGGAGTTTATTTTGAATTAATTCATTTTAAATTAATTCATTTTAAATTAATTCATTTTGAATTCATTTTAAATTAATTCATTTTGAATTCATTTTGAATTAATTCATTTTGAATTAATTCATTTTGAATTAATTCATTTTGAATTAATTCATTTTGAATTAACTCATTTTGAATTAACTCATTTTGAATTAATTCATTTAGAATTAATTAATTTTAAATTACTTCATTTTGAATTATTTCATTTGGAATTAATTTATTTTAAATTAATTCATTTTGAATTAATTCATTTTGAACTAATTCATTTTGAATTAGTTCATTTTGAATTAATTCATTTTGAAATAATTCATTTTGAAATTAATACATTTTGAATTAATTCATTTTGAATTAATTCATTTTGAAATAATTCATTTTGAAATAATTCATTTAGAATTAATTTATTTTGAATTAATTTATTTTGAATTAATTTATTTTAAATTAATTTATTTTTAATTAATTCATTTTGAAATGATTCATTTTGAATTTTTTCACGTTAGAAATTTACTATCACCTAAAAAGGGTATTTATGAATTTGGCCAAGTCGAATTTAACATTTTTACTTGTTTTTTAGTGTAGTAGAATCGTTTGCAGGATAATATAATGAGTTCTGAAATCGAGTATTTGAAACCGATTATTTGGGAATACGTCATATTTTCAAATTTACACAATTTAAAAAAAAGTGTTATTTTTTTCTCAAATATTTATGTTTTAATTTAACCCTAAATCAAAAGTTTTTGACTGTACCCTTATCAGGTAATAAATATTATTGACAGTTGTCATATTTATAGGTACTGCAATTCAAAATGTTTTTCCACTGAATAAACGTAACAAAACAATGCACACTGGGTAATTTGAGCCAATTTTTAGGCCAAAAATAATTACAGCCTAAGTTTTGGACCGATATTGCTGAAATTTTAAATTTAAGAGTTTTTTGTGAACACGCACAGCTGGATTTTATGAATTTGGAAATCGTGGAAATTTTTAGGGTTGCCACCATACGAAAAAAAGTGAAAAGACTGAATATCTCGAAAACGAATAGGCTAATTTTTTTGAAACTCGGCACGAAGAAAATACGCAATTATGCTACCAAAATGGCACGTAAACATTTTGTTTGATTTTGCTCGAAAAAGCTGTTATTTTTTAAGCGGGCCTTGTACCACCTTAACGAAAAATTTTCACAAAAAGTTCGTACTATTTCCTTCAACGAAGCCAAATTTTGGATTAAAACGTTATTTTAATCAATTTTACTGATAATAAAATTATAAACAGCAACAGGGTTTTTTCTCTTAGTTCTTTTCCCAATCCAAACGTTAGAAAGTTCAACATATTGCAAGCTGAGGCTGTCTGAAAGAAAATTATATATCTCAAAAAGTGCAAAAAATCGCAACGTAAAATAAAAAAAATAAATTCGGAATTATTTTCTTAACACTTTTCATTAATCAAAAACACGGCACACCACGGCTAACATTATTAAAAGCTTATGCAAAGTTTATATTTATTGAAAAAGTCATTTATTTGAGGTTAGGTTACAATGACACGTTTTGTTAACAATAGCAATAACGTTCACCAAAATATTTTGTAATTTTTTTGTTACTTAATATCCCCTCTCGTCACCATATTATACACGATATCCTTCTTTATGTTTAATAGCTGAAAAAATCGGTTAAATTTATATCAAAATTAGGCGTTTTATGTTGCACTGCGAACGATGCTTGCAAATGCCAAATTCGATTGCCCGTCAATCAGCTTATATTTGTTTTTTTGAAAAACCAAATATGCAGTTATTTGCTTTAATATTTTCTTAATCAAACGTAATTAACACAAACATTATTATTGTTAGTTCAAAAAATGATTTTTGGCCAAAATTTCGGTTCAAATTACCTACTGTGCAATGGTATGAACTAAATTCACCTTAACAACAAACATCGATACTACTGACACTTAATAAAAAAAACAAGGAGCACTTCTGATATGAAAACAAAGTGGCAATAGTTAAACGTTAAAAAATTGTATATTAAAAAACTGAAGAAGGTTAATACTCTAGGTGCTTATGATTCTATAATAGATTAAACAAAAAAAAATGCTGGAAAATTTATATTAGGGCGGAGCGAGAAATGATTTTTCGCGAATTTCGCTTGGGCGCGAAATTGATAAAACGATGTGGTTTAAATTTTAGGAAGATCGTTCTTCATCTTGGGTTCCCCCTTTAGCGCTGAAGTTTCCACTTTTCTAAGCCAAAAAGCATGTTTTAAAAATATTGTCAAAATTTCAAATTTGATCAGACCTTGAAACTAATTTGTTTAAATTATTGTGAATTCAGATCGGTCCACACGTCGTTTAAGTATTTCGTATTTCTTGACTTTAATGTGTTTTGAATAATTGGATAGTCCTTTTTCCAAGTCGGGAAGAAAAAAATTTTAATGAATTTTTTTTTATATTATTGCAAAAAGTTGATTTTCGGGTGTCTCCAAAATGTATGCATATTTTTCCACATCTGTTTTTTTTTTTTTTTTTGAGTTAAGCGGTATCCTATAAAGCTGTTGTTTAAAATCTAAAATTTAGAAGATCTGTTCAAATTTGAGTTTTTCAAATTTTTTTTTTTTTTTAATTCCTTTTGGCTAAGAAAAGTTGAAACTTCATCGCTGATGGGGGATCACAAGTTGAAGTGCGATCTTCCTGATATTTTAACAACATCGTTTTGGAATCTATTTTTACCAATCCCGCTTAGCGCCCAAGCGAAATTCGCGATAAAGAGTTTCTTGATCCGCCCTAATGTATATTTCTAGAATTTGAATACATACGTATACTCGTTCACAGAAAAAATTTTAAACGAATTTCAGTCAACAAAATCGAAAATTCAATCAGTTTTTTGGTTGAAATTTCTTCAATTAAAAAAATTTGTATACCAATCATCAAAGTGTAGGTGATTGATTGAAATTTTTTTCAATCATATCACTCAAAAAAATAAAACTGTAAAGTTAGCAAAAAATTTAGTTAAATTTAACTAAAAAAACACCTGATTTTGAACCTAATAAATTTCTAGTTAATTTAACAAAAAATATTTAGTTAACTTTTCGTAGAATGAATGTAGCAAAAAAACCGTAATTTTAACTAAAACTTCAGCTGAAAATTTCGTAACATTTTTTATTAGTTGAATTCAGCTAAACTTTTTGTAAAACATTTTAAGTTTGGTAAATATTGGTTTTAAACACTAACACTTCACTTATTTTTTCTTTTTTTCACAGCATTAAGTTCAGCTTAAGTAGAACTTATGAGATTTGCCTAGGAGGCTACACAAGAAATGTTTAAAATTTTTCACTTGACAAAAATGTTACAAAAAATCAGCAAATTATTTAGTAAAAATTCGTAAACTCAGTTTTAAAGTCAACAAAAAAAATTAATTCAAAATTTGTACAAAACTAGTATTTTCGTAAATTGAACTTAACTAGAACAAGTAAGAAAGCTATATTCGGCTGTGCCGAATCTTTAAATACCCTCCACAATGTTAACCAATGCACTATGGTTTCGCGGACGACCTTTGTTGGCCAAAATTCAATTTTCTCAAAATGGATTTTATAGAAAGTCGTAAACACTTACAAACAACAGAAAACATATTTTATTTTTGTACAAACTCATTTATTGTTCAAAAACAAATTTAGCTAAAAATAAAAAAAAAGTATTTTTTTAAATTTTTTCAATTATTTTTTTGAGTTTAAATACAAAAAATTTTTTTTAATATTATACATGGAAAACAAAAAAATTATAACAATTTTTACCACAAAACCTATTTAAAACCAAAATTTTTTCCATTTTTGTAATTTTGGCCAAGAAAAGTGATAATCGGAACTATAGTGCAATGCAAATATTTAAAAAACAAAAAAAATATTTTATAAATATGTATGTATGAAAATTATATAAAAATTATATAAAAGCAACCACGTGGCACGTGTATGACACATACTACGTATTTTTAACTTCTTTTGATACAAATAACAACAAGCCAAACAACCATCAACAACTACAAAAACGCGCTGCCACGCCATATCATAGAGGTTTATATTGAAACTCATCTCAATTGCTCATAGCTTCTTAACCCCTGAACCGATTTTGCCATAATTGGTACCAAAATAACCAGAAGAACGTTGAGAACAATAAAATAAGAACCTATTTAAAATTTTATTTGAATATGTCAACCATGAGCCAAGATAAATCATTTTAAAATTTTCGGTTAAATGGCTGGTGCCACGCCCCATTGTGCGATTCGGCCCAAATTTTTTGTGAGTGTTAGGAATGATAAAATTACATTAAATACAAAGTTTCGTTTACATTCATTCAACAGGTGTCAAGTTATAGCATTTATTTTGTGTAAAATTCACATTTTCACTCATCAAAATTTACATTTTCACTCATAACTTTTAAACTACTTAACCGATTTAAAAAAAAAAAAACATTAGATTCTGCCTAGGAGAATTACGCAACTTTTGGTACCCCAGGCGTTTAAATCGGTTCTGGATTATAGCCAAAAACGTGATTTCAACAGACAGACAGACAGACGGACGGACAGACAGACAGACAGACAGACAGACAGACAGACGGACATCGCTAGATCGACTTAGAATCGATCAAGGATCATTAATATATATACTTTATGGGGTCCTAAACCAATATTTCAATGTGTTACATACGGAATGACAAACTTATATATACCCTCTATCACTAGAGTGGAGGGTATAAAAAGTAGTTAAAACGCTGATTTTAACTAAAAATTTGCTAAAAAGCCAGTAAACTCGAGTTAACAAAAAAAATTTTGTTAACTTTACAGTTTTATTTTTTTGAGTGTAATTTTTTTTTTATTTTGATAAAAATTTTAATAAATTTTTTTATTTAAAGTCAATCAAAATAATGATTGATTTAACAAATGGATTGTAAGCTTATGACAAAATTATCAAAAAAATATTTTTTTTGCTTTGAAGTATATACAATAAAAAAGAGTAAAATCCGATTATTTTGTATATTTTTGAATTAACCTATTTACATAAATTAAAGCGAAAAAAATCTTGTATGTTGAAAAATTGTAATTCGACAGTTAAAGAAAATAACAAAAATTTTAATAAAAAATATTGATTGACTTATTTAAATTTTGTTGATCAATAGATTTAAGTAAAAATTTTTAGTCAATAATTTTTTGTGTGTGTAACAATTTTCTTCATTGGAGGAATATCAATAAAAAAATTTATTGAATCCGCGTTTTTGTTGATTTCAAATTCTTTCTGTGTATTTCGACAGTTAAAGAATATAACAAAAATTTTAATTAAAATATTGATTAACTCATTTAAATTTTGTTAATCAATAGATTTAATTGAAAATTTTAAGCCAATAATTTTTTGTGTGTGCTTTCATTTACGCATCATGGGTAAGTGAAAAAAAGGTCAAAGTTCGCTTTTCTTATTGAAATAATTTGTTTTTTTTTTGTTATTTTTTTTTTTCGTTTTTAGTGAAATGGTAATAAATTATGTTGTTCTACATGCAATATGCATAGCATGTAAAGAAGGGTGCCAACAAAATGTTGAATTTAGAGAAACGTCCGAATAAAGTTTATGTAGGTAACACTGTGCAACAGAAAAACGTACCTGGGATGCGATATTTTTTTTCTAGTAGGTGTTGTCGAGTAAAACAAGACTCTATCATTGAAATTTGCGAAACACCTCCAAAATCTTAAGTAACGTTTAAAAAAAAACTGGTTTTCCGTGTAAGCAAGTAACTTTGTTTAATATATATATCAACCGATTTTGAATTTCTCAACGGTTTTAGAAAGAAGAAACTAGAACCTTTCGAAGATGTGAACATGATATTTAAGTAATATTCAGACAAATGTGCGTATTTCTCCAGCAAACACAATGTTTTAAAAAAATTGCTGTATTTTTAAACTTTGGAAATGTTTTTACACATTTTTTTATTTAGGAACCCTACAATTTATAAATTTCCCAATTGGCAACGTCCTCTAGCCATCCTCAGTGATGGCGCGGTGACACGTCAGAGTCACTGCTGACATCCACAAGACATCTCTATATACTGAATTGAGGACAGTTTCATTGTTTCATAGCAGTAGTCAGGGCATGCTGATTTTCTGGGGATATATCACCACACACAAAAAATTATTGGCTAAAAAATGTCAATTAAATCCATTGTTCAACAAAATTTAAATTAGTCAATTATTGTTTTAATCAACATTTTTCTTATTTTCTTTTACTATCAAATTAAAAATTTTCAACATACCAGATTTTTTTGTCAATACAATTTATATATTAATTCCAAAAAAATCTTTATACTCGGGTTTTACTTTTTTTTATTGTCGGCAACATATTGGAAAGCAAAAAATATGAATTTTTTCATAATTTTGTCATAATCTTAAAATTCATTTGTTAAATCAATCATTATTTTAATTGACTTTAAATAGAAAATTGATAAAATTTTTGATCAAAATCGAAAAAGTGATTGATTAAAAAAACAATTAATCACCTACAATTTGATGATTGATATAACAATTTTCTTCATCGGAGGAGTTTCAATTAAAAAATTAATTGAATCCGCGTTTTCGTTGATTGAAATTTGTTTTCAATTCTTTCTGTGTAAGACTTCTTTGGGGAAATAACTAATATAGGTCATAAGAAAATATAAAAAAATTTCGTATTTCCTTTAGTTTTTACTTTTATCCATTTTTCTTTATAAATTATATTTCTCCAATACTTTTCGCCATTTTTAGTCCCAACTGGATTTGGACCTGGAACCGCCAGTTTTGAGGAATTGTCCGAATTCTTAAAACAAACATTCATTGGTGACAATGTAAGGACATGTCATCAAGGATTACTTATGATTTGTCATAACCTGAATACATTTCCTCAAGGAATCACAATGTAAATTTCCTCACTGACACGTTTTCCAACTGCCAGAGTAAAAAAGTTTTTGATATAATTATATATAATTTGATAAAATTATATCAAATTATATATAATTATATAAAATTATATATAAAGGAAAAATTTTCCAAAAAATTTTATAAAATTATATATAATTTAATAAAATTATATATAATTATATCCAGGATTTGGTGGATATAATTATATAAAATTATATCAAATTATATCTAATTTGATAAAATTTTTATCAAATTTTATAAAATTTTATATAATTATATCCACCAAATCCTCGATATAATTATGTATAATTTTATCAAATTATATATAATTTTATAAAATTACATATAATTTTATCAAATTATATATAGTTTTATATAATTTTATATAATCTATATATATAAAAGAGTAATGTGACTGACTGACTGACATACTCATTCATCATCGCCCAGCCCAAACCGCTGAAGCTAGAGACTTGAAATTTGGACTGTAGGTCTACCTCCCGGAATATAGATCCACTAAGGCTGGATTTTTGCCAATGTTGATTCTAAGGGGGTAAAAAGGGTAAAAAACTGTACTTTTGGTACTTTTTATATCTCCTGAAATAATGGTCATAGAGACTTTAAATTTGGACTGTATGTTCACCTCACGGAATATAGATCCAGCAAGGCCGGATTTTTGCTAATGTTGATTCTAAGGGGACAAAAAGGGTAAAAAACTGTACTTCTGGTACTTTTTATATTTCCTGAAATAATCGTCACAGAGACTTGAAATTTTGACTGTATGTTCAACTCCTGGAATATAGATCCAGTAAGGCCGGATTTTTGCCAATGTTGATTTTAAGGGGGTAAAAAGGGTAAAAAACTGTACTTTTGGTACTTTTTATATCTCCTGAAATAATGGTCACATAAACTTGAAATTTGGACTGTATGTTCACCTCCCGGATTTTTGCTAATGTTGATTCTAAGGGGACAAAAAGGGTAAAAACTATACTTCTGGTACTTTTTATATTTCCTGAAATAATGGTCACAGAGACTTGAAATTTGGACTGTATGTTCAACTCCTGGAATATAGATCCAGTAAGGCTGTATTTTTGCCAATGTTGATTCTAAGGGAGTAAAAAGGGTAAAAAGAGGTACCTTTGGTACCTTTTATATTTCCTTAAATAATGGTCCTAGACACTTGAAATTTTGAATGTAGGTTCAGCTCCCGGAATATAAATCTACTAAGGCTAGATTTTGCCAATGTTGATTCAAAGGGGTAAAAAGGGTAAAAAACTGTACTTTTGGTACATTTTATATTTTCTTAAATAATGGTCCTAGAAACTTAAAATTTGCAATGTAGGTTCACCTCCCGGAAAAAATATTCACCAATGGTGGGTTTTTGCCAATGTTGACTCTACGGGCGTAAAATAGAAAAAAGTGTACTTTTGGTACTTTTTTTAATTTACTGAAATAATGGTACCTTTTATAAAAAGTACCTTTTATAAAAAGTACCTTTTATAAAAAGTACCTTTTATAAAAAGTACCTTTTATAAAAAGTACCTTTTATAAAAAGTACCTTTTATAAAAAGTACCTTTTATAAGAAGTACCTTTTATAAAAAGTACCTTTTATAAAAAGTATCTTTTATAAAAAGTACCTTTTATAAAAAGTACCTTTTATAAAAAGTACCTTTTATAAAAAGTACATTTTATAAAAAGTACCTTTTATAAAAAGTACCTTTTATAAAAAGTACCTTTTATAAAAAGTACCTTTTATAAGGTACTTTTTATAAAATTTTTCTACTTTTTTTTTAAAGTCCTTTTTTGCTAAAACCCCAATTTTGAGGCTCAAAGTGGAGACTGAAGATAAACTTCGACCGGAGTGATATTTTGCATGTGAGTTACCCTTAGGGGACCGACACTTTTGGCGGCTATTAGAATTTGATCAGAGAGAAAAGCCCAAAAACTAGCCACCCAATTGTACACTGCCTCTTATCTTTTAATAAAAATTTAAAAATCCGTTATAAAACAACAAATTTAATATTTTTTTAATTTAAGAATTTTACCGTTTCAACACATTTCCTAAAAAAAAATAACAACCGAAGTGACCGAGAAAAATTATAAGTATTTCCGTATTCTATGGACTCCAACCAACCCGAACTTTCACATGAGAACCTGCGTTTTTTTTTGTCTAACACAGTGTAATATTTGCTTATATTCTAAGACGTTTTAGGCCTGATGGTTGTGCCATGTGCTTTACACTCCGGCGACCATGATTCAAATCCCAAAACATTTTTGTGTGAATTTTTTTATATCAAAAATTATAGAACTAAAATTAAAAAGTTAATCAAATACGGAAAAATAAGTATTTAAATTCGATTATAGATTTTTTTTAGTTTGAGGCCCAAAAATATTTCTATTTATGATATTGTCATTATAGAATATTTTTAATTTATAGCTTTAAAAGAGTTACTCATCTCATAGTATATCTGTACTGATCAGTTTCATCCCCACAAAGGAATCTTCAGCAGACTTTAGAGAATCATCGTTGGTCAAGCAAATATCAAACCAGACATAATATTTGAAATATTTCACAAGTTGAATGAGAAATACTATTATGAAGGCGAATATTAAAATATTTGTTGCTGTTACTTTACAATAACAACAGTACCTAACCAAACAATAGTGTTGGTAGGATAAGTCGTACTAATCTTTGTGTTAAATGTTGTTTTTTATTTTTAGTACATAAAAATAAAACGTATTTGTTGCTGTTAATTTAAAGTAAAGTAACAGCAACAAATATATTAATATTCGCCGGTGGTGGAAAAGTATATACAAATTTTGCTTTAAAAGAGTTATTTTTTGTTGCAAAACAGATTTTGGACCTTCATAATAGTATTTCTAATTTAACTTGTGAAATATATCAAATATTATGTCTGGTCTGATGTTTGATTGACCAACGATGATTCTCTAAAGTCTGCTGAAGATTCCTTAGTGGGGATGAAACTGATCAGTACGGATATACTATGAGATGAGTAACTCTTTAAAGCAATAAATTAAAAATACTCTCTTATGACAATATGTCTCTTATGACAATATCTCTCTTATGACAATACTCTTATGACAATATCGTAATAGAAATATTTTTGGGCCTCGAACTAGAATAAAACTTTAAAAACTTTCAGATACTCTGTTATTAACTAGGTAATTGGTCCAACAATTTTCGAGCTCAGAGGAATTTCAAATACTAACTAAAGTCATTTTCTATGTTTCCAGCTGATATAAAAATTTCGGTCTCTTTCGTAATTGAAATCAGTTTTCAATTTTGCTGTGCAGCTAGTCACATATAATTTGATATAATTTTTTCAAATTATATATAATTATATAAAAACTTTTTTACTCGGGTGGCCAGTTTTCTTTATTTTCCTACATTTCTTAGAATTTTTCTGATTTTTTTAAGTTTTTTTTTTCTTAAATCTAAAATAGTTTTATATTTTTAAAATTTCATAAAAAACAATCCGAACAATTTAATTTTACCCTATTGCATTAGTATTTTGACCTTTGTGTCATGTTTCTGTTATTGATTTCTAAGAAATCTACAGATACTGTTTTCTTGTTTTGATTTTTAATAAATTATATGTTGATTGTTTTGTGGTAGAATTTTTGTTTGAGATTAAAAAAAAATTTTAAGAATTGTAAAATATATTATGATATTAATCAATAACACTTCTGTGAATAAAGTACAAATTCTAAAGAAAATAAAAGAAAAATAAACTGAAAATTTAAAAGTATTTCACAAGTTCCATTTCACTAATTTATGGTAAGTGAAATAAATGATTAATCAGAATTGCTATCAATCAACTTTTAATTTATGACCGCGGGTACTTTGTTACCGGTTTTATTAAATACCAGATATTAAAAAAAAAACAAAATTTGAGTCCCCATTTATAAAATTCTCCCCGGCGGAATCTTAAATTTATTTAATAGTGGTAATTTAAGTTATTTACAAAAACTTATTTTAATGATTTAAACAAAACAAGTAAAAACATTGCGGGCCTCTGTAGGTTAGTTGGTAGCGGGCTAGCCTATGAAACAGGGGGTCAAGGGTTCGATTCCAACCAAAACCCTTGGTCATTTTCGCTACAACGAGACGACGGTCATTGTTACCAGTTCTCGGATATTTAGACAAAAAATTGTTTGCAGAAAAAAGAAAATAAAATTTAAACGGATTTTTTTTATAGATTTCGCGACAAATTTTTAATATATAAAAACCTTACTTTAAAAAAAAAATCGCGTAAAATTTAGAAATGGGAGAATATCCTAATAAAGAAAGTAGAGTTATCATAAGTACTTGTTATGTTAATTTATAATGGGGAACATGAAAAGGCCTCGAATCAGAATAAACTCTTTTTCAAATTTCAAAAGAATAAAAAAACAAGTGAAAATCTTAAATTCGGCTGTGACGAATCTTTGATACCCTCCAACATGTTAAAATACATAAAAAAGAAATTTCAGAGGCGTTTTTTTGGGGTGCTGGGGGATACCTTCCCCAACGCGGTAAATGTCTACAAAATTATTTATTATGCTTTTTGAACTTTAGTTATACCATTTTCTCATAAGTTTTATGTTTTTTTCTAATCCACGCTCACAAAAGGGGGCGAAAAAAACAATATTTTGTAGCCCCCAGGGGTCTAAGTGTATGACTTTTAACTCCTTTTATTTTTGAGAGAATTTTTTTTTTTTTTTGTAAAAAAAAATTCATAAAAAATGGTTTGGGATAAAAAAATATGTTCTTACTTGTTAAAATTTTTTGAACGATCTTTTCTGCTCACATATGTCATTAGCAGCTAAAATCAAGCATTTTGTAGTTTAGGGTTACGTGGAATGTATAAAAACTTTCAAGGTATCTTTACATTATATCGTTCAAATGAATGACAAACTTATACACATATGTGGAGGGTATAAACTAGAGATGGGCGCGTGAGTAATTTTTGACTCACACTCACTCACGCTCATGACAGGAATTTTTGAATCACGCATACTCACTAACGAGCATATTTTTCGACTCACACTCACTCACAATCACGTGAGTAAATTTAATACAACTCACACTCACGTGCACTCACGCAAGCTTCACTCACACTCACGTTGACTCACACTCACAAAATTTTTATTTATACAAAAAAAATTGCAAACACTAAAATTTTGAAAAATCTTTCAAAATTTGAAGCAAAATTTAAAGTTCAGCGAAATTTTACATTTTATTTTGCTATTTTTGGAATAAAATCTTAAGTTTAGCCAAATTTTACAATTTTTTTGTACCTTTTTTGGTACGAGAGGAAATATGAAGAGAAAATAAATCACACAAACTCACGCAAAAAAATCGACTCACGCACACTCACTCACGCAAAAATCTTACTCACTCACACTCACTCACACAATTTTTTTCTCCACTCACACTCACTCACAATCACGTGAGTAAAATTGAATTCAGTCACACTCGCGCGTGATCACGCGTGAATCACGCTCTTATCTGCTCATGTGCCCATCTCTAGTATAAACATCGAAAAAAAAAATGTGAAACTGTAATTGTTGTAAATTTAGCTTACGGTTTTAAATAATTTTAACAGCAAAGCTAGTTGAGTGTATAATTAAACCTCAATTGGCATGTTTTCCCGGTTTAAAAAAATTAATTCAAATAATGCTTAAGATTTATAAAACAATTACATTTCCAAAAAAAACTTTCGCTACTTCTATTACACTCAAAATAATAACTCTGTAAAATACTCTGTAAAATGACTGTAATCTCAATTCAACAGATATTTGACAGAGTTTTCTGTCAAAATACAGATTTAAAGAAAATACTTTGTATTTTGTTGTGACAAAAAAACAAAGAGTCATCTGTTATATTACTTTTTACTTCGTAATCTTAATTTTACAGATAATTAACAGAGTTTTCTGCTAAAATACAGACCTAAGCAAAATACTTCGTATTTTTTTATAACCAAAAAAATTTTCTGTTTTGAGTAGTTTTTGTTACCAAACATCAAAATTTTATCTGTATATTTTTATTTTTTGAGAAAAAGTTTAAATAGTAGCAAAAAATGTTTTCAAAAAAAAAATTTTCAGAAATTTTATAAAAATTTTACAAAATAACATGCATTTAACTAAACTCTGTAAATTTACAGAGTTTTTTCTGTATTTTTTTTGAATCAAATGTATTTTACAAATATATGTAAATTTACATAGTTTTCTTTGCTAAATGGTGGTTTATTTAACCAATAGTTTACTAGAAACTCTGTAAATTAACAGTTTTTTTTTGTCCAAATCAATTTACAGAGTTTTATAGTAAAATTACAGAGTTTCCTCTGTTATATTACTTTTTACTTCGTAATCTTAATTTTACAGATAATTAACAGAGTTTTCTGCTAAAATACAGATCTTCGTATTTTTTTATAACCAAAAAAGTTTTCTGTTTTGAGTAGTTTTTGTTTTTGTTACCAAACATCAAAATTTTATCTGTATATTTTTTTTTTTTGAGAAGAAGTTGAAAAAGTTGCAAAAAAAAGTTATCAAATTTTTTTTTTCAGAAATCTTATAAAAATTTTACAAAATAACATGCATTTAACTAAACTGTAAATTTACAGAGTTTTTTCTGTATTTCTTTTTTTTGCATCAAATGCATTTTACATATACATATATGTAAATTTACATAGTTTTCTTTGCTAAATGGTGGTTTACTTAACCAATATTTTACTAGAAACTCTGTAAATTAACAGTTTTTTTTGTCCAAATCAATTTACAGAGTTTTATAGTAAAATTACAGAGTTTTCTCTGTAAAAAAGCTTTCATATTTAACCAATATTTTACTATAAACTCTGTAAATTAACAGTTTTTTTCTGTCAAAATCATTTTACAGAGTTTTTTAGTAAAATTACCAAGAAATGTTGCTAGCTGGAAAAGTATGGTGTACTCTGTTAAATTAGCAGAGTTTTTCTGTAATTTAACAGAGTTATTATTTTGAGTGTATAAAATCCCCAATTAATAGAAGATAAACTCTAAAAAATTGCATTTTTTATTCTGTTTAAAAAAAAAAGTCGTTTGTTTTTCCTCCTTTCTCAATTTGTCTTTGTGAATTACTTTAACCAAATTGGTGCAGTGTCACAACATCAACTGACATGGAAATTTCACATCGTAAATAAAAAAAATTAAAAAGAAACAAATTCCTTTACTAAAAACAAAATCTACAGAATAAATTGGGTAATAGAATTTACTGATTTTCACAGAATTTAGAACATGCACTCTTTACATCACCAAACATGTTGATTGTGTATATTTTGGTCAAAAGAAAAACCACCATTAAAATTCTAACTGAATGTATATTTTTTTTCAATGGTAATTGACTAACAAGGGAATTATTCCTACCCATATGAACCAATTTGCATGAAACTTAAATTCGGGTTCCTTAAATTTATTTTTTTTCACGAAAATGTGTAAATTTTGGCGGGGAGTTATGTGGCGACGTCGGCCTACGATATCCATATGAATACGAAATAGTCTTTCTTAAATTTAAGTGGACAGATATTTTTGCTCTAGTCGATATTCCCATTAAGTAGTTCGGAAGCTATCAAAATCTTTCCGAAGGTCGCCACATTGTTTTATGTGCAACGAAATGGGGCAATGAAATTTTTAAGCACTGATATGGTCGATAAGCCGAGACACCACAACCTTAAAATCGTCTCTTTAATATAAATTTTAAGTTTCAGGCAAATCGGTTCATAACGGTTGGAGTACTTCTCTTGTAAGTAAATAACTCATACATTCAATAACCCACTCATTCTTAAAATCCTTTTACAATTTGGAAATAAAAATTTTTCAAACAACAATTGTGTTTGGTTTTGTCTAAAATTCTATATGAGTAAATCCATATTAACGTAGCAAAAAAAAAAATTATTTTTGACGTCAATCGACCCAAATTTCATGAAATTCGGTATATATGTTGGGACTTACTCGACTACCCAGTTGGCAACGTCCTCGAGCCATCCTCAGTGACGGAGCGGTGACATGTCAGAGTCACTGCAGACATCCACAAGACATCTCTATGTACTGGGTTGAGGACAGTTTCATACAAATTTTCAAAATGTCCTCACTCAAAGTCAGCAGTGGTCAGGGCTGACCTTCTGGGGACATGTCACCTAAGACATCTTTGGGGAAATGTCTGACGTAGGTCATGCGAAAATACAAAAAATTTTCGTATTTCCTTTAGTTTTTACTTTTATCCATTTTCCTTTATAAATTATCTTTCTCATATTTAGAAAAAACTTTTCGCTTTTTTTAGTCCCAACTGGATTTGAACCTGGAACCTCCAGTTTATTAGTCCCACGCCTTACTACTTGTTCCAAACTTTATTTTAAATATTGTTTGTCTATTTATTACTTCTATTCTACTTGTTAGATTTTGATTTTATTTTACACAAATCGATAATATTGCCATCTTTTTCTTGGAAATTGAAGAGTTGCCCAAATTTAGAATTCGAATTTAATATACTGCTATTCTGAAGACATTTCCTTTTAGACGTCTTAGAGGAATTGTCCACACTCTTAAAGCAAACATTCAGTGCGGAAAATGTTAGGACATGTCATCAAGGATTACCTATGATTTGTCAGAACCTGAAGACATTTCCTCAAGGAATCACTGTGGAAATTTCCTCAGTGACACATTTTCCAACTGGGTAATGCTCAAACAAAGTTTAAGATTTTTAACTTCCGTAGTTTTGGAAATATGACGTTTCAAAAGTCAAGAAAATCTTTTAAAGGGTAAACTATAAACATTGTATCCATATATGGAAAAATTGCGAAATTTTTTATGAATATTTACTGGTTAAAGTGGCATTTAAATTTTATAGTGGTATTAATATTTTCTGTTTATTATGAAATAAAATTATAGAAAAAACTCATACACGCAAAATTCTAGATAAATACTAACTACACTCAAAAAAAAAAAAACTTGTAAAATTACAAAAAAAGTTACAAATTTTTCTTGTAACTTTTTTTTGTTTGCTACCTCCTATTTGACAAAAATTCTTAGTAATTTTACAAAATGTTTACCAAAAATTTTGTAGTTTTACAAAGTTTTTACCAATAAAATTGTAAATTTACAAATTTTTTGACACGATAAAATTTACAAGGAGGTTTCGTAATTTTAGTAGATTTTTTGCTACCTCCTATTTTACGAGAATTTCTAGTAATTTTACAAGCTTTTTAACAATAATTTTGTAATTTTACAAGCTTTTTACCAACAAAATTGTAAATTTACAGTTTTTTGGCGCAACTGAAATTACAAGGAATTCTCGTGAATTTACTAGATTTTTTTTTGAAAAATTGGAAATTTGTAAAATTACAAAAAAAATTTGTAAAATTACAAAAAAAAAATTAAATTTCCAAATCTGTTTGTTAAAAAACAAGGATAACTGTTAAATATTGGTAAATGGGATTACGAGACTTTTCCTAGTAATTTGACAAAGTTATTTTTTTTTGTGTGTAGGACCAATATTTCGGGTAGTTACAAACATCAGCACAAAGTCATTATACCCTGTACCACAAGGTGTACACTCAAAAAAAAAAGTTTGTAAAATTACAAGTAAAAGGTCTTGTAATTCTGTTTTAATAATATTTTTGTCTTTTTACAAAAATTGTTGTATATTTAATAAAACGAAAACTACAGTTTGCTTTGTAATTTTACTATTATACGTTGGTAAATTTATTTTACAAATTTTTTAGGTAAATTTACAAAAAAGTGAATTATTTTACAAATTAAAAAAATATTACAAGGTGTTTAGTTTTTTTACACAAAAAACTGTATTTGTACAACAAAATTTTACTTTATGTTATTTACATGCCTATTCCCAGTTAAGACTAATTTTATTATTTTCAAACTTCATATTCCCTGTGTTTGTTGTAAACACAATCATAAAAAGTCTCAAAATTTAAAACTATTTGTCAATTTTGAGACGATGTGGGTTGCAGCTCTTTATTTTTTGAAATTTTCAAACAAAATTTGAATTTTTTTATGATTGTTTACAACAACCACATGGAAAAAATTGACTTAAGTATGATTGAGTTATGACTTTTTTTGAGAATAGGCCCCTTAGTCTTTCTACCAAAAAAAAATTTTATTACAAACATTTTTTTTTTTTAAGATCGTTTACAAGGTTTTCAGTTTGAAATGTATGTATTGAAAAGTACAAAATTCCAATGTAATTTTACAAAACTTATTTTATTACTAGAATTAGTGTTGTTTTACAAAAAAAGATAATTATTCAACAAAAGGACACGCAAAAATTTTCTTAGTTCATATTTTTTTTTTGCGTTTTGGAGTAAAAAATTTAGTTAAAAATAATTTTTAATAAATAAAAAATTTCATGAAAAAAAGTTTGGAAATTTTTTAAGTTCCGGACACAAAAATTTTTCAACTAATTGTAAGCTTTAGCAAAAAAATTGATTTTACACCATTTTTTGGTAATTTGCGTTAAGTAAAATACCACAATTTTTATGTGTTTCTACTATATAATTGTTCTAGTTTTTTTTTGTATTTTTACCATTTTTTTGGTAATTTTACCATATTTTTTTGGTATTTCTTTTTTTTAAATTTGGCACCTAAAATGTCAATAAAAAGCTACCAATTATGAAATATTAAGTTTTTCTTATTTTAACAGGTACCCGAGTAAAAAAGATTATATATAATTTTACTTATTTTTATATAAACATATATTATTTGATAAATTTATACGTAAATTGTTTTGCTATCATATAAGATTATATATATTTGCACTTCGTATTTTTTTCTTATATAAAATTATATAAAAGAAAATGTTAAGTTATACATAATAACATATGATTAAAGTTAGTTTATATAATTACATATGAAATATAAAATTCTGTCTGTTTTTTTATATAATTTAATATAACAAAATATTTGAAGACATTTTATATAAAACTTTATGCAACTTTTTTCTGAATCATATGTAATCTTATATGAGTAAAATTAAAAAAAAAATCTAAGTCCTTTATATACATATAATTTGATATAACTTTTGGAAATTTTTCTAAGTCCAGAATTTTTTTTTTTTTTAAGTTCCAAACCTAAACCTTAAACATTTGTTTTAAACATTTTATATGTTATTATATATAATGCAAAATTTATGAAAAAAAATCTAAATTCTTTATATATAATTCAATATAATTTTTTTTTTGGGGTTTTTTTTTGGATTTTTTTTTATTTAATTATATATAATTGCATAAATTTTTCTAAAAAAGGGGCCAATTTTCGCATCAAATCATATAAAATTATATTAAAATCACATCAAATTATATCAAATTTAATGCAACTTTATATGGTTTTATCGACTCATTTTTCGCATCAAATTCTATATGAATATATATGATGTCTTTATATAATTAAATATAAACATATATAATCTTTTTTACTCGGGTACTTAAACATTGAACTTACAATATCCAAATTTTTTTCCCCCGATTTTTTAAAAATACTTGTGAAAATAATTAAAAATTAAAAAAAAAAATTGTTATTTTTTGACTAATTTTTCCTGAAAATATAAGAAATTTCTTGTGTAGCCTCCTTCGCAATTCTCATATGTTCTACTTAAGAAAAACGAAATGTCGAAAAAAATAAAAAAGTGCAGTGTTATACATTAAAAAGTTTGTTAAAAGTGTTCAAGTGAAAAAAAATCATTTCAGGTTGTTGAAGTGCTACTCCAGCTGGCGAAGTAGGAAAAATAAGATGCACCAATGGAAAAAAACCTTTAAATTTACAAATCAAATATGTAAATAAACCAAATTTTTTGTAAATTTACAAAACAAATATGAAAATTTAAAAAAACAAAATTGTATACTTACGAACAAAGTTGTAATTTTACAAAAATGAAGTAGAAAATACAAGAAAAATATTGTAAATTTACAAATTATTTGGTTAAACTACTGTTTTTACGGCAAAAATATAAGAAAAAATGGTATATATACAATAAAAATTGTAAATTTACCACTTTTTATTGTAAATGTACAAATATTTTTGCCATAAAAACAGTAGTTTAACCAAACAATGTGTAAATTTACAATTTTATTTTTTGAGTTTCTACTTTATTTTGTAAATTTACAACTTTTTTTGTAAGTCTACAATTTATTTTGTAAATTTAAATATTTTTTTTTTTGCAAATTTACAATTTTTATTGTAAATATACGAGTTTTTTTAATATTTTTTTGCGGTAAAAACAGTAGTTTAACCATTATTATTATGTTAAAAAGTATGTTAAAAGTGTTCAAGTGACAAAAAAAAAAATCATTTCAGGTTGTTAAAGTGCTACTCCAGCTGCCGAAGAAGGAAAAATAAGATGCACCAACGGAAAAAAACCTTTATATTTACAAAACAAATATGTAAATAAACCAAATTTTTTGTAAATTTACAAAACAAATATGAAAATTTAAAAAACAAAATATACGAAAAAAGTTGTAATTTTACAAAAATGAAGTAGCAAATACAAAAACAATAATGTAAATTTACAAATTTTTTTGGTTAAACTACTGTTTTTACTGCAAACAAATTAGAAAAAATGGTATATATACAATAAAAATTGCAAATTTACCACTTTTTATTGTAAATATACAAGTTTTTTGCCATAAAAAACAGTAGTTTAACCAAAAAATTCATATAAAAGTGGATATTTGGAAATTTATAAAAAGAATCCCCAAATATAAATTTATGTTTTTTGACTTTTATTACTCAAATATAAACATTTTTGTTGTTAAATCACCAATATTTGAGGCTGGCTGGAAAAGTATGACATTTTCCGCAAGACAAGCATACCCGGCTAAAAATGAATTGTATATGAGCATATATGAACACATCTGACCATACATCATTAATTCGAAAACATATATGATCAGATATGAACAAATATTAAAATTGGCGCTTATTCAATATATGACCATATATGGTAAAACATATGATTATATGGGATAATATATTGGCCCACCCTTAACATAAATTATCATATATGATCGTACATGAGCTTGTATACATTATTTTTAGCCGGGTAGTTAAATTTTCCCAATTTTATACTGTTCTCATTTTAAGCATTGTGTTTAAAAATTGCTTATTTTACCAGCTCCTATTTAAAAGTCCTTTTTTTAAATCGCAACAATTTTCCCCCCCAAAAAAAGTTACCTTTGTTTAAAACTGTCTAATATATTCATCTAAAACTAGACAGGATGACACTAATTGTTTGTCTTAATGAAGACACTAATAATAAGACCGTGGTTACAATGAAAATCACTAGCAGAAGACAACACAACAGCCATTCATGAAATTTTAATACAAAGGAACATTTAAAATTTAATTTAAAGATAATCGTTTTAAATGCGCGTCCTAAACAAAGGATATTTAATGTATAAACAGAGTTACTTATAACATGGAAAGATACTACTTTGATATTATAAACAAACAAACAAGTAAGTTAAAATACCAACAAACTTTCCACTAATCTAACCACAAAAATAAGAAACTGCCCATCATTCCTTCGTTTAAAAAGAAATTGCTTCTTTTCGTATCTACATCAAAAGGAAAAAGGTAAAATAATAATTAGGGGGTTTAAGGTAAATTTAGCGAAATAAAACAACATATCTATATTAGAGTGGCCAAAAAAAAATTTTCCAATAATTTTTTTCTTTAATTTTTTTCTCGGAATCTTAGAATTTTTCTGTAGGAAAAATGTCGCAGAATCTGGAATTTTTTTCTATACGAAACATGTCTCAGAATCTAAGATTTTTTCTATACGAAAAATGTCTCAGAATCAGAGAATTTTTCTATAGGAAAAATGTCTCAGAATCAGAGAATTTTTCTATACGAAAAATGTCTCAGAATCTGAGAATTTTTCTATACGAAAAACGTCTCAGAATCTGAAAATTCTCTATACGAAAAATGTTTCAGAATCTTAGAATTTTTCTATAAGAAAAATGCTTCAGAATCTGAGAATTTTTTTTATACGAAAAATGTCTCAGAATCTGAAACTTTTTCTATACGAAAAATTTGTCAGAATCTGAAATTTTTTAGACGAAAAATGTCTGAAAATCTAAGAATTTTTCTATACGAAAAATGTCTAGCAATCCGAGAATTTTTCTATACGAAAAATTTGTCTGAATCTGAGAAATTTTTTATACGAAAAATGTCTGAAAATATAGAAAAATCTGAGAATATGAAACTTTTTCTATACAAAAAAATGTCTCAGAATCTAAGACTTTTTCTGTAGAAAACATTTCTAAGAATTTAAGACTGTTTCTGTCGAAAAAATGTTTTAGAGTCTTAGACTTTTTCTGTATGAAAAAGGTCTCAGAATTTGATATTTTTCGGAATCTGACCAATTGTTTATAGGAAAAATGTCTCAGAATTCAATATTTTGAATCGAGACTTTCTCTTAACGAAAAATGTGTCAAAATCTGAAAATTGTTCTTTTGGAAAAATGTCTGTCGAAAAAATGTTTTAGAATCCAAGACTTTTTCTGTATGAAAAATGTCTCAGAATTTCATACACTCAAAAACAAAACTTGTAAGACGCCTGGTAAAATGCCTTGTAATCCCGTTCTACCAATATTTAAAAATTTTCCTAGTTTTTTAACAAAAATCTTGTACTTTGCTCAAACGAGAACTACAGTTTTATTGGTAATTTTACAAATTATCGTAATTGTATTCTACCATTGTGAATGGTTATTTTACAAAAACAAACTGTAATTTTACAACAAAGTTTTTATTACGAGGATTCTAGTTAAATTACAAAAAATACTGTTATTTTACAAAAATTATGTTACACGAGGATTTATGTTGTTTGAAAAGCTTCAGGCCCTATAAATCTCCGGGACCTGATGGTATAATCCCGGCTGAGATGCAGCAAGTTTCGGACTATATAGCCCCGTTGCTGTATAATCTATACACAGCATTCATCAACTGGTCGTATATTCCTTTAAAATGGAGGGATACCAGAGTCGTCTTTATCCCGAAGGCTGGGAAAAGTTCCCACACAGCTCCGAAGGACTTCAGACCAATTAGTCTGTCTTCTTTTTTGTTAAAGACAATGGAACGAATGATAGACTCATATTTGCGTAGAGTGATTGACCCGAGGTTGCTTTCAGCAAGGGTAGATCAACGGAAACATTCTTCAGGGTTCTCTAAAAGATCTGTCTAAATGGGCAAGAGACTGTGGTGATACCATCCAGGGACATTCCGGGTAGTGGAGCCACCATAAATTTTTACACAGATGGATCGAGGCTGCACGAACAAGTGGGCTTTGGAGTCTATTCGGAAGAGCTTGGATTGAGCCTGGCTCGAAGATTGCCAGATCATTACAGTGTTTACCAGGCAGAGATGCTGGCAATAAAGGAAGTAGCTGACTGGTTGAGCTGCAATGTCTTGTCTACAACCGCAGTCAACATCTATACTGACAGTCAAGCCGCGGTCAAGTCCCTGGATTCAATGTTTCTGAAAACATGATCTGCCCTAAACTGCCGCACGTCTTTACATGAGATGGCCAAGCAGTTTAACATACGACTCATATGGGACCCAGGGCACAGAGACATTCCAGGGAATTGCAAAGCCGATGAGCTTGCAAGACTAGGAACTACCTTACAGGTTCCAACAGAATTGAAATGTGTTGGTATGCCTCTAGAAACTTGCAAGCAAAACCTACGGCTTTGTTCTGCGACGGAGACTAATCAAAGATGGGCAAATGGATGGACGTGTGAGACAACACGACTGATTTGGCCTTCTCTTAATCAGGGGCGCACAAGTGAGCTGATTTCGCTTCCAAGAGGAGAGATTTCGACGGTGGTTTCTATAATTACCGGCCACTTTCTTATAGGGAAGCACGCAGAGCGGTTAAATGTGCCGTCGAATGACTTTTGCCGAAGTTGCATGGATGAAGAGGAGTTGGAAACTATCGAACACTTTATTTGCCATTGCCCGGCACTTTTTGGTCAGAGACTTGCTTCACTGGGATCTAGGGAGCTGTACGATCTTTCTGATTTGTTGGATGTCAAAATTCAACATCTAAGGAGTTTTATAAGAAGCTCAAAATTGTTTAACGACAGGGACTAGTAGGGAAACCTATTACGGTCCCGTGGTATCACAATGGACCTCAGAGTCTACGTGTGTTGACGTAAAACGTCAGAAGCCACTTACAACCTAACCTCCTAACCTAACCTAAGTTGTTTAACAAAAAAAACATTTTTTTTTGTAACTTTTCTATTTTTTTTTTTTTAATTTTCCAAGTCCCGGACAAATTTTTTTATTGGAAAATATTTAAAAAAAGTTGACTAAATTTTGCATGTAAATTTACTAATTTTTTTATAATTTTTGTGGCTTAAAAATTATCACTTCCAAAAATTTGTCAAATTTAAAAAATTTTTTTGGTAAATTAACAATTTTTTTTTTAATTTACAATTTTTTTTTTGAATTTACTATTTTTTTTTTATTTACCATTTTGGTTTGTAAATTTACCATTTTTTTTAGACATATTTACCATTTTTTCTTGTAAGTTTACCATTTTTTTTTATTTTTCCGGTTTTAAAACAATATTTTTACCAATAAAATTGGTTATTTTACCAATTTTTGTCGCAATCACAATAACGAGGAAATCCTCGTAATTTTACGAGAATTTTACCTACCTCATATTTTACGAGAATACCCTCGTAAAATCACGAGATTTTTTGGTAATTTTATAAGGTTTTTTTTTTTTTTGAGTGTAGGAAAAATGTCTCAGAAGCTAAAATTTTTTCTATTCATGATGGCAGTTAAGACTTTTTCAGTCTCAGAAGCTGAAACTTTTCTGTAGAAAAAATTTCTTAAAATCTGAGACCTTTTCTGTAGAAAAATTTCTTAAAATCTGAGACTTTTAATGTAGAAAAAAATTTTCAGAGTCTGAGAAATGAATCAATTATTCTCTAGAATGATCAGACTTTTTCTGTCTCAAAAGCTGAGACATTTGATATAAGGGAAAAAATTCTAAAGCTTTTCTATGTGCAAAATGTCTCAGATGCAATGAATTGGGCTTTTGGGAAAATGTAACAGAATCTTTATTTTTAACCAAAAATCCTCATTAAAATTTTTTTAGGAGCAAATTAACATTTTTTTTACTAAGCAATTTTTTTGTTAAATGTCGAGTGAAAAATATTTTTATTTCTACCACCTGCCATCGTGAGTACCCTAAATACCCTTTTTTTATTTACTTAAGCTTGAAAGAATCTCTTTTTAACAAAAAAAAAAAACCTAAAAAAAATAAACAAACAAAATCCAAGTCTATTGTCCTTGTAACATATTGTTACTGTTTGTTTTGCTGTTGCTGGTTTTCCTCTCCATTTTTCTGTTGTTATTGCTGCTGTTGTTGTTGTTTGTACTTATACACCACTTAACCGTGAATATTTTATTTTTATCCTTCACAAACAACAAAAACCTACAAAATACGGCGGAAACTAAAGAAAATAACTTATTCTGACTTTGGTATTTTATTATTATCCTTTTTGTTGTTGTTGTTGTCGTCTAATTTTTGTTGTTATTTTATGGTTGAAAAACGAACAATATAATGAAGGTATTTGCTTTATGCATGGTCAACTTATGAAATTCATAACATTCCAAAGGTAGTGTTTATTACACGGGCTGGAAATTTTTAACATTACCAGAGTAAAAAAGTTTATATATGGGGGTTTTCGTGTCAAATGACACAACTTTTGAAACCGATGTCTTCCGATCGGGATGAAATTTGCACCAAGGTTAGTCCTATTGGATAGTAGTTCAGACACAATTTTTCAGCGAGATCGGTCAAGGACTCTCTGAGTTAGAGGGGGTCGAAATTTGACATTTTGGCCAAAGAGGTGTTTATTCTCATCCATGTAACTTCTTACCTATTGTTGTTAGCAAAATGTGTCCCAAAGAGTTTAGTTAGCTATTTGTTCAGTCTTTCGAAAAAAAATTATAAAAAAAATAAAAAAAAAATTTTTGATTTTTTTTCTTAAAAATCTAAAACTTTTTTGACTTTTTCCTCAAATTGGGCCCTTTTTTTTTTTTTTTTTTTGATTCAAAAGAAAGCTTACGTGATTTCCTTTAAGAGCTATAGGGTCGCTTAGTGGGATGCGAGTGGGATATCTATGAAAAAAAAAATTTTTTAACTTTGGAACACAAAAAATGGTTCTTCAATTTGCACTATTAGGCGTGGGATAGCTCACCAGTTTTCGAGTTCGATCCGGGACACCCTCTAATTTTGATAGGTTCAAAAAAGAAAGCATAAGCCAAAAAATAAGGGCGGTGGGGAGGGGCCATATGGCTCCTCATCGGGGTCAAAATTGGGAGTAAAGAGGGTAAAATCCCCAAAAAATCATAGATATCCCACTCGCATCCCACTAAGCGACTCCATAGCTCTTAAAGGAAATCACCTAAGCTTTCTTTTGAATCAAAAAAAAAAAAAAAAAAAAAGGGCCCAATTTGAGGAAAAAGTCAAAAAAGTTTTAGATTTTTAAGAAAAAAAATCAAAAAATTTTTTTTTATTTTTTTTATAATTTTTTTTCGAAAGACTGACCAAATAGCTAACTAAACTCTTTGGGACACATTTTGCTAACAACAATAGGTAAGAAGTTACATGGATGAGAATAAACACCTCTTTGGCCAAAATGTCAAATTTCGACCCCCTCTAACTCAGAGAGTCCTTGACCGATCTCGCTGAAAAATTGTGTCTGAACTACTATCCAATAGGACTAACCTTGGTGCAAATTTCATCCCGATCGGAAGACATCGGTTTCAAAAGTTGTGTCAGTTGACACGAAAACCACCATATAATTATATATAATTTGATAAAATTATATATAATTATATATATTTGATAAAATTATATATAATTTGGTAAAATTATATATAATTTTTTTATATAATTTTTTTATATAAAATTTTATAAAATTATATCTAATTACACTGTGCAACAAGAAAAATGAGCCTCAATGGCTTCAACGCCATATGAAAGTAGACCATCAAGTGAACAAATCACCAGAGGGTTTTGCAAAGTCAGTTCGGATTTCTTTTTTATAGCCCACTGAAGTTTTTATATTTTTATTAAAGGCGTTTGGAAAACGTCAAAAATACTATAATAATAACACATCTGATCTTCAAAATATGATTTGAAGTCTTCAGTGAAATTTTATGGCGGTTCTTTTCTTAGAACATTTTAACCCCCTAGCTGCCATTTTAAGGGGTCATTTTAGTCCTTTTTCAAAGACTAAACACAGAACTCTAATACAACGTCCATTTAGAGTGTTAAAATGTTCTACAAATATTTTCCTCATAAAATTTCACTAGGGGTTGTCAAATGTTCAAAGTTTGTGCGACATGCGCAAAATGCTTAAAAAGGGTCAATTATAAATAATCAATGTTTGTTATTTTTTTTTAACAAAGCAGTGTTAAAAAATAACGACAAAAAACAGTGCAAATATACTTTTAAGCTAAAAATTATGTTCTGATGAGTTTTATAAAATTTTATGATGATTCTTTTCTTTGACCAAATTAACCCTCTAGCTCCCGTTTTAAAGGGTAATTTTTGTCCTTTTTTAAAAGAAATACAAAAAAGTCTATAAAAAAGGCAGTTAGAGGGTTAAAATGTTTTACAAATATTTTCTGCATCAAATTTTACTTGGGCACGTCTAAGACAGAAAGTTAGTCCAGCATATAGAAAATGCTTTAAAATTTTAAAGTATGCAAATTTTTTTTTATATTTTTTTTTGGGCCGAAATATAAAAAAAACAAGTAAAAAAGTTAAATTCGACTTTGTCGAATTTATTAATACCCTCCACAATGTAAAAAAGTTTATTTGCAAAAAAAAAAAAAACAAAAAAAAAATTTTTTAAGAAAAAAAAATCCGCGAAAAAATTTTTTGGTAAAAAAAAAATTGACGAAAATGTTTTTTTTTTGTAAAAAAAAAAAATGTTTGTACTTGTCTAAATTCCATTCGGTGATCAATTCTGTTCACATTTGTCAACCAGCAGCCGAATTTAAGCATTTTGTGTTTTTAGGCTATGTTGAATGTACCAAAGTTTTCGAAGTGTTCTTACATTTTCGTTCATAACTTTTGAACCGCTGAACCGATTTCGCTCAAATGCAATACCAAACTACTTAGGGAAACAACAAGTAAATATGCTAAGTCTTATATATCTGTTTTATCTGTTTAATACTTTGGTCGTGATCACCATTTTAGATATCTTGGGAAAAATTCGCGTGATGCCGTTCTAGCGGAAATTTGTTGGTGGAGCAAAAATATATTTGAGGACGAAGAAAAATTAGATGGGGAAAAGACCTCTTTTGAGTCAAAAAAAGGGCCCGACATAACATAAAAAGACAAAATGCTTTAATTCGGTTGCTGGTTGACACATGTGAACAGAATTGATCACCGAATGGTATTTAAACAAGTACAAACATATTAAAAAAAAACATTTTCGTCGAATTTTTTTTTTTTCAAAATTTTTTTTCGCGGATTTTTTTTTTTTCAAATAAATTTTTCTACAATGTGGAGGGTATCAATACATTCGACAAAGTCGAATTTAACTTTTTTACTTGTTTTTTTTTTTATATTTCGGGCCGAAAAAAAATTAAATACTTTAAAATTTTTAAGCAATTTCTATATGCTGGACGAACTTTCTGTCTTAGACGTGCCCCAATACAATTTAATGCAGAAAATATTTGTAAAACATTTTAACCCTCTAACTGCCTTTTTTAGAGACTTTTTTGTATTTCTTTTAAAAAAGGACAAAAATGACCCTTTAAAATGGGACCTAGAGGGTTAATTTGGTCAAAGAAAAGAATCATCATAAAATTTTATAAAACACATCAAAACATCATTTTTAGCTCAAAAGTATATTTGCACTGTTTTTTGTCGTTATTTTTAAACACTGCTTTGGTAAAAAAAAATAACAATCATTGATTATTTCTACTTGACCCTTTTTAAGCACTTTGCACACGTCGCACAAACTTTGAATATTTGACAACCCCTAGTGAAATTTTATGGGGAAAATATTTGTAGAACATTTTAACCCTCTAAATTGACGTTTTATTAGACTTCTGTGTTTAGGATTTGAAAAAGGACTAAAATGACCCCCTATAATGGCAGTTAGAGGGTTAAAATGTTCTAAGAAAAGAACCACTATAAAATTTCACTGAAGACATCAAATCATATTATGAAGCGCAGATGTGTTTTTATTGTAGTATTTTTGGCCTTTTCCAAACGCCTTCGACAAAAAAAATGAAAACTTCAGTGGGCTATAAAAAAGAAATCCGAACTGACTTTGCAAAACCCTTTGGTGATTTTGTCGACTTGATGGTCTACTTTCATATGGCGTTGAAGGCATTGAGGCTCAATGCGATGACCCAAAATTTGTTGCACAGTGTTATATGTAATTTGATAAAATTTTATAAAATTAGATAAAATTATATATAATTTTTATCAAATTATATATAATTATATCAAAATTTTATAAAATTATATCATATTATTATATCATATAATTATATTATATATAATTTGATAAAATTTTATAAAATTATATAAAATTATATAAGATTTGAAAAAATTTTATATAAAAAAAATCGGATATAATTTTATATAATTTTATCAATTTTTTTGAAAACAAAAACTTCTTTATATAATTTTATATAATTATATATAATTTTATCAAATTTTATATAATTATATAAAATTATATAAAAACTTTTTTACTCGGGTATACAGAGGAGAACTACTGAATGATTTTTCTTTATTTTTTTTCTGTTGGTGTTG
Organism: Pegoplata infirma; assembly: GCA_963921195.1. Taxonomy (NCBI): domain Eukaryota; kingdom Metazoa; phylum Arthropoda; class Insecta; order Diptera; family Anthomyiidae; genus Pegoplata; species Pegoplata infirma. The sequence continues at coordinate 133,972,242 of OY992540.1, read as the reverse complement.
AGGATACTTGCAAGGATGAATAGTGAAAAAAGAAATACCTCTGGTAAGAAGTTTAGACAATAAACAGGCTTACACAGTAACACAAATTGAAATTCTGCTTGGACGAAGCTACACTCAAATAAAAGAAAACTAAACTAAAAAAATTCGAAAATTAACTAAATTAAAAAAAAAAATATCAAAATTTCTTTTCCTTGACCATTTAATAAAGCGTGAGACAATTTTTTATTTAAAGCTAGTAATTTTAGCCAAATCCTATCATTATATCCCTTCGATTAATGACCGAAATTAATTCGGTCATAATTCCCATTTCCGTTATGGGGGTAATGTCCGTGGGGATTATGTCCTTTCACCGTAAAGTTGTTCTGATTTGGCTCAAATTAAGTTTAACTAAAAGTCTGTATCAAGCTCTATAAAATAGTCAATGCAAACAAATTTTAGGTTTCCCGACAAAAAAAAAATAATACGGAACCATATATCATTTGATCCCAAAAATGGAGGATCCAAAAATATATGATTATATCTTATTACAGGCACGTACGCAGGAATTTATTTTGGGGGGGCCCAAATTTTTTTTTTTTTTAATTTCGTGTTTCTGTCAATGTTTTTGCGCCTACATTTTTTTTTACATTTTTACACTCAAAATAATAACTCTGTTAAATTACAGAAAAACTCTAATTTAACAGATAATTTTCCAGCTAGCAACATTTCTTGGTAATTTTACTATATAACTCTGTAAAATGATTTTGACAAAAAAATGCTAATTTTCAGAGTTTCTAGTAAAATATTGGTTAAAAAAACACGAAAGAAAAACTCTGTTTAATTTACTTATATTTGAAAAATGCATTTCATCAGGGGCTAGACACGCACCTCAAACACTCAAACATTAGCTACCTATATTAAAAGAATGAAGGTTGAAAGAAGAATTGAAAAAAATGATTTTTGTTTTCTTTAAAAAAAAAAGACTTTTATATTGTTTTAAACAAAACAAATTTATGAAATTTACGTTCTTAAAATGTTATAATTAAAAAAAAATATTAAAAGTGCAAATAAAGTACAAATTTCATGATTTAAAAAAACCAAAAATTTTACTTGATCCCAGACCGATTTCGCGTGAGAGAAAAAAAGAGAGTAAAGAGAGTTACAATCTCTTTACTTTATTCCTCTATGATTTCATGCAACCAAAATTTTACAGAAAAAAACTCTGTAAATTTACAGAGTTTAGTAAAAAAAACCTTTTAAAAGATTTTTGTAAAGATTTTTCTCCAAAAAAATTAAGATAAAACTTTGATGTTTTTTTTCAGAAAACTCTGTTTTTAACTATGAAATTAAGATTACATAGAAATAAGTAAAAATACAGTTAAAACTTAGTTTTTTGGTTATAAAAAATACAGAGTATTTCGCTTAAATCTGTATTTTAGCAGAAAACGCTGTTAATTATCTGTAAAATTAAAGTTACAAAGTTAAAAGTAATATTACAGAGAAAACTTTGTTTTTTTTTTGTCACAACAAAATACAAAGTATTTTCTTTAAATCTGTATTTTGGAAGAAAACTCTGTCAAATATCTGTTGAATTGAGATTACAGTCATTTTACAGAGTATTTAACAGAGTTATTATTTTGAGTGTAGAAAAGAAAACGTTTATTAAAAATTTAAGATAAAAAAGGGTTCAAATTATTTTTTTTTAAATTTCAAATATACTATACGCGTAAAAATGTAAAACTCTGGGACACCTTCCTGAATTGTTCATATACTTTTTAAAAGTTTTTGGATTATAAACCATATTTATGCAGAAAACTTCTTAGAGCATTTTTGTCATAGCAAATTCTGCAATTCTAAGATACATATTATCTTAATGTAATCAAAGATTAAAAGACATTTTTGGAACGAAAGACTCCTTAAATTAAGGGGAATTTTTTAAGTTTCACAGTTTTTGAACAAAAAAAAATAAAAAATTCTAAGACATTAACCATAGAAAGATTTTTACTCCACTTACGATTTAAAACATTTTTTACATAGAAAATTCTCAAATTTTGAGGCATTTTGTGCAAATAAAAATTCTATAACTCTTAGAAATTTTTCATGTAGAAAATTCTCAGATTATAAGGCATTTTTCGTATAGAAACAATCTTAGATTCTGAGACATTTTCGTTTAGAAAATTTTTCAGATTCTAAGAAAAATTCTCAGATTCCGAGACATTTTTCGTACAATGAATTTTTCTATACGAAAAATCTCCGATTTGTATAGAATATTTTTGACATCCGGAGAAATTTCCCGTATAGAAGAATTCTTAGTTTCTAACACATTTTTCGTACAGCAAAATTTTTTGTAAGAAAAATGTCTTAAATTGGTAAAAAAATTTCGAAGATTCTGATACATTTTTCGTATAGATTTTTACGATTCTGAGTCATTTTTCGTAAAGACAATACTCAGATTATAGGACGTTTTTTGCAGACAACTTTTTAGATTCTAAAATATTTTTTTTGTAGAAAAAGTCTGAAGAGAAAATTTACAGATTCTAAGACATTTTTGGTAAGAAAAGTTCTTAAATTGATGTGACCACAAATCTAGTCAAATGTGGCTGCGGCTTTAAAAAAAAAGTCGAGAGAAAAGCTAACAAAATAATATTTATGATAAAAACTTACTTGGTCAGTTGCAATTACCTTTTAGAGGTGTCTTTTTCACTACCGTAAAAGTTTACGAATTTAAATTCACACAATTTTTTTTTCAATCAAAATTTTTTTTTGATTTTTCAATATTTTGAAATTTTCAGAAAAAAACCTTCGTTAGATAAGAGATATATAAGACAAAAAAATAATACTAAGCCTTTTTTTGTTAACAAACGTATATTTTGTAGTGCAATGTCTTAAAATTTGTATATGGACAAATCATTTTGGGGGGGGGGGGGGCCCTGGCCCCAGGGCACCCCCCTGCGTATGTGCCTGTCTTATTAGATCAAATTTGATATAATTAGATCCCAAAAATGGAACGGTAAATATTATCTAATTTGATATAACAAAATATTAGATGTAATAAGATATGATAATATATAATTATATCATATTAGATCTAATATGATCTTCAATATCAAATAAGATGAAATTTACTGTTCCATTTTTGGGATCAAATTATATCTAATTATATCAAATTTGATCTAATAAGATATAATCATATATTTTTGGATCCTCCATTTTTGGGATCAAATGATAGCTAAACTTATATGGGTCATTATTAGTGAAATCAATCATGAATATTTTTGACCCCCTCCGATATTGATGAAATTTGGTTAAGTTCTTACAATACGTAAAAAACTAACAAATACAAATTTTCAGCCCTCTAAGTCAACAGGGGCCGAAAATACGAAGGGTCAAAATTTCCCCCAAAATCTCCCAGTCGCGGCACTTTACACCGTAAAAACTTAATATCGTTGGTTCTATTATAGCTAGAAAGCCCATTTTGGGTTTGTTTTGAAGCTCATAATATGCTCTACAAGACCTACCATAAACAAAAAATTTTCGAAAAAAAATAAGGGTTACCTCCCTTATTTTAAGGTCGTGATAAAGGGAGGAGAAAATGGGGAGGATGGTATCCCCCGATTTTTTTTTTACTTGATAATCTTATAGAGAAAGTCCTAAAGAATATATTCTAAAATTTTTAAGTTGGGACAACAATGGGATCACTCAAAATCAAAATTTTTCACAATTTCCCCTAAAATCTCCAAATCGCAACACTGTTGAACCTTAAAAATTTAATATCATAAGTGCTATTGTAGCTACAGAGCCCATTTTTGTTTGTTTTAAAGCTTATAGTACGCTCTACAATACCTTCCTTAACCAAAAAATTTTAGAAAAAAAGGAAGGGTGCCCCCCTTATTTAAAGGTCGAGGCAAAGGGTGGAGGAAATGGGGGGAAAGTATCCCCCGATTTTTTTTTACTTGGTATTCTCAAAGTGCAAGTCCTAATGAACATATCCTAAAATTTTTATGTTGGGACAACAATCACATCGACCAAAATCAAAATTTTTCACAATTTCCCCCAAAATCTCTAAATCGCGACAATCTTGCACATTACAAATTTAATATCGTGGACTGTATTGTAGCTACAGAGTCCATTTTTGGCTTGTTTTAAAGCTCTTAATATGCCCTACAATATTACTATCACAAAAAAAAAAATAAAAAAATGAGGGGTGCCTCTTGTATTAAAATATCGTGGCAAGGTTTGGGGGAAATTGGGAGATAGTATCATACAATTTTTTTTCATCTTGTTTTTTTTTTTTAAAGAGTAAGTTCTAGAGAGCATATCCTGAAATTTTTATCTTTGGAGTCCAATGGGAGGCGCAAGAATGTCGCGATTTGCTGATTTTGGGGGAAAATTTTGAAAAATTTTGATTTTAGTCGACCCCATTGTTGTCCCCACATAAAAATTGTAGACTATGTTCACTAGGACTTGCACTTTGAGAATACCAAGTAAAAAAAAAATCGGGGGATACTTTCCCCCCATTTCCTCCACCCTTTGCCACGACCTTCAAATAAGGGGGGCACCAATTCCTTTTTTTGGAAAATTTTTTGGTTTTGGTATGTCTTGTAGAGCGTATTATAAGCTTTAAAACAAAAAAAATGGGCTCTGTAGCTACAAAAGCACTTCTGATATAAAATTTTTAAGGTTAAAGAGTGTAGCGATTTGGAGATATTGGGGAAAATTGTGAAAAATTTTGATTTTGAGCGATCCCATTGTTGTCCCAACATAAAAATTTTAGAATATATTCTTTAGGACTTTCACTAAAAGATTAGCAAGTAAAAAAAAAATCGGGGGATACCATCCTCCCCATTTTCTCCTCCGTATATCACGACCTTAAAATAAGGGAGGAAACCCTTATTTTTTTCGAAAATTTTTTGGTTATGGTAAGTCTTGTAGAGCATATTATGAGCTTCAAAACAAACCCAAAATGGGCTTTCTAGCTATAATAGAACCAACGATATTAAGTTTTTACGGGGCAAAGTGTCGCGACTGGGAGATTTTGGGGGAAATTTTGACCCTCCGTGTTTTCGCCCACTGTTTACTTAGAGGGCTGAAAATAAGTGTGCGTCGGTTTATCACTTAGTGTTACAACTAAACCAAATTTCATCAAAATCTGAGAGGGTCACGAAAATTTTTAGCTATTTTTGATTGATTTTACTAAGACTGACCCATATATAATTATATAAAAAAAATATATAATTATATCAAAACTTTTTTACTCGGGTTTTTAAAAAATCCCGTAATTTTCAGAATTTTTTTGTACAAATTTCAAATATTAATATCTCGAAAAGCTCTCAAAAGATTTTAGAATTTTTTTTGGAAATTCAAATTCAGCCTGCCAAAATTCATAAAAATAATGTATCGCATGATATTTTTTATTTTTTTTTTTTATTTTTAAAAACCCCAAAATAGTGGTGGGAATTTTCCAAAAATCAAAAAAATCAATCGCGCCACGGGTTAAAATAATCGGATTAGGCTCGAATTAAGTTTAAATGCAAGACTGTCTCAAGTTCTTTTGTAGGGTCAAGGAAAAAAAAAATTAGATTTTTTTTTTTTTAATTTCTTAAACGTATGAAAAAACCGTCATTTTTTTGCAAATTTCAAATAGCGATATCTCGAAAACCGTTCAACGGATTTTATGTACTTTTTTTTGGATATTCGTGCTCAGTGCATCAAAACTTATAAACATAATGTATCGCAAGACATTCTTTTTTTATTTTTTTAAATTTTTAAAATCCAAAATTTTAACGCCGGACGCCATGGGTGTTTTTTTTATTTCCGATTGATCTCAAATTTTAGGCCAAGGAAAACAAAAATTTGCCCGGACGTTTAAAATCGAAAGAAAAACGTTTTTGCCATACTAAAAATGTCAGTCTAATGTGCATATAAAGCATTCCACATCCAATGTACAGCAAAAAACATGTTAGCCATGAATGTCTGAATGGCAGGTGTGGATATGCTTACATGGAAAATTGCGTTTTTGGCTTTTAAATTTTTCAAAAGTGTTGTTCTGTGTAATAAAAAATATAAAAATGCAAAATCGAAACCACATTTTGTGGTTACAAGTTAAAGGGTGTAAACATGGCTGTCAGACTTGGGGATTTATACCCAAAGTTGGGGATTTTATGTGTGCAAAAAGGACAAGAAATACCATTTGGGGATTGGGGATTTCAAAAATTATTTTGGGGATTTTTTAGGGATATTCAAAACTGTATCTATTTAATACCACCAGCTATTTTAAATGTAATCAACGATTTTTAAACAAAGCGCGTTCAGTAAAGTATGCATTTATCGGCTGTAAAATGTATATTTACACTGACAAAAACCTTTTATTTAAACGTTTTGGGATTTGTTGGGGATTTTTTAATTGCTAAACTTACGAAATTAAATTTTAGTATAACCATCATATATATGGGGCATTCCATGTGAAATCGGACACTTTGAAAAACTTTTTTTTAGATTTTTCCAATTTGTTTACAGTTTTTAGTACCCTTCGAAAACTCCTTCGTGGTAAATTTTCAGATTTTTTTGATGACCCGTTCAAAAGATATCGAATTTTTAAAAATTGGTAGTTTGTTCCTTTGAGTTGAGTGAGTTGTGTTGTGTAGCAGAGTTGGAGTTTCATTATTTTAAGTTATTCTTACACTCAAAAAAAAAAGTTTGTAAATTTACAAGTAAAAGGTCTTGTAATTCTATTTTACTAATATTTTTGTCTTTTTACAAAAATTCTTGTATATTTAATAAAATGAAAACTGCAGTTTGCTTTGTAATTTTACTATTATATGTTGGTAAATTTATTTTACAAATTTTTGTGGTAAATTTACAAAAAAGTTAATTATTTTAACAATTAAAAAAATATTACAAGGTGTTTAGTTTTTTTACACAAGAAAACTGTAATTGTACAACAAAATTTTACTTGGTGTTATTTAGTCTTTCTACCAAAAAAATGTTTTATTACAAAATTTTTTTTTAAGATTTTTTAAATCGTTTACAAGGTTTTCAGTTTTTTAACACAAAAAAGTGTAATTAAACAAAAAATATGTATTGAAAAGTACAAAACTCTAATATAATTTTACAAAACTTATTTTATTACTAGAATTAATGTTGTTTTACAAAAAAATTTAATTATTCAACAATAGGACTCGCAAAAATTTTCTAAGTTTAGATTTTTTTTTGCGTTTTGGAGTAAAAAATTTTGTTAAAAATCATTTTTTATAAATAAAAAATTTCATTAAAAATTTTTTTTTAATTTTTTAAGTTCCAGATAGAAACATTTTTCAACTAGTTGTAAGCTATAGCAAAAAAAAAATAATTTTTATACCATTTTTTGGTAACTTTCCTTAACTAAAATACCACAATTTTTATGTGTTTTTACTATTTTACTGTTCTTGTTTTTTTTTTGTATTTTTACAATTTTTTGATAATTTTACCATACTGTTTTAGTAATTTTTTTTTTAAATCTGGCAACTAAAATGTCAATAAAAAGCTGCCGATTATGAAAAATTAAGTTTTTCTTATTTTAACAGGTACTTAAACATCCAATCTACAATATCCCAAAAAAAATCCGATTTTTTAAAAATACTTGTGAAAATAATTAAAAATTCAAAAAAAAATTTTTATTTTTTGACTAATTTTTCCTGAAAATATAAGAAATTTCTTGTGTAGCCTTCTTCGCAATTCTCATATGTTCTACTTAAGAAAAACGAAATGTCGAAAAAAATAAAAAAGTGCAGTGTTATACATTAAAAAGTTTGTTAAAAGTGTTCAAGTGAAAAAAAAAAATAATTTTAGGTTGTTGAAGTGCTACTCCAGCTGCCGAAGAAAGAAAAATAAGATACACCAATGGAAAAAAACCTTTAAATTTACAAAACAAATATGCAAATAAACCAACTTTTTTGTAAATTTACAAAACAAATATGAAAATTTAAAAAACAAAATTGTATACTTACAGAAAAAGTTGTAATTTTACAAAAATGAAGTAGAAAATACAAAAACAATTTTGTAAATTTACAAATTTTTTGGTTAAACTACTTTTTTACGGCAAAAAAAAAAATAGAGAAAAAATGGTATATATACAATAAAAATTGAAAATTTACCACTTTTTATTGTAAATATACAAGTTTTTTGCCATAAAAACAGTAGTTTTACCAAACAATTTGTAAATTTACAATTTTGGTTTTTGATTTTCTACTTTTTTTTTGTAAATTTACAACTTTTTTTGTAAGTTTACAATTTGTTTTGTAAATTTAATTTTTTTTTTGCAAATTTACAATTTTTATTGTAAATATACATGTTTTTTAATTTTTTTTTGCGGTAAAAACAGTAGTTTAACCAAATAATTTGTTAATCTACAATTTATTTTTTTCATTTTCTATTTTTTCTTTGTAAAATAACAACCTTTTTCTGTAAGTTTACAATTTTGTTTTGTAAATTTACCAAATTTTTTTGTAAATTTACAAAAAAAATGTTCACCTCGAAGTTAATATTTTACAAAAAAAATTGTAAATTTACATTTTCTTTTGTTAAATCAATTTACAAATTATCCCCGTAACATTACGGGGATTCTTGCTGGTACATATTTTACAAAACCTGCCCCGTAAAATCACGGGGATTTTATGTCATTTTACAAACTTTTTTTTTTGAGTGTATATTAGCACATAAAGCCTGAATTACTTTAAACGTCCATGAAACGTAGTCTCTTTAACAAAATTCAGTAAGTCAAAATAGTACAGAACATTTTTATTTATGTTTTGTTTTCGTCTAACGCATTGTATTTTTTGTCACGTCAAAACGTACACTCAAAAAAAAAAGTTTGTAAAATGACATAAAATCCCCGTGATTTTACGGGGCAGGTTTTGTAAAATATGTACTAGCAAGAATCCCCGTAAATTTACGGGGATAATTTGTAAATTGATTTAACAAAAGAAAATGTAAATTTACAATTTTTTTTTGTAAAATATCATCTTCGAGGTGAACATTTTTTTTGTAAATTTGCAAAAAATTTGGTAAATTTACAAAACAAAATTGTAAACTTAGAGAAAAAGGTTGTTATTTTACAAGGAAAAATAGAAAATGAAAAAAATAAATTGTAGATTAACAAATTATTTGGTTAAACTACTGTTTTTTATGCAAAAAACTTGTATATTTACAATAAAAAGTGGTAAATTTACAAGTTTTATTGTATATGTACCATTTTCTTTATTTTTTTGCCGTAAAAACAGTAGTTTAACCATAAAATTTGTAAATTTACAATATTGTTTTTGTATTTTCTATTTCATTTTTGTAAAATTACAACTTTTTTCGTAAGTATACAATTTTGTTTTTTAAATTTTCATATTTGTTTTGTAAATTTACAAAAAAATTGGTTTATTTATATATTGGTTTTGTAAATTTAAAGGTTCTTTCCATTGGTGCATCTTATTTTTCCTTCTTCGGCAGCTGGAGCACTTCAACAACATGAAAAGATTTTTTTTCACTTGAGAACTTTTAACAAACTTTTTAATGTATAACACTGCACTTTTTTATTTTTTTTTCGACATTTCGTTTTTCTTAAGTAGAACATATGAGAATTGCGAAGGAGGCTACACAAGAAATTTCTTATATTTTCAGGAAAAATTAGTCAAAAAATAACAAATTTTTTTGAATTTTTAATTATTTTCACAAGTATTTTTAAAAAATCGGAAAAAAATTTTTTGGATATTGTAGATTGGATGTTTAAGTACCAGGTAAAATAAGAAAAATTTGATTTTTCATAATTGGCAGCTTTCTATTGACATTTTAGGTAACAAATTTAAAAAAAAATTACCAAAAAAATATGGTAAAATCACCAAAAAAATGGTAAAAATACAAAAAAAAACTAGAACAATTATATAGTAGAAACACATAAAAATTGTGGTATTTTACAAATTACCAAAAAAATTGTGTAAAAATTATATATAAAAAATTATTTTTAACTAAATTTTTTACTCCAAAACGCAAAAAAAATCGGAATTTTTGCGTGTCCTATTGTTGAATAATTATTTTTTTTTTGTAAAACAACATTAATTCTAGTAATAAAATAAGTTTTGTAAAATTATATTGGAATTTTGTACTTTTCAATACATACATTTCAAACTGAAAACCTTGTAAACGATCTTAAAAAAAAAATGTTTGTAATAAAACATTTTTTTTGGTAAAAAGACTAAATAACATCAAGTAAAATTATGTTGTACAATTACAGTTTTCTTGTGTAAAAAAACTAAACACCTTGTAATATTTTTTTAATTTGTAAAATAATTCACTTTTTTGTAAATTTAACTAAAAAATTTGTAAAATAAATTTACCAACATATAATAGTAAAATTACAAAGCAAACTGTAGCTTTCGTTTTATTAAATATACAACAATTTTTGTAAAAAGACAAAAATATTAGTAAAATAGAATTACAAGACCTTTTACTTGTAAATTTACAAACATATTTTTTTGAGTGTAAAGAAATTCTGTTGAAAATTGAATTTCTCTACGTTTCAACGTGACAAAAAATACAATGCGTTTGACAAAAACAAAACATAAATAAAAATATTCTGTACTATTTTTACTTATTGAATTTTGTTAAAGAGTCTACGTTTCATGCACGTTTAAAGTAATTCAGGCTTAAGGGTTAAACAATTTTTGATTAGGTTTTAGTTATTGTATATTTATTTAGGTTATTTAAAATTGTTGTTTATTAATATTTTTTGTTTATTAATATTTTTGGTTTAATATGCAACTAATTTTTTATTAATTACTGCTAATACAGCATTTACTTTATTGGCCTAGTTTTAAGCTAGTATTAAGTTTTACTTTTAGGTATAAATAGAAGAAAAAAATAAATAAAGATGGACTAATGAGTGAGCGGGCGACAGAAGTGCTGTCGCCCCGCATAAAAGAAAACATAATTGTTTTATTTTTGATTTTCAGGTCAGTCCCCCCACCATCCAAAAGACGGGTCCTTTTTCTCTTAAAGTAGGCTCTATAAGCCTGACGGTTCAGGCGTCGTCCGCGCAGAACGGACAAACCATAGGTACACACCCGCACCAGAACAGAACAATAGGTAAACACTAACACATTTCTTTAAAAGGATATTTTTCCTCCAGGAGAAATATCCTTTATCCCTTCTTTAAAAGGATATTTTTCCTCCAGGAGAAATATCCTTCCTTTTCTCTAAAATTCTTGTAAGCTAGGATGTTTTTCATTCTTGGGAAATATCCTAGTTCCGTATTTCTTAACTTACAACAGTTGAGTTGAGGGTGGGTTGTACAAGCCTTGAAAGAAAGCTAGGCGAGTCCATGGCGCTCAGACTTAAAATAGTCCATTGTACCATACCCTAGAAGGAAAGATTAGTAAAGAATGAGAGAAAGTTTAAAGAGAGTGAAAGGTGCTTGCTCAGAACTTCTCAGTTGCATTCACAAACCTGAGAAAGTCAGACAAGGGAAGTCCATGGACCATGTCCATCGACAAAATATCAGAGCCCATTATCCGCAGTCTTGATCTTGAGAAAGCTGGGCAATAACAGACGTAGTGTTCTGTTGTGTCCTCATCCTCAAGACAAGCTGCACAAAGAGGGTCTGATAAGACACCCAATCTCGTCATATGACGAGCACAGGCATTGTGTCCCGTAATTAGGCCAGTAAGTTTGCGACAGTCTTTTCTACTCAGACTGAGTAAATAGTTTGCCACTTTCTTGTCTGGCCTTATCACAAAACATTTAGTATTCCTACATGTTAACTCATTGGACCATCTTTCCATGAAAATTGATTTCATGTGAGAGTCTATCCAACGCATCATCCACGTCAAGCCTATACCAATCTGAGGCTCCGGATTGTGAGGAATTGTATCGGAGCCAATGTTTGCCAAAGAATCAGCAATCTCATTTCCCCGTATTCCCCTATGACCCGGAACCCACAAGAGGCAGACCCTGTTCTCACATGAGACCTCATTGAGTCTGCGCCTGCACTCTTGGACAATTTTAGACGTTGTGATTGGAGAACTCAGTGCCACAACTCTGAACACACCTACCCTCTATCTTTAACTGTTAAGGCGGTCCCCATACAATTTTTTTTATTTTTTGTAAATTTGTTTTATTTAATCAGCTTCTACCGGTCCAATGATGCGTCCGAGAGGGGTCATTAGTGAGACCGACCCCCATTTATTTTTACTCTTCAACATTTTTTTAAAACATACCTACGCCCTAACTGATTAAAAGAAGTTTGAGTAAAGGAACAAACTACCAATTTTTAAAAATTCGATATCTTTTGAACGGGTCATCAAAAAAATCTGAAAATTTACAACGAAGGAGTTTTCGAAGGGTACTAAACACCATAAACAAATTGGGAAAATCTAAAAAAAAAGTTTTTCAAAGTGTCCGATTTCACATGGAATGCCCCATATATATATTTTTTTAAATGAAGAAAAACAATTTTCGTGTCATTAAAAACCGTATTTATTTTTGTTTGGGGATTTTTGGGGATATTTTTTTGTTATATTTTTGGGGACAACGAAAAAAAGTACCTGGCAACGCTGGGTGTAAAATATAAGTCCTCTCGCGATTATATTCGCGAGAGGATTTTAATTTTTTAAAAGTCACAAAAAAAGTGCTACAGTTTGAAGAGCTATAACTTCTTAAATAAATATCGGCTTTTTATAATCAAAATTGCAATTTAAAGCTAAAGTCATCTACTTTAAACTTAAAAGTTCAAAAAAATTGTGTCATTACAAAAATGCATTTAAATGCAAATGCATTTTTTGAGTGCATTTTCGTCTGCTTCACCCCTTGTGATTTTTTTTTTAGTTAACATATTAATAAATAGGGATGAGATTTCCATGCAAATGCATGTTTTTTTGTCGGTAGTCTAAAAACGATATCGACCAATTATCTTTCCGAATCAAGAAATTTGCGTTAAAATGGCATCGATTTGTTTTTGCATATTTTTGCATATTTTGGTGAAAATGCATATTTTTGCATATTTGAGTTTTAAATGCATATTTTGTGCATATTTCCAACTTTTAAGTGCATATTTTTGCATATTTTGGCATAAATTAGCAAAAACACAAATTGAAATTTATTTGTTTCAAAAACTATTTTAAATTTTAAAAATTTATTTTGGAAATAAGAAAAATTATTTTTTTTTCTTTAAATTTTTTTTTACAGATTGTCTTAATTTCTAAAAAATCTTGATTTTATAAAGATTTAAATGTTACTATTTAAACGGCAGCATGAAATAACCCCCCAGGAAATAAGTCCCCAAAACGAAAATGAAATAAGTCCCCAAAAATTTGTACAGAAAAAAACAACAACGATAATTGGGGATTTATTTCGTTTTTTGGGGAGTTAATTCATTTTTTATTTGGGGACTTATTTCATTACGAAATAGGTCCCCAAAAATAAAAATGAAATAAACCCCCAATTATTATTTTTGGGGACTTATTTCATTTTTTCTCAAATGAAGATGATAAATTTTGAAATTATTTCTGGGCATCGAAGGAATGTTTGAATTTACTATGTTGCGGTAAACCCAAGCAATGAGACAAAAAAATGATGAGGATACTGATCAGTATTAAGGAGAGTATATTTAGGCCCCTTTTAAGGTTTTGGGTTCTGAACTTATATAGCTTGGGTAACTTATTATATAATTCCCGTAGTAGTTGTAGTTTAATGTGTTATAATTATAATTAATTTTAGTAAAAATTTCCTTGATTGAACGCTATGCATGAACATTTTTTTTAGAGTTTTTAAAAAAAAAATCCTACTTAAGCAATTTGTAACGAACTAACTAAGCACTAGTTTTGGTGGAGCAAAAATTTATTTAAGTGTAAGTCGGTTGGAAATGAAAAATTCGCGCGAATTTTTCATTTCCAACCGACTTACACTTAAATAAATTTTTGCTCCACCAAAACTAGTGCTTAGTTAGTTCGTTACAAATTGCTTAAGTAGAAACTATATTTTGTGGTCAACGAACTATTAGTTTTGTTGTAGAAAAATATTGTTTGATTGTAAGTCGGTTGGAAATGAAAAATTCGCGCGAATTTTTCATTTCCAACCGATTTACAATCAAACAATATTTTTCTATAACAAAACTAATAGTTCGTTGCCAAAACTGTTACCAAGAAATAATGTTCCCATAAACAAATAATTGTAACAACGGAAAAATGTCAAATTCCAAACAATTTTCTTCTACCGTCTAAACATCTCAAAATAAATAATGGATTTGACAAAATTGTAATCTTTTTTAAATCGGTTGAAAATGAAAAAACTCCAAACTCTTACCAAGAAATAATTAATTGCAACAATGGAAACATGAAAAATTCCCAATAATTTTGTTCTGCCGTGAAAACATCTTAAGATATATAATGGAACTAAAAAAAGTGAAAAACGTTTTAATCTTCCAAATAAATTTTGTTCTACACCAAAACTATAAATTCGTTAAGTGTAAACAAAGGGCACAAATTCGTAGTTTGCATGAATAAACCACCAGAAAAGTTATGATTTCAACGACAAAACTAAAAAAAAAAGTTTTGAAATTCTTTTATTTGTTTTTTTTTTTTTTTTGTTGGGGAGCGTTTAATGAATTCAAAATTGGGGACTTATTTCATTTATCAAAATGGGGATTTATTTCATATGAAACAAAACCCCAAAATTGGGGTGTTATTTCATTTTATTTTGGGGTGTTTTTGCATTCCGATGGGGACTTATTTCATTTTTAAAATTGGGGATTTATTTCGTAATGAAATAAGTCCCCATTTTTGGGGACTTGTTTCATTTTCATTTTGGGGGCTTATTTCCTGGGGGGTTATTTCATGCTGCCTATTTAAACCCGGCGTTTCTTTTTGCTTTTTAAGAAGTTTTTCCTATGAAAACAAAATTTTTATTGCACAAATTTTATTTTTTAGTGCATATTTTTAGGTTTTTTAGTGCATATTTTTAATTTTTTAGCGCATATTTTAAGCGCATATTTTCGATTTTTTAGTGCATGAAAATCTCATCCCTATTAATAAAGTACAACATTTTTACAAATAAGTTCAGTCATCATTTTCATGGAACACAAAGGTCTTCTATTTTTAATATTTTGTTAAAAAAATTTTGATAATTTTTTTTAGTTAACATTTTTGCAAGTTGACTGTACTACTTGTGCTGACAACAGTACGTATAAGTAATATTGCATTTAATGAAAAAAATCCACATGAAGTATACGCCCAGTTGTAACAAATCAACAATATTTTCTACTTACTAAATGTGTGCAAATGAAATTCCTTGTAAACATACCTAAAATATAAAAAAAAGGTAAATTAGTGTTTGAAAATAAAATAAAAAGAGACGTAAAGAAACTTCAGATCTTTAGAATTAACGGACAAAAGTTGTAGCTGTTTGAAAATCCCGACAGCTAACGATTAAAAAAAAATTGTTCAAAAAATTTTATGTTAAAACTAAAATTATTATTTTCTTTAAAGTTTTTTATATAAAAAAATAGCAAAAGTTCCCGGCGTTAAACCTCACTAATTGGGTCCAACCAAAACAAATTAAAATAGCTCGAACTAAAATTATGGTGCAAATTTTGGCTCAAACAAACATCTATCGTTACAAACAAACGCACTAAGGTGCGTTTAGGAGATAAATTTGGAGGAAGTTACGCAAAGATTTCTTTAACTTGCTTTTCTTTTAAATGGTTTTTGGTAATTAAAAAATCTTAATATTTTCCATAGAGCTGTAAAGAGTTTCATTTTGTGAGTCATAGTTCAATTATAAGAAAAATTATTAAGTTCGACATTGCCGAATGTATGAAAGCCCTTCACAGTGTAAAAAATACTATTACAAACAACTTTTTTTTAAAAAAAAAACTTTATTTGAAAAAAAAAAAGTTGAAAAGCTAAATTCGATTTGACCGAATCTATGAATACCCTCCACAATGCCCTTTTTAAGCGATAGTAAATTTTCTAACGCGGAAAAAATAACATTTTTTATTAGAAATATTTAATTTCGTGTAAAAAACTTCTTTAAGTAATTTAAAAAAAAAAATAATAATTATTTTTTTTTTTTAGTGGAAAATTTTTTATGAGTGTAAAACTTTTTATGAGTGTAAAATTTCTTATGAGTGTAAAATTTTTTCGAGTGTATTTTTTTTAGTGTAAAAATATGTTTGAGTGACAAAAATACATTGGAAAATATTTTTGTGACTTACCAATGTTTTGAAAACATGTTTAACGGGTTTTCAACACGTTAATTTAAGGTGACACTAATCTGAAATTCACGGTATTGCTAATACTTAACTTTTGAACAACTAGACCGATTTGGCTGAAATTCAATACGAGCTAGGCATGTAGAACCGCAAATATATATGACAAGCTTCAGCATCCTCAGAGTTGCTTTTCAAAAGTTATCTCGTAAATTCATGAAAAACCCTTGCCGAAATTCAGTCTTTTGCTCATAACTTTTGAACCACTGCACAGTGCTACATTTTGCCAATCTAGCACGACAAAAATCAAAAAAAAAAGTTCTCCGATTTTCATGATATGTTTGTATGTATTATAGAACATTCCTAATAGCATGGAAATAATCATATAAGAACGATAATTCTGTTCGTTACTAACAGGTGGGTGCATAAAGTTGCATCTTGTAAAATCCTGTAAGTACTGTTCATTATTTCGCATTAATTAAGTCGATTTTAAACTGTTGTAACTTTTTAACAAAAAAATATATTTGTACACTCTTTTTTGTTAATTTTAAAGGAATTAAAAGGCTTTAAGTCATATCTTTTCTTTTTTTTTAAACAATTTTTTCAATTTTTTATTAAATTTTAACCATAATAAAAATTTTGGAAAAGAAAATTATATATTTATTTTTTTTGATGGAATAGAACTTTTGTTTTTGGTCGCTATTGGTCGGCGGACTTTTTCAAACATATTTACCAATATCCATAGTACTTATTTGAACGGCTAACTTTTGCGACCGTCTGCGACGCCGACTACAGTGGGGCGATATGTAAACCTTGTTTTTACATATTTTTTAAACATATTTTTAAAAAGTGGGCGTGTCAGTTGTCTGACCGCCCCCTTTTTTTGTGATATTATTTCTACAGTCCTTGAGAGTATATATACCAAGTTTAGAGAAATTAGAACCAAAATTAAAAATTTATTAAAAAGTGGGCGTGGCCGTTAACTGGCCTCCCATATTTTTTATAATGTTGTTTTTGAAGTCAAAACGAACATGTATACCGAATTTCCAGTCAATATAACTAAAATTGGATTTTTGTCGTCCTAGATTGGCCAAATGTGGCACTGTGCACTGCAGCGATTTCGCTGGATTGCATTGCCAAGCTGACCAGGTAAATGACCAACATATATGCCAAACTTCAGGAGCTCCCGTATAGTCTTTCAAAAGTTGGCGAGTTTTCAACAGACAGACGGAGGGATAGCTAGATCGTCTTAAAATCGATCGAGGATCACGAATATATATACTTTATGGGGTCCTAGACCAATATTTCGATGTGTTACAAACGGAATGACAAACTTATATATACCCTCTATCACTAAAGTAGAGGGTATAAAAAAGTAAACACCGATTATATTGTATATTTTTGAATTAATGAAATCAAATAAATTAAAGCGAAAAAAATTCTGGCATCTTGAAAATTTCTTATTTGATAGTTAAAGAAAATAACAAAAATTTTGATCAAAATAATAATTGACTCATTTAAATTTTGTTGATCAATAGATTTAATTGAAATTTTTTAAACAATAATTTGTTGTGTGAGTGGAGGTTATATAAATGTTGATATGGTTAAGACTCAAGGGAAAATTAAAACACAAATATATTTTACAAAGAGCAACATAGATTTGACAATCATAATCAAATAAAATGTTTCTGCTGCCAACGTTTATCAATTTTCATAAAATGAGAAAATATTAGCAGTAATTAAATTTAAAAATATTTATATTTGCACAAAAAATTTTAACAAATTTCATTACTGAAACTAAATGATTATATAAACATTTAAGCAGTTACTCAAAACATTTCATTAGTACATGACTTTCAATTAGTTTGTTAACGTAAATAAGTCGAACTCTTTAAAAATGTAAATTATTAAAAAGT
The DNA here is from genome assembly GCA_963921195.1 of Pegoplata infirma. NCBI lineage: Eukaryota > Metazoa > Arthropoda > Insecta > Diptera > Anthomyiidae > Pegoplata > Pegoplata infirma. The sequence goes on along the minus strand of OY992540.1, from coordinate 133,954,125 downwards.
TAATTTTTTATGTAAATAGAAAGTTGTTTGCAAAAATTTCATATTAGGGTGTTTCCAAATGCAGAAGAGTAATTGTGTAAGTAATAAACGTCCAAATACAATAGTTTAGAGCCTTATATTTTATTTAATAACACTGTGCTACAAAAAAAATCGAATATACTTTTCAAATGAGCTAGTGTAGTTCAAAATTACATTTTCCTAAAATTTGCTCCAACTGAAATTTGTATGAGAGCCCACTTAGGGAGTGGAGATGGAGCATAGGGGTGTTTTAAAAAAATTCGAAGGGTAAAAATAAAAGGTGGTCGGTCTCACTTATGACCACTACAGGACGCACATTTGGACCGATAGAAGCTGATTAAATAAAACAAATTTACAAAAAATAAAAAAAATTGTATGGGGACCGCCTTAAGAGTTAAAGATAGAGTGTAGGTGTGTTCAGAAAAAATGTTTGGACTAAAAAAATATTGTTGGTCGGTCATACATTTGATTTCTCTTGGGGCACTATTAGGACAGTTGGAGAAAATTTAAAAAAATAACATTTTGTATGGGAACCCCCTTAAAAATTGGAGATAGGGTATTAGTTTGTTCTGAAAAAAATGTTAAGGAGTAAAAACTAAGGGGGTTTGGTCTTGCAATTGACCCCTCTACGACACACCATTGGAGCAGTAAAAATTATTTTAAGATTGGAAAATTACAATAAAGTTTTTTCAAAAAATTTAAAAAAATAGTAATAATCGTTATCACACGACTCTACTGGGCAAAAATTTGTAGAATCGATAGAAGTTTTCCACAAAAAAATTTCAAAAAAAATCGAAGAGTACAAACATTTTCAAAAATGAGATTTAAATTTTAAAACTTAAAAATCGCAAACTAGAGCGCTTTTAAGAATTTTTTGGGATTTTTTTTAGAAAGTACGTAAAAAAACAAAAATTTTGAAAAAAAAAATTTGAAATTTGGACCATTATTGAAGAAGTTATGATTAAAAGAAGTTTGAGTAAAGGAACAAACTACTACTACGGGTCATCAAAAAAATCTGAAAATTTACCACGAAGGAGTTTTCGAAGGGTACTAAAAACTGTGAACAAATTGGGAGAATCTAAAAAATAAGTTTTTCCAAATTTCCGATTTCACATGGAATGCCCTATATATATATCATAAGATCCCCAATAGTGAAAAATTTTAAAAACGAATTAAATGTGATATTTGGTAGTTGATTTAAATAAATATTGTAGAATATCGAATTTTAATAAATCTAACAATACGCGGAATAAACAGTTTTTTGGCTCTCCAAAAAAAATTTGATTTTTTAGATAGAGGGTTTTAATTATAGGCCCTCGAAAAACTATGTCACATCAAAAGAATTTTTAAACTGGAGCACAGTGTAATATTTCTGTAAGAATGACGTAGTTTGTGCCCTAAAGTTATGTTAGATGTTAAAATGCTAAAAATTAACCAAAAAAAGTTTGACGGTTATCATCAAATCAATTTCACACTTAACTAATACTAAAGTCATAGAAACTTTAAACAAACATAACGGGAGTTTGGGGATAAAGAGACATCTAATAAAACTACACCATTTACAGATGTAATTCTAAAAATATCAACACTAACCAAAACCATTTTAAAATCAAGTTGAAATAACTTTAAATTAAGTGACGAAAGATAGCTAAACTTTCGAATTTTAATAGATCTTTTTCGCATTACATCTGTAATTGGAGTACCTAATTGGACATTTTTATATTGATTAAAAGATTAAATCGACAATAAGTAGCATTTAAAAAAAAAAAAAATTGCAGCCTAGAAATTGAAGAAAAAATAAGGCTTACAACTTTTAATTATCCTAATTATTATGCTTTTTAATTAATACATATATACTAGGGCGGAGTAATTTTTTTTCGACAAAATCGTCTAGCATATACGGATTCTGCATAAAATTCTAAGAAAAAATGCCGAAAAAACCATGTCTCAAAAATCAGTTTTGACCCCACCAATTTTCAAAAATAGTTTTGCACGATATACGACTTTTTTAGCTGGGCTTATTATTTGGAATATATTGGTTTACTAATACATTTTGCTTTTATTTTGTATTAAGAGGTGCACTTGGTATTTTTGGGTACGGGGAATCCATATTTGATATTTATTTTGCTCTAAACCGCCGCTAGAGGGCGCTAAAAAACAAAAATCTGGATTTGGGTCTTCAGATATTTTTTTTATTATGAAGCCAGATACTCTAAGGAGCCATTCAGACATTCCCATTTACAGTTCAATTAAATTCCAAAAACTCGCGATTTTATTCGCGATTTTAATTTTTTAAAAATCCACCAAAAAATTAAAAAGTGGTAAACTACACGATTCTTTTTTTGGCACAATTTTTTAAAACTTTTTCGTTTAAAGTAGAGGATTTTCGCTTTCAATTTCAATTTTTATTATCAAAGTCCGATGTTTACTTAAGGAGTTATAGATCTTCAAAGTACATCGATAAACGATTTGAAAATCCTAAAACCATTTATTAACAAAATTACAAAAAAAAATTCTTTTTATATGGGCATAATTAAAAAATATTAAAAATAGAAGACTTTTGTGTCCTATTAAAACGATGACTGATTTTTTTTGCAAAAATGTCATACTTTCATAATATGTTAATTAAAAAACAAATCAAAAGAGGTGAAAGTTGACGAAATTGCACTAAAAAAAATGCATTTGCATTTAAAATGCATTTTTTTATTAACACAATTTTTTTTTTTAACTTTAAAGTTTAATGTAGAGGACTTAAGCTTTTAATTTCAATTTTGATTTTAAAAATCGGATATTTACTTAAGAAGTTATCGCTCATCAAACTACACTACTTTTTCATATTTTGTGACTTTTAAAAAATGAAAATAGCGAATAAAATCGCGAGATTTTGGAATTTAATAAAACTGTAAATGGGAATGTCTATATGGCTCCATAGTGTATGTCAGTGTTGGTATTTGAGAATTTTCAATTAGTGCCAAGTTGAAGGCTAAAAAGGGCCAACATTAGTTGAAAAGGACCAATACTTTTTACAATAGCAATCAATAGTTTTCTTATTAAAATACATGTAACTTATTACTTCCCCCTGCGGGAAAGGTGACCAGTCGATGACCGGTCATAGAGTGGTACTTTTTTACGATAGCGACCTGTCAAAAACTAACACCTTACACCATGTGATATGTCACAGGACTTGTCGCGAACTGATCTTTCAGATCACTTGACACATTTTTACTGGTCTTATGCTCGTAATTTCAACGAGTAGGTAACTACGGGTGTAAAATACCTAACAGATATCTTTACCTACCCGGTAAATTAACATTGAAAACTATAGTTACCTAAGTAGTTAAGTTTACGAAATTTTACTTACACGGTAGATATCTATGCACTGATAGTTATCTGCTTGTTGAAATTACGGCTATTAGAACTCAATTTGCCTCAGGGATTAAACACTTGTGTTACCACCATTCACTTTAATATCTTAATTTAAAGAAAAAAAACTTACATTGGTCCAAAAAAGGGTAGGGTTCTTAAAAGTGAAACAACTGATCCTTTTTTCGTTATAATAATTAAATTTTAGTTAAAATATTTTTTTTTAATTTAATTTTGACAATATTTGGAGAGAATGAAAAAGGGCCAATACTGCTATTAGTAGTGCCACTGGCCATTCAATAGTGCCAAAAATGGCACTATTGTGCCACATTTCCCAACCGTGGTGTATGTATGTACACAATCTAAAGATACCAATTCAAAGAATACAGTTTTTCTCGTGATGATTAATGGAAAAGGCGTATATCGTACAAAACTATTTTTGAAAATTGGGGGGGGTCAAAACTGATTTTTGAGATATGGTTTGTTCGTCATTTTTTCTTAGAATTTTATGCAGAATCCAAATATCCTTGACGATTTGGATTCTGATCCGAACAATTCACTCCGCTAAAATATATACACAATTCTTCTTAGCAATTATGATTATAAAAATGTGTATTTACTTATGTTGTAAAATTGTTGTAATTAATTAACTGTAAAAATTATAAAAATTGTACACTCAAAAAAAAACTGTTCAAATAGAAAAAATATGCAAGTCCACAAGAAAATTCCCTTATTTCGAACCCACAATTAGTTATTGTAAGTACACCAATCCCCCGGTTTGCGTCGCTTCGTTTTGCGTCGTTTCGAAGTTGCGTCGTTTAAAAATTTCTGTGACTTCGAAGTTGCGTCGTTTTTGTTTCACTTTGCGTCGCATGGCTTCAGTGCTTCGATTTACGTCGTTAATATTTATTTTTTTTTTACATATACATATATTAGAGTGTCCCTTATTTTGGAAATGTTGGAAATGTTGAGACGGTACCCCCTCATTTTTTTCCTTTTGACTAAAAAATAACTCAGGAAAAATTTTACGCCCCTACGACCACGCCTTCCCTACGCGACGGGGCCGTAAAGAGCGGGGCCTTAAAAATCATTTTTCCATACAAAGCAAAAAAATTTTTTTTTGATTTTAAATTTTTTTGTTATTAATTATAATATTACTTGGTTAGCTTATTCACGACAAAAAATTTGAATTTGGTGGGATGAGGCTTTCAGTTCGAAAAAAAAAAATTTAGAGTTTTTGGGGTCCTACAGTAAAATTTTTTTTTTTTAGTTTTGACAAGCAACGGTTTTAGTTGTAATGTTGCTTTTAATGATATATATTCATAAAAAAATATTATTCATATCTGTGACATCTTGATCGTGTATCGAAAAACATCAAAAATGCATTTTTTTTACCCTTTTTTAGATCACGATAAAGATGTCACAGATATGAATAATATTTTTTTATGAAAATATATCATTAAAAGCAACAATTCAACTAAAACGGTTGCTTGTCAAAACTAAAAAAAAATATTTTTTAAAAAATTTTTACTGTAGGACCCCAAAAGCTCTAATTTTTTTTTTCGAAAATTTTTTTAGAACTGAAAGCCTTATCCCACCAAAATAAAATTTTTTGTCGTGAATAAGATAACCAAGTAATATTATAATTAATAACAAAAAAATTTAAAATCAAAAAAAAATTTTTTTGCTTTGTATGGAAAAATGATTTTTAAGGCCCCGCTCTTTACGGCCCCGTCGCGTAGGGAAGGCGTGGTCGTAGGGGCGTAAAATTTTTCCTGAGTTATTTTTTAGTCAAAAGGAAAAAAATGAGGGGGTACCGTCTCAACATTTCCAACATTTCCAAAATAAGGGACACTCTAGTGTATATGTATAATGGATGTATGTATAAGTGTATTCACAAAGCTGAAACAAAAAAAGGACATTTCCCGTTTTAGTCTAATATGTGTGAAGGTGATCTACTGGTTGCCAGTTCAATTTTATTTTAATTTAATTTTTTTTATTGAAAATTCACTTTTTTAGGTAAAATTATGAATTTCGGAATCAATTAAATGAAAATCAATAGAAACGTATGGAAAATCGTGCTTCGGTTAGCGTCGATTCGATTTGCGTCGTGTTTCTCCGGTCCCAATTAGCGACGCAAACCGGGGTATTGGTATACATAAAAAAATATCCATCACTCAAAAAATTACTTTTGGAATTAAAATCTTTTTTATTCAGCATATTTTCAGCATTCCAAAATTGGTTCAAAGCATGTTTTTAATTAGTTTTTGGTAAACAAATCAAATTATAAAAAAGAAATTTCTGAGTGTAAAATGTATCAGCCTTACCACAGAAAAATAAAATAAATTTTAAACCGAATTTTAATTTTATTTCCATACAAATTGTTTTTTTTTTTGTTTTGAAATTTGAAATTTAAAATAAAACTGTTGTTAAAATAGACTTTTTATTTTTCTTTGGTACGGGCCTATATTTATGTTTAAAAAAAACCTTGTCTGATTACAAGAAAAAGTCTTGTCATCCAATTTTATCAATATTCCTTGATTTTTAACAAACATTTTTTTTTTGTTTTGGTCGATTGAAATTTACATTTTTTTTTTTTTTTGTAATTTTACAGTTTTTTTTGTACTTTAACAAATTTCCAAGATTTTTTACAAAAAAACCTACTAAATTTACGAGAATTTCTTGTAAGTTTTATTTCGCCAAAAAAGTTGAAAATTTACAATTTTATTGGTTAAAATCTTACTAAATTACAAAAGTTTTTGTAATTTTTACTAAGAATTCCCGTAAAATAGGAAGTAGCAAAAAATCTCATAAAATCACGAAACCTCCTTGTAAGTTTTAAAAACTTTTAAAGCTACAAAAAAGAAAATAGCAACAAAACTATTTTACAAAGTCAAAATGGTAAATCTTAAAGATTTCGAAAACGAATCTGGCCACAAAAATGTTTTTGCAAATCAGATTTCGGAGAAAATTTATCCGTTTGTTAGCGTCCAAAAATCTTTAACCAGTTTTGTTTTAAACATTATGATGTGAATTGCAAAATTGTTGTTCGCTTGTGTTCTTTAATTTAAAATATCATTATTAAATGTTTAAACAATTTTATTAAAGTTTTAAATTGTCCTTTTGTTGTACAAAATATTTTGCATTAAAATCACTACACATTCCAGTCATTAAATGTCATTTAATTGAATTACTGTCCTTCACATTAACTTTGTAAGTTTTTTGTTGTTGTTGCTGAAATTCGAGGACATGCACAAATGTTCTTTGGTAATTTTAAAACATTATGCAATTAACAGGGTGTGGTAATTATAGTGCTACAAAAGGCAAGCAATTTATGGATTCTTGACAATTAGGCGGAAAAGAAAATTTAAAAATTTTATGATAAAAGTAGAAAAATTATAAAATTTTTAAAATTTTATAGAATTTTATACCGACCACTTGCAAGGAACCTACACTACACTATATATTAAAAATTAGATTAAAAATTAAAAAAAAAAAATATCTTAAAAAAATAATTTTATATTTTTCATCAATACGTTTAAGACATTATGGAAGGTGATGTGTGATCACAGATTCGAGATGGTCGCATTTAACTTTTTTAATAATTTATAAATATATTTGAAAATTCCCCACTGTGGAGTAGTCCAGTCATTAGTAACAAAATGTTTTAATTGTGGTTAAATCGATTTTTTTTTATTTATGTGCAAAATGCTGTACACTAAAATAAGTTATAATGACAATGAGCCGAATTATTAGTACCCTTCACAATTCTTTAGAATTATCCAGATATTTTTTTTAGAATTTTTGTTGAATCTTTCCAAATTTTTAAGATTTTCTAAATATTTTGTTAATTTTTTAAAGGTTTTTTTTAATTTTTGTTAATTTTTTTAAATTTACTCTTAATTTTTCTAGAATATTTCTCATTTTTAATTGTGCAACACCGCGTATAAGTAACGGAAATTCGTTGGTTTTGCAAACATCGTTACTCATACGCGGTGTTGACACAAAAAAAAACACAAGAGAATTACAGAGTTTTCTCATTTTTATTGTGAAACACCGCGTATGAGTAACGGCAATTCATTGGTTTCGCAAATATTCGTTACTCATACGCGGTGTTGACACAAAAAAATACAAGAGAACTACAGAGTTTTAATGAAATCAAATATTTAAATGCAATTTTCTCGAAATATACTAAAAATGCACTGCTGATTTTTTATAGACAAACATCTAAACTTAAAAAAAAATAACAAAAAATGTGGCCGGATTTTTAATAAACTGACTTTTGTAAAAAATTAAAAATTTCACAACAGGTTCTTAAAAATTCTTGAAAATAAAAATTTTTACCCGATACCCTATAAAAAATATACAAGAATGTAAATTTTTGTGATTGTGGTGCGTTCCGTTATAATTTGATAAATATTTAATTAAGGGAACTCGACACAAATTTTACCATTTTTCCAATATTTAACCACGCCTCCTTTCAAAAATTAAAAAACCAAAAACACTTTTTTCTTAGTTCCATGAAAAAGATCAATTGGAATTCAAACAAGTGAGAGTGTTAAATTCGGCTGTGCCGAATCTTTGATACCCTCCAACATGTTGAAAAATATATAAAAAAAAATTCAGAGGCATTTTTTGTGGGGGCTCTGTGCGGGGGTGGTGGGGGATACCGTCCCCATCGCGATAAATGTTTACTAATTTATTTATTAATGCATTTTTAACTTAAGTAATAACATTTTCTCATAATTCTTATGATTTTTTAAAATCTACGCCCACAAAAGAGGGGCGGGCCGAAAAAAACAAAATTTTGTAGCCCCCAGGGTCTAAGTGCAGGATTCTGAACTCCTTCTGATATAAAAAGGTTTCATTTGTTTAACAAAACTGCAAAAAAAGGTGTAAAAATTGTCGTTTTTTTGAGGTTTTTTTAGTTCTTTAAGGGAGAACTTTTTTGCTACTGGTCCGATTTTACCCATATCCGAACTTAACCGGCCTATGGCCATGAGACATATTCGTGCCAGTTTTCAGGAGTCTAGCTCTTTTATTTTGGACTGAATCGTGTTTTATACAGACGGACGGACGGACGGACATTCATAGAATGACTTAGAATCGATCATAGATCAATAATATATATACTTTATGGGGTCCCCGACCGATATTTTTATGCGTTACAAATGGAATGACAAAGTGAGTATACACCCAATACTGTGGTTGGAGGGTATAAAAAGATCATTTTTAATTCGAAAAAGATCAATTGTAATTCGTAGATTCCAATTGTTATTCTAAAAATAGCAACTAAATTTCCCTAAATTTTTTCAAATTTAAGTTAGAATCGTCGAGCTCTGACGGGAATAATAACTGGTCACTGTCTCATCGGCATTCATGCTAAGAATATTAGACTCATCCCGGACGCCAGTTGTAAAAGATGCGGCTCACCAGGAATGGATGAAACGATAGAACACATACTTTGCCACTGTCCAGCGGTGGCAAGAAGTCGCCGATCGATTACTGGTCAGATAAGCTATAATACTTTGGAGGATATAACGCGAATGGATCTTAGAATATTAAAGAGATTCGCAATGACTTTAAACGTGTTTAACTTGCGCCGCTATCGAAAAAGAAAAAAAGTTTTGTGGTATCGCTATGGACCAAAAGGTCTATGCGAGGTGTAAATCGTACACCGCCACCCTAACCTAACCTAACCTAACCTAGAATCTTCGAAACACAAGTAATCTTTTTTGAATAACAATTGATCGAATTGCAAGTGATCTTTTTCGAATTTCAATTGATCTTTTTAGTATTACAATTGATCTCTTCGTATAACAAATGATCTTTTTCGAATTGCAATTGGTCTTTTTCGAATTTCAATTGATCTTTTTTGAATTACAGTTGATCTTTTTTACTAGGAATTCTCGTAAAATAGAAGGTAGCAAAAAATCTAGTAAATTCACGAAACATCCTTGTAAAACAAATTGTAAATTTACAATTTTATTGGTAAAAAGCTTATAAAATACCAAAATTATTGGTAAAAAGCTTGTAAAATTACAAGGAATTCTTGTCAAATAGGAGGTAGAAAACAAAGCCTACAAACTTTTCTTGTAATTTTAAAAGTTTTATTTTAGTGTATTCGGAATGTCAAAATTTATAAAAATGTTTGACAAGAAATTTTTTTTATTTTTTTTTTCTATTTTTTTTTAATTTAAAATTTCAATGAAAATTTTCTAAACCCAAAACTTTGATCGAAGGGCGCTACTGGTAATAATAATCGGATTTGGCTTAAATTGAAAGTTAAATGAAAGATTGTCTCAAGCTCTATAAAAGGCTCATGGGGAAGTTACAAACGGAATGAAAAACTTGTATATATGGGGCATTCCAAGCCAAATCACTCACTTTTAGACCCGACCTCTTTCGATGTATTTTATTTTTGGATATGTTTTAGTACTTATTAAATGCAACTTGGACACCAATTTTCAGCCTTTTGTTTTAAGATGGTGTTGAGTAATCAATTTTTCAAAATGGCGATTTTCTCAAAAAAATTAAAAAATTGAAATTTTTAATTAATTTTGACCATTAAACAATATAGATGTTTAAAAAAAAGTTGGACAACGTTTTGTTGGTATTTAAATGTAGTTTTAGAAAAAAAATATGAAAAAATTATTCGAAGTAATTTACGTTTAAAAATAAAAATCGACTTTTGAAAAAGTCCGAAACCTTCGATTTTTTTTTGTAAAAAACTATAAAAATTCTACTCTAAATTACGCAAATTTTAAGCCATAATTCGAGATGTGATCGCAATTTGTCTATTTTTTTTTTTTCAAATTTTAAAAATTGCACCTTTTATGTTTTGACTCTGATTTATTTTATATGGTGCTCCAAAAAAATTAAATTGGTAGATACTGACCCTAACTTACCCTATATATATATTTACTTCGAAGTAAAAATACGCCTCACAAAAATTAAGAACGATCGGACATGGATAAGGTGTATCGCATGGGCCTTGAAATTGCGTAATTTAGAGTAGAACTTTTAGACGTTTTTAAAAAAAATCTAAGGTTTCGGATTTTTTCAAAAAGTCGATTTAAATTTTAAAACGTTAAAAAATTAGTGATAACTACTTCGAATAATTTTTTTAATATTTTTTTTTTAACTACATTTAAATACCTACAAAACGTTGTCCAACTTTTTTTAAGATATCTATATTTTTAACTGGTCAAAATTAATTGAAAATTTTATTTTTTTCATTTTTTTGAAAAAATCGCCATTCAACACCATCTTGGAATAAAAGGCTGAAAATTGGTACATTTAATAAGTACTAAAACATATCCAAAAATAAAATAAATCGAAAGGGGTCGGGTCTAAAAGTGAGTGATTTGGCCTGGAATGCCCCATATACTCTTTTACCAAGTAGAGGGTAAAAAAAAGTCTTCTATCAAGTATTTATGTAGTTTTTAATGATTGCGGAAATTAAAAACTAAAATAAACAAAATGCTATTCGATATAATGTTCGACCATATTTGTTGTGCTGAATAAACAATATATTAAGTTGACCTAAATTAATAGTCAGTTTCGAATTTGCCAAAAACAGCAGGAAAACGTGGAGGAAAACAATACGTTTGTAAAAATAATAAAAAAAAATTGCTGACATTATGTTTAACCCTCAACTGAGTTGCAATTTTGGAGCAAATTATTATGCTACTAGGCCTCAAACATTATGTGAAATAAATTTTAGGTCAATCGAAAAATATTAAAAAAAAGGAAAAATGGCTATTTTTAGTTAGATAACACTGCGCAACAGTGAAAAAAAAAAACACATGAACTTGATTATACGGGTTCGATTCTACTGCTGATTTTCCAGTTTAGTGACCAATTCCTTTTTATAGGCCTCCAAAGACTTTGAAAAGCAGTTGGACCCACAAAATATGGTGTCATCAGTTTTTTCGCAACAGCTTAATCATACTACCGCTTAATTATATTCAGCAATAATGTGGTCGGTGGGGGACATTCCCCATCGCATCAAAAGTTACCAAAGTCATTTATTATGATATACATTAGAGTGTCCCTTATTTTAGAAATGTTGGAAATTGAGACGGTACCCGCTCATTTTTTTCCATTTGACTTGCAAATAACTCAGGAAAAATTTTACGCCTCTACGACAACGCCTGTCCTAGGCGACCGGGCCTTAAAAATCATTTTTCCATGCAAACCAAAATAAATTTTTTTGATTTTTATTTATTTTTTTTTTTTGTTATTAATTACACTGTGCTCGAATTTGACACTTTTTGTTAACAAGCTGGGCACCCTACTGGAAAAGTTAATTCGGGCACGCTGAATTCAATGGAGCTAGCCGTTTTTCGAAGTTAGCGCTCTTATTCGCGATATTCGCGATTTAAAATTTTGATGCTTAAGTACAAAAAAAACGATGTTTTTAAACTTTTGCGATAATTTTTTAATTTAAAACCATTCAAGTCTGTTAAACTTACTTAACAAACCATAATACCGTGAATTTTTTTTTCGCGAAAAAATTTTTTGTTTTCGTGAACAAATTGGTTCATAACAAATATTTTTAGTTTAATTTGAATTTACGACAGCCGTCTGGTAAAGCTAGTTCGTGTACACTTAATCCCATTGTAATATCAGTTATTTCAAAATAAGCGTATGTATTAGCGATATTCGCGACTAATTTTTTTTTTATTTTTAAGTAAAAAAAACAATTTCATTATCTAAACTTTATTGAATATTCAAAAAAAAAAATATTTTTTCCAAATTTTTTTTGCTATTAATTTATAAAAATGAGTAGAATACAATACATAACAGACACAAAATTTTTCAACAAAAAAAAAATTTCGCGGAAAATTTTTTTTTCGCTGAAATGTTTTTTCACGAAAAATACAATGCATTTTCTAAATTTAGATTTAAAAACTATCCCAAAAGCATAAAAGTTTAATTTTTGTAGTACCTAGGCTTTACAATTTTAAATCGCGAATATCGCGAATACGAGCGCTAACTTCGAAAAACGGCTAGCACCATTGAATTCAGCGTACTCGAATTAGCTTTACCAGCAGGGTGCCCAGCTTATTAATTTTTTTATTAATTAATAACAAAAAAAAAAATAATAACAAAAAAATGTTTGGTTTGTATGAAAAAATGATTTTAAGGCCCCGTCGCTTAGGAAAGGCGTGGTCGTAGGGGCGTAAAATTTTTCCTGAGTTATTTTCAAGTCCAGTGGAAAAAAATTAGTGGATACCGTCTCAACATTTCCAAAATAATATACATATCGCTCCTTTACTTGTATAGTGTCATAACTCAAAAAATGCGTTTTTTGAGTTAATGATGCAGAATTATTCGTTTTATCGTGCTTTATATTGTGTCAAAAATTCGTATTAATATCTTTTAAACTCACCGTTTGAGAAGAGTACACTCCATTATTACATTTTCTATGTATCGGCTTTTTCAATTAAAAGCCAGTTTCAGTAGTAAACTTTAAACGTGTTTTCTGCAAAATCAAATATTTTGAGTTGTGACACTATATAAGTAAAGGAGCGATATTACCTTAAATTAGACAATTTTATAGTTATTTGTTATTTTGTTTTAATCTACGCCTACAAAAGGGGCGGACCAAAAAAATAACCGTCATTTTTTAATCTCCTGGGTCGAAATTAGGGTGTTCAATTAATCGGGTTTTTTAATTGTTCGATTAAACGATTAATCCATATTTGCCATTTTTAAATTATTCGATTAAACGAAAAAAAATTTAAAATTGTTCGATTAATCGAATAATTACAAATTCAGAAATTTTCTTAATTACAAGATTTTTTTCGACAATTTTAGAAAAAATTGGTACTTGAGTAAATAAACAACATTCAGGGTATTCACTTCAGAATTTTTTGACCCTTGCAACAGTGCAATATTGCAACAATTTTTTTTTTTTTTAAATTTTTAATAAAATTTTTTTTTTTCTATTACCTTTTATATGATGCGTAGTTGCAAGAAAAGATTTGCAATTTATTTTAATATAAATACAATTGTTTTTATTCACAAAGAAAGAAGCAAAAAAAGTTGCAATTTTGACATTGCGCAATTTTGCAAGACTAAAATTTCTGACGTGAATTCCATTATTAATTACAAGTATTTAAACATTTTATTAACAACAAAAAAACAAAATTAAAATCATTTCAACATGTATCCAAATTTAAGTTTTCTGCTAATTTGTTTGAGAAAATTAAAAAAAAAATCAATTTAGAGATTTGTGTAGAATTCAAAAACAGTTTTTTTACAAATTTATTTGATTACCGAAATTAAAATTTTATCAGGTACTTATTTATTTCGTTTAACAAATCCAAGCTTCAGGAGCAGCGAAAATCAGAAAACAAATTTAAAATAACGACCACTCAAGTAAACATGGCCGTGTTTTTTAATTCCAACGGTAACATACCCAAGCAGAAATTGACGACGGTTATAAAAAAAAAGCGTTCTGAAAGCACTGTAACAAAAAAAAGAACGTTCTCAAAACGTTATTTTCGAACGCTTTACGAGCGTTTTCGAAAAGCGTTCTGAAAGCACTGTAACAAAAAAAAAGCATTCTCAAAACGCTTTATTCGAACGCCTTGAGAGCGTTTTCGAAAACCGTTTTGAAAGCACTTTATTAACAAAATACATGTTCGTTTCAAAATTAAATGGTTTTAAAGCAATTTTTGCAAACGTTTTTAAATTTTTTTCGTAGTACATACAAGTATAGTATTTTTTAGATTATACTCAATTTTAAACAAATTGTTATAAAAACATTTTGTTAAATCAAATTAAATAATTTCAAATTAAATAATTTTTCCCTAAAACATTTTTTAATTTGTAAATCTATTTTAAGTTTTATTATTATCATTTATGCAAAAGAGTTATAGCAATTGTTTCGTTATACAATTTACAAATAATGCATTTAACTTCTACAATATGCACACTGACTTCAATAACATCTTCACGTAAATTTTTAACGTTATAAAGTCCTATTTCTTTTGATGGAATTAGATAGACAAAATAATCGTTTATTTCATTAAAGATGTTGCCTTTTAAATATCATTAATTCCATGAGAGACCGAACAAAATCTGACCAGGGGTCTTTGAAGTTTTCCAATATTTTGCACACACAAGCGCTATGGAACTATTTAAAGATATCATTTATCAGATCCAAAGAATTTAAAAATTTCGCGATTTTATTCGCGATTTTCAAAAAAAATGCAAAATCTGTGTAACTTTGAACAGCTATATATTTTTAAGTACTCATTGTATCTTTATGAAATAAAGCGCAAAATGATAGTACGTTAGTCTATTTTTACATTTAAAAAGATGGAAAAAGTTGGTGGTTCAAAAGTGCATTTTAAATGCAAATGCAGTTTTGAAGTGCATTTTGCGAAACTTTTATCTCTTTTGATTTTTTTTTATTTAACATTATTATTTTCCTCATCATTTTTACTAGAAAAAAATGTCCTCATTTGCTGAAAAAGGTTTCGAGTTTCCAAAAAATAGCGCAATTAGAAATGGTTTCGACATGTAAAATGGTGAAAATACTTTGCCCATTACTGACCAAAAACCTTTTTTTGATTTGTTAAATATATCCATGCCATCCACATGAATAATAATTTCGATTTTTGGTTCAGTGAAATTATTGGGATGAATTATTTTATTTAGAGTTTCCCTTATTCCGAAAAATTTAAAAACTCCTAATGTGTCATCCATACTCCTCATTATTTTACTGTCACTTCTAACGCCTGATGTTCCAAGTAAGGTTTTGCAACACTTCGGAAGTGATGTATAGCCTTCAGATCTAAATATTATTAGTATTTCATCAATACATTTTTGTTTTTTTATTTTCTAAAATACTTTTATAAAAAAAATATCTACAATTAACGAATAAAAAAAAATATCAGCCTTATATGAAGTCCTTTAAAGTACTGTTTTTTCTTATTTCAATCGCTGGAAAATATCTTTAATTTTTGTATTTAAGCTCTTTATAAGTGCTTTACTTTTGGTTTTTAAAGCGCTTTCATGACTTTAAACAAAACGTTCTGAAAGCACTTTTTTAAAACGCTTTTAAAACGCTTTAAACCTAGCGTAGATCGATGTTATCATTCGGATCATCTGAAAGCGCTTTGAAGATGGTATATGGAACGCTTGTAGAACCGTCCACAGCGCTTTCACAGCGCTTTTGCGATTGTATTTTTCTGACTGGGTACATTTGGTTTGTTTATTGGACTTAAAAATTTAAAAAAATTATACATACTTCCAGAAAAAACATATATTATTATTATTCGATTGATCGGCATAAATTCTTCGATTAATCCTTTAATCGAAATTAGCAATTTTAAATTAATCGAACAATTATTCGTCTAAAATTGTTCGATTAATCGAACAAGAATTAATCGACTGAACACCCTAGTCGAAATGCAGGACTTTAAACTTTTCTTGCTTAAAAATGTTTCATTTGTTTATCAAAAATACAAAAAATAAATGTAAAATAAGTGGTGTTTTTTATAGAATGGTTTAGTTCTATAAGGGGGAACCTTTTGCCCTAATCGTTTTTTCCTCTAGGACCATTAATTCTGGAAATATAAAAAGTATCAATGTGCTATTTTTTACCGCTTTAGATTTGGAACTTCCAAAAATCCAGGCTTAGCGGATACTGGACGGTAAATTTATAGTCCAAATTTCAGTTCTAGCGTTCAGCATCGTTTTCGATTTGCCAGAATATTTCAAAATTAACGGAATATTCAGCTAATAGTATTTTTTAAAATTAATTTTATTTGTATTTCAATATCCAATTTAAATTGTTGATATCATATTGCGGTTAATTTATTGCTGCCAATGTTTCTTTCCTTTTAACTCAAGTGTAGTATTTTCTGCAATCGTTAAGAATTTAGTATATGTTTCTTTTGTGTTTGTAATATTTTAATTATCTTCATTAATTAACACAAAACTAGCATGTTCAGCCCCATAAAATCCTTCTACTAGAGCTAATTTTTAAGTTTATTTTTTGTTAGTTTTTAGCTTGCAGCAAAACTTCAACTACCATACTAGTATTTTACTTTCTCCCAGCAAAAATTTTGAAAATGTCTGCTAGAGTGCCCAGATTTTTTTATTTTTTATTTTGAGGTCTTAAGGGGCAATTTGTTCCTTTTAATGAAAAAACAATTAAGAAAATTATAGTCGAAGACCGACCATATGATACCCTACACTAGTGTTGTCCGGAAAATGGGTACAAGTCCAAACATGGACCGATTCGATCTATTTTTCTTTAGATCTTTAATAAGTGTAGAAAACACACACAAACAAAATTTGGGTGAAAAATGCTTATTTTTGTTGCCAATAGACCGATTTTACTGAATATCGGGCGAAGTTTTTATATGAGTCTAAGTCCAAAAATGGTCCAATTACACTGCACAACAAAATCAATTTTTTTCCAAAATTACTTGGTCAGACCAAACAATTTTGATAGAAGAGACAAAAAAAAATACACGTGTATCGGCGTTTTGAAAGTTTACATCTGGGTTTCATTTTAGGGGGAGGTAAAGTTTCCCCCAAATGCAGATGTTGTATTGTCAATCGTCATTGAATATCGAGTTAAGCTTACGTTTAAAGTATATGGTGTGTTTAGCAAATTTATATAAAATGATACGGAGAACATTTTTGTGGAATATATTAACCCTCTAGCTCCTCACGATAAGGGTCTTTTTTGTCCTTCTTTTCAAAAAGAGCAAAAAACACCATTAAAATAGGGATTTATGGGGTTTAATTGTTCCAAAAAAATATTCGCCGTAAAATTTTACTATAAGTCCTTGAATACACCAAAACGGAAAACTCAACCAGAAGGTCAGAAATAAGACACAACAAAAGAGATCTTAGGGTTAATTTCGCATTTATTAAGAAAATCGAGTAAAGCTTACGTTTAAAGTATATGGTGTGTTTAGCAAATTTATATAAAATGATACGGAGAACATTTTTGTAGAATATGTTAACCCTCTAACTCCTCAAGACAAGGGTCTTTTTTGTCCTTCTTTTCAAAAAGAGCAAAAAACACCATTAATACAGGGATTTAAGGGGTTTTAATGTTGAGGAGTTAGAGGGTTAACATATTCTACAAAAATGTTCTCCGTATCATTTTATATAAATTTGCTGAACACACCATATACTTTAAACGTAAGCTTCACTCGATATTCAAAGACGATTTACAATACAATATTTGCATTTGGGGAAAACTTCACCTCCCCCTAAAATGAAACCCAGATGTAAACTTTCAAAACGCCGATACACGTGTATTTTTTTTGTCTCTTCTATCAAAATTTTTTGGTCTGACCTTGTAATTTTTTTTTGTGTTGTACAGTGTTATATTTAGAATTAAGAAGACCACCAAAGTACACGTTTAACAATTACAAACAAAAATTTGATCAAATATATCCAATTTTCATGAATTTTTACAGATTTATGTGAATATCGGGAGGGTGGTTTGTATGGGGACTACAAGAAGAACTGGTCCGATTCCCTAAAAAATTCTGAAAAAGTACTTTTTGGATATTTGGTTTCTTAGGGGGTAAAAAATTGTACTTTTAGTACTTTTTATATATACTGATATAATAATTCTAGACACTTGATGTTTGGAATGTAGGATCCTTTAGTGAAATAAAACTTTCTGGAACAAGTACTTTCTGAAAATTCTGTTTCTAAGTCGTAAGAGAGGTAAAAAAAGTTTACTTTTGTTTTTTTTATATTTCCTAATATAATTATCACAGACACCTGAAATTTTAAATGTGGGATACTACCTTTTGTAAAATAACCTTTTTTAAACGGTACTTTTTTTAAACAGTACTTTTTCAAAAGGTATGTCTTATAAAAAGTACCGTTTATAAAAACTACCTTTTATAAAAAGTACCTTTTATAAAAAGTACCTTTTATAAAAAGTACCTTTTATAAAAAGTACCTTTTATAAAAAGTACCTTTTATAAAAAGTACCTTTTATAAAAAGTACCTTTTATAAAAAGTACCTTTTATAAAAAGTACCTTTTATAAAAAGTACCTTTTATAAAAAGTACCTTTTATAAAAAGTACCTTTTATAAAAAGTACCTTTTATAAAAAGTACCTTTTATAAAAAGTACCTTTTATAAAAAGTACCTTTTATAAAAAGTACCTTTTATAAAAAGTACCTTTTATAAAAAGTACCTTTTATAAAAAGTACCTTTTATAAAAAGTACCTTTTATAAAAAGTACCTTTTATAAAAAATACCTTTTATAAAAAGTACCTTTTATAAAAAGTACCTTTTATAAAAAGTACCTTTTATAAAAAGTACCTTTTATAAAAAGTACCTTTTATAAAAAGTACCTTTTATAAAAAGTACCTTTTATAAAAAGTACCTTTCGTAAAAAGTACCTTTTATAAAAAGTACCTTTTATAAAAAGTACCTTTTATAAAAAGTACCTTTTATAAAAAGTACCTTTTATAAAAAGTACCTTTTATAAAAAGTACCTATTCTAAAAGGCACCTTTTATAAAATGTAAATTTTATAAAAAGTACCTTTTATAAAAAGTACCTTTTATAAAAAGTATCTTTTTAAAAAAAAAAGTACCTTTTATAAAAAGTACCTTTTATAAAAAGTACCTTTTATAAAAAAGTAACTTTTATAAAAAAGTACCTTTTATAAAAAGAACCTTTTATAAAAAGTACATTTTATAAAAAGTACCTTTTATAAAAAGTGCCTTTTATAAAAAGTACCTTTTATAAAAAGTACCTTTAATAAATAGTACCTTTTATAAAAAGTTTTTTTGAGCTTTTTTTAAGTGCTTTAAAAGTTGTTTTAAGTTCATATTTTTGGTTACCCTAGCAATTTTATCTTTGTCATATTTGAAGACCCTTAGGGATGTTTGAAAAAAATGTTAGGAAGGAAAAATTAATGGGGGTCAATCTCTCATTTTACCTCTTTTTTGGCGATTCCGGGACAATTTTGGCGCTTTTTGTGACCGGCTAATGGGTGTTAAAAGTTTTTGGGTTGCAGGGTATCAAAAAAATATCTGAACAAATGTTTTTGCACAGCATCTAAAAAATCTAGTTGCTGGGTTGTCGCAGTTGTAATTAGTAACAATGTTTTCAAGCTCATTGTTTTTAAGTGTTAAATTGTTATGAGATGATGACGATGCAGATGATGATGATGCTGATGACAAAGCAAACTGGCAATGGTGTGTGTTACTGTAATGTTAGCATTACAGCAGCTTAAAAAAATTATTGCAGATTTTTTTTTTTCAAAAAGTTTCATGTTCCGTTCTTGTTTTATTTAAAAGTTTGTTTATTTATAATGTTTTAACGAGTTTAATATTAATTGTGCTCATAAATTGTTAGTTTTAGCATAATTTTGGAGGAAACATGGATTGTTAACAATTTTCGTTTTATTTAAAAACAAGTAGAAAAGTTAAATTCGACTTTGCCGAATCTATGAATACCCTCCGCAATACTTTTTTTTTTAAAGGATAGTACATTTTTTAACATGAACGAAAATTAACAATTTTGATTTAGAAATATTTTATTTTGAGTAAAAAACTCTTTTTTTTTCTCATTTTTAAAAATTAAGAAAAAATACTATTTTTTTTAGTGTAAATTTTTTTTTGAGTGTAATGTTTTTTTACTTTAAAAATATTTCTGAGTGAATACACGTACGTATGTATGTACACAAAATATTGTAATTTAAAAAAAAAAATCTAAATTTTTTTTTGAGTGTAAAATTTTTTTTGGGTGTAAAATTTATTTTCGAGTCTAATTTTTAAGTAAGTTACCAATGCTTTTAAAACTAAACAAGTTTAAGAAGCATTGCCTTAAAATTAATCTAGTTTTAAAAGCATTGTTAAGTTACCACAAATGCTTTTAAAACATGTTTAACACGTGCCATTAAGATGAAACCAATCTGAACCACTGGACCGATTGAGCTGAAATTCAGTTCCAAACAGACCTGGGGAACGGCAAAGATACATGCCAAGTTTCAGTATTGTCTTTCGAAAGTTATCTTGTTTTTTTATCTCGTAAATTCCCGAAAAACCCTTGCCGAAATTTAATCTTTTGCTCATAACTAGGGATGAGATTTCCATGCAAATGCATGTTTTTTATCGATAGTCTAAAAACGATATCGACCAATTATCTTTCCGAATCAAGAAATTTACGTTAAAATGGCATCGATTTGTTTTTGCATATTTCTGCATATTGTGGTGAGAATGCATATTTTTGCATATTTTGGTTTTAAATGCATATTTTGTGCATATTTCCAACTTTTAAGTGCATATTTTTGCATATTTTGGCATAAATTAGCATAAAAAACACACATTTAAATTTACTTGTTTCAAAAATATTTAAATTTTAAAACTTTATTTTGAAAATATGAAAAATTATTATTTATTTTTAGTTGTTTTTTTATAGATTGTCTGAATATCTAAAAAAATCTTGCTTCTATAAAGTTTTAAATGGTACTATTTAATCCCGGTGTAACTTTTTGCTTTTGAAGAAGTTTTTCCTATGAAAACAAGATTTTTATTGCACACATTCTATTTTTTAGTGCATATTTTTAGGTTTTTTAGTGCATATTTTTAATTTTTTAACGCATATTTTAAGCGCATATTTTCGATTTTTTAGTGCATGAAAATCTCATCCCTACTCATAACTTTTGAACCACTAAACCGATTTGGCTGGATTGCAATACCAACCTGACCAGGTAAATTACCAACATATATGCCAAACTTCAGTAGCATCTGTAAAGTCTTTCAAAAGCTAGCATGTTTTCTACGGACGGACAGACAGACGGACGGATATCTCCAGATCGACTTAAAATCGATCGAGGATCATGAATATATACACTTTATGGACCCCTTAGACCAATTTTTTGATGTGTTACAAACGTAATAACAAACTTATATATACCCCCTATCACTAGAGTCAGTGGCGGGTACAGCTTTTGGGTTTGGAGGGGGAAATTTTTTTTACTTCGAAAAAAAATTAATAAAATAACCTTTGTCGGACTAGAAAAAACAGAAATACGTTTTTTTGCAAAAAAAGTTGATGGGAAAGCTATAAAATCTAAAAATTTATTAGTTTTTACCGTTTCGATAAATTTTTCTGAGAATTTTTCAATAGAAGAAATTCTTCCTACATAGAAAATATTAGATGTTGAGACATTTTTGTGAAGAAATTATTTTTTTTACGGAAAATGTCTCAGAATCTAAGACTTCTTTACGAAAAATGTCTCAGAATATCAGACTTTTTTCGTATGGAAAAATATTCAGATTCTATTTACTATAGAAAAAGTGTTATATTTTAAAGCATTTTTGAGAAAGCATTCCTACCAGAAAGGCCTCAGATTAAAAGAATTGTTTTGTACTAAAAAAGTTTTAGATTCTGAGCCTTTTTTTTATAGAAAAATTATCAGATTCTTAGACCTTTTCCTACAGAAAAAGTCTTAGATTCTCAGATCTTTTTCCGATAGAAAAAGTCTCAGATTCCTAGACCTTTTTTTAGAACAAGTCTCAGATTCTAAGACCTTTTCCTATAGAAAAAGTCTTAGATTCTTAGATCTTTTTCCTATAGAAAAAGTCTCAGATTCTGAGACCTTATTCCTAAGAAAAAGCCTCCGATTCTCAGACCTTATTCGTATAGAAATATTCTTAGATTCTGAGAGCATTTTCTTACATAGAATAAGTCTAAAATTCTGACACTTTTTTTCTTTAAGAAAAAGTGACAGATTCTAAAACCTTTTTCCTATAGAAAAAGTCTTAGATTCTGAGAAATTTTTCATTCATAAAAAGTCTCAGATTAAAAGACCTTTTTCCGTCAGAAAAAGTATCAGATTCTGAAACTTTTTCCTGTAGAAAAAATCTCAGATTCTAAGACTCTTTTCCTATAAAAAAGTCTGAAAAAGTCTAAAAAATTCTGAGACACTTTCCTAAAGAAGATTCAGAAACTTTTTCCTATAGAAAAAGTCTCGGATTCTGAGACCTTTTTGTTATATAAAAAAAGTCTAAGATTCTAGCATTTTTTTCTAGGGAAAACGTCTCAGATTTTGAGATCTTTTTTCTATAGAAAAAGTCAAAGATTCTAAGACTTGTTTCTTACAGAAAAAGTTTCAGATTCTGAGACATTATTCCTATAGAAAAAGTTTAAAATTCTGGGATTCTGAGACCGTATTCCTATAGAAAAAATCTTACATTCTGAGACATTTTTCCCATACAAAATGTTTCAGATTCTCCGAGCTTCTTCCAATGGAGTAAGTTTCAATATCTGAGATTTTTTCAATAAAAAATACTTAGATTCTGAGACCTTTTTCCTTAAAATAAGTCTCAAATTCAGATATTCTGAGTTTTCTGTTATTCTGTTTTCCTAGTTGGATGCACCGAAAAAGCGCTCATAAGATGCACAGAAATCACGTGTCTTTAGAGCGCTGAATAAAGCGCTATAAAGATGCAGTGAATTCATGTATCTTTTTAGAGCTGATTTAAGCAGAATAAAGATGAATGAATTTTCTTACATTTGACTATTTCTGAAATACAGTTGGAAAATCTGAAACACAATTATTTTTGAAATACAATTGGAAATTTCTAAAATATACATGGATTTTATTTTATTTAAAATAAAAGTTTCTTAATAGTAGCACTTATAAAATTTTAAAATCTAAATGGAAGTTTTTGAAATACAAATGAAATTTTCTGAAAAGCATTTAAAAAATTGTGGAAATAAAAATTTAAATTTTTTTAATACCATTGGAAATTTAAAATTTATAAGAAATAAGCATTTGCTGTTTTTTGTTGGCCTTTTTATCATCATTCAAAATGTGTTTAAGATGTTATGATTGAAGCACTCTTTGCAGCGCCGATTAATGCGCAATAACGATGCAGTCAAATCATGTGTCTTTGTCCAAAACTCATGCTTTTTCACGCAAAAAGTGTTAAAAATATTAAAAAGACAAGCAAGTGTTAAATTTGATCAAAAAACTATTTTATATTATAAGTTTTATATAAAATATCTTAACAAAAAATTAAAAATGTTCCCCCTTACTTTTACTGCAGCCTCAAGAGCGCTCTTTGGATGCGCTTCTGTATGCTATAAAAAGATGCTGTGTCGCCAAAATCTCGATTTATTTTTGCTGGGATATGTCTCGAATTTTGATCGAATTTTTCTTATATAAAAAGTCACTGATTCTGAGACATTGTTCTTATAGAAATGTCTCTGATTCTGAGACATTTTTCTAATAGAAAAAGACTCAGATTCTGAGACATTTTTCTTTTATAAATAGTCTCAGATTCTGAGACATTTTTCTTATAGAAAAATTCAGAACCTTTTTCCTTTAGAAAAAGTCTTAGGTTCTGAGAGTTTTAGATGTTGGAAATTTTTCTACAAAAATTCGAAAAAGGAAATATTTGAGGATGTGAAAAATTGTAAAGTTTTTTTGTGCGTTTTTGTATAAAAAAAAGTCTGATAAACAAAATCAAGATCCTGAATTTCATGAAAAAAAAACATATTCTGTCATTTTTTTATACCAAAATTCAAAATAAGATTGACAGATATTTTTCACAGAAAATTTTCAGATTAAGTGACATTTTTCCGTTAAAAATTTAGAAATTTTTCTTATAAAAATTTGCAAATTTTTTTATGAAAAATTTTCGGATTTCGAGGTTTTTTCTCTTTGAAAAATTATTTTAGAAAATTTTCTTCTTTCATTTTCTGTCTTTTTCTTTCTTTTCCTTTTTTTCCTCTTTATTTTTCTTTTTGAAATTTGGTCTGGGGGGAAATTTCCCCTCCCCCCTTGTACCCGCGCATGCTAGAGTGGAGGGTATAACAAAAAGAAATAAGAAGAAGAGTTTTGAATTTTGACCATTTTTGAAGAAGTTATGAGAAAAAGAAGTTTGAGTAAAGTAACAAGCTCTGTATTTTTGAAAATTTGATATCTTTTGAAAGGATCATCAAAAAATTCTGAAAATCTACCAGCAAGGAGTTTTCAAAAGGTTAACTGTTAACAAATTGGGAAAATCTAAAAAAAAAATTAGAGTGCCAGATTTCGCTTGGAATTCCCCAGGTATTTGTAATATTAATGTTTTTTCAATTGTATATTTCCCAACATTATTTGTCATTTGCTCAAAAAAAAAGACCAATGGCAAATAACCCAATGCTGTATAATTTTAAATGTAAAAAATTCCTTTTGTATAAATTTCTTTAAAGTTTTTTTTTTTTTGCTTTTTTCCATTATCAACACAAAAGAAATACAACTAATGGTATGTACAGTGTTGGAAAAAATAATAGGGACGACGAGTTAAAATTTACTAATTCGTTAAAAACTTTTTCATAAATGTCTCATTTTTTTAGCTTCAACTGAAAAATGATCAGTAATTAAACTGGATTTAATAATCTGTATTGCTTTTTACGATTCTCCTATAATTTAATTTCTTATTGGCAGAATAGTTAGAAAAGTAGTGAATTTATCTGGAAAAAATAATAGGGACGAAATGCCTAAAATGAATTAAAAATTATTTAAAATTGAGTTTAACGTTAAGTTTTTAAATAATATTATTGAAAAGTGCAAAAAATAATTAAAAATAATAAATCTGTCCATTCTGAAATTATTTTAGCCTTTTTTTATATTCGACAATAGTGTAGAATAATGGGTACGGGTGCCCACTGTACGTTTTTTGAACGAAAACACATTTTTAGCTTAAAAGAGGATGGAATATCGATGATGTTAAGTATCCCAATAATAAAGTGTTCCAAAAACAAAGTATTTAAAGCGATTCGCTCAAGGAAAACCCCGAAACCAGGGGTGGAAACCGAAAAACATCAAAGTAATTTGACCAAATTCTTGGTTGTTATTTAAAAAATACCACTTTTATGTCATCTTATGAACTTGAAAATGAGTTTTGTGCTCCAGTGACGAGTCTTTCAATAAGAAATGAACTACTGAAATCTGTTTTATAAGGTCGAAGTCCAAGGAAAGAACCACCGCTGAGCGTACAACATATATGAAAAAGTTTAGAGTTTGCCAGACAACACCTTGACTGTAAACGTTGGTAAAATGTTCCTATGCCCGATGAAACGAAGATTAATTTATTTGGATATGATTAAAAATTGTTAATTGGGCATCGAATAAAAAATTTTCCTTCAGATCCGAACAAATAAAACTTCGTTTCATCGGGCAATGGAACATTTTACTAATGCTTACAGTCAATGTGTTGCCTGGCAAACACTAAACTTTTTCGTATATGTTGTACGCTCAGCGGTAGTTCTTTCCTTGGACTTCGACCTTATAAAACTGATTTCAGTAGTTCATTTCTTATTGTACGAC
This sequence comes from Pegoplata infirma, assembly GCA_963921195.1. Taxonomy (NCBI): domain Eukaryota; kingdom Metazoa; phylum Arthropoda; class Insecta; order Diptera; family Anthomyiidae; genus Pegoplata; species Pegoplata infirma. The sequence continues at coordinate 133,928,406 of OY992540.1, read as the reverse complement.
TCGTCACTGGAGCACAAAACTCATTTTCAAGATCATAAGATGACATAAAAGGGGTATTTTTTGAAAAACAACCAAGCATTTGGTCAAATTACTTTGATGTTTTTCGGTTTCCACCCCTGGTTTCGGGGTTTTCCTTGAGCGAATCGCTTTAAATACTTTGTTTTTGGAACACTTTATTATTAGGATACTTAACATCATCGATATTCCATCCGCTTTTAAGCTAAAAATTGTTTTCGTTCAAAAAACGTACAGTGGGCACCCGTACCCATTATTCTACACTATTGTCGAATATAAAAAAAGGCTAAAATAATTTCAGAATGGACAGATTTATTATTTTTAATTATTTTTTGCACTTTTCAATAATATTATTTAAAAACTTAACGTTAAACTCAATTTAAAATAATTTTTAATTCATTTTAGGCATTTCGTCCCTATTATTTTTTCCAGATAAATTCACTACTTTTCTAACTATTCTGCCAATAAGAAATTAAATTAAAGGAGAATCGTAAAAAGCAATACAGATTATTAAATCCCGTTTAATTACTGATCATTTTTCAGTTAAAGCTAAAAAATTGAGACATTTATGAAAATGTTTTTAACGAATTAGTAAATTTTAACTCGTCGTCCCTATTATTTTTTCCAACACTGTATGTAGTAAAAATATGCAACTCACAATATGGCAATTTAAAGAATCTACTACGTAATCCACATACCTTTTTGCTACATACAGTTACTCACAAAATTATGTTAACCATAATTAAATAACTATTTTTAAATTTGTATTAAAAATTAAAATAATAAGTTAATACCTTTAAAATATTTTATTACTTATGATGAGAAAGAATAATCAAGTTCTAATCATTTTCTTTTTTCATTTAAAAAACCAAGATATTAAGGTAATTCTCAAAAAAAATTTTGCAAGGACATCATTTTGACCAAAGTTCATGTCCGAGTTTTGTAACCAAATCCGGCTCAAAAATTCGAAAATTTGCCGCACTTTATTGGAAATATATTTTAAAAATTCCAAAACCCCAATTTTGGTCCACAGATACTGATTTTTTACAATAAAAATTATTTTTTTACCCAAATTGGTCTCAAAAGTTGGAAAATGTTAAGTGTGTTATCTACAAAATATTAAAAAAAAATATAAAAACACAATTTTGGTCCGAAAATGCTGATCAGCATCTGTGGACCACAATCGCAGATCAACATTTTTGAACCAAAATCGCAATTTTATATATTTTTTAGATAGTACACTTAACATTTTGCAACTTTTGATATCTAAAAAAGATTTAAAAAGTATAAAAACAAGATTTCGGTCCGAAAATGCTGATCAGCATCTGTGAACCGAAATCGCAGATCATCATCACCGCAAAATTGCGGTTTTATATTTTTTTTAATATTTTTTAGATAACGCAATTAACATTTGAGACCAATTTGGATAAAAAAAAAAAAAATTTTATGTTAAAAAATCAGCATCTGTGGACCAAAATCGCGGTTTTGAATTTTTTTAAATATTTTCTTTAATAAAGTACGCAAAATTGCCGAAGTTTTGAGCCGGATTAGATCGAAAAATTCGGAAATGAATTTTGATCGAAATACGTAATTTTTTACAACTTTGACTTGTATTTACCGACTGAAGATGACCGTTCGAAATTTTTTCATAAATTTTCCTACAATCAGCTCTAACGTGGCCATCGTTTGGCAGGTATTACGACATGAAACTTGAAAATTTATGGCGTTTTCTTTTCTGAAACAAAATGTTTTTACCCTTAAACAGTATCATTTGTAAAATGAAGCCACAACCCTTTTAATATGTTGCCAGTTTTGTGATGACAAAAAAATAAAAATTGAGAATATTTTTCTTTCAACCAAAACATTTTTATAAGGCAACTTTACAACCCCGTCATTATGTGAAAGTGTGACATTTTAAAACTTTACAAATGCAACATTTTTAGAAAAAAACATAATAAATTTTTAAAGTGTTGCCAGTTTTTTAGAAAAGAACAAAAAAAAGTGCATTTTTTTTTGTTGAAGGGACGGTAAAATGTGACAATTTTTTGCCAGAAAAGAAAACGTCATTTAATCTGACGGGACGCTCTACCATGCAGCCCTTCGGTAAAAGTATTTAATTTTTCAAAAAAAAAAGTTCGCCGTAAGCTCTATCAAATATTTAAGGTTAAAATTTGAGCTTTTGTTAAAAATTTCTTGAACGTCCATTAAAAATAAATACTCTGCCCAATCAGCAAAAAAATCTGCTGAAAATACACCCATTTTGAGCCATATGAGAAATGTGCTGATTTTAGCAGACTCGGTTTGCTAAATATCTGTCTTGATTACCTAGTGAAATCAGCTGTTATATTCTTATATTGTTTTCTAAGCATTAAATTTCCAAGTTTTTTTTTAAGTTCAAATTTAAAAAAAAAAAACAAGTAGAAAAGTTAAATTCGACTTGGCCGAATCTATGAATACCCTCCACAATGCCCTTTTTAAGTTATAGTAAATTTTCTAGAGTAAAAAAATAAAATTTTTGATTAGAAATATTTTATTTTGTTTAAAAAAACTTTTTTTTTAACTAATTTTTGAAAAAAAAAAAAAAAATAATTTACTAAATTTTTTTTTGAGTGTAAAATTTTTTTTGAGTGTAAAATTTTTTTCGAGTGTATTTTTTTTTCTTTTAGTGTAAAAATATTTTTGAGTGACAAAAATACGTTGTAAAATATTTTTGTGACTTACCAATGTTTTTAAAACCTGTTTAACGGGGTTTCAACACGTGAATTTAAGGTGACACTAATCTGAAATTTACGGTTTTGCTAATAACTTTTGAACCACTGGACCGATTTGGCTGAAATTTAAAACGAACCGGACTAAAGGAACGGCAAATATATATGCCACACTTCAGCACCCTCAGAGTTGCCGTTCGAAAGTTACCGTGTGTTTTATCTCGTAAATTCCAGAAAAACCTTTGCCGAAATTCACTCATTTGCTTATAACTTTTGAACCACTGGACCGATTTCGCTGGATTGCAATACCAACCTGACCAGGTAAATGCCCAACATATGTGCCAAACTTCAGGAGCCTCCGCTAAGTCTTTCAAAAGTTAGCGTGTTTTCTACGAACGGACAGACAGACAGACGGATGGGCGGACGGACATCGCTAGATTGACTTAAAATCGATCGAGGATCATGAATATATATACTAGAGTGTCCCTTATTTTGGAAATGTTGGAAATGTTGAGACGGTACCCCCTCATTTTTTTCCTTTTGACTAAAAAATAACTCAGGAAAAATTTTACGCCCCTACGACCACGCCTTCCCTACGCGACGGGGCCGTAAAGAGCGGGGCCTTAAAAATCATTTTTTCATACAAAGCAAAAAATTTTTTTTTTTATTTTAAATTTTTTTGTTATTAATTATAATATTAATTGGTTAGCTTATTCACGACAAAAAATTTGATTATGGTGGGATAAGGCTTTCAGTTCTAAAAAATTTTTCGAAAAAAAAAATTTAGAGCTTTTGGGGTCTTACAGTAAAAATTTTTTAAAAAATATTTTTTTTTTAGTTTTGACAAGCACCTGTTTTAGTTGAATTGTTGCTTTTAATGATATATTTTCATAAAAAAATATTATTCCTATCTGTGACATCTTTATCGTGATCTAAAAAAGGGTAAAAATGCATTTTTGATGTTTTTCGATACACGATCAAGATGTCACAGATATGAATAATATTTTTTTATGAATATATATCATTAAAAGCAACATTACAACTAAAACCGTTGCTTGTCAAAACTAAAAAAAAAAAATTTTTAAAAAATTTTTACTGTAGGACCCCAAAAGCTCTAAATTTTTTTTTTCGAAAAATTTTTTAGAACTGAAAGCCTCATCCCACCAAAATCAAATTTTTTATCGTGAATAAGCTAACCAAGTAATATTATAATTAATAACAAAAAAATTAAAAATCAAAAAAAAAATTTTTGGTTTGTATGGAAAAATGATTTTTAAGGCCCCGTTCTTTAAGGCCCCGTCGCGTAGGGAAGGCGTGGTCGTAGGGGCGTAAAATTTTTCCTGAGTTATTTTTTAGTCAAAAGGAAAAAAATGAGGGGGTACCGTCTCAACATTTCCAACATTTCCAAAATAAGGGACACTCTAATATATACTTTATGGGGTCCTACACAATATTTCGAGGTGTTACAAACGGAATGACAAACTTATATATACCCTCTATCACTAGAGTGGAGGGTATAAAAAACTTATAAAAAAACAATCTGCTGTTTTTTTTTTTAGAAAAAAACATAAAAATTTTTTTAAGTGTTGCCAGTTTTTTAGAAAAGAACAAAAAAGTGCATTATTTTCTTAAGGGACGGTAAAATGTGACATTTTTGCCAGAAAAGAAAACGCCATTAAATTTGACGGGACGCTCTACCATGCACCCCTTCGATAAAAGTTTTAATTCTTCAAAATTTTTTAAAAATTCCAAATTTTGGAAGATAAAATAGTCGGATTTGGCGCAGATTAAGTTTAAAAAAAAAGTTCACCGTAAGCTCTATCAAATATTTAAGGAAAAAAATTTGAGCTTTTGTTAAAAATTTTTTGAACGTCCACTGAAAATAAATTCGCAGAAAAATCTGCTGAAAATACACCCGTTTTGAGCCATATGCGAAATGTGCTGATTTTAGCAGACTCGGTTTGCTAAATATCTGTCTTGATTACCTAGTGAAATCAGCTGTTATACTGTTTTCCAAGCATTAAATTTCCAAGTTTTTTTAAGTTCAAATTTAGAAAAAAAACTTATAAAAAAGAATCTGCTGTTTTATTTTTTTTGTTGATAATTTTTAGTTAAAGTGTTTTAAAGGACAAACAGCCAAGAGACTATTTCTGTAAAATAACAAAATAATCTGCAAAAAATCCACAAAAAATATTTTGAAAATCAGCAAACATAATCAGAAAAAATTGCAGATTTTTTTTTGTTATTTTCTAAAACTGAATGACAGATAATTTACTTAAAATATCCATTTCAGCAGTAAAATTTTCTAAAAGTTGGTTAATTCAAATTGAAAGTCATTTTACAGATTTTTTTGAAGAAGTTGTCCTTTTGAGTGTTGGAAAAAAAACCGCCATATTGTGCAAACTACAAATAGTGATATCTCGAAAACCATTTTGAATTCTTTTTTATACCCTCCACTCTAGTGATAGAGGGTATATATAAGTTTGTCATTCCGTTTGTAACACCTCGAAATATTGGTCTAGGACCCCATAAAGTATATATATTTATGATCCTCGATCGATTTTAAGTCGATCTAGCGATGTCCGTCCGTCCGTCCGTCCGTCCGTCCGTCTGTCTGTCTGTCCGTAGAAAACACGCTAACTTTTGAAAGACTTTATAGAGGCTACTGAAGTTTGGCATATATGTTTGTCATTTACCTGGTCAGGTTGGTATTGCAATCCAGCCAAATCGGTCCAGTGGTTCAAAAGTTATGAGCAAAAGAGTAAATTTCGGCAAGGGTGTTTTGCGAATTTACGAGATAAAAAACACGATAACTTTCGAAAGACAATAATGAGACTACTGAAGCTTGGCAGGTATCTTTGCCGTTCTTCGGGTCTGTTTGGTATTAAATTTCAGCTCAATCGGTCCAGTGGTTCAAAAGTTATAAGCAAAACCCTGAATTTCACATTAGTTTCATCTAAAATGCCACGTGTTTTAACAAGTTTTAAAAGCATTGGTGGTAACTTAACAATGCTTTTCAAACTAATTTAATTTTAAAGCAATGCTTTTAAACTTGTTTAGTTTTAAAAGCATTGGTAACTTAAAAATTACACTCGAAAAAAATTTTACACTCAAAAAAAATTTTACACTCAAAAAAAATTTTGCACTCAAAAAAAAAAATTTACACAAAAAAAAATCATTTTTTTTTACAAAAATGACAATATTTTGTGTACATACGTACGTGCATTCACTAAGAAATATTTTACAGTAAAAAAAAACACTATACTCGAAAAAAATTTTACACTAAAAAAAAAATTAGTAACTTTTCTTTTAAAAAAAAAAAATGACAAAAAAAGAGTTTTTTACTCAAAATAAAATATTTCTAATCAAAATTTTTAATTTTTTCACGTTAAAAAATGTACTACCATTTAAAAAAAATGCACTGTGGAGGGTATTCATAGATTCGGCAAAGTCGAATTTAACTTTTCTACTTGTTTTATATTCGTGTTAATATATGTTTTTTTTTTTTTTAAATTCAAAAATCAAAAACTTGGATTAACTAAATTTTGAGAAAAAGAGGGAATGATTTGGCTCCAAAGATTTTTTTTTCTTGGTTTTAGTTCATAATTTTCCCAAAAACAAGGAAAACAAAGTTATTTAATTTTTAGCCAATTTTAACTAGAAAATGGGAAAAATTATATTACACTTAAGTTCATTCCCATTTTCTAACTAAATTGGGTCTAGACCCTGGACCCATGGGTTCGGACCTCATGGGTTCAGCCCCTGTTGACTCGATACCCCGTTGGGTCCATTAAGGGTCCCCATATATTTTGACCAAAAACTTGTGTCCGTTTCGCTCTACCTTGCTTAGTTTTTGAGATACGGTAATAAGGGGTCTGATAGGGTCTTGAGAATCTTAAAAACTGGATATCTCCAAAACTATTAATCGGAGAGCTTTCGGGTATTTTGCGGAAGTGTTCTACGAGTCAAGAGCTACAAAAATGCCGTTGGTCATTTTCTCGTGTTGGCAGTATTTACCGAGATATGTGCATATATAAAATCTCCGGAATTTAAAATTTTAGATCTAAAATTGGGGTCTTGAGACCCCGACAGATATGCAGACCTAGGCTTTTCCATATTTAGTGGTCTTTCTTTTGAAAATTTCATCCGTTTCACTCTATCTCGCTTAGTTTTCGAGATATCGCATTTTTGAATTTTTAACTAAATTCTAAAAACTGAAATATAACTAAAGTAGGTTTATTTGACAGATATTGCAGGAATACTTGTCAAATAAACCTACAATAATTCTACCATAAGTATTATGAATAATAGCCTAAGAAGTTATTTACTGAATTGTCAGAAGTTATTAACTAAATCTTAAAAAGTACACTTCCTCAATTTAAAGAAGTGAAATAGGATGATGTTTTTTTTAGTAAATTTTAACTAGACTTGAACTAAATTGTTTTTTAAGAAATATGTCTTAAAAATAAAGATACGTTTCTTAGATTTGTGGAAAATTTCTTTGGCAGTAAGAATTTTTTTCCTAATATTAAAAAAATCCATTTAAAGAAAACTATGAACTAATTACAAGTAAATGAACTAAACTTTTTTCCACACAGTTAAGAAAATTTCTCATTTTTAAGTTAAATTTAACTAAATTTTAGGAAAATTCATGAAAAATTTTTAAAGACATTTTTTCCTTAATTTTATTTATGTCTTTTTTTTTAGTGCAACATCGGAAGAAAAAAAATGTTGCTATACAAAAAAATTCCAGTCTAATGTACTCTCATACTAAATTCCTTAAACTCCTTTTGCCATTTGACATATTTACAGTATATTTGTGCTCATACAAGTGAAAACTTAAAGCTGCCAAAGGATTTATGGATTCAGACTTTTATTTATATTCTACTTTTTTTATATTTTTTCTTTAGCAAAAGCTAAAGTAGAAATTTTTTAACTCAGAAACAGATTTAAATCAGTTTCCTTACTTGTGTATATAAATATTGTCAAAAAAGATAATTTTGTTATTAAAAAGATTTATTATGATTTATTTTGATTTAAAAAAAAATGGAATATATTGCACATTTTTAAAGAAATTGAAAAACAAAAGTAATATACATCAAATTAAATAAAACAACTGCATTTAAACAAAAGTGATTTACTACTGCACAAAAAGGGAAATGTTCAGTTATTATATGGTAAATTATAGTTTTGTACGAGTGGGTGCCATAAATTTACTTTACTAACTATATAATTACTTATGGAAATATTACCTACACTATTAGTAGTGGTAATATACTTATGGGTAGGGGTACAGGAGGAGGTGGTTTAAATATTAAAATAGATTTTTTTTTAAATTATTATATAAGGAGTTGTCAAATAACAATTACACAGCCCCACAAAAAAAATGTTTCTGATCCAAAAACTAGACCCATAAATTTTTGTGTATTTAGAACAAGTTCAGATTTTTAGAAAATTTTCCAATAGATTCTTAGATTCTTGAGACATTTTTGGTATAGAAAAAATCTAAGATTCTGTGACATTTTTCTAATAGAAAAAGTTTCTACTTCTGAGACATTTTTTTTAAGTCTCAGATTTTGAGAAATTTTTTTTATAGAATTTTTCCTCAGATTCTGAGAAGTTTTTCCGTTATAAAAAGTATCAGATTCCGAGATATTTTTCCTATTGAAAAAGTCTCAGATTCTAAAACAATTTTCCTACAAAAATGTCTCAGATTCTAAGAAGTTTTTCCTATAGAAAAAGTTTCAGATTCTGAGACATTTTATCGATAGAAAAAGTTTCAGATTCTGAGACATTTTATCGATAGAAAAAGTCCCAGATTCTGAGACATTTTTCCTATAGAAAATGTCTCAGACTCATATATTTTTCTTATAGAAAAAGTTTAGATTTTGAGAGATTTTTCTTGTAGAAAAAGTCTAAGATTCTAAGACATTTTTCCTATAGAAAAAGTCTCAGATTCTAAGACATATTTCCTATAACAAAAAGTCTCAGATTCTGAGACATTTTTTCAATAGAAAAAGTATTTTTCCTATAGAAAAAGTCTCAGATTGTGAGACATTTTCCAATAGAAAAAGTCTTAGATTCTGAGACATTTTTCCTATAAAAAAAGTCTCAGATTGTGAAAAATTCTTAGACTCTAAGAATTTTTCCTATCGAAAAATCTCAGTTTTAGAGAAATTTCTCCTATAGAAAAAGTCTCAGATTCTGAGACATTTTTCCTATAGAAAAAGTCTCAGATTCTGAGACATTTTTCCTATAGAAAAAGTCACAGATTCTGAGACATTTTTCCTATACAAAAAGCCTCAGATTCTGAGATATTTTTCCTATCGAAAAAGTATCAGATTCTGAGACATTTTTCCTATAGAAAAAGTCTCAGATTCTGAGACATTTTTCCTATAGAAAAAGTCTCTTCTGAAACAGTTTTCTTTTAGAAAAAGTCTCAGATCCTGAGACATTTTTCCTGTAGAAAAAGTATCAGATTCTGAGCCAATTTTCTGTCTCAGGTTCTGTGACATTTTTCCTGTAGAAAAAGTCTCAGATTTTGAGACATTTTTCCTATACAAAAAGTCTCAGATTCTGAGACATTTTTCCCATAGAAAATGTCTCAGCTTCTGAGATATTTTTCCTATAAAAGAGTCTCAGATTATAAGACATTTTTTCTATAGAAAAAGTCTCAGATTATGAGATTTTTTGTCTCAGAAAAAATTCTGAGACATTTTTCCTTTTGAGATTCAGAGACATTTTTTCTATAGAAAAAGTCTTAAATGCTGAGACATTTTGCTTATAGAAAGTCATTCAGAATCTTTTTTTTAGTAGGTCTAATTTCTGGGTCAAATATATAAAAAACAAGTAGAAAAGTTAAATTCGACTTTGCCGAATCTATTAATACCCTCCATAATGCTTTTATTTAAAGGATAGTACATTTTAATGTGAAAAAATTAACAATCTTGATTAGAAATATTTTATTTTGAGTAAAAAACTCTTTTTTTGTCATTTAAAAAATAAAAAAAATACAATTTTTTTTTTTTTTTCAGTGTAAAACTTTTTTTCGGGTATAATGTTTTTTTTTACTGTAAAAATATTTCTGAGTGAATGCACGTACGTATGTACACAAAATATTGACATTTTTGTAAAAAAAACTAAATTTTTTTTGAGTGTAAAATTTTTTTTTGAGTGTAAATTTTTTTTCGATTGTTAAATTTTTTTCGAGTGTAATTTTTAAGTTACCAATGCTTTTAAAACTAAACAAGTTTAAAAAGCATTGCTTTAAAACTAAACAAGTTTGAAAAGCATTGCTTAGTTACCACCAATGCTTTTCAAACTTGTTTACCACGTGGCATTTAAGATGAACAAAATCTGAAATTCGGGGTTTTGCTTATAACTTTTGAACCACTTAACCGATTGAGCTGAAATTCAACACCAAACAGACCTGAGGAACGGCAAAGATACATGCCACGTTTCAGCTGTCTCATTATTGTTTTTCGAAAGTTATCGTGTTTTTTATCTCGTAAATATGCGAAAACCCCTTGCCGAAATTTACTCTTTTGCTCATAACTGGACCGATTTGGCTGGATTGCAATACCAACCTGACCAGGTAAATGACCAACATATATGCCAAACTTCAGTAGCATCTGTGAAGTCTTTCAAAAGTTAGCGTGTTTTCTACGGACGGACAGACAGACAGAAGGACGGACATTGCTAGATAGACTTAAAATTGATGGAGGATCATGAATATATATACTTTATGGGGTCCTAGATCAATATTTCGATGTGTTACAAACGGAATGACAAACTTATATATACTCACTATCACTAGAGTGGAGGGTATAAAAATATAAAGAATTCATTGATTCAAAACTCTGTTACTGCGTTGTTGTATGTGTGTTAATATATTTGTGTGCATTTTAAAGCAATGACCATGAAATGTGACACTTGTTTAACACAACTAAAACTTTTGATTGTATGTGTACTTTTTAGTTTGTTGTGTGGTTGAAAGTTTTTTTTTTTTTTTTTTGAGTGCTGGTGGGTTTAAGCCAAACAGTTTGGCATCCTGTACATCGAATTCATTTGTCTTTGGCAGTTTTTAAGGGGTAACTGCAAATGAAATCAGCAGCAGCAGCATTTGGCGTCATTTAAGTGCACCGTCATTATTGTGTTGTCGTTTTCGTTCAAACAATGGTGGAAAGACGATCAAAATGGCGCCACTTAAATTAGCCAACATCTGTTTTTTTTTCTCTTACTCTGTTTATTCTAATCCCTTTCCATTTCACTTTCAACCCACTTAAAGGTTATAAATTTCTTTGGAGAAAACAAAACGTAAAATTAATTAACCCTTAAAGGAAATATTTTTTTTTTTATTTGTCATCAAAGTGTTCTTGTTTGCGGTGCAGATTATTTTGTTCATAACTGCAGCAAAATTAACTATTTTGTTAAGATTTAAGCAAGACTTCTTAAGCAATACACCATTTACAGATGTTGTATGAAAAATATCAATAGTAATTCGAAGATTCTGCTTGTAATTCGAAGATTCTATTTTGTAATTTGAAAATTTTATTTGTAATATATATGTTCTGTTTGACTTGATTCGGTTACCTACAAACATCGCTGAATGTGCGATTTGCGTCGATTTTTAGTACCAATTTTTCGCCTGCGGTGCTTTTTGCGACAAATTTGTATATTACCGAAAATTTAAAAGATTTAATTACAACCTGTTGTAAATAGAGCCGCAGGTGAAAATTTGTTTGTTACAGAAAATTTAAAAGATTTAATTAGCACTTGTTGTAAAAAGCGCCGCAGGCGAAAATTTGGTACCAAAAATCGCCGCGATTCTTTGTACCAAATTTTCGCCTGCGGCGTTTTTTGCTACAAATTTGTTTGTTACCGAAAATTTAAAAGATTTAATTAGCACAAATCGCGTCGATTTTTGGTACCAATTTTTTGCCTGCGGCGCTTTTTACAACAAGTGCGAATTAAATCTTTAAAATTTTCTACTGTGGTTATTTTTCCAACAATCTTGTATGTTATCGAAAAACATTCTATGTTATCGAAAAACACAACGCATTGGATATTTTCACGTGCGCCGTTTTTTTAACAATTTTGTGTTCTAACGAAAATATTTTCGGCTGCAGTACGCTCTTAACTCAAAAATTCTTACCAGTTTTGGTAGAAAAATGTCTGAAACATACAAATTTGTTAGAAAGCACTGCGTCCAAAAATTTGGTACCAAAATCACAAAGAATTTTATTTTATTAATAACATTCTATACGTCAAAATGTTTCATATACATCCACCAACAATGAAATAATAGTGGGAGTTATTTCATTGCTATTGTAGTGGGAGTTCTTTCATATGAAAGAACTCCCACCGAAAATTATGAAATAACTCCCAACAAAAATGATAAAAGTCCCACTAAATTGGGAGTTACTTCATATGAAATAACTCCCAACTTTGTATGGAGTTTTTTTAGGGACTTTTTTCATTTTTAAGGTGGGAGTTATTTCATGTGGGAGTTATTTCGTGTCGCCACATTTACTCACGTGATTGTAAGTGAGTGTAAGTAGATAAAATATGCTCGTGAGTGTGTGTCGTTGGAAATTTCCTGTCGTGTGCCCATCTCTAGTTTAAACTTATACATTTTTTTATAAAATAATTATTTTTTATGTTATTGTAATGCATTATGCATCCAATTATAAATATTGCATTATTTCAAACTTTCAAATAATACATAATGTAACCAAATATAAGTCATCCATGATTTAATGTTTAGAAATAATAAATATGAAATACATTTTTGGAAATAATCATGCATTACGTAGCAAGTTATTAATAATACATTATTTTTCACTTTCAAATAATACATTGTTGAACAAATGTTTGGTAAGATATCCTAAAATAATGCTACTAATAAGGTATATACATTACCTGGTAATGTGTTATATAAGCACCACCCATTACCAAAGTTTTGCTGGGTAGCTTTTAAAAAAATTACAAAAGGTGGGAAAACCCGAAGGCAAAAAAAAACTGCACTTACAAGGGAAGTCTCCCTGGTGTCACCCTCCGATCTTCATGAAATTTGGATATGTTGTTAAGAACGAAAATTAATTTGACCCTAATTTTTTTTAGCGGCCCAAACTCATTTTTAGGGGGGGTCGATTTGTATGGGGGGAAATTTACCTTTTTCAGTTTTTTATGATTTACGCCTATTTATACAAAATCAATATAGGCATGTGTGGTATCAGATTAAAGGTATTAAAAATATCTATCTCGTGGTGCTAACAACGGGACAAAGAAGTTAATATTTTTTGACTTATTAACAAAAATGTCCTAAAATTTTGGTATTTTACTCAATATGACGAAAAGTTATGCATGTTTGGACACGTTCTTATTACAGTTTGATAGGTTTTCCAAAGACCTTTTATTTGGTATGTAACATGACTAGGTTTCTTTGCATAATATAGGAGATAAACGAAAAAAACTGAAAAATGGCCTTGTCTTCCCCCTCCTTTTACCCTCTTAAGCTAAGTACTCTGTTCGGTTTCACGGGAAAAAATCTGTCAAACTCCATATAAAAAAAAAAAAAAATTGGCAACGCGAGGAATTAAGGGGAAATTGTTAAAAAAGTTTTCACTCATTTTTATTATACAAGACAATTTAAATTGCCGTGAAAAAGTGACATTTCAGTTTTGTTATGATCGTTTCTTTCTTATCATTGTCAAAAGTTCTTGATTTTTAAATGTTTTATTGCAATTTGAGGCGTTTAAAGTTTAAGTGAAATTTTCACCGTAAGAAACAGAGTACTTAGCTTAAATATGAATTTGGGCCGCTAAAAAAATACGTGTCCCTTTATTTTTCTGATCTACAAAATAAAACCAATTCCATAAAGATCCGCGGGTGACAATAGGGAGACTTCCCTTGTTAGTTTTATGTAAAAAATTTTATTCCTTCGATTTATATAAAAAATTTAATTCTTTCGATTTATGTAGGTTTCAGAAAAATCAAATTGGGATAAAGTTTAAAAAAATATTTTTTTGAGTGCATTTGTATTAAAAAAGGACGATTGAAAGAGTCGAATGTTTTTTGAATGGTAGAATTCGGATAAATACTTTCAAAGATATGACTTTTTAAAGATTCATACTTTTTTGATTTTTTTTTAATTTTTGAAGAAAATAAAATTCGCGAAAAAAATCGCGATTTCTGTTAATTTAAAAATCTGAAAATGGATATGTTTAGTTGTTAAAGGAATGCATGCTTTTAATATAAAGAAAATTAAAAGACCTAAGATCAGAAAATTAAATTTTTTCTTTGTTCTTTGGTGAAATTATACAATTATGTCAATGGCGAAATGTTTCCCAACATCCCCCACCAACATATTGCCTCAAACGCCCCTGTCAAACTGTTCTTTTTGATATTTTTTTTTTACATTTACAAAGATTCGTTAAAGCCGAATTTAAAACTTTCACTTGTTTTACCAAATTTTTTTTAATCGAAAAGTTCCCCTTGAGAGAATATTATTAACTTAAAATGTTTTTCCTTTAATTTTTTTACCATGCACACTGTAGGGTTAAAAATATAACTTAAATTATGATGAATAATTTTCAAAGTCAAATCGAATGTATGTAGGTTGTTTATTAAGGTAGTCCTTATTTTAAAATTTAGTGAAGTCCCATGAAACAGGAATTTTCCAATTGGTTTAAAATTCAAACCCCTTAAATTAAGCCAAATAAAAAATATTATTGGTTGATTAAAACGGTACAAAATTTGGTTGTCCCGAAATTCAATATTATGAAAATCCGTATCAAATAAGCAAAAAATTTTACAATTTTTAAATTTTGATAATTTTACGATTTTCCATAAATTTTTCAGCTTTTAAAGCGAACGGAATTACTCTGTCTGGTGGATGAAAGAAAATAATACAAACTCCAAATTAATATCTCTACTGTTGACATAATGTGTATTTCTTATACCTTTTAAACTTATGCAACCCACTTTCTTTTAGTACATTGTTTAAGTGTTTAAACTTGCAAACGGAAATCTTTTTTGTGACTCGTTACAATAAGTTTCAAAAAAAATATTAAATTGGTTATGAACACAAGAGAAATAACAAGTAGAAAAGTTAAATTCGACTTGGCCGAATCTATGAATACCCTCCACAATGCCCTTTTTAAGTTATAGTAAATTTTCTAGAGTGAAAAAATAACATTTTTGATTAGAAATATTTTATTTTGTTTAAAAAAAAACTTTTTTTTTAAACTAATTTTTGAAAAAAAAAATTTTTGGGTGTAAAATTTTTTTTGAGTGTAAAATTTTTTTCGAGTGTATTTTTTTTCTTTTAGTGTAAAAATATTTTTGAGTGACAAAAATGCGTTGTAAAATATTTTTGTGACTTACCAATGTTTTAAAACCTGTTTAACGGGGTTTCAACACGTGAATTTAAGGTGAGGCGAATCTGAAATTTACGGTTTTGCTAATAACTTTTGAACCACTGGACCGATTTGGCTGAAATTTAAAACGAACCGGACCAGAGGAACGGCAAATATATATGCCACACTTCAGCTTCCTCAGAATTGCCGTTCGAAAGTTACCGTGTGTTTTATCTCGTAAATTCCAGAAAAACCCTTGCCGAAATTCACTCATTTGCTTATAACTTTTGAACCATTGTACCGATTTCGCTGGATTGCAATACCAACCTGACCAGGTAAATGCCCAACATATATGCCAAACTTCAGGAGCCTCCGTAAAGTCTTTCAAAAGTTAGCGTGTTTTCAACAGACAGACAGACGGACAGACGGACAGACGGACAGACGGACAGACGGACAGACGGACAGACGGACAGACGGACAGACGGACGGACGGACGGACATCGCTAGATCGTCTTAAAATCGATCGAGGATCATGAATATACATACTTTATGGGGTCCTAGACCAATATTTCGAGGTGTTACAAACGGAATGACAAACTTATATATACCCTCTATCACTAGAGTGGAGGGTATAAATATTATGGGTTGTTTAAAACAATACAAAATTTGGTTGTCCCATAATTCAATATTATGAAAATCCGTATCAAATAAGCAAAAAATTTTACAATTTTTAAATTTTGATAATTTTTCGATTTTCCATAAATTTTTCAGCTTTTAAAGCGAACGGAATTACTCTGTCTGGTGGATGAAAGAAAATAATACAAACTCCAAATTAATATCTCTACTGTTGACATAATGTGTGTTTCTTTTACTTTTTAAACTTATGCAATCCACTTTCTTTTAGTACATTGTTTAAGTATTTAAACTTGCAAACGGAAACCTTTTTTTGCAAAATTTTAAAAATGAATATGTGACTTGTCACAATAAGTTTCAGGAAAATTAAATTTGTTATGAACACAACAGAAATAAAAAGTAAGTGAGAAAATAATGTTTATTAAAATGTGTCAAAAATTTTAATACTTTTTCTATATGAAAAATGCTTGATAAAATGAGACTCTTTTTTATGAAAATTAAGATTTTTCTGTAGGATACATGTTTTTGAATTAGAAACTTCTTTTATATGTCAAATGTCGCAGGATCTGAAAGTTTGTCTATAGGAAAAGTATTTAAAAGAATTAAAGCTTTATATTGAGAAAAGTATAACTTTTTAACTGAAAGAATACTCCTTTAAATTTGGCCTACTGTGCGTATACATAATATTATTTGAATAATTTAAATCACTCATACGCCTTCATACGCAATTCAACAAAAACATTATACAGTCAGAAATGATTTAACATTCAATCAAAATCTTTTTGTAAGAAGAAAAGACATTGTAATATACAAAAAATTCCAGTCATTAAAGCATTTAAAATTTATGCAGCTACACTGTGCC
Organism: Pegoplata infirma; assembly: GCA_963921195.1. Classification (NCBI taxonomy): domain Eukaryota; kingdom Metazoa; phylum Arthropoda; class Insecta; order Diptera; family Anthomyiidae; genus Pegoplata; species Pegoplata infirma. The sequence continues at coordinate 133,911,829 of OY992540.1, read as the reverse complement.
AGAAAAGTATGTAATTCTCAAAACAAAATTTCTTAAGTAATTCAGCAAAATATTTTTAAAAATTTTTAAGAAAAATTCTCCAGTTTTTTTAATCAGCAAGTTTTATGAAACTTATAAAAAATGTTACTGTTTTGAAGGTTTTTTTTAACTAATCGTGTTTTCTAAGCATAAAGAACGAAAGTCGCTTTGGAAAACATTTTAAAAAAAAAAAGTTTGAATGTACACAAATTTTAGTGAAAACCACACAGAAAATAATATTGAGAAAAACAATTTGAGTAATCAACACAGAAAAAAAACGAATTGTTATATTGACCCCCATATTTGTGAATACAACTACCTTTTCACTGAAAGTGCTGCTATACGGAAATTTGTGATATCAACTAACGTTTGAAAATATTGATTGTTGATATAGATATAGAAATATAGATAATAGTTTTGATCACATGATCAATTATTTTTATTTATTTTGTTGAAGGGGCCCCCCGTAGGATAGTTGGTAGCGTGCTAGCCTTTCAATGGGGGGTCGTGGGTTCGATTCCCACCAGCACCCTTGGTTTTTTTCGTTACAACGAGACGAAGGTCATTGTTACCAGTTCTCGGTTAGGTTGAATTTATTAAAAATGAGTTGTAAATAAATAGAAAGAATAAATAAAAATAATTGATCATGTGATCAAAACTATTATCTATACTTCTTCTATTGATTGTTGAAAAAAAATTTGAAAAAATTGATAAACGAGTTTGTAATAGTTCTTTAAAATTATTATTTGAATTGACAAACATACAAAATCTTAATTTTTTTTTTAACAAAGAAATTCAACAAACACAATTTGTTAATCTGACAAACGTAAAAAATCTTATTTTCTTTTTCAACAAAGAAATTCAACAAACACAAATAATTCAGCGCTAAAATTGTAATGTGCAAAAACGAGATAAGGAGAGATTAAGGAGTGTTGTTGTTTCTAAGGATAGTAATAATGTTTGTGTAAAATTGAAATCCATGGTCTGGAATAAATCCACATTAAAAATAATCTTTAGAAATACAATGTTTTCTTCTTCAATCACAAACCCTTAACAAAAATGCCTGCGAATTTTGAACTCTTGCCCAAAACATTACATCATGATAATGTTTTGCGGAAGATTTGGGTGTACTTGCCAAAGCAAAGTTTTTTTAGAAAAAATAATGTTATATGTATTGCTTTGCTATTCCATGCAAAACGAATTGAAATATCAGTCGAGGACCCCATTAAAAAACCAAAAGAGCTGTACATTTCGTAAGTGAGTGCAAAAGAGTGTTTTTACATTTTGGAGAGTATAAAAGATTCGGCACCAAAGAATATAACACTCTCACTTGTTTAATGTACATTTGATAAACAAATGGAAAATTTTTATGCGAAAAGCTTAGACTTGGTAAAAAAGTAGTTTTGGTAAAAAAAATTATTTTTTTCACGAAAAACAAAATTATGTTAAAAACAATTTAATGGTGAGATAAAAAATGATAATAAAAAATTTGATGAAAAAAAAAATATGATAAAAAAAAAATATATGAAAAAAAAAATTTTGATGAAAAAAAAAATGATGAAAAAAAAAAAATTTGAAAAAAAATTGATAAAAAAATTTGATAAAAAAATTAATGAAAAAAACAAAATTTGAAGAAAAAAAAATTTAAAAAAAAAAATTTTTGATGAAGAAAAAAGTTGATAAAAAAAATTTTGATAAAAAAAATTAATTAAAAAAACTAAATTTGTTGAAAAAAAAAATTATGAAAAAAAGTATGATGAAAAAAAAAATTTTTATGAAAAAAATTGATGAAAAAAAAATTTTTGATGAAAATAAAATTTGATGAAAAAATTTTTTTTGTTGAAAAAAAATTATGTCACTTTTTATTCACCAGCTGGTGAAAAACTGTGTTATTCACTACGAGGTGAATTATTATCCAAGTTACAAACCCAAGTTATTAAAATTTTTGGTTTTAAGAAAATGAAAATAGTAATTCTTGTTTTCTTTTTCGTTAATTGTTAGGTTATATAGTTAAACTGAGGTGGCGTCCTGCAACTTTTTTAAAATTAGACACCAGCCTAAAGACATTATCATGTTAAAACAATTTGTTGACATGATAAAATAATTTTTAAATAAAATTACTTGTCTGAGTTTGTTGAAAACAAAATCGAAGTTTTGTATAATAGACTAACAGGAGGCTGTTTTTATTAAAAATTTGGTTGATATCATGTTTGGCTGATTTACAATTGCTGTTAGTTGATTTAAATTTGACAATTTTATTTTCTGTGCAATTGTTTAAATTCTTTAAACAAATTTGAGTAATTTCTTAATTAAAAATTAATTAATTAAAAATTCAATTAAAAATTTACTCAAAAATTAAAAAAAAAAAATTTAAAATTTAGTACAAATTTAATTTTTTTTTATTCCCTCGGTGTTTTGAATTCTCATTTAGTTTATAGTTTTTTGTATATGAAAGTTTGAAAATTTATTCAAAAATTAAAAATAAAGTTTGAGTAAATATATTTTTTTATATAATTATAATTTAATACAAATTTAATATTTTTTTTTTATTCTCTCGTTGTTTTGAATTCTTATTTAGTTTATAGTTCTTTAAATATGAAAGTTCGAAATCATCTTTATAAAATTTTCCTTTGTCTTGAAGACATAAGTATATTTGGTAAAGTTTGAAATAGCAATTTATTTTTTTTGAAAAAAATGAAACTTTTAAAAAAAATAAATTGATACATTTTGAGTAAATTTTTACTTGACATAATTAAAATGTTACTTAAATATATTAAAAAATTTTAAGTATAGTTTTAATTGAGTGAATTAATAATTTACTCAAATTTTTATAAAGCATTTAATGATTTTTTATAAAAAGTTTACTCAATACTATTAAATCGTTTACAGGTGCAAAATTGAGTAATTTTTTACTCAATAATATTAAAACTTTACTCAATTTTTTTTTATTGCTTTTCTGTTTATTGATTTATTTGTAAATTCTTAATTATTTTTTGTTGCGAAAAAAAAACTCAAATTTGGAAAAAAAAATTAGTTTAAAAGCTTTCCTGTCGAAAAATGACCACGTTCTTAAAAATGTAACCCTAAAGACAAATTCTATGATTGTGTAAAATTTTCATACAGAAAAATTCTCACTTGCCGATTTCTAAATATTCTTTCTACAGAAAAATTATTTTTTTTTTTATTTTTAATTTTTTTTGCTGGTTTCTAAAAATAATTTCTGTGTAGTTTTTTTGTTTGTATATTGAAAAACTAGCGAAAACATTACGTAAAACACTAAAGAACATATTGTATATCGTCACCTTAAACACCAACGGACTCACTGAAGCTTAAGTTTTTCTCTTAGAAAAAGTTATACACTCAAAAAAAAAAAACTGTAATGTTAGCAAAAAAAGCTTGTAAACAAGAAAATTTGCTGATTTTGAACCCACAATTTTTTTGGTAAAGTTAGCAAAAATGTTTTGCCAAAAATTAGTTAGCTGAAATTTTTTTATTTCGACTTAGTTCATACACATTTGAGGACCCCATTGGGTTCGGACCCGATAGGTCCAGACCCCGATGGGCCTAGACCTAGTTGGGTTCCTTAAAAATCGTCATAGTTTTTGATCCAAAATTTTTGTCCGTTTTGCTCTACCTTGCTTAGTTTTTGAGATACGTGATTTTAGGGGACCACTGGGGTTTTGAGAATTAAAAAACTCGATAACTTCAAAATTATTACTCGGAGAGCTTTTGGTTATTTTGTGGTCTTGTTCTACGTGTTGTACCAAAATGCTCTTGGACATTTTATCGTGTCGACAATATTTACCGAGATATGAGCATTTTAAAATTTTCGGAAATGCTAACTTTTTTGGATCCAAAGATAGGACCCATTAGGGTCCACACATGTGAAGGGGACCGGCGATACTATGAGCCATTTGGCTCTATCTGGCTTAGTTTCAGAGATAGCTCCATTTTAAGTTTTCTTAAAAAATAAAAAAATTACAATTTATTTTTGCTAATATTAGCAAAAAAGCTTGTAAAAATTTGGTCAACTCAATTTTAAATTTAGCAAAAAAAAAAAATAGTTCAAATTTTGTTTAAAATTGCTAATGCTCTAAATGAAGTTTACAAGATATTTTTGCTAACATGCTAATCTCAACTAAAAATTTGCTAAAGGTTAGTTTACTAGCATTAGCAAAAAAAAAAAAATTACTAAATCTACTAATGTATTATTTTAAGTGTAGATTCTGAGACTCCTAAACAAAAATCCTAAGCAATTTTTTTCTAAGCAATTTTTTTCTATATTGAAAAAGTCTCAGATTCTGGGACATTCTTCATATATAGAAAAACTCTTAGATTCTGACAAATTTTTTTCTATATAGAAAAGGTCTCAGATTCTAAGACATTTTTTCTATATAGAAAAAGTTTCAGATTCTGAACATTTTCCCTAGTCTCAGATTCTGAGACATTTTTTCTATACAGAAAAAGTCTGAGGTTCTGAGACATTTTTTCTATATAGAAAAAGCCTCAGGTTCAGACAAATTTTTTCTATATAGAAAAAGTCTCAGATTCTGAGACATTTTTTCTATATAGAAAAAGTCTCAGATTCTGAAACATTTTTTCTATATAGAAAAAGTCTCAGATTCTGAGACATTTTTTCTATATAGAAAAAGTCTCAGATTCTGAGACATTTTTTCTATAGAAAAAGTCTCAGATTCTGAGACATTTTTTCTATATAGAAAAAGTCTCAGATTCTGAGACATTTTTTCTATATAGAAAAAGTCTCAGATTATGAGACATTTTTTCTATATAGAAAAAGTCTCAGATTCTGAGACATTTTTTCTATAGAAAAAGTCTCAGATTCTGAGACATTTTTTCTATATAGAAAAAGTCTCAGATTCTGAGACATTCTATATAGAAAAAGTCTCAGATTCTGAGACATTCTATATAGAAAAAGTCTCAGATTCTGAGACATTTTTTCTATATAGAAAAAGTCTCAGATTCTGAGACATTTTTTCTATATAGAAAATGTCTCAGATTCTGTCACATTTTTTCTATATAGAAAAAATCTCAGATTCTGAGACATTTTTTCTATATAGAAAAAATCTCAGATTCTGAGACATTTTTTCTATATAGAAAAAATCTCAGATTCTGAGACATTTTTTCTATATAGAAAAAATCTCAGATTCTGAGACATTTTTTCTATATAGAAAAAATCTCAGATTCTGAGACATTTTTTCTATATAGAAAAAATCTCAGATTCTGAGATTCTATATAGAAAAAATCTCAGATTCTGAGACATTTTTTTTTTTTTTTGAGAAATTTTTTCTATATAGAAAAAATCTCAGATTCTGAGATTCTATATAGAAAAAATCTCAGATTCTGAGACATTTTTTTTTTTTTTATATAGAAAAAATTTCAGATTCTGAGAATCTCAGATTCTGAGACATATTTTCTTATAGAAAAAGTCTCAGATTCTGCGACATTATTTTCTATATAGAAAAAGTCTCAGATTTTTATATAGAAAAGGACTCAGAATCTAACACATTTTCTATATTTAGAAAAATCTCAGATTATAAGACATTTTTCCTTTATAGAAAATGTCTGAGAATCTGAGACTTTTTTCCTATAGAAAAAATTCAGATTATGAGATATTTTTCCAGTTGAAAAAGTCTTAGATTCTCAGGCATTTTTCCTATAGAAAGAGTCGCAAATTCTGAGACATTTTTTTATAGAAAGAGTCGCAGATTCTGAGACATTGTTCCTATAATACAAGTCTCAGATTCTGAGACATTTTTCCTATAGAAAAAGTCGCAGATTCTGAGAAATTTTTCCTATAGAAAAAGTCTTAGATTCTGAGACATTTTTCCTACAGAAAAAGCCTCAGATTCTGAGATATTTTTCTTATAGAAAAAGTCTCAGATCCTAAGAAATTTTTTCTATAGAAAAGTTTCAGATTCTGAGACATTTTTCCTATATTCTCAGAGTCTGAGATATTTTTCCTATAGAAACAATCTCAGATCCTGAGAAAAGTTTCAGATTCTAAGACATTTTTCATATAGAAAAAGTTTCAGATTCTAAGACATTTTTTCTATAAAAAAGTCTTAAATTCTGAGAAATTTTTTTCTATACAAAAAGTCTCAGATTCTGAGACATTTTTCTATAGAAACATGTTTCCTAGAAAAAGGCTTAGATTCTGCGACATTTTTCGTATAGAAAAAGTCTGAGACTCTGAGAAATTTTTCGTATAGAAAAATTCTCACATTCTGAGCCATTTTTCCTATATAGAAAAAGTCTCAGATTCTGTGACATTTCTTCTATATAGAAAAATTCTCTGATTCTGATACATTTTTCTTGTTTACAAGAAGTCTCAGATTCTGACACATTTTTCCGATATAGAAAAAACATTTTTCCTTTGAAAAATTTCGGTACATTTTCATTTTAGATAACGACACATATTAAGTACCTAGTGCTAGTAGCATTTGGTAGGTTTAACATTAACATATTGTTCGAATACTTGTACTTAGATGTTTCCGTTTTGAAAATTGTATGTGTGTTTCTTCGTAGAAGGCATGTGGCATGTTGTAAGTATAAACATATGTAATGTCATGACTGTGACTGTATATAGCAAGTGTAATGCACTTCATGGTTAAGTACTTGAATCAGGGGGTGACATTGAACAAGGTAAGCTGAAAATTAAACATATTTACATAAATGTGTGTTTACGAATATATATTTTTTATATACAGAAATCTATTGTATAAATTTATATAGTTTGATAACTTTAATATACAATTTCATAGTAAATAATTCATAAATTTATTTCATATGAAATATATTAAGGTTAAGACAATGTTAAGACTGGCACAGGCATTAAATTATTGTAATACCGAAAATTCATTATTACAAGATGAATAACATTTTTGGCATGTAAAATTAATGTTTTATGAGTAATTAAAATTACTTACAATTTTCCAAGAAATGTTTAAGGTACTTAAATATCATACGACCTACTGGTGTTACAGATTAAACCATGATTTTTGATTACATATAAGGAAATTTGTTCAATTTATTTACGAAAATCGGTGAAAAAATTTCATAGGATGAATTAATTTTAAAATGTTTATGGGGCATTCCAGGCCAAATCACTCACTTTTAGACCCGACCCCTTTCGATTTATTTTATTTATGGATATGTTTTAGTACTTATTAAATGCAACTTGGACACCAATTTTCAGCCTTTTAATCCAAGATGGTGTTGAGTAATCAATTTTTCAAAATGGCGATTTTTTCAAAAAAATTGAAATTTTCAATTAATTTTGACCAGTTAAAAATATTGATATCCTAAAAAAAGTTGGACAACGTTTTTTTGGTATTTAAATGTAGTTTTAAAAAAAAAAATATTAAAAAAATTATTCGAAGTAATTATCACTTATTTTTTAACGTTTAAAAATTAAAATCGACTTTTTGAAAAAGTCCGAAACCTTCGATTTTTTTTACAAACGTCTAAAAGTTCTACTCTCAATTACGCAACTTTTAAGCCATAATTCGAGATGTGATCGCAATTTGCTCTATTTTTTTTTTTTAAATTTTGAAAATTGCACCTTTTATTTTCTGACTCTGATTTATTTTATGGTGCTCCAAAAAAATTACATTGGTAGATACTGACCCTAACTTACCCTAGATATATTCATTTCGAGGCAAAAATACGCCTCACAAAAATTAAGAACGATCGGACATGGATAAGGTGTTCCGCATGGGCCTTGAAGTTTAGAAAAGGGATTACAAGGAAAAATATTAAATTTTTTCTGTTTTCTCAATTTTTTTGGTATTTTAAGTTCAGTTTTAATTCGAGTGGTTACAGAATTATAATACGGAGTAAAATGCCTCTCTAATAAGGTACCAAAGACTGAAATCGGTGGAAAATCAGCCAAGTTATTACAACTTCCCCAGGCATCTAACGTATGGCAGAACACTTGATTAAGCAATACAATCCGATTTTTGAAATTCATTGAAATTTTCTACTGTAATAAAATTTTTTTATTCTTCAAGTTCAAATGTAATTAGATGACAAGTATTTTTCATATTGTGTTTTGCTAACATTTTTTAAATTAGTGCTAAAAATGCCTGCATTTTCAACACCCTTTTGAAATCTCTATTTTAAAAAAAAAAATCTTTTTTTTGTTTTAAAATTTGGAAAAACCAAAAAAATATTACACTGAAACATGAATAATGAAAAAATGTTATTACAGTAGAAAATTTCAATAAATTTAAAAAAAGGGACTCCTATTTTTTAATCAATTGGTATGACACACGCTAGATGCCTGGGGAAGTTGTAATAACTTGGCTGATTTTCAAACGATTTTAGTTTTTAGTACCTCATTAGAAAGGCATTTTACTCCACATCATAATTCTGTAATCACTTGAATTAAAACTTAACTTAAAATACCAAAAAAATTGCGAAAACAGAAAAAAAATCATATTTTTCCTTGTAATCCGTTTTTTAAACTTCAAGGACCATGCTAAATGCCTTACCCATGTCCGATCGTCCTAAATTTTTGTGAGACGTATATTTACCTCCAAATGAATATATTTAGGGTAAGTTAGGGTCAGTATCTACCAATTTTTTTTTTTTTGGAGCTCCATATAAAATAAATCAGAGCCAAAACATAAAAGGTGCAATTTTAAAAATTAAAAAAAAAAATAGAAAGAATTGTGATCACATCTCAAGTTATGGCTTAAAAGTTGCGTAATTTAGAGTAGAATTCTTAAAGTTTTTTACAAAAAAATCGAAGGTTTCGGACTTTTTCAAAACGTCGTTTTTAATTTTTAAACGTCAAAAAATAAGTGATAATTACTTCGAATAATTTTTTCATATTTTTTTTCTAAAACTACATTTAAATACCAACAAAACGTTGTCCAACTTTTTTTAAAATATCTATATTTTTTAATGGTCAAAATTAATTAAAAATTTAAATTTTTTAATTTTTTTGAGAAAATCGCCATTTTGAAAAATGGCGATTTGATGGTGTTGATTACTCAACACCATCTTGGAATAAAAGGCTGAAAATTGGTGTCCAAGTTGCATTTAATAAGGACTAAAACATATCCAAAAATAAAATAAATCGAAAGGGGTCGGGTCTAAAAGTGAGTGATTTGGCTTGGAATGCCCCTTATATATATAATTAAAATTGTTTCATATGAAATTAAAATCATAAAACGAATAATTATTTTCATTAATAAAATGAATCGTAAACTTTCCGAAAAAAAAAATCATAGAGAGTATGAAACAATCATTGATCTAATGAAAAAATTTATAAGATCAATTTTTCTATAAGAAAAATGTCTCAGAATCTGAGACTTTTTCTATAAGAAAAATGTCTCAGAATCTGAGACTTTTTCTATAAGAAAAATGTCTCAGAATCTGAGACTTTTTCTATAAGAAAAATGTCTCAGAATCTGAGACTTTTTCTATAAGAAAAATGTCTCAGAATCTGAGACTTTTTCTATAAGAAAAATGTCTCAGAATCTGAGACTTTTTCTATAAGAAAAATGTCTCAGAATCTGAGACTTTTTCTATAAGAAAAATGTCTCAGAATCTGAGACTTTTTCTATAAGAAAAATGTCTCAGAATCTGAGACTTTTTCTATAAGAAAAATGTCTCAGAATCTGAGACTTTTTCTATAAGAAAAATGTCTCAGAATCTGAGACTTTTTCTATAAGAAAAATGTCTCAGAATCTGAGACTTTTTCTATAAGAAAAATGTCTCAGAATCTGAGACTTTTTCTATAAGAAAAATGTCTCAGAATCTGAGACTTTTTCTATAAGAAAAATGTCTCAGAATCTGAGACTTTTTCTATAAGAAAAATGTCTCAGAATCTGAGACTTTTTCTATAAGAAAAATGTCTCAGAATCTGAGACTTTTTCTATAAGAAAAATGTCTCAGAATCTGAGACTTTTTCTATAAGAAAAATGTCTCAGAATCTGAGACTTTTTCTATAAGAAAAATGTCTCAGAATCTGAGACTTTTTCTATAAGAAAAATGTCTCAGAATCTGAGACTTTTTCTATAAGAAAAATGTCTCAGAATCTGAGACTTTTTCTATAAGAAAAATGTCTCAGAATCTGAGACTTTTTCTATAAGAAAAATGTCTCAGAATCTGAGACTTTTTCTATAAGAAAAATGTCTCAGAATCTGAGACTTTTTCTATAAGAAAAATGTCTCAGAATCTGAGACTTTTTCTATAAGAAAAATGTCTCAGAATCTGAGACTTTTTCTATAAGAAAAATGTCTCAGAATCTGAGACTTTTTCTTTAAGAAAAATGTCTCAGAATCTGAGACTTTTTCTTTAAGAAAAATGTCTCAGAATCTGAGACTTTTTCTATAAGAAAAATGTCTCAGAATCTGAGACTTTTTCTATAAGAAAAATGTCTCAGAATCTGAGACTTTTTCTATAAGAAAAATGTCTCAGAATCTGAGACTTTTTCTATAAGAAAAATGTCTCAGAATCTGAGACTTTTTCTATAAGAAAAATGTCTCAGAATCTGAGACTTTTTCTATAAGAAAAATGTCTCAGAATCTGAGACTTTTTCTATAAGAAAAATGTCTCAGAATCTGAGACTTTTTCTATAAGAAAAATGTCTCAGAATCTGAGACTTTTTCTATAAGAAAAATGTCTCAGAATCTGAGACTTTTTCTATAAGAAAAATGTCTCAGAATCTGAGACTTTTTCTATAAGAAAAATGTCTCAGAATCTGAGACTTTTTCTATAAGAAAAATGTCTCAGAATCTGAGACTTTTTCTATAAGAAAAATGTCTCAGAATCTGAGACTTTTTCTATAAGAAAAATGTCTCAGAATCTGAGACTTTTTCTTTAAGAAAAATGTCTCAGAATCTGAGACTTTTTCTTTAAGAAAAATGTCTCAGAATCTGAGACTTTTTCTATAAGAAAAATGTCTCAGAATCTGAGACTTTTTCTATAAGAAAAATGTCTCAGAATCTGAGACTTTTTCTATAAGAAAAATGTCTCAGAATCTGAGACTTTTTCTATAAGAAAAATGTCTCAGAATATGAGACTTTTCTATAAGAAAAATGTCTCAGAATCTGAGACTTTTCTATAAGAAAAATGTCTCAGAATCTGAGACTTTTTCTATAAGAAAAATGTCTCAGAATCTGAGACTTTTTCTATAAGAAAAATGTCTCAGAATCTGAGACTTTTTCTATAAGAAAAATGTCTCAGAATCTGAGACTTTTTCTATAAGAAAAATGTCTCAGAATCTGAGACTTTTTCTATAAGAAAAATGTCTCAGAATCTGAGACTTTTTCTATAAGAAAAATGTCTCAGAATCTGAGACTTTTTCTATAAGAAAAATGTCTCAGAATCTGAGAGTTTTTTTACAAGAAAAATGTCTCAGAATCTGAGACTTTTTCTTTAAGAAAAATGTCTCAGAATCTGAGACTTTTTCTTTAAGAAAAATGTCTCAGAATCTGAGACTTTTTCTTTAAGAAAAATGTCTCAGAATCTGAGACTTTTTCTTTAAGAAAAATGTCTCAGAATCTGAGACTTTTTCTTTAAGAAAAATGTCACAGAATCTGAGACTTTTTCTTTAAGAAAAATGTCTCAGAATCTGAGACTTTTTCTTTAAGAAAAATGTCTCAGAATCTGAGACTTTTTCTTTAAGAAAAATGTCTCAGAATCTGAGACTTTTTCTTTAAGAAAAATGTCTCAGAATCTGAGACTTTTTCTTTAAGAAAAATGTCTCAGAATCTGAGACTTTTTCTTTAAGAAAAATGTCTCAGAATCTAAGACTTTTTCTATAAGAAAAATGTCTCAGAATCTTAGAATTTTTCTTAAAGAAAATATCTTAGAATTTGAGACTTTTCCTATACAAAAAAAGTTTATGAATCTGAGACTTTTTCTATATTGAAAAAATGTCTCAGAATCTGAGACTCTTTCTATATAGAAAAAATGTCTCAGAATCTGAGACTTTTTCTATATAGAAAAAAGGTCTCAGAATCTGAGACTTTTTCTATAAGAAAAATGTCTCAGAATCTGAGACTTTTTCTATAAGAAAAATGTCTCAGAATCTGAGACTTTTTCTATAAGAAAAATGTCTCAGAATCTGAGACTTTTTCTATAAGAAAAATGTCTCAGAATCTGAGACTTTTTCTATAAGAAAAATGTCTCAGAATCTGAGACTTTTTCTATAAGAAAAATGTCTCAGAATCTGAGACTTTTTCTATAAGAAAAATGTCTCAGAATCTGAGACTTTTTCTATAAGAAAAATGTCTCAGAATCTGAGACTTTTTCTATACGAAAAATGTTTTAGAATCTGAGACTTTTTCTATAAGAAAAATGTCTCAGAATCTGAGACTTTTTCTATAAGCAAAATATCTCAGAATCTGAGACTTTTTCTATAAGAAAAATGTCTCAGAATCTTAGACTTTTTCTATAAAAAAAAATGTTTCAGAATCTGAGACATTATTCTTATAGAAATACGTAATATTCCCGAAGATATTATACTTACGAGCGGTGACAAAAACAAAAGCACAATTAAGCTATAATTTATGAGCTTTTTAACTTATTAAGTGCGCCACTATGTTTCTTCCCTAAAAAATTTTCTTGACCACTTAAGATTTAAAATCTCAAATTTTCACCAGAAATTTAATTAACTTGTCTATTAAATTAATGTGAAAACTAATTTCACAATATTTTTCCCACTTTTGAGAAATTTATTATTATTAATTCATTTTAACATTTTTTCTCATGTGAACTCTAAACATTTTAAGTACTTAGCTTTTAACTTATTCTTAACTTATTTCTAAAAGTTTTCACTTCATAAACATTTTATAAAATGTTTTTCTCTGAAAACATTAAAAACATGAAATTAATCTTTTCATTGAATCTGATACACTTGTTTTGATTGAAAATATTCCTAATATGTCTTTTGTTGTTTGCCAGATTTAAATTTAAGTGAACAACACTAAACACTTGAAATATAAAGATTTAATGCTTCACATTTGCCAACATAACACATTTGATACAATATTCAAAAGTCTTAAATATTATTTGTCTGTATGAGAAAATGAAGTCTTCAATATTGAACATAAATATGTTCTTAAATTATCATGTCTTTGTAAAGTGTCTGTCTAAGTGCATGTTATTATTATGTATGTTTTAACCATATACTTTACAACAAACTAATAATACATACTTAATGTACTTGAAATTTTATTTCAAGTACGTACTCATAATAACATAACAAAGCATAAAGTGAAAAAATATTAGGAGGATTTACAAAAGAAAAAATATTAACTTTTTAAAGAAATTTCAAAATTACAATGATTAAGTATTATTATCAAATCAAAATTTCTAAAAAAAAAATAAGTGATAATACAGGCTAAGTGAAGATGTCAACAGTTTTCGGAAGTTGAAACCTCTCCATCATGAGTGCATTTCAATTGTCACACTTGTTATGTGTCTGATTAAAATCAGATTTTAAAAATGAAACTTTAAATAAATAGAGTAAGAGAATTAATTCTGTCTAACTACACTCAAAAAAAAACGTCGGTATTCATTACTAAAAATTTAACTAAAGTACTAATTTTTTAGTCCAAAATGATCTAGTGCAGGCGTTGGTAATCAATACTAAAATTTTTTACTAATATTATTCAAAAGTAGTAAAAATGACTAATTTTAGTACTTTGAAGATACTAAAAAACTACTGTACTACTGATAATTAGTAAATTATTAGTAGATTTAAGTACAAAATCACTTACTAAATTTTTTACTGTAGAATTATTTTGAGTGTACGGACTGATGTTATCCATTTAAAAAAGTCTTTGATGGAATTATGGCCGATAAGCCGAGACACCACAACCTTAAAATTGTCTCTTTTATATATATTTTAAGTTTCAGGCAAATCGGTTCATAAGGGTTGAGATACTTCCCTTGTAAGTACATAGCGATTTCGGTCATAGTCCCAGTTTTTTGCGGAGAGGGTGGGTTTAATGCATTGAGTTTGTAAAATCTAAGCCCGGACAAAGGCCGGCTACGCAGAAAAACTTTTTAGGCATAAAAAAACTATATAATTTTTGGGATTATGACCAGTGGACATAATTCCTGTACTATTTATTACGTGGTCATCACAATTATGAAGATTATGACCGAAATAAATTTGGTCATTATCCCCATAACGAAAATGGGGAGTATGTCATGTCACCGGTAAAGAGAATCTTAAATTTCAACCAAATTGCTTACACTCAAAAAAAAATTGGTAAAAAGCCTGGTAAAATACTTTTTAATCCCGTTCTACCAATATTTAACAATTTTCCTTGTGTTTAACAAAAAATCTTGTACTTTGCTCAAACGAGAACTACAGTGTTATTGGTAATTTTACAAATTTATTTTCGTAATTGTATTCTACCATTTTGAAAGGTTATTTTACAAAAACAAAACTGTAATTTTACAACAAAGTTTTTATTACGAGGATTCTAGTTGATTTACAAAAAAACTGTTATGTTATACGAGGATTTATGTTGTTTACTATTTTTTTTTTGTAAATTTTTAATTTTTTTTTTAATAAATTTTCCAAGTCCCGGACAATTTTTTTTTATTGAATAATATTAAAAAAAAAAGTTGACAAAATTTTGAAAAATTTATTACGAGAATTCTAGTTAATTTACAAAATAAACAATTATTTTACAAAAATGATTTCATTACGAGGATTTATGTTGTTTAACCTTTTTTTTTTGTAAATTTACTAGTCGATCTAGCGATGTCCGTCCGTCCGTCTGTCTGTCTGTCCGTAGAAAACACGCTAACTTTTGAAAGACCTTATTGAGGCTACTGAAGTTTGTCATATATGTTGATCATTTACCTGGTCAGGTTGGTGTTGCAATATAGCAAAATCGGTCCAGTGGTTCAAAAGTTATGAGCAGAAGAGTAAATTTCGGCAAGGGTGTTTCGCGAATTTACGAGATAAAAAACACGATAACTTTCGTAAGACAATGATGAGACTGCTGAAGCGCGAGATGTATCTTTGCCGTTCCCTATGTCTGTTTGGTATTAAATTTCAGCTCAATCGGTCCAGCGGTTCAAAAGTTATAAGCAAAACCATGAATTTCACATTAGTTTCATCTTAAATGCCATGTGTTTAAACAAGTTTTAAAAGCATTGGTGGTAACTTAACAATGCTTTTCAAACTTGTTTAGTTTTAAAGCAATGCTTTTTAAACTTGTTTAGTTTTAAAAGCATTGGTAATTAAAAAATTACAATCAAAAAAATTTTTACACTCAAAAAAAAATTTACACTCAAAAAAATTTTACACTAAAAAAAAAAAATATTTTTTTTTACAAAAATTACAATATTTTGTGTACATACGTAAGTGAACTCACTCAGAAATATTTTTACAGTAAAAAAACCATTACACTCGAAAAAATTTTACACTAAAAAAATAAAATTAGTAATTTTTTTTTTTTTTTTTTTTAAATGACAAAAAAAAGAGGGTTTTACTCAAAATAAAATATTTCAAAATTTTTAATTTTTTCACGTTAAAAAATTAACTAAAAAATGCATTGTGGAGGGTATTCATAGATTCGGCAAAGTCGAATTTAACTTTTCTACTTGTTTTAAATATATTTACCATTTTTTCTTGTAAGTTTACCATTTTTTTTTTTTTTTTTTTTTTTAATTTTTGCGGTTTTGAAACAATATTTTTACCAATAAAATTGGTTATTTTACCAATTTTTGGCGCATTCAAAATTACGAGGAAATCCTCGTTATTTTACGAGAATTTTACCTACCACCTATTTTACGAGAATAGCCTCGAAAAATCACGAGATTTTCGTTATTGCATATTTTTCTATGGGTTATCGATTAAAAATTTTTATTTTGAAAAATTTTTAGAACCCGGTCTGAAATTTCCCATCTTTAAAAAAATAAAAAACAAATTAAACAAGTAGAAAAGTTAAATTCGACTTGGCCGAATCTATGAATGCCCTCCTTAATGCCCTTTTTAAATTATAGTAAATTTTCTAACGTGAACAAAATAACATTTTTGATTAGAAATATTTTATTTTGGGTAAAAAAACTTTTTTTTTTAACTAATTTTTGAAAAAAAAAAAAATTATTAAATTTTTTTTTGAGTGTAAAATTTTTTTCGAGTGCATTTTTTTTTTGTGCAAAAATATTTTTGAGTGACAAAAATGCGTTGTAAAATATTTTTGTGACTTACCAATGTTTTTAAAACATGTTTAATGGGTTTTCAACACGTGAATTTAAGGTGAAGCTAATCTGAAATTCACGGGTTTGCTAATAACTTTTGAACCACTTTACCGATTTAGCCGAAATTCAACACGAACCAGGCCAGGGGAATGACAAATATATATGCCAAGCTTCAGCATCCTTAGAATTGCCTTCGAAAGTTAGCGTGTTTTTTATCTCGTAAATTCACGAAAAACCCTTGCCGAAATTCAGTCTTTTGCTCATAACTTTTGAACCACTGCACCGATATCGCTGGATTGCAATACCAACCTGACCAGGTAAATGTCCAACATATATGCCAAACTTCAGGAGCCTCCTTAAAGTCTTTTAAAAGTTAGCGTGTTTTCAACAGACAGACAAACAGACGGACGGACGGACGGACATAGCTAAATCGATCGAGGATCATGAATATATGCACTTTGTGGGGTCTTAGACCAATATTGCGAGGTGTTACCAACGGAATGACAAACTTATATATACCCTCTATCACTAGTGGAGGGTATAAAAATAAAAATAAAAAATCAGTTAACTAATTTTTGGCAAAACATTTTTGCTAACTTTACCAAAAAAAATGTTGGGTTTAAAATCAGCAAATTTTCTTGTAGGTTCACAAGCTTTTTTTGCTAACATTACAGTTTTTTTTTAGTGTAGGTTGTATTTATAGGCCAATATGAAACGAAGAAAATTGCGTTTTTGGTTTTTTAATTTTTCAAAAGCTGGGCTTAGGAGGCGTGGCTAAATATTGAAAAAATGGGTTTTTGGAAAATTGTTTTTTACCAAATGATAATTTTCAGAACGGATTCTGAAAATTTTCAAAAATTAATCAATAGCCTATAAAAAATATATAAAAATTTAAAATGTTTGGGATTGATGTGCATTCCGTTTAAGTTTGATAAATATTAAATCAAGGCAACTCTACACAAATTAGATTTTTTTTTTTCAGTTTTTTGCCACGCCTCATAAGCCGAGGTATTGAAAAATTCAAAATCGAATACGCAATTTTATTAATTTCATACAGGGCTTTCAATACAACCTATTCAGAAATTAATAGGACACATGTTTTTTTTTCGCTGAACATTTGGTGTGGATTGTCTCATAGTAGTGTAGTGTATTAAAATGTCGATTATTTTTAAAGAAGAATTTTAAATCATACCCTGTATTCTGGTCGTTTGAAATAAGTCACTTTAGTAGAAAATTACCTGAAAAAAGAGAGAAAAAAATTGGTTAGAATAGTTTTATAGTTCTAATTTACAACATTTGTTAAACAACTGAAAAATTTAGGTCAAAAGAAATTTCTCGATTGGACCCAGGTTATTTGAAAAAAAATCGGCCCGCTTGTTTTTGTGGGCGCAGATATAACATATTAATTAAAATAAAAAAAAAAAAAATCAATTTTTTCCCCAGCCGATTAAATTTGAAATTTCGACGAGGCAATAAATCACAAAATAAAAGATTCTGACACGCCATTTTTTTAAACTTATCTATGAGGCATTCCACACCAAATGTCCAGCGAAAAAAAACATGTGTACCGTAAACTTCTGAATAGGTGGTATGGATAGCCCTATATGAAACTTAGAAAATTGCGTTTTTGGTTTTTCAATTTTTCAAAATCTGGGCTTAGAAGGCGTGGTCAAATATTGGAAAAATGGTCAAATTTGTGGCCAGTTGCCTTGATTAAATATTTATCACATTAAAACGGAATGCACCACAATGTCAAAAATTTTCGTTCTTATATAGTTTTGTATGGGCTATCGATTAAAATTTTTTTTTTTGGAAATTTTCAGAACCCGTTTTGAAATTTTCCATTTTTTAAAAAAGTCAATTTATCAAAAATCCGGCCACTTTTTTTTTTCTTTTTTATTTATTTTTTTAAAAGTTTAGATGTTTGTCCATCCACACAAAAAAAATCAGAAACACGTTCATCTTTTTTTTCGAGAAAATCGCATTTGAACTTTAAATTTCATTTCAATTTAGTAATTTGCTTGTATTTTTTGTGGCAACAGAGCGTATGACGAATATTTATGCAATTAATATTACTCATTCGCAACTTTAAAACAAAGAAATACAAGCAAATAACAAAATTGTTATGAAATTTAAAGTTCAAATGCGATTTTCTCGAAAAAAAAATGAACGTGTTTCTGATTTTTTTTGTGTGGATGGACAAACATCTACACTTTTAAAAAAATAAATAAAAAAGAAAAAAAAAGTGGCCGGATTTTTGATAAATTGACTTTTTAAAAAATGGAAAATTTCAGAACGGGTTCTGAAAATTTTCCAAAAAAAAAAAAAAATTAATCGATAGCCCATACAAAACTATATAAGAACGAACATTTTTGACATTGTGGTGCATTCCGTTTTAATGTGATAAATATTTAATCAAGGCAACTCGCCACAAATTTTACCATTTTTCCAATATTTGACCACGCCTCCTAAGCCCAGTTTTTGAAAAATTGAAAAACCAAAAACGCAATTTTCTTAGTTACATATAGGGCTATCCAAACAACCTATTCAGAAATTTACGGGACACATGTTTTTCTGCAGCGGGACATTTGGTGTGGAATGCCTCCTATGTGATGTTGCCGTTCATATGAAAAGATAAGACCGCCAGACAGACAAACATGGACCGGATTATATGAGTCTGAACCTTTCAAAACCAAAATATTTTGTTAAAAAAGTTGAATGATATTGAAGAATAAAGTATTTGAAGGGTATTACTTACCTCATTTTTCCTGATATATCAAAATCTTAAAAGGGAAAATTAGTGGAGATTCTCCTAGTCTTAGTAAAGATATTTAAAAAATAATTTTTAAAAAATTAGTCGTCTAAAACTTTAAAGTCCTTTTTAAAGGAAACAGAAACTACATTTGGTCTCTAGTTTCAAACTTATAGTATCCAGTTCCTGTTTAACGATATTTTTTCTTTTTGTCGGACGGTGTAATATTGACATGTTCTGAACGAAACTCTTTAGCTGGAGCAAAAGGAGTATTAGATATTTTTTTGTGAAAAAAATGCATATTTAAATTTGAAATAGTGTAACTCAAAAAAAAAAACAAGATATTTCATTGCTATTGGTTTTAAAAAATTATAAAACATTCTTAAAAACTAAAAAATAAGAGATAACCACGTCCCACAGTGTTGTGACCTTGGCCATAAATGGTCAAACTAAATGTCTTAAAACTTAAGGTTATATGAATTTTATTTTTAAAAAACATCATAAATAAAACAAATCCAAAACAGTTTATAGATATCTTTAATAGTTTTTAAGTTACATGTCTCTAAAGTTGAACTTTTTGAAATATATCATATTTTGGTTTTAAAATCTTTGAAATTCACATGTACTTGTAACGGTTAAATAATTATATTGCATTTAAAATTCGACCTCATTGGTAATGAAGTTTTAAGTTCGATATGTTGCTTGTAGGATAATGCTGTTTTGGTTGACATAAGTTAATCATATGGCAAGTAACACTGTTATAAAGTGAGTTCCAAAGAAAATACTAATTTATTTTGCAAATTTCATATTTGATAGTCAGCCATTTTTGTGGCCCTCATTGGCGCGCTTAGTTCTTTTCAGAAAATATTGGTATAAGTATGTAGATTACAAATAACAAAAGAACTCGTCCACGTTTTTCCACTTTTTTTTTAATCAATTTTTTTTTTGTGGGAACCCGAATATAAATTTGGAAATTTTTTTAACGAAAACACTAAGATGCAGCAGTTGTCCCTGATAATTTGAAATGTTTTGCGAAAAATAGTTATGGAACACATATAATAAATCGGAAGGCAAAATGAATTGGTCGGTTAAATTTTAAATTTTATTTAAATTGGTCCAAGAACCATTATTTGTCATCCAGGCCTGACACAAATTAGATGCTTGGCTAGACACCAGTTGTACATTAACAGATGCAGACTTTTATTTAGAAAGATTTTGTTGAGGAAGTACGTTGTACTATATTATTACTTGCTTATTTTATAACGGTCTTTTTGAGATAGGCATATTCCTGCTTAAACGTAAAAACAATATTCAACGTATTGTAAATACTACGTGCAAAAATTTTGTGAATTATTGATAGTTTTAAGGTCAAAGGATTTCCATGAATTTTCTCAAGTCTTTAAAAAAGGATATTTATGCGCTTAGAATATCCTAAGGATAGGTTAAGGATAATCCTTGCTTCAATTATACTAAAATAAGGTATTTTCAACATTATCAGAACAGAATTTCATGAAGTACGAAGGATTTTTTGAAGTTTTTTTTAAATTTTTTAAGGACATTTTTAATTTATGTATTACATCCTTTCTTCAATTTTTTCATTTGATTAAGATTTAAGGTATATTCTAAGTGTTGCGGATGCAAAAGTTCATGAAGGAATTTGAATTTTGAACTTTGTCTTGAATTTTTTAAAAAAGGACATTTTCGAGGAGGGCGTATCCTTGTTCCGATTTGCACAAATTTTGGTAAATACATTGAGCATACTATAACAGTTGGATTTTCAAAATTTCATGAAATAACTTAAATTTTTACCCGTTTTCTGAACGTTATTTTAAAAAGGACATTTTTGAGCTAGGCGTATCCTTGCTCCGAATTGGACAAAATTTTGTAGAATAATTAATGGCATTATAGGTAATAAGTACAATAAATAACATGAAGATTAGAGAGTTAGTTTTCGTTTTATGCCGTATTTTAATTTCAGGATATATGGGAAGGATACGAATCCTTGTGCGGATATTGACCAAATTCAAAATTTTTCTTGATCTTATCGATCTTAACAAGTGTTCCAAATTTTAACGATCTAACTTAACTCCTTCTATTTTTGGCCACTCTTTACATGAAGACGCAACACTGTGCGTCCTCTAAGCAGAGGTAATGGTTTTAGCATCCTGGTGGTGCCCTTATTGTACAGATGAAGTCCATCGTCCAAGCTCAAGCTCAAAATATTATTAGCTAAAACCGGTATGATTTTCCGTGCAACGGTCTAGTACTTACTAGAGTATTCAATCGATTAACCGTTAATCGGTTAACCGATTAATTTTGGTCGATTAATTGTTCGAATAATTTAAAATTTACAATTTTCAAATAACAAATAAATCGGTTAATTTGAGTCGATTAACCGATTAACCGAAATTTATTTTTTAGTACTTTAACTTATTAGTTATGAATTATTTTTCTGTTTTATTTCAAATCACGGAAATTAAAAAACATTCTATTTCATGGATTATGGTTTTCGATTTACTAACTGCCAAAAATTAAAATTTTAGCATGTGTTTGAGAACCTATAAAACCGCAAACTTTATAGCACATCTGAAAATAATAATTTTTCTTTTTAGAATGCTTTTGGGATCTTTCAGATATCTTTTTCATCACGGAAATATCGATCGAAGAAACTATTGCAATTTCGGTCCTAAATATATTTCGATAAGAAAAAAAAAAGTTTTTAGTTGAGCTCATCCGCCAATATTTTTCAAGCAATGTCATCAAAGACAATTTTGTTAAATTTTGTTTGAAAGAAGTCCGTTTGTGAGATATCTCAGATTTTTAATTAAACGTACTGCGTAAAACATGGGGTTTCACTGTTTTAAGGGATTAATAAAAAATCTTTACTTGGGTAAAAATTAATAAAATATATAAAAGAACATAAAATTCGGTGTTCGATTTTTAATTTGAATATAAAATTGATTATATTCGGTTAATCGAATAATTTAAATTTATCCGATTAATAACCGATTAAATCTGAACCCCGATTAATTATTTGCTCGATTAACCGATTAAACAAGAAACCCGATTAATTGAATACCCTAGTACTTACTGAATGCCCCTATTATTTCCAGGCTTTAAAAAAAATCAAAGTGCACTAGTGTGGCCCAAAATTCCTTTTGCTTCGCTACAGGTCAACGTACCTTAAAAAATTAAAGATGGTATCGTAACTAATATTTTGAGCCAAATTGCAGCACCGTACGACGATTAGAAGGCGATGCTAACTGATCACATGTGTTTGCAACCTTCGAAGAAATCTAAAAAAAATAAAAAATTTCCAATCCTAAAAATTACTACATGGAATGTTATCGCTACAAAAGCAAATAAGTCACATATGAAAAAAAATTTTATACTCAAATTAAAGATATTTGTATTACCTTTCAAATTAACTTTATCGCAACTTAATGGTCCGCATAGTTTTTGAGTTACAGCGGTTTTAGTGAAATGCAGGGTTCCGCTTTTTTTAATATGTATTTTTTTTTAAGGACAAACTTAGGACAAAATGGCCACATGTAAATTATGTGCTCTTGTTACGATAGCATTCCATATGGTTATTTTTAAGATTCAAATAAAAACATTTTTAAGATTTCTTTGGAGGTTGCAAACACTTATGATAAGTTAACATCTTCTTCCAATCGTTGTAGGGTGCTGAAATTTGTCGCAAATTGTTCGTTACGATGCCATCTATCATATTTTGAGGTACGTTCAGTTGTGAATTATACTAGGTATTTTTCCATATGTTGATGGGCCACACTACAGTTCACCATTGCGTATGAATGTTATTTTAAATTACTACATTAAGTATACGCCTCTTATACAATTTTTAACGCTGATTGCGATTTGAATATAAATAAAAAAATGTGATTTCTTACAGGAAGTTAAAAAAACTCACGATCAGTAAAAATCAGTACAATTGCACAAAAAATACACATTTCAAGAAAACTTTGAAATTTGGGCATAAAAATTGCGGATTTTTTTAATTTAATTAGATTATTGTAACTTTACCTTAAACAATTTCTAGCAAAAAAAAATTTCATCAATGATCTTGAAATTTATAATTTCTTCACAAAAAAAAAAAAAAATCTTTTCCAAAATTAATAATGTAAAAATATTCTTTTGTAAACTATTTTTATGTAATAACAAAACTTACTAATGGAATGTGAGAAGTTTTTTAACAAAAAAAAAAAAAACTTTTTTCTTATTGCCCTGCTAAAAATGCTTTACATTTTTAACATACACAAGAGTGTCTCTGTGAAATAAAAGAATTTTTGGTTAATTTTTTTTCTTCATATTTTTTTGCCAAGATGAAAAAAACCAACAAAAAATGAAATTTAATTTGGGAATACTTTTAACTATATTCTGCAATTTTTTTGTTGTGGTTTTCAGCAACATGTTTTTACAGTTTGCTTTTAATGCAAAGTAAAAAAATATGTCAAAACTTTTGTATAAAATAAAAATATGTTGTGCATATTACCGGCTTGCATTTTTCATTTGCATTTCTTTTATGTTTCTTTTATAATAAATATATTAAAAACCCCCAAAAAATTAATATAGCCAACAGTAAAAACATGTTTTCTTTTTATCAAAAAAGAAAATGGAATGTTGACATACGAAACTATGATGTACTCAGCTGTTCCGAATCAATGCAAATTTTCAAATATTTTTATACCCTCGAACCACAGTGGGATCTAGGAATTTCCTAAATATAGCGTTGGTGAGTCGATAAAAACACCAAAGTGGTTTTAAAAAATTTAGAACAGCTAAATTTGGTACTTTTTCGTTGTTTTTTATATGTCAAACTAGCTTACCATCCCGGTACTTCGTTACCGGTTGTATTGAATACCGGATAATAAAAGGATCAGGATTACTCTATCGATTTAAAAAAAATCCACTACATAGTTTTTGTTTTATTTACTTGTGGACGTTTCTTTCATAAAATAATATTTTAATGAATAATTTAAACAATAAAATTTGAATAACTTCGCTGGTACGTCATCATGCTCGTTTCGGTGAAAAAATATATTGACAATTTTCGAGCCCTTATATCGGGTTCTAAGATTTTGAGTGAATAAATATTTCAGTGAAAAAAAAATTGGAATAAAAATAAGTTTGAGTGGAAAAACATTTAGAGAGAAAAAATATGGAGTCAAAAAAGTTAAATATGTAAAATTTAAGTAAAAAGTATCATTCCATATTGTTCCCAGCTCTATTCCACTTCGTTCCCCGTTCTATTCCATTTCACTTCCAAGTCCATCTCCTTTCGTTCCATGTAAGTTTCATTCCTCTCCGTATAATATGCGTTAAAAAAATAAAAAGTTCTATTGTCTTTATATTGTAGATATGAAAAGTACCATTTTACACCACTGTTACCAGGTACACCTTTTTACCCTAAAATTTTAAAATATGTCCTTGTCTTGGGTGTTATTTCTGCGGCTTTTAGTTCAATAGTTAGATATCTCAAAATAACCATTTGCCCCCTTTTCCCCGTAAAATTATATTTTCAAAAAACTGTTTTTTTGTGCTAGGTGATCTTTTATTTAAAACATCAAGTTTCTGAACCATTATTTCAAGAAATATAAGAATAACCAAATTTGCACTTTTTATCCCCTTTACGATCGGTCGCGACCCTTAGAAACAGAATTTCCAAAAAATAACTTTTTAAAGCATTCAAAATTTCAGTGCCTAGGATAATTACTTCATGAAATATAAAAAGTATCAAAAAACACTTTTTTACAGCTCTAGAAACAACATTTTTTGAAAATACTTTAGCAGAATGTTTTTTTCACCGAAGTCCCCTACATTCCAAAATTCAAGCTTCAACGGTCATTATTATAGGAACCAAAAAAAAGTACCAAAAGTACACTTTCTTACCCCCGTTAGAAACGAAATTTCCAAAAAGTACCATTTCCAGAAGGTTTTTTTCTTCACCGAAAAATCCTACATTCATTTTTATTAAAGGTTCTTTTTATAAAAGGTACTTTTTATACAAGGTACTTTTTATAAATGGTACTTTTTATAAAAGATACTTTTTTTAAAATGTACTTTTTATAAAAGGTACTTTTTATAAAAGCTACTTTTTACAAAAGATACTTTTTACAAAAGATACTTTTTACAAAAGAAACTTTTTACAAAAGGTACTTTTTATAAAAGGTACTTTTTATAAAAGTCACTTTTTATAAAAGGTACTTTTTATAAAAGGTACATTTTATAAAAGGTACTTTTTATAAAAGGTACTTTTTATAAAAGGTACTTTTTATAAAAGGTACTTTTTATAAAAGGTACTTTTTATAAAAGGTACTTTTTATAAAAGGTACTTTTTATAAAAGGTACTTTTTATAAAAGGTACTTTTTATAAAAGATACTTTTTATAAAAGGTACTTTTTATAAAAGGTACTTTTTATAAAAGGTACTTTTTATAAAAGGTACTTTTTATAAAAGGTACTTTTTATAAAAGGTACTTTTTATAAAAAGTACTTTTTATAAAAGGTACTTTTTATAAAAGGTACTTTTTATAAAAGGTACTTTTTATAAAAGGTACTTTTTATAAAAGGTACTTTTTATAAAAGGTACTTTTTATAAAAGGTACTTTTTATAAAAGGTACTTTTTATAAAAGGTACTTTTTATAAAAGGTACTTTTTATAAAAGGTACTTTTTATAAAAGGTACTTTTTATAAAAGGTACTTTTTATAAAAGGTACTTTTTATAAAAGGTACTTTTTTTAAAAGGTACTTTTTATAAAAGGTACTTTTTTACCCTTTTTACCCCCGTAGAATCAACATGAATCTTTTTTCCGGAAGGTTAACCTACATTACAAATTTCAAGTTTCTAGTACCATTATTTAAGTAAATGTAAAAGGTACCAAAAGTATAGTTTTTTACCCTTTTTACCCCTTTAGAATCATCATTGGCAAAAAATCCAGCCTAAATGGATCTTTATTCCGAGAGGTGAACATACAGTCCAATTTTCAAGTCTCTTTGACTATTATTTCAGGAGATATAAAAAGTACCATAAGTACACTTTTTTACCCATTTTACCCCCGTAGAATCAACATTGGAAAAAACCCAGCCTTAGTGATCTTTTTCCGGGAGGTAAACCTACATTGCAAATTTCAAGTTTCTAATACCAATATTTAAGTAAATAAAAAAGGTACCAAAAGTACAGTTTTTTACCCTTTTTACCCCCTTAGAATCATCATTGGCGAAAATTCAGCCTTAGTGAATCTATAGTCCGGGAGGTGAACATACAGTCCAAATTTCAAGTCTCTGTGACAATTATTTGAGAAAATATAAAAGGTACCAAAAGAACAGTTTTTTACCCTTTTTACCCCCTTAGAATCAACACTGGCAAAAGTCCAGCCTTACAGGGTCTACATTCAGGGAGGTGAACATACAGTCCAAATTTCAAGTCTCTATGAACATTATTTCATGAGATATAAAAAGTACCAAAAGTACAGTTTTTTACCCTTTTTACCCCCTTAGAATCAACACTGGCAAAAATCCGGCCTTAGTGTATCTATTTTCCGGGAGGTGAACATACAGTCCAAATTTCAAGTCTCTATGACCATTATTTCAGGAGATATAAAAAGTACCAAAAGTACAGGTTTTTACCCTTTTTACCCCCTTAGAATCAACACTGGCAAAAATCCAGCCTTAGTGGATCTATATTCCTGGAGGTGAACCTACAGTCCAAATTTCAAGTCTCTAGCTTCAGCGGTTTGGGCTGGGCGATGATGAGTCAGTCAGTCAGTCAGTCACGTTACTCTTTTATATATCGTCGAACTATATTCAATAAATGCCAACTCAAAAAAGCTTACTGTTCAGGAGAGCTAAAAAACTAGTTATTTCGCTAATTATTGTAAAAATTAACAATGTACCTTCCATAACATGGTTTAAATATTCTAAACAATTTTTACCTATGCAAAAATTTTCATATTTTGCACTTGTTTGCGTATTTTTCAGAGATGGCATTTATTACTATATCAAAAAACAAATATTTTTTTAGAGTTGGCATATTTTGTCGGAAAATAAAAATACATTTTTTTTGGAAAAATTTTTAAAATTTTTTTTTTTTTTTGGTTTTTGTTATCCTTAGTACGGTAATTGCAAAAACTGAACAAAAAATTAAAAATCTTTGCATATTTTTAAAAGTTACTAGCTCCGAAAGCCTTTTAATCTCAGGGTGGTCAACTTTGGCACTCTGTAACTCACGCTGTATTGCAATAGGGTCACTCCAAACTAGCTATTTTGAAAGCTTATATCATTGACTTTATTTGTTTCAATCTGATAAATAGTTTGAAAGTTACATAAATATAAGCAATTTTTTTTTTTGCAAACACTATTTACCGATATTTTCAAAATGGCAATATCTCGAGAACCAGTCATTAGATATCAAAATCTTTACAAGATTCGTGTTTAGCATGGCAAATGCAATAAGATACGTGGTCTAATTTTTTTTAAAAAAAATTTTGAAAAATTTTTGGAAATTTACAATGGGAGTTGGCATTTATTTTCACCAAAAAAATATGTACTTTGAGTTAGCAGAATAACAAAAATGGATGTAAAACGACAACAAATTATTTTTTTGCTCTGAAATTTTTATGGCAGATAGGTATTACATAGGGGAGCTATTTGCCATCGGAAACTCATTTCCGTCAAATTTGAGTTGGCATATTTTGAATATAGGTTCACGATATATAGATTTATGAAAATAGAAAGTTTTTCAATATTATTTAAACATTTATAAAATACTTTGCATGGACTAGAATTTTTTGTATGACAAAAAAAGTATTTTTACGATTTTGGTCGTCCGATCAAATTTTTATTTCCCTAGGCCAAAAACGAATTTGAGGCCAATCGAATTAAATTAACCCCGTTGCGCCCGGCCATCAAAGTTTTGGATTTTTGAAAATTAAAAAAAAAAACATAGAAAAGTTAAATTGGACGAATCTATGAATGCCTCTATAATAGTGTGGCCCACCAACATATGGAGAAATACCAAGTATAACTCACAACTGAACGTACCTCAAAATATGATAGATGGCATCATAACGAACAATTTGCGCCAAATTTGATCACCCTACAACGATTGGAAGTGGATGCTAACTGATCATAAGTGTTTGCAACCTCCAAAGAAATCTAAAAAAAACATTTAATTAAAATTTTAAAAATAACCATATGGAACGGTAGCGTAAAAAGAGCACATAATTCACATGTGGCCATTTTGTCCTAAGATTGTCCTTAAACAAAAAAAAAAAATACATATTAAAAAAAGTGGATCCCTGGATTTCACTAAAACCGCTGTAACTCAAAAACTATGCAGACCATTACGTTGCGATAAAGTTCGTTTGAAAGGTAATACAAATATCTTTAATTTGAGTATAATATCAAAAATTTTTTTTTTGTTTTTTTCCTAATCGAAACTAAAATATCCTTATTGTCCTTGTAAACAACCTTAGGGCAAAATGGGCATATATGACTTATGTGCTCTTGTAACGACACCATTCCATGTAGTCATTTTGAGGATTGAAAACATTTTTTTTAGATTTCTTCGGAGGTTGCAAATACATATGATCAGTTAGCATCCCCTTCTTATCGTCGTAAGGTGCTGCAATTTAGCGCAAAATATTAGTTACGATACCATCTTTAATTTTTTAAGGTACGTTGACCTGTAGGAATTTTGGGCCACCCTACTCTATAATGCCATTTTTAAAGGATAAAATATTTTATAACGTGAAAGAAATTAACAATTTTGAATAGAAATTTTTGACCTTTACTCTTTTCATTATTGGGAGTATGAGCATAATTAATATTCCTAACAAAATATAATCCATAAATAGCAAAATTAATCGCTTTTAATCAGAAATCATAAATTTTGTATAATCAAAGGCATTAGAGTGGGATGACATTTGACATTTGAGTTTAAAAATTAAAGCAAAAACAATCAACAAATCCACAAATTTTTAATAGTATTTTTTTATACACTCAAAAAAAAAGTTTGTAAAATTACAAGTAAAAGGTCTTGTAATTCTGTTTTACTAAAATTTTTGTATTTTTACAAAAATTGTTGTATATTTAATAAAACGAAAACTACAGTTTGCTTTGTAATTTTACTATTATATGTTGGTAAATTTATTTTATAAATTTTTTAGGTAAATTTACAAAAAAGTGAATTATTTTACAAATTAAAAAAATATTACAAGGTGTTTAGTTTTTTTACACAAGAAAACTGTAATTGTACACCAAAATTTTACATGATGTTATTTAGTCTTTCTACCAAAAAAATGTTTTTTTACAAACATTTTTTTTTTTTAAGATCGTTTACAAGGTTTTCAGTTTGAAATGTATGTATTGAAAAGTACAAAATTCCAATGTAATTTTACAAAACTTATTTTATTACTAGAATTAATGTTGTTTTCCAAAAAAAAAAATAGTTATTCAACAATAGGACACGCAAAAATTTTCTAAGTTCAGATTTTTTTTGCGTTTTGGAGTACAAAATTTTGTTAAAAATTATTTTTTATAAATAAAAAATTTCATGAAAAAAAGTTTGAAAATTTTTTAAGTTCCGGACACAAAAATTTTTCAACTAATTGTAATCTTTAGCAAAAAAAATTGAATTTTTTCACCATTTTTTGTAATTTTCGTTAAGTAAAATACTACAATTTTTATGTGTTTCTACTATATAATTGTTCTAGTTTTTTTTTTGTATTTTTACCATTTTTATTGGTAATTTTACCATATTTTTTTGGTATTTTTTTGGCACCTAAAATGTCAAAAAAAACTACCAATTATCAAAAATTAAGTTTTTCTTATTTTAACAGGTACTTAAACATCCAATCTACAAAATCCAAATTTTTTTTTTCGATTTTTTAAAAATACTTGTGAAAATAATTAAAAATTAATTTTTTTTTTTTTATTTTTTGACTAATTTTACCTGAAAATATAAGAAATTTCTAGTGTTGCCTCCTTCGCAATTCTCATATGTTCTACTTAAGAAGAACGAAATGTCGAAAAAAATAAAAAAGTGCAGTGTTATACATTAAAAAGTATGTTAAGTGTTCAAGTGAAAAAAAAAATCCTTTCAGGTTGTTGAATTGCTACTCCAGCTGCCGCAGAAGGAAAAATAAGATGCACCAATGGAAAACAACCTTTAAATTTACAAAACAAATATGTAAATAAACCAAATTTTTTGTAAATTTACAAAACAAATATGAAAATTTAAAAAACAAAATTGTATACTTACGAAAAAAGTTGTAATTTTACAAAAATGAAGTAGAAAATACAAAAACAATATTGTAAATTTACAAATTTTTCGGTTTAACTACTGTTTTTACGGCAAAAAAATTAGAAAAAATGGTATATATACAATAAAAATTGCAAATTTACCACTTTTTATTGTAAATATACAAGTTTTTTGCCATAAAAAACAGTAGTTTAACCAAACAATTTGTAAATTTACAATTTTGGTTTTTGATTTTCTACTTTATTTTGTAAATTTACAACTTTTTTTGTAAGTTTACAATTTTTTTTTAAATTTTAATTTTTTTTTTTGCAAATTTACAATTTTTATTGCAAATTTACGTGTTTTTCAATATTTTTTTGCGGTGAAAACAGTAGTTTAACCAAATAATTTGTTAATCTACAATTTATTTTTTTCATTTTCTATTTTTTCTTTGTAAAATAACAACCTTTTTCTGTAAGTTTACAATTTTGTTTTGTAAATTTACCAAATTTTTTGTAAATTTACAAAAAAAAAATGTCGACCTCGAAGTTAATATTTACAAAAAAAATTGTAAATTTACATTTTCTTTTGTTAAATCAATTTACAAATTATCCCCTTAACATTACGGGGATTCTTGCTAGTACATATTTTACAAAACCTGCCCCGTAAAATCACGGGGATTTTATGTCATTTTACAAACTTTTTTTATTGTTTGTTTAACATTATTTTCTTATTTTTTTTTAGCTGAATAATACATGTTTAAAAAGTAAAAAGCCACATATCGTCGCTGCGCCTAAAAACGGAGTCATGTGTTTTGGGGCAAGTGTTCAGGAGAGCAAAAAAACTGTTTATTTTCGTCCCTTCGCGATATTTTTTAAAAGTTTGTTCTATAAAAAATTCTTGTTCCGATATGCTATCCACATACTGCAAAAAAATTATGAAACATTTAGCGGTTTTCCAGTGGTGCAGAAATTTTCAAAAAACATACACATAACTCCTTTTTTAAGTACTTTTTGGAACAAAATTTAAAGAAATGGAAATATTTTTTACACATAACTCCTTTTGCTTATGAAACCATTCTTATTGTTAATTTCTTTTCGAGGAGAGGGACAAAGACTAAATATAGTTTGTTGGCGGTTTAAAGCGACATTAGTTAGACAAGGTCCTTAAACTTTTGATATTTAAAAGCTCTTCACTAAACAGCGAATAACAGATTTTTCGCAAAACTGGTGCTGATTTTTTGTTTTTCTTGTAAATATTCAAGAGCTTCGACATAAATTGACATCTGCGAAAGATGCTTTTTGTCACGTTCTGTTACTTTTTTTTATCAAAAAAAGGTATGTGTAACTTAACACATAACTCCTTTTCAGACCATTTTTAGTATGACGAACACATAGCTACTTTTATTAACTTTTGAACCAATCAAGATATCAAAAAACGGTTTAGTGAGTAAACGTATGACCAATAGGGGATCATAAAAATGTAATAAAAAAAAATTTAAAAAACTACACATGACTCCATTTTTAGGCGCAGCGACGATATGTCTTTTTCTTTGATTTTTTCTTTGATTTTCTTTAATCTCATCATTTACTTTTATTCACCTTCAACTTTATTTTAATTCACCACTCTACTTTTTATTTACACAAACATAAAAAAACTCAGAATTTCCTACTTTAAATTTGGTAAATTTTTAAAAAATTTTATTAGAGTGCATCTAATTGAGATAAATCATTAAAAAATTATATATTTTATAACAAGACATTTTTTTCACAAACACTCTAATAAACATTTAAGCGAATGTGTGAATGAATTGTAGATAGCCTATATTGCCTTTATTCCCAACTGTACTTATTGACTACTAGATATTTTGCTACGTGACAAAATGTTACCAAACTTTATTGTTTAAGAACTTTGGACATATGCAAAGCACGTTCTAACGCATTCATACAGTGAGTGTAAAACAAAAAAGTTTGTCAACAACTAGATTATTAAATTGATTTAGGAGAAAAAGTATGCTTTACAAAAAATTTATGAAAACAACAAATTTCGATAGCCTTCATTTAATAATTATATAACCTTAACAAAACCATAATCATTTCTAGTCAAAAATTATAATAAACTGAAGATTTTTTCATCCAGTCAATCAATTGAACAATTTTAAATATAAAATACAATTTTTAACCACAAATAATTTTTGGGTTAAATTTGAGGTTAAAAAATTGGCACAAGGCGTATGATTAATATTTAATTTCATATAAATTAATATTAATCATACCACCTGTTTATAGACAATTTTTGTATTGAAAACAATATGCTAAAAATATTATTTTGCGTTTGTTTGTGACAAAGAATCGGTAATTTTTTAAATTTTTTTTTTAAACTTAAGTCGACTTAACAAAATTTAGCAATTTAGCAATTTACCAATTTAACAATTCCCTTTTACAATTCAACTAAGATTACAAAGGATTTCAACTTAAATTTTACATATGGCTTTAACAAAACCATAATCATTTCTAGTCAAAAAATTATCATAACTCAAACAATCATCATATCTAATAAAAGTCAGTTGTTCATTTGCTTGACTATGGAAAAAGCAAAAAAAAATATTTGCAAAAAAAAATCCCCCTAAAACAAAAATTGCCCTCAATGACACACAAATGATTAGTAATCTATGTAATGACCAACAATAAACATTCTTGTACTTCTGGTACTTTAATGATAGTGTTATGTTCTGTTCTAACAAGTACTTAAATTAGAGAGGGCTAAAATGAGAAATTTTATGAAAGCTACAAAAAAGAAAACATCGAAATAAATCTGAAAAATGCTGGTAAAAATCGTAAAAAAAATATTATAATCCTTCAGGACAAGGAGACTAGGATGAAAATGGGTAAACAAATGTACTTTTGGTACTTTTTTATATATCCATAAAAAATGGTCCTAGAAATTTAAAGTTTGAAATGGAATGAAAAGATTGTCCGGCGGAAAACATTATAAAAAAAATACTTTTTCAAAATTCCACTTCTAAGGGACAAAAAGGGATAAGATACCGTATTTTGATACTATTTTCTTTTTCCTTAAATAATTCTCATAGAATCCTAAAAAAGAAAAAATCTAAATAAATCTAAAAAATGCTAATAAAAATCGAAAAAAATATCATTATAATCCTTCAGGAAAATAGATCCACTAAGGAGACTGGGATGAAAAAGGGTAAAAATGCACTTTTGGTACTTTTTTTATATATCCAGAAATAATGGCACTAAAAACTTGAAATGGAATGGAAAGATTGTCCGGCGAAAAAAACATTCTGAAAAAAGTACTTTTTGAAAATTTCACTTCTAAGTGGCAAAAAGGGATAAAATACCGTATTTTTGTACTATTTTATTATTCCTGAAATAATTCTCATAGAATCTTAAAATTTTAAATAAAGGACCCGTCAGCAAAAAAAAATATTCTGATTAAAGGAATAAAAAGGGTTAACATTTTTAATTTCTTTTTAATTACCGTTGTGGTAACAAGTGTACTTTGGTACTTTTTCTATCGCCTGAAATAATGGCCATAAAAACATTGCAATGTTGTTTTTTGGAATGTTGAATCCATCATCGAAAGAAAACATTCTTAAAAAATACTTTTAGGAATATCTAATACTAAGAGGGTAAAAAGGAGTAAAACATTTTACTTTGATACTTTTTCGATTTCCTAAAATAATAGTCTGAAAAACAGGAAAAATTTGTCATCTTTCTCTTGGTAAATGGATGGTTAGTAGCATGTCCCGAAATCAGGAAATTTTGGAATTTCTTTAGGGCATACCCCCAGAACGATGCTTATTGAAGAGCTGATTACGGGAAAAATAATTAAAAAATTGTTGGAGGTCATCTTCAGGGCGCAACCAGCGCTTAAAGTTTTCATCCGTGGTGCATTTGGTCAAAAAAAACATTTTTTTTTTGTTTTTAAAATTGGTGCCAAAAGTTTCGTTAGGTAGAGTACATTCAGGAAAAAATATTTATAAAGTTTTCGTGGAGAAATTTTGGTCCAGCGCAACGTTTTGAAACTTCAAAGATGCTTTATTTATTACATATTTTTTTAAGTTTTTGTAAAAAAAAAACTTTTTCTACAAAGGCTTGAACATAAACTCCGTTTTATACAAAATCTTAAAAGAACTCTTACAAACTCCGGTTTTTACAAAAACTTAAAAAAATATATAATAAATTACACCATTTTAAAATTTCAAAACGTTGTGCTGGACCAAAATTGCTCCATAAAAACTTTATAAATATTTTTTCCAGAATGTACTCTACCTAACGAAACTTTTGGCACAAAATTGAAAAATCAAAAAAATTTTCTAAATTTTCTCTTGTAGCATACAAATGTTGCATTTGTTTAACAAAAACACAAAAATACATATAAAACAACTGAGAGTGTTAAATTCGGCCGGGCCGAATTTTTAATAACCTCCAAAATGTAAAAAAGCATAAAAAAAATTTCAGGGCGTCTTTTTTTGGTGGGGGGGGTTTTAGTTTGGGGGTTTGGTGGGAGACATTGGGGGACACCTTCCCCTTGAGGTAGATGTTATCAAATGGATTTATTATGATTCTTTCAATTATTTAATCCAATTAATCCAATTAATCACACAAAAGGGGCGGGCCAAATTTTTTTTATTTTTTCTTTACCCGCTGGGTCCACATTTGGACCGCTGGGTTGCATTTGATTAAAAAAAGTAGAAAAAACCCTGCAAAAAATACCGTTTTTTAGAAGTTGGTTTAGTTCTCCAAGGGGGAACTTTTTCCCCTTGGTCCGATTTTGCCCATTTCCGAACTTAACCTGCCTAGGAATATAGGACATATTCGTGCCAAACTTCGAAAGTCTAGCTCTTTTATTTTGGACTGTATCGTGTCCTCTACAGACGGACAGACGGATGGACGGACAGACGGATGGACATCGCTATCATCAATAATATATATCGTGAACCTATATTCAAAATATGCCAACTCAAATTTGACCGAAATGAGTTTCCGATGGCAAATAGCTCACATATGCAATACCCATCTGTGATAAAAATTTGAGAGCAAAAAAGTAATTTGTTGTCGTTTTATCTCCATTTTTGTTATTCTGCTATCTCAAAGTACATATTTTTTTTTGGTGAAAATAAATGCCAACTCCCATTGTAAATTTCCAAAAATTTTTAAAATTTTTTTTTACAAAATTAGACCACATATCTTATTGCATTTGCCATGCTGAACACGAATCTGGTACAGATTTTGATATCTATTGGCTAGTTTTCGGGATATTTAAAATATCGGTTAATGGTGTTTGCAAAAAAAAATTGCTTATATAGATGTAACTTTCAAACTATTTATCAGATTGAAACATTATGAGTGTGCCAACTAAAGTCAATGATATAAGCTTTCAAAGTAGCTAGTTTAAAGTGACCCTTTTACAATACAGCGTGAGTTACAGAGTACCAAAGTTGATCACCCTGAGATTAAAAGGATTTCGGAGCTAGTAATTTTTAAAAAATGCAAAGATTTTTAATTTTTTTTCAGTTTTTGCAATTATCGTACTAAGGATAACAAAAACCTAAAAAAAATATGAATTATAAAAATTTTTCCAAAAAAAAATGTTTTTTTACTTTCCGACAAAATATGCCAACTCTAAAAAAATATTTGTTTTTTGATATAGTAATAAATGCCATCTCTAAAAAATACGCAAACAAGTGCAAAATAAGAAATTTTTAGCATAGGTAAAAATTATTTAGAATATTTAAACCATCTTATGGAGGTACATTGTAAATTTTTACAATAATATGCGAAATAACTAGTTTTTTAGCTCTCCTGAACAGTAAGCTTTTTCGAGTTGGCATTTATTAAATATAGTTCGACGATATACTTTATGGGGTCATAGACGGATATTTCGATGCGTTAAACACGGAATGACAAAGTGAGTATACCCCTTTACTGTGGTTGGAGGGTATAAAAATGTTTTTTTCAGAGGTTGGTTTAGTTCTTCAAGGGGGAACTTTTTCCCCCCTGGTCCGATTTTGCTCATTTACGAACTTAACCTGCCTAGGAACATAAGACATATTCGGTCCAAATGTCGGAAGTCTAGCTTTTTCTAGTCTTTTATTTTGGACTGCATCGTGATAACTACAAATTGACAGACGGACGGACGGACATCGCTAGAATGCCTTAGAATCGATCACTGATCATAAATATATATGGGGCATTCCCTGTCAAATCAGACACTTTGAATATTTTTTTTAGTTAGTACCCCTCGAAAACTCCTTCGTGGTAAATTTTCGGATTTTTTTGATGACCCGTTCAAAAGATATCGAATTTTTAAATAAAACAAATATGAGGCATTCCACACCAAATGTTCAGCAAAAAAAAAGTTGTGTCGTGTCAATATGAACTCATTTGCAAAGTATTCGCTCTTAGGGTACTATTAAATAACAAAAATAAAATTTAAGTTTTTTCAAAAAGTGGGCCTTGTAGGCGTGGTCAAAAATTGAAAATATCAAACTTTTTTGCCTGAGCATCTTTACTTCAATATTTATGCAAATTAAATGAAACACAGTCTTACAAAGTCTTAAAGACAAAAGTTTTTTTATAGATTTTTGTATGGGCTATCGATTAAAAAAATAAAAATTGGAAAATTTTCAGAAGAAGTTCTGAATTTTTCAAATTTAAACTTAAACTTTATTTATCAAAAAACATGCCGCAATTTTCTTTTTTTTTTTATTTTTAAAAAAAAGTTAAAGTGCTTTTCTATCTGTTCTGAAATTTTCAGAGATGTGTTTTGCCTTATTTTCGAGAAATCAAATGTCAAAGATTGCAACACGCTAATTTTATACAATGATGGTGTATAAAACGTGTGCGTATGAGTAATATCAATACTTAAAAAATATTTTAAGAGGCAATGGTAGCGTGAGTGAGTTTTTAACAACGATTACGCACGCTCATGAAAGAAAAAATTTTGTCACGCACGATGTTTTATTTTGCTTACGCTTATTCACGCACACGTGAGTAGAAAAAAATAAGTCACGATGTTCACGTAAGCGTGAGTAAAATAAAATATAGTGCTTGAATATTTTTTTTTCTTTCATTAGCGTGCGTGATCGTAAATAAAAACTCATTCACGCTCCCATCGCCTTTTAAAATATTTTTTAAGTATTGATATTACTCATACGCACACGTTTTATACACCATTATTGTATCAAATTAGCGTATTGCAATCTTTGACATTTGATTTCTCGAAAACAAGGCAAAACACATCTCTGAAAATTTCAGAACAGATAGAAAAACACTTTAACTTTTTTTTAAAAAATTAAAAAAAAATAAAATTGCGGCGTGTTTTTTGATAAATAAAGTTTAAGTTTAAATTTAAAAAATTCTGAACTTCTTCTGAAAATTTTCCAATTTTTATTTTTTTAATCGATAGCCCATACAAAAATCTATAAAAAACTTTTGTCTTAAAGACTTTACTGTGTTTCATTTAATTTCCGTAAATATTGAAGTAAAGATACTCAGGCAAAAAAGTTTGATATTTTCAATATTTGACCACGCCTACAAGGCCCATTTTTTGAAAAAACTTAAATTTTATTTTTGTTATTTAATAGTACCCTAAGAGCGAATACTTCGCAAATGATATCCCATTGAAACCACTATGGTTTTTCTGTAGTGGAACAGTTGGTGTGGAATGCCTCATATACAAAAAATAAAAAAAAATTGTAGGTTAGGTGTGTTCAGAGAAAATTTTTGGACTAAAAAATATTGTGGGTTGGTCATAAATTTGGTTGGTCATAAATATTTAAAAATGCCATTTTGTGTGGGAGCCCCTTTAGAACTTGGAGATAGGATATTAGTTTGTTCCAAAGAAATGTTTAGACGTAAAAATAAATGGGGGTCGGTAGAAATGATTTTAAGATTGGAAAATTACATTAAAATTTTTTAAAAAAATAGTAATAATCATTATCCCACGATCCTACTAGGCAAAAAATATGTAGAATCGATAGAAGTTTTACACAAAAAAATTTCGAAAAAATCAAAGGGTACATACATTTTCAAAAATGATATTTAAATTTTAAAACTCAAAAATCACATACTAGATCACTTTTAAGAATTTTTTTTGATTTTTTTTTTTTTGTTTTAAAGTGCATGAAAAAAACAAAAATTTAAAAAAAAAATAATTTGCAATTTGGACCATTATTGAAGAAGTTATGAGTAAAAGAAGTTTGAGTAAACAAAATACCAATTTTTAAAAAATTGATATCTTTTGAACGGGTCATCAAAAAAGGCTGAAAATTTACCACGACGGAGTCTTTGAAGGGTACTAAAAACTGTAAACAAATTAGGAAAATCTAAAAAAAAATTATTCAAAGTGCCAGATTTTACATGGAATGCCCCATATGTACTTAATAGATTTTGATCTCCTGATTACAAATCTGCTTTCAAAATTTTTGTAGCACTTACCGTTTTTGAGATATTCGCGTTTGCAGATTCTAAAAACCGTTATTTTAGTACTTTATGTTGTTCCACTGTAACGTTTTCTACAGTCGGTAACAAAAAACTTTATAGTAAATGGAGCTCCTGAATCCGAGTCAGCCATAAAAATTATTCTTAGGCATGCCAAATACATATTAAAAAAAATATCGTATTCGCACTTTTAGGCTAAAACTGTTTCCGATAACCCGTGTTGCATCAAAAGAGTTTTAAATTTACACTTTTATTAGTAAAAAGCTTGTAGAATTACAAAAAGCTCGTAAATTTTATTAGGAATTCTCGTAAAATAGGAGATAGCAAAAAAAATGTTTTTTTTTTATATTAGAAAGATTTTTTTTCAGTGTATGAAATTTTTTTTTTAACCAAATTATTTTCTTTATCTTTCAATCCACCATAATCGAGGACAAATATAAAACACATGTTATAAATATGTGGGAAGGACTTCATATTCATGCACAATAATAAAAATGCTATTCAAATATTATAATAATACATTCATATTATGATGTTCATCTATTATGATGATAATGATGATTTGATGATGACTACAGAGTAACATTTGAATTAGGAATATAAAATAACATAGTTGCAAAATTTTTGCGAATACAAAAATAGTAATATGAATCTGTTTTTAGTCATTTCCCAGCAAAACTTAGATTACCAAATAAGGTATAAAATAAGGTATAGGATTGCTTATTTTATACATTGCAGCATTGATTATTTTAACAGGGGATGAGACTCACAGTAATGCATACGAGTAAGGTATATAATATAGCATAGTGAAAAAGTTATTTTGTATTAAATTTACTCACGTGATTGTAAGTGAGTGTAAGTAGATAAAATATGCTCGTGAGTGAGTTTGTGTCATTAGAAAATTCCTGTCGTGAGCCCATCTCTAGTGTAAACTTATGCATGTTTATACAAAATATTTATTTTTTATATTATTGTAATCCATTATGCATCCAATTATAAATAATGCATTATTTCAAACTTTGAAATAATACATAATGTAACCAAATATAAGTCATCCATGATTTAATGTTTAGAAATAATAAATATGAAATATATTTTTTCCAATAATCATGCATTACGTAACAAATTATTAATAAAGCATTATTTTTCACTTTAAAATAATACGTAGTGGAACAAATGTTTGGTAAGACATCCTAAAATAATGCTACAAATAAGGTATATACATTACCAGGTAATGTGTTATATAATCACCACCCATTACCAAAGTTTTGCTGGGTTGTCGCCTGTCAACATGATTATAATTATTGTATGTACATTAGGGTGGTTTTTTATTTTATTTTTTTTTGGAATTTCGAGGAGCGCGCAGCGGATTTTTGTGCCATTTGATGTTAAAATAATTGTGTAAAAATTTGAGCTAAATCGGATAAAATTAACCCGAGGCGCAAGGAGGTCAAAGTTTCGAGAAAAAGCCAAAATGGCCAAATTTTGAAAAAACTTAAAAAAATGTAAATTTTGTAGAAATAAAAAAACAAAATATTTTTTATTTAACTTTCTTGCAATAATACTCAGAAAAAATTATCATAACTTTTTATGACGGCAGTAACACTTCCAAACATGAAATGCAAAAATTACCATGCATTTTGGGGGGTACCTGATATGAGTGTTTTCGATTTTTTGAAAATTTTATTAAACAAAAAAATTAAATCTTACTATTCTATAGCAATGGATTATTAAATACATCCTAAGGCTTTAATATTTAAAAAATTGGGGATATCCATCGACTCAATTTTTTTTTGGAGTCATTTGACTCCTTGAAATCCGCAAAATTCAAATGACTCCAAAAAAAAAATTGAGTCGATGGATATCCCCAATTTTTTAAATATTTAAGCCTTAGTATGTATTTAATAATCCATTGCTATAGAATAGTAAGATTTAATTTTTTTGTTTAATAAAATTTTCAAAAAATCGAAAACACTCATATCAGGTACCCCCCAAAATGCATGGTAATTTTTGTATTTCATGTTTGGAAGTGTTACTGCCGTCATAAAAAGTTAAGATAATTTTTTCTGAGCATTATTGCAAGAAAGTTAAATAAAAAATATTTTATTTTTTTTATTTCTACAAAATTTACATTTTTTTAAGTTTTTTCAAAATTTGGCCACTTTGGCTTTTTCTCGAAACTTTGACCTTCTTGCGCCTCGGGTTAATTTTATCCGATTTAGCTCAAATTTTTACACAATTATTTTAACATCAAATGTCACAAAAATCCGCTGCGCGCTGCCCGAAATTCCAAAAAAAATAATATAAAAAACCACCCTAATGTACATATCATGATAATTTTATGAAATTTTGGATTTTTTGATTTGAAAACATCCAAAAATTAAAGGGATTCCGTTAAAATTTATCAAATTACTGCAATAAAGTTAGAAATGTTATTATGTTCAATGAAAACTGAAAAATAAAAATTTAAGGAAATACGAAAAAAGTTTGATGGTTTTTACATTCGTGTACTTTAGACCGACTCACCTTATATGGGCAAAAAAAAAGTTAAAGTTGTACCCCTCTCAAAATAAACTTTGACATGTTTTATGAAGATTCCCAAAATATTTGGGCTCTAGCGATAATCTCCCGTGAGCTAAACCGCGTCAAAAAAGGGTCCAAAAAAGGGTCCAATGAATGACCAAATATAATAGATATTAAGGAATTCTTTGATTCTGCATTAAAACATTTTAAAAATCTAACCACAGACTCGAGATAACGAGATGTTTATGTCAGTTTTTTGATGCTTTTCAATTCGATTTTACTGAAAACTTAAATAACTTTGGTATTTTTTGTCCGATTTTCACTTCTAATACATTGTTAGAAAGGTGCTGATCTCCGCTTGGGATTTTAGTCAAAAATTAACCCTTAACTCCACTGTCTAACTTTTTTATAACGTTTACTTCGACATCGTTAAAAAACCGTTTTATAACCACAAAAAGCATATCTTTGTACAGGAAACACGTTTAATTAATATATTTGGCTACAATTAATTTAACCCATGCATGATCAAAATATTTTGGCAAACATTTTTAAAAAAGTTTTTGCGGAAATTATTGAAAGCTAGTTGTAATACTTTAAAAAAATTAAATTAAAAAAGGTTTTGTTTATTTTAGTCAAAAATTAACCCTTAACTGCACTGTCTTACTTTTTTATAACATTTACTTCGATATCATTAAAAACCCATTTTATAAGCACAAAAAGCATATCGTGGTTCAGGAAACAGGTTTAATTAATATATTTGGCCACAATTAATTTAACCCATGCATGATCAAAATATTTTGGCAGAGATTTTTAAAAAAGTTTTTGCGGAAATTATTGAAAGCTAGTTGAAATACTTTAAAAAAATATAATTAAATAAGGTTTTTGTTTATCTAGACGTGCTTATTAATATCAAATAATTACTACTTGTAACACTTTCCCGGGAAAATTTTTTTTCGAAATTTGTGTATGCAAATTAATTTAAAAAATAAAATATAAACAAATTTTGTCTTAATCGCATATATTTGTGCAAAAAATGCATCTAATAAACTGAAATATCAATTATATCATTTTTTTAAGTATTACAACTGGACTTAAATTTTTTCCACATTGTTTTTAATTGGTCATGAATGGGTTAAATAAAAAATATTAAGTTCTATTTGTTAGATGAGTTTTTTGCATGAATATATGCGGTTAAGAGAAAATTGGTTTATATTTTATTTCTAAAATTTATTTGCACATAAAAATCCCGAACAAAAATTTCACCGGGAAAGTGTTACACGTAATAATTATTTGATATTAATAAACACGTCTATTTAAAGAAAAACCTTTTTTATTTTATTTTTTTAAGTATTACAACTAGCTTTCAATAATTTCCGCGAAAACTTTTTTAAAAATGTTTGCCAAAATATTTTGATCATGCATGGGTTAAATTAATTGTGGCTAAATATATTAATTAAACGAGTTTCCTGCACAAAAATATGATTTTTGTGGCTATAAAATGCGTTTTTAATGATGTCTTAGTAAATGATATAAAAAAGTAAGAGAGTGCAGTTAAGGGTTAATTTTTGACTAAAATCCCAAGCGGAGATCAGCACCTTTCTAACGATGTATTATAAGTGAAAATCGGACAAAAAATACCAAAGTTATTTAAGTTTTCAGTAAAATCGAATTGAAAAGCATCAAAAAACTGACATAAACATCTCGTTATCTCGAGTCTGTGGTTAGATTTTTAAAATGTTTTAATGCAGAATCAAAGAATTCCTTAATATATATTATATTTGGTCATTCATTGGACAAAAAAAAATTTACTGAATTTTTTATTCATGAAAAATACCATTTTTGGACCCTTTTTTGACGCGGTTTAGCTCACGGGAGATTATCGCTAGAGCCCAAATATTTTGGGAATCTTCATAAAACATGTCAAAGTTTATTTTGAGGGGGGTACATCATCAACTTTTTTTTTTGAGTCACTCTAGTGTACTTAAAATTTAAGTTTATAATCAAATTGTAAACTATTCACGGAAAATACATTTAGGATTTCAAATTAAGATTGGGAAGTCAATTAAGAGTATTACACTCAAAATATTTTGTAAGTAAATTCAACTGAAAAAACGTTTAAAACAATCATTTTTCCTTTTTAAAAACGGACTACTTATATTTAATTTAAAACAACATACTTTTTCAGTTATTTTTAAACATTAACAAATGACTAAACATTCCGTAAAACAAATTATATTTCAGTTATTCATATTTTTAATTATAAATAACTGAAATAATTTATTTTTTTTTTAAACTTTTTCTTTTAAAACAACATTACTGATTACTTTTTTAAATATACTACAAACAGTTAATGACATAATTTTCATAGTGTAAGTCGATTTTTTTCAAGGTTAATTGGTCCAATAGTTTTTCTTCAGTAATCAATAATCTTTCCAAACAATACAATTTTTTAAGTACAATAATCCAAACAAACAATACAATTTTTTAAGTACAGTAGAAGAAATATACTTTTTTTATCTCCAATTCTTTGGCCGACAAGTTTTTTTTTTAAACAAAGAAAATATGTTAATGTTCAATAATTTTAGTACACGTAAGTGTACAGTAAGGATGTGATTTCCATGCAAATGTATGTTTCTGCCGATAGTCTAAAAACGATATCGACTAATTACACCGCTCAACACTCATTTTCCGGTTTGAATTCTGGTGATCAATTTTAGTAGACTTTGATCTCCTGATTCCAAATCTGTTCTCCAAATTTTTCCATCACGTCCAGATTTTTAGTTATTCATGGTTGAAAATGCGAAAAATTACGATTTTTGCATTATTTGAAAGACTGCAGAGCAGCCATTGAGTGGAATACAAATCTGGTATAAAGCGCAAAAGTATAACTTGTCTTTGGTCTCCAACATAGAAAACAATTTGTTTCTAATTATTGCGTTTGGATGCGTTACAATTGCGTTTTAAAATGACTCTGTTAAAATGATAATTTTTGTAAAAAAGATAAGGTAGATAGATACCTTAGTTTTTTTTTTTTTTTTGATATTTTTCAAAGAAAAACTAAAAAAAAAAATATTTTACAAATTTATGTTTTCTGTGTTATTTTGTACAAACCGGAAGATATCTTTAATGGGTTTAAAAGTCTATAAGAAAGAATGAACTTTTGCCTAAATTTTGAGCTCATCACAGTAGAGATTGACATCTGGTTTTTGTTTTAGAGCCTTTTAAAAATGGTGCTTTTTCTAATTTTTTTCACAGTGTTTTTTTAAAATACGT
The DNA here is from genome assembly GCA_963921195.1 of Pegoplata infirma. Lineage (NCBI taxonomy): Eukaryota > Metazoa > Arthropoda > Insecta > Diptera > Anthomyiidae > Pegoplata > Pegoplata infirma. The sequence continues at coordinate 133,867,332 of OY992540.1, read as the reverse complement.
GTTTGGCCAATAATAGTGCAACAACTTCAAATTTTTTTGATCATTTATTTAATATCATAGTTCAATTCTACTCCAACGCTTTATACCAGATTTTTATTCCACCCAGTGGCTGCTGTGCAGGCTTTCAAAAAATGCAAAAATCGTGTTTTTTTCGCATTTTCAACAGCGAATAATTAAAATTATAGACGTGATGGAAAAATTTGGAGCACAGATTTGGAATCAGCGAGTCAAAATCTTTAAAAATTTTGTATCAAACTTCAAACCGGAGTCAAAAACCTTCGATTTGTTTAGCGGTGTTATCTTTTTGAATCAAGAAATTTGAGTTAAAATGGCATCGATTTGTTTTGGCATATTCTTGCATATTTTGGTGAAAATGCATATTTTTGCATATTTTGGTTTTAAATGCATATTTTGTGCATATTCCAACTTTTAAGTGCTTTTTTTTGCATATTTTGGCATAAATTAGCAAAAACATAAATTGAAATTTATTTGTTTCAAAAATGTATTTCAAAAAATGTTTAAAATTTAAAAAAAAAAAATATTTTTAAAACAAGAAAAAAGTTTTTTTTATACCCTCCACTCTAGTGATAGAGGGTATATATAAGTTTGTCATTCCGTTTGTAACACCTCGAAACATTGGTCTAGGACCCCATAAAGTATATATATTTATGATCCTCGATCGATTTTAAGTCGATCTAGCGATGTCCGTCCGTCCGTCCGTCCGTCCGTCCGTCTGTCTGTCTGTCCGTCCGTAGAAACGCGCTAACTTTTGAAAGACTTTACGGAGGCTACTGAAGTTTGGCATATATGTTTGTCATTTACCTGGTCAGGTTGGTATTGCAATCCAGCCAAATCGGTCCAGTGGTTCAAAAGTTATGAGCAAAAGAGTAAATTTCGGCAAGGGTGTTTCGCGAATTTACGAGATAAAAAACACGATAACTTTCGAAAGACAATAATGAGACTACTGAAGCTTGTCATGTATCTTTGCCGTTCCCCGGGTCTGTTTGGTTTTAAATTTCAGCTCAATCGGTCCATTGGTTCAAATGTTATAAGCAAAACCCTGAATTTCAAATTAGTTTCATCTAAAATGCCACGTGTTTTAACAAGTTTGAAAAGCAATGGTAACTCAACAATGCTTTTCAAACTTGTTTAATTTTAAAGCAATGCTTTTTAAACTTGTTTAGTTCTAAAAGCATTGGTAACTTAAAAATTATACTCGAAAAAAATTTTACACTCAAAAAAAATTTTACACTGAAAAAAAATTTTACACTCAAAAAAAAAATTCAGTTTTTTTTTTTTTTACAAAAATGACAATATACGTACGTGCATTCACTCAGAAATATTTTTACAGTAAAAAAAACGTTACACTCGAAAAAAATTTTACACTCAAAAAAATTTTACACTAAAAAAAAAAAAAAATAGTAATTTTTCTTTTTTTTAAAAAAAAGGCAAAAAAAGAGTTCTTTATTTAAAATAAAATATTTTACACTCAAAAAAAATTTACACTCAAAAAAAAATTACACAAAAAAAATTTAGTTTTTTTTTTTTTACAAAAATTACAATATTTTGTGTACATACGTACGTGCATTCATTCAGAAATATTTTTACAGTAAAAAAAAAACATTAAACTCGAAAAAAAATTTACAGTCAAAAAAAAAAATTAGTAATTTTTCTTTTTTTTACAAAAAGGCAAAAAAAGAGTTTTTTATTCAAAATAAAATATTTCTAATCAAAATTGTTCAGTTTTTCACGTTAAAAAATGTACTACCCTTTAAAAAAAATGCATTGTGGAGGGTATTCATAGATTCGGCAAAGTCGAATTTAACTTTTCTACTTGTTATTATTTTAAATTTTTTTATAGATAGTTTCTAAAAAATCTTCCTTACATAAAGTTTGAAATGTTACTATTCAAACCCGGCGTTATTTTTTACTTTTTAAGAAGTTTTTCGCATGAAAACAAGATTTTTATTGCACAAATTTTATTTTTTAGTGCATATTTCTAGGTTTTTTAGTGCATATTTTGAATTTTTTTTAGGGCATATTTTAAGCGCATATTTTCGATTTTTTTAGTGCATGAAAATCTCTTCCCTAGTAATGAGATATTAAAATAATTAAAATGTTCTTTGTTTACAAAAAATTGGTGGTTAAAAGAATGGAGGTCAAAAAATATGGATTTCTTTTACTGTACTTCAAAAATTTCATTGTTTGTTTTAGTTATTGGACAAATAATTTAATCACTGAATAAAAACTATTGGACAATTTTTTTTTAATTTTTAATGTTTGAACTTGGAAAGAAACGACTTTAAAATAATTAATAATTCCAGATCGACCCTCGTAGCATATTTATTATTTACTCAATCTGGACGCTATCAAGCTTAAATTAAAGCTTTAAAAATTATACTACTAATATTTTTTAAATTAATCTTCGTTTGATAATAATAATGTTTGATAATAATAATGTATTGTTAACTTTGTCTTTAACAAATTGCATCTACTATAGAAAAATTTCCATTGTATTGTCGCCCACTGTATATGTTATTAATTTTTATGCGCTGAATACGAAGGGAGCATGGGTTAAAATGTTCTGATTTTCCCAAACTCAATCTTACGGCCAAGGAGAAAACATTTTTTTGAATGGAGAAAAATCGAAATTTTTGGAAATTTTTTGACAAACTTCTAAACTAGCCGGATTTGGTTAAAACGACAGATTGCCTAAGCTCCTAGATAGGTCAAGTATAAACAGTTTTGAGATTTTTTTTTTTTTTTAATTTCAAATAGCGATATCTCAAAAACTTTTTTACCGACTTAACATTTTTTTTATATTTGTGTTGAGCGCATAAAAATTAATGTGTTTCAAGACATATTTATTTTTTATTTTTATTTCAGAAAGTTTAAAATCTCCAAAACTTTGATCGCTGGGACCAAGGGTTTAATTTAATCCGATTGGCATAAAATTTGTACCTTATCAGTTTTTGGCCTAGAAGTATTAAAATTTTGTCGGATGTTTTCCCGTACGTCTACTTAGCATACATAATGCTAAGATTTCGTGGTCATGTTGATATTGAATTTTAATGTATTTTGTTGAAGTTATGCTAAATTTTTCTCTTTTTTTAACTGCAGCCAATTTTGTATAAAAAAAGCGTCCCACAATTGAGTGGCAACCCAATTGTGGAACGAAAAAAAATTTTTCACAAAAAATTACAAAAAGCCAAAGAGTATAAACATTTTCAAAACTGAGATTTTAATTTAAAACTTATAAATCGCATTATCAAACACTTAAACATTTTTTGAATAATTTTGTTTAAAAAAAACGTAAAAAAATTTATTTAAAAAAAGTTGAATTTGTATTATTTTTGAAGAAGTTATGAGTAAAAGAAGTTTGAGTAAACAACCAAGCTCCTTATTTTTAAAAATCAAAATATTTTTTGAACGGGTCCTCAAAACATCTGAAACATCTGACTACCAGTAAGAAGTTTTTAAAGGGGTACTTAAAACTGTTAAAAATGTTTGGGAAATCTAAAAAAAAAATTTCAAAGTGTCCGATTTGGCAAGGAATGTCTTAGGTTTATTATTTTAGCACCGACATACGAAAACTAAATAAATAATAACAAGTGAGAGTGTTAAATTCGGCTGTGCCGAATCTATTATACCCTCCAACACGTTAAAAAAAAAAAACAGGGGCGTCTTTTTTTTTGGGGGGGGGGGTACGTCGGTGGGGGCAACTTTTCTGGATCCAACTTCAAGACTTTGAACTTCTTTTGACATAAAAATGTTTCGTTTGCTAAGCAAATGTGCAAAAAACCTATAAAAAATGTTTTTTTTTAGAGGTTTGTTTAGTTCTTAAGAGGGGAACTTTTTTCCCCCTGATCCGATTTTGCCCATGTTCGAACTTAACCAGCCCAATACCATAAGACATATTCGTGACAAATTTCAGGAGTCTAGCTCTATTACTTTGGACTGTATCGTGTCTTCCACAGACGGACGGACGGACGGACGGACGGACAGACGGACATCGCCAGAATGTCTTAGAATGGATCACTGATCAATAATATATATACTTTATGGGGTCCTAGACCGATATTTCGATTCGTTACACACGGAATGACAAAGTGAGTATACCCCCATACTGTGGTTGGAGGGTATAAAAAAACAATAACGAAAACTAAATTTTAAAAAAACTGTTAATTGCCGCATCCCAATTGCAACTTTAAATTTATTTCTTATTTGTTTAAGAAAGCCAAAAAAATTGTAAATTTTACATTCTTCAGTAAACTTTTTACGACTCTCTACTGAATGTGGGTTTTTATTAACAACCCAACAAGACTATAAAAAGTTAAAAGGATATAAAAAAAAACAAAAATAAAGTAACTACAAAAAAGTAATTTCTTATATTAAAACAAAAAAAATCTACATAGCAGGTTACAAAAAATATATTTAAAAATATAAATATATTTAATGTACATGTAAGTATATATACAGACATCTTAACAAAAACTTAATTAAAACCAAAAAACTTACCAAGATAAAAGATTAATTATTGCTTAGGGAAATACTATAATATTTCCATTGAAAAAAGGGCCGACAAGACAATTGATGATTTTCAATAAAAATGCAGAAATTTAGATTTTTGAAAAATTTAAATTTTCTGTTTCAATTACAGAAAAAGAAAATTTGTGGGTTGAGGATAATGGACAAAGTCTCGGATTCCGAGATATTTTTCTGCAAATTTTGAGAGTTTTTCACAAAAAAAAAATCTCTAAAACATTTTTCTGATAGTAAAATCATAGTAAAATCACCATTTTATGTACATAACATTTTTCTAAAGAAAAAGTCTCATATTCTGAGACACTTTTCCTATAGAAAGCCTTTAATTTAAGATATTTTATGTAGAAGAATGTACATAACATTTTTCCTATAGAAAGTTTCAGATTCTGAGACATTTTTCTTATAGAAAAAGTCTCAGATTCTGAGACATTTTTCTTATAGAAAAAGTCTCAGATTCTGAGACATTTTTCTTATAGAAAAAGTCTCAGATTCTGAGACATTTTTCTTATAGAAAAAGTCTCAGATTCTGAGACATTTTTCTTATAGAAAAAGTCTCAGATTCTGAGACATTTTTCTTATAGAAAAAGTCTCAGATTCTGAGACATTTTTCTTATAGAAAAAGTCTCAGATTCTGAGACATTTTTCTTATAGAAAAAGTCTCAGATTCTGAGACATTTTTCTTATAGAAAAAGTCTCAGATTCTGAGACATTTTTCTTATAGAAAAAGTCTCAGATTCTGAGACATTTTTCTTATAGAAAAAGTCTCAGATTCTGAGACATTTTTCTTATAGAAAAAGTCTCAGATTCTGAGACATTTTTCTTATAGAAAAAGTCTCAGATTCTGAGACATTTTTCTTATAGAAAAAGTCTCAGATTCTGAGACATTTTTCTTATAGAAAAAGTCTCAGATTCTGAGACATTTTTCTTATAGAAAAAGTCTCAGATTCTGAGACATTTTTCTTATAGAAAAAGTCTCAGATTCTGAGACATTTTTCTTATAGAAAAAGTCTCAGATTCTGAGACATTTTTCTTATAGAAAAAGTCTCAGATTCTGAGACATTTTTCTTATAGAAAAAGTCTCAGATTCTGAGACATTTTTCTTATAGAAAAAGTCTCAGATTCTGAGACATTTTTCTTATAGAAAAAGTCTCAGATTCTGAGACATTTTTCTTATAGAAAAAGTCTCAGATTCTGAGACATTTTTCTTATAGAAAAAGTCTCAGATTCTGAGACATTTTTCTTATAGAAAAAGTCTCAGATTCTGAGACATTTTTTTTATAGAAAAAGTCTCAGATTCTGAGACATTTTTCTTATAGAAAAAGTCTCAGATTCTGAGACATTTTTCTTATAGAAAAAGTCTCAGATTCTGAGACATTTTTCTTATAGAAAAAGTGTTAGATCATTCGAATAGAAAAAGTCTTAGATTGTAAGATATTTTTTTTACAGAAAAAGTATCGGATTCTGAGTCATTTTTCTCATAGAAAAAGTCTCAGATTCTGAGACATTTTTCTTATAGAAAAAGTCTTAGATTCTGAGACATTTTTCTTATAGAAAAAGTCTCAGATTCTGAGACATTTTTCTTATAGAAAAACTCTGATTCTGAGACATTTTTCTTATAGAAAAAGTCTCAGATTCTGAGTCATAAAATGTCATTATATTTATGAAACCTTCATAAATATAATAAAAATTAATGAAAAAAATCTATGAAATGCATTTCATAAAATTTTATGTTTTCATAAAAAAAATTATAAAAGTGTCATATGATTTTTTTTTTATAATATGATTAAAAAATTGGGACAAAAAAAATGTTCACCTCCCCAAGACGATTTTTACAATTTTAATTCCTTATTTAAGTTCTACTAATACTAATTTTTTTTCTAAACATATAATGCATTTGCTTATATTAATGAAACAGTTCATAATTACTATGAAACCTTTTTATAAATACAATAAAACTTGTCATTAAAGTTCATCTTATATACTATGAAACATTTCATAAAAAAAACATATTTTTTAAGTATTTCATGATTATTATGGAACTATTTAATAGTACCAACGAAATGTTTAATAAATAACATTTTTAAGAAAAAATAAATTAAATCTAAGAAATGTTTCACAGTATTTATGAAATATTTCATAATATTTATGATTGGTTTCAAAAACGTTTATGAAATATAATTTATTATATTTCATAAATACACATAAAATTTCATAAATATAATAAAAAATTTCATAAATATTGACCTTTTGAACAATTATGAAACTGTTTCATTGTATTTATGAAACTGTTACATTGGACGAACTTTAATGAAGATTTTTTTTATGACTGTTTTCATAAATATAATGAAGCTTTTTCTTTGAGTGTAGTTTAAAAAAAAAAGAAAGAGAAAAAGTTCTAATTAAAAAAATCACTTTTGATGTTGCTTGTTTTACGTTTCTTTTACTTTTCATTATCATTTTTTTATTATTTACACAACACAACAGAGAAAAAAAAGTGCCATGAATAAAATTTAAATAGAAATAATTGCGGCTGGGTAACATAAACAAAAACGGCGTGTGCTAAAAATGAAATGAAACACCACAAAGAAATTTTCAACGCCGGCAACATCTAACACTGAAAGTAATGCACCGCACCATACAAACATTTAAACCACACACAGAAAATTAAAATAAAAGAAATAAATGTATAAAAAATAAAATAAAACTTGCTAAGGAAATAATATAAAAGCTGTGAAAATTAAAATATTTTTTTTTTGTTGCATAAAAAAAAATTAAAAGTACAAAAAACCAAAAAGGAAAAATGAATGCCATTCTAAAAGGAGAAAAAGAAACTTTGTAAAAATATTAATGCATTAAATAATGTTGGCCGGATTCATGAAAACTGTTTCAATGTCTATTTTGCTACTAAAAATATGTTTTTTTGGGAGTAAACATTTTATTTAAAACAAGTTAAAAAATTTTATTTAACAAAAGTTTAATTCGGCCTTGACGAATGTATCGTGAAAAAAGGTATTGCACAAAAAACTTTTTGAAAAAAAAATTGTTGAAAAAAAATTTTTGCTAAAAATATGGTAAAACAAAAATTTCCGCTAAATAAAAATTTTTTAATGAAAAAAAAAATTGGCGATTTTTTTTAATATGTTTTACTTCTTTAATTAATTACAAAAAATGGCAATCCCATTTGAGAAATATATTCCTTGTCTTTAACAAAAAATTTTGAAATTTACATTTTTTTTCGTAAATTTACAAATTTTCAAGATAATTTTACAAAAAAATCTAGTAAAATCATGAGAATTTCTAGTGAGTTTTATGACGTCATAAAAGTTGAAAATTAACAATTTTATTGATAGAAAGCTTGTAAAATTACAAAAATAATAAATAAATCTTATGAAATGATCCATAGTATTTATAAAATATTTCATAATATTTATGAAGAATTTCATTACCGTTTATGAAATATAATTCAATATATTTATGAAACTTTTCATAAATATAATAAAAAATTTCATAAATATCGGCCCTTTGAACAATTATAAACGGTTTCATTGTATTTATCAAATATTTACATTGGACGAACTTTAATGAATATTCTCATAATATTTATGACAGTTATTTTAACTAGAAATTCTAGTAAAATAGGAGGTAGTTAAAAATCTAGTAAAGTCACGATAACTTCTTGTAAGTTTTATTTAAAAATTTTAATATTTCATGTTTCCAATGTAATTATACAAAAAAATCTAGTTAACACAGAAAAAATTTGAAACGAATTTCAATCAACAAAGACGCGGATTCAATCAATTTTTTGATTGAAATTCTCCAATTAAAAAAAATTGTTACACCAATCATCAAATTGTAGGTGATTGAATGAAATTTTTTTTCAATTAAAAAAATATTTTACAAACGATATAATCCTTTAAAACTTTGAAGTCCTTTAAAATGGAAACAGGATCACGAAATGAAGACTATAAATGCAGTTTTACTTCGGTTGATCTCTTCTTTCTGATGTATTTCTATCATCAAGTTAATGTTTAATATTTGGTGTCCGACCGAATACACCTTAAGCAAAAAATTTTTTTGGACATTTTTGTAAAAAAATATATTTTAGAGCAGAGCTTCTCACTAAAATTTGCTTTGCGACCCCTTTTCAATATTTCAAATTTTTCGCGACCCCCCACATAAAAAAAAAATGATTAAAGTGAACTTTGCCCTCAGTTTTTTTTTAAAACCTGAAGTAATGGAAAAATTTGGAAACCAAAAATTTCACGTAAAAAACTTCTAAATAATAAAAAAACACAATTTTTATGACCTCAATTTCCTTAAAAAATTGGAAACACTGTCCCGAACTATGACTTTTTATATCGAAACTTACTATTGTCATCAATTTTTTATTTCGGAAAATAAAAGAAAAATACCAGTTTAACCTGATCAGAAATGAAGAAATGTTTAGCAAAAAAGCATTTAAAGTTCAATTTTGAGTAATGATTGTTGTTTTTTCAAAATTATGTACCAATGTTTGGTATTGATCGAAATTTTATTCGATTAAGAATCTAGATCTGTTATTCGGATCCAGATTTGGAATCAGCATTAAAAAGTTAATCGTAAAAATTGGTCAGATCCCAGGCGCATTCAAAAATATCACAAACAAAGCTCTTAAAAATGCACAAGAATACGTTTTTGTGAACTTTGCCTTTAATTTTCTCAAAAACGTAATTTATTTTTATAACAAAACAAATGTGTATTAAATTTACCAAAATTTAAGTTTTAACAAAATTGTTCGCGACCCCTCTGAAACTCTTCCGCGACCCCCTAGGGGGTCACGACCCACCATTTGAGAACCATTGTTTTAGAGTGTAAATTTTTTCCGACCGAAAATTTTTTTTTAAAGTAAAAATGTTTTTAGTTGCAAAAACACTTACAAGGGAAGTCTCCCTAGTGTCACCCTCGGATCTTTATGGAATTGGTTTATTTTGTAGAGCAGAAAAAATAAAGGGACACATATTTTTTTTAGCGGCCAAATTCATATTTAGGGGGTAAAAAGAAGGGGGAAGACAAGGCCATTTTTCAGTTTTTTTCGTTTATCTCCTATATTATGTAAAGAAACCTAGTCATGTTACATACCAAATGAAAGGTCTTTGGAAAACCTATCTACGTGTGCTAAGAACGTGTCCAAACATGCACAACTTTTCGTCATATTGAGTAAAATATCAAAATTTTAGCACATTTTTGTTAATAAGTCGAAAAATATTTGCTTCCTTGACCCGTTGTTAGCACTACGAGATAGGTATTTTTAATACCTTTAATCTGATACCACACATGCCTATATTAATTTTGTTTAAATAGGCGTAAATCGTAACAAGTAGAAAAGTTAAATTCGACTTGGCCGAATCTATGAATACCCTCCACAATGGCCATTTTAAGTGATAGTAAATTTTCTAACGTGAAAAAAATAACAGTTATGATGAGAAATATTTTATTTTGTGTAAAAAATTTTTTTTTTAGTAATTTTTGAAAAAAAAAAAAAATACTAATTTTTTTTTTTGAGTGTAAAATTTTTTCGAATTTTACATTCAAAAAAAAAATTTACAATTTTGAGTGTAAAATTTTTTTCGAATTTTACATTAAAAAAAAAAAATTACTAATTTTTTTTTTGAGTGTAAAATTTTTTTTGAGTGTAAAATTTTTTTCGAGTGTATTTTTTTTTTGTTTTGGTATAAAAATATTTTTGAGTGACAAAAATACGTTTTACAATATTTTTTCGACTTACCAATGGTTTTAAAACAGGTTTAACGGGTTTTCACCACGTGAATTTAAGGTGAAGCTAATCTGATATTCACGGTTTTGCTAATAACTTTTGAACCACTGGACCGATTTGGGTGAAATTCAATACGAACTAGGCTGGAGGAACGAAAAATATATATGCCAAGCTTCAGCATCCTCAGAATTGATTTTCGAAAGTTATAGTGCTTTTTATCTCATAAATTCACGAAAAACCCTTGCCGAAATTCAGTCTTTTGCTCATAACTTTTGAACCACTGGACCGATTTTGCTGGATTGAAATACCAACCTGACCAGGTAAATGCCCAACATATATGCCAAACTTCAGGAGCCTCCGTAAAGTCTTTCAAAAGTTAGCGTGTTTTCAACAGACAGACAGACAGACAGACAGACGGACAGACGGACGGACGGACGGACGGACGGACGGACATCGCTAGATCGTCTTAAAATCGATCGAGGATCATGAATATATATACTTTATGGGGTCCTAGACCAATATTTCGAGGTGTTACAAACGGAATGACAAACTTATATATACCCTCTATCACTAGAGTGGAGGGTATAAAAAACTGAAAAAGGTCAATTTCCCCCATACAAATCGACCACTCCTAAAAATGAGTTTGGGCCGCTAAAAAAAATACGTGTCGAATTAATTTTCGTTCTTAATAACATATCCAAATTTCATGAAGATCGGAGGGTGACACCAGCGAGACTTCCCTTGTTAGTAAAATGTTTTTGTGGCTTACAAATGTGATTCAAAGTTAGTTTAGTGTGTTTTTCAACAGGGTTTACAATTAGCATACACAAAAAATTTTTTAAACAATATAATACTACAAATATTTCACGCCTTCAATATTTTTCTTTATTGCTAATTTAAAAATTAGAATACTAAAGCAATTTTTTTAAATTGCTAATTTATAAATTCAAACTTGAACATATTTTCAAAATGAATATATTCAAATTTTAAAATTTCTGAAGAAAATATTTTAGCAAATTTAAAAATTTGAAAATGAAAAAAAACTGGTGACAGCAAATTTAAAAATTTTAAAATTAAAAAAAAAAACTGGCCACAGCAAATTTTAAAATTTTAAAATTGCAATTTTAGCAAATTTCAAAACATTTAAAATGCTTAAATTGTAAATTTCAAATTCCGAAAATTGCAATTTGGTAAATTTGAAAATATTTAACATGCTTGTTTAGAAAACTTAAAAACTGAATATATTACAATTTGAAAACAATACAAATTGAATACACATACATACGTATGTGTGTTTGGACTAAAAAAAAATTGATGAACGACATTTATTAAACGAATACATAAATATTAGAAGATAAAAATGTTACACGGTTTTTGTGCAGACTTCTAGAATATATTTTCTAAAGTATTTTTGCCTCCTAAACACAAATCTTTCATCAGAAAATTTGTATCGCCTTCTCGAGTTTTTTGTGGGCCAATACCTCAAAGTCAACAATTCTTTTAGTATTGGAAAAATGTATGTTAAAAATTGGCATGAGTTTAAAATTTTTAAAAAATTTTAAAATTACTTAAAAATATTTACTTTTAAATGCCGAGTGACGTTTTTTGAATTTCTATATGGCTGATCCAATATGGCGCCCAATTTTTTAAAAATATTACATATTCGCTTAAAACGTTTTATATATGGGTTCTTGGGGTCGCTTAACAAGAACCTGCAGTTGGATTTTTAAAATTCAATATGGCGGACTCAACATGGGGACCAATATTTTTAAAAAATACACCGATTTGCTTGAAACTTTATATGCTCGGTGTTTTGGGGTCGCTAAAGAAGAATCTGAAGTTAAATTTTCTAAGTTCAAGGTGGTGGATCCAATATGGCGATAAATGATCCGACCCAGTGGCGTATTAGGTTCAATTACAATTAGGTTCATCAAAAAATGAACCTAATTGTAAGTAAAATGTAGTCAAATCTTAAAATGCGACTTTGTCTTTGAGAAAAATGCTTCAGAACAAGACTATTTCTTAAAAAAAAATGTCTCAGAATCTAAAACTTTCTACAAGAAAAATGTCTGAGAATCTAAGACTTTTTTTATAGGAATAATGTCTTAAAATATTAGCCTTTTTCTCAGAATCTAAGACTTTTTCTATAGGAAAAATGTCTCAGAGTCTGAGACTATTTCTATAAAAAATTCTCAGAATCTGAGGCTTTTCTACATGAAAAATGTTTCAGAATCTGAGAACTTTCTATAGGAATAATGTCTCTGAATCTGAAAAATGTCTCAAAATCTGAGATTTTTTCTATAAAAAAATCTAAGAATCTGAGGCTTTTCTATATGAAAAATGTTTTAAAAAAATGTTTCAGAGACACAAGCTGGGACTTTTTGTGTAGAAAAACGCTAAAAATCTGAGACTTTTCTATAGTAAAAATATCTTTTTCTATGGGAAAAATAATTCAGAATCTGAGACTTTCTCTTTATGAAAAATGTCTCAGAATCTGAGTCTTTTTATACCCTCCACTTAGTGATAGAGGGTATATATAAGTTTGTCATTCCGTTTATAACTCAACGAAATATCGATCTGGGACCCCATAAAGTATATATATTCATGATGCCCGATCGATTTTAAGACATTCTAGCGATGTCCGTCTGTCCGTCTGTCTGTCTGTGGAAAATGCTGTCGCGGACAAAATATTGCACAGAGATGACTGAAACTTAACATATTTATTGGAAGTTCTCCCGAGAAGTTTGGTATTGCATTTGAGCGATATCGGTTCAGCGGTTCAAAAGTTATGAACGAAAATGTAAGCACACCTCAAAAATTTCAGTACATTCAACATAACCTAAAAATACAAAATGCTTTAATTCGGCTTCTGGTTGGCATATGTGAACATAATTGAACACCAAATGGTATTTAAACAATTACGAACATATTTTTTGGCAAAAAAAGAAAAAAATCGCGGATTTTTTTTACCAAAATTTTTTTTCGCGGAAATTTTTTTTTTTTCAAAAGTAATTTTCTTTTAAATAAAGTTTTTTGCAATAATCTTTTTGAAATTGTGGAGGGTATCACTACATTCGGCAAGGCCGAATTTAACTTTTTTACTTGTTCTATATTAAAAATGTTTCAGAATCTGACAATTTCCTATTGGCAAAATGTCTGAGAATCTGAGACTTGTTCTATAAGAAAATGTCTAAGAATTTGAAACTTTGTCTATAGGAAAAGTGTTTAAGCATCTGAGACTTTTTCGATTGGAAAAATGTCTCAGAATCTAAGAAATTTTCTGTAGAAAAAATGTTTGAGAATCTGAGACATTTTCTATAGGAAAAATGTCGAAGAATCTGAGACTTTTTTTATAAGAATCTGAGACTTTCTATAGGAAAATTATCTCAGAATTATAAACTTTTTCTATAGGAAAAATGTCTAAGAATCTTAGACTTTTTCTATAGGAAAATTTTCTCAGAATCCGAGAGTTTTTCTTTAGGAAAAATGTTTTAGAATCTAAGACTTTTTGTATACTGTTTTCTTTTTAAAAAGGTCTCAGAATCTGAATAATTTTTCTTAAAGAAAAGGCGAAGATTTTCTCAGAATCTAAAACTTTTTGTGTAGAATGTTTCAGAATCTAAGAAAATGTGCTAGACTAGAAATATCTCAGATTCTGGGAAAATGTCTTACAATTGGAGTCTTTTCTTTTAGAAAAGTATTTTATGAATATATTTATAGAATCATTTTCTAAAGTGACTTTTCCCCGAGAAACGTTTTTCATTGGAAATATGATTTAGAGTCTTTCACTTTTTCTATAACAAAAACTGTCTTAACTGGAAATTGTAATAGAATCTTAGACTTTTCTTTGAAAAAAAATTCAGATTCTTATAATCTTCATTGGAAAAATGTATCAGCATCTGATACAATTCACACATTAAAAAAAGACTTAAGTCTCTCAAAAAATTTTAAAATATTAAAAAAAATTTTAATTTTTTCCCCAACAGTTTTAAACTTACAAAAAAATTAAGAATCTGATTGTGTTACATTCAGTCATAGAGTAAAGAAAGGAACAGAGTTACGATTAGTGAAAACTTCGTGGAACCCAAATTGAGAACTGCGATTATCTCAAGGCGGGCTCTTTTAGATAATAGAATAGATAAATTGTTTTGTTTTGTTTTCATTTTCCTTTTAAATGCATTCATTTATTTTTCTTCATTTCCTTTTTAAATGTATTTAGGGTTTCACTTTTTTCTTCGATTTCCTTTTGAAAGGTATTTGGGGTTTCTCTTTTTTTCAATTTCCTTTTGTAAGTATTCTGGGTTCTAGCCCGAGATAATCGGAGTTCACGGCTAAAAAAAATTAACAAAAGAAGTGCGGTTTCATCCGTAATATCTCTTATTCTTCTTTACTCTGTGATTGAGTTCAAGGAAAAGATCAAGACAAATTCTAAAACATGTGCTGTTATGAAATTTTTTTGTAAAAAAAATTGACAAAAAATATTAGGCCCCCACCGAAATAAAATCCTGGATACACCCCTGATCCGACCTAATATTCGGTTCGGCTAAAAAGCCGAGGCGAATATTCTGCCACATTTTTGGCCGAATAAAGAATAATTATAAGATATTGTAGTCACGTGTTGAAAAATGCACCAAACTCGTTTATGAAAAATTTCAAGCAAATCAGGTTACATAAAAAAAAAATGGTCGCCATGTTGGATCCGTCATTTTAAATTTGGGAAATTCTACTTCAGATTCTAATTTAGCAACCCAAAATGCGTAAAAAGTTTTAAGTCAATTATTTTTAAAAAGTATCGCCATGTTGGATCCGCCATTTTGAAGTTAGAAAATCTAACTTCAGATTCTTCCTTAGCGACCCAAAAAACCAGTGCATACAATATTTCAAGCAAATCGGTTTATTTTTAAAAATATTGGTCGCCATGTTGGGTCCGCCATTTTGAATTTTAAAAATCCAACTGCAAGTTCTTTTTAAGCGACCACAAGAACCCATATATAAAGAGTTTTAAGCGAATCTGTAATATTTTTAACAAATTGGGCGCCACATTGGATCAGCCAATAGAAATTTAAAAGGCGTCACTCGGCATTCAAAAGTAAATATTTTTAAGTAATTTCAAAATTTTTTAAAAAATTTTAAACTCATACCAATTTTGGAGAGAGGGGTGGCTTGGTTGACGCAGAAACCCTCATATAAAAATTTAACATACATTTTTCCAATACTAAAAGAATTGTTGGTTTTGAGGTACTGGTCCACAAAAAACTAAAATGCCTATACAGTGGGCGACAATACATTGGAAACTTTTTTATAGTAGATGAAATTTGTTAAAGACAAAGTTAACAATACTAACCGTTATAATTATCAAACAAGTATTATAAAAAAACGTTATGTAGGTAATTTATCAAGCTTTAATTTAAGCTTAATTGCATCCAAATTGGGAAAATAATGAATGTGTTACGAGGGTCGATGTGAAAAAGGAAAAAATTTATAGACATTTTTCAGAACATTTTTAAAAAATATTTCCGGGTGGATTTTTTCCAAGTTAAAACATTAGAAATTTAAAAAAAGTTCCAATAGTTTTTACTCAGTGATCAAATAATTTTTCCAGCAACCCAAACAAACAGTGGAATTTTTTAAGTACAGTAGCAAAAATCCACATTTTTTGACCTCCAATTCTTTTGACCACCAATTTTTTGTAAACAAAGAAAAGATGTTATTGTTTTTTAATTTTAGTACACTTAAGTATATGCTAAGGATATATTAAGATAATTTTAATTTTTCTTTGTTAACAAAAAATTGGTGGTCAAAAGAATTGGAGGTCAAAAAATGTGGATTTTTGCTACTGTACTTAAAAAATTCCACTGTTTGTTTGGGTTGTTGGAAAAATTATTTGATCACTGAATAAAAACTATTGGACCTTTTTTTAAATTTCTAATGTTTTAACTTGGAAAAAATCGATTTGGAAATATTTTTTAAAAATGTTCTGAAAAATGTCTATAAATTTTTTCATTTTCCACATCGACCCTCGTAACACATTCATTATTTTCCCAAAAGAAGGCGATACAACTTATTCTGATGACAGATTTATGTTTAGGAGGCAAAAATACTTTAGAAAATGTATTCTAGAAGTCTGCACAAAAACCGTGTAACATTTTTATTTTCTAATATTTATGTATTGGTTTAATAAATATCGTTCATCATTTTTTTTTCATACACACATACGTATGTACGTTAGGGTGGGTCAAATTGTAGGGGGCCGAAAAAATGTAAAGGGGCTCATCCAGATTCTTGTTCTACGGGTCATTTGAAGATATTTTGCCAAAGAAACCATAGCTCTAAAATGATTTTCGAGCCCCCGGATTTTTCAAAATAGTTTTTTTCCCCAAATACTCAAGAATAGAGGTAAAAAAAATGCTTTTTCTTCTAGCCAAATGTGTATGTGGGGGTTTTTTGGATCGAGGAATCCATTTTTGACATCTATTTTTATTTTTGAATACCACCAGAGGGCGCTTTCGTACATTTTTTAATTTTTATCGTTTTTTTTTTGAGTAAATTTACGAAATTTTTCGAGGAAATTGACGAATATTTGACTTTCTCATGAGACAACCCCAAATTTTAAATAGCCAGAGTGTTCAGCGTTAAAAATTATGGGGGGGAGGGGTTATTCATACACGACCTATATCGAATTTAAGACAAAGAATAAACAAAGCAAATTTTACTTTATTTTTTCTTCAAAAATTCAACATAAGAGATAATAAAAGCATATAAAATGTAATTAATAAAAACAAGTAAGAAAGTTATAGTCGGTCAAGACCGAACATATTATACCCTACACCAGTGTTTTCCGGAAAATAGGTCCCAAGTCCAAACATGGACCGATTGGATCTGTCCTTTGTTAGATCTTTATTAAGTAAAGAGAACACACACAGATCAAATTTTAGTGGAATTGGTAAATTTTTTTGTCAATAAACCGATTTAACTGAATATCGGTCAAAATTTTTATACGGGGTACTAAGTCCAAAAATGGTCCAATTATATTCCGATTTGATTAGGTTACTAAAGTACACGTTTAAAAACGAAAAATAAATTTTGTTATCAAATATTTCCATTTTTATGAGTTTTGAGGGAATTATGCGAATATCGGGATGGTGGTTTGTATGGTGACTACCAGAACAACTGACCCGATTCCTTTGAAATTTACAATGGTGATTCGCGCATACAAAGTTTGATTACCTGCTAAATTTTAAAGCGATATCTATTTTAATACGGTTATTAGAGTCATTTAATCCGAATCCAAAGGGGGCGTTTGTATGGGGGCTAGATCTTAACATGGACCGATCTTCTCCAATTTCAATAGGCTTCGTCCTTGGGCCAAAAGATGCTAAAGTTCTAAATTTCAAGTCAACTGATTGAAAATTTCGACCTGTATCGTGCTTAAACCGATAGATGGACAGACGGACGGACGGACATCGCTAAATCGACTCAAAAAGTAATTCTGAGTCGATCGGTATACTTGAAGGTAGGCCTAGGACGAATATTTTGGGTAGTTACAAAGGGTAAAAAATCAATTGAATTCAGTAATTAAGAAACAAAACGAAGAATTTGTCTGTCACTTGAGGAGTAAATGTTTTACTTATATGAAAACATAGCATCCTAAAATATCCTATTTAGTTGGCAGATTGAGACCAGTCAAATCAGAAGACATACCAAAATCAGGAACATCGTGAGAAGGCATATGTTTTAAACTACTTTCGGTACTTATTGATGTTAGTGCGGCTTGTGATGTTGACGGCAATTGATCCATGTTTAAAATTAAATATTAATTAATTAATTAAATTATAAATATTAATATAAGATTTTCCAGCTAGATTTTGAGGTTTTCTTCCTTCAAAGGCTGGTAAAAATGTGATTTAGGTCTTAGCTGGAAATCTATCGATTTTTTTTTTAGAAAAGCTGGAATAAGGAACAAAATGTATGGAATATGATTTAACAATTTATAATTCGAGTATGTATTTTGAATATATTCAATACAAAGTCAAAATTCGTCTATTTCCACAACAATATCGTATATTTTCGCAAAAAAATGTACGTAAGCGCCCTCTGGCGGCACTCAAAAATAAAAATGAATGTCAAAAATTTATTCCGAGTCCCAAAAAACCACACATACTCATTTGGCTAGAGGAAATAGCATTTTTTTGCCTCTATTCTCGAATATTTCTAGAAAAAATACCTATTTTGAAAAATCCGGGGGCTCGAAATTCATTTTAGAGCTATGGTTTCTTTGGCAAATTTGCTCAGAATGACCCATAGAATAAGAATCACGATGAGCCTTTGGGTCGAAAAAATTTGACCCACCCTAATGTACGTGTATTCAATTTGTATTGTTTTCAAATTGTAATATATTCAGTTTTTAAGTTTTCTAAACAAGCATGTTAAATATTTTCAAATTTACCAAATTGCAATTTTCGGAATTTGAAATTTACAATTTAAGCATTTTAAATGTTTTGAAATTTGCTAAAATTGCAATTTTAAAATTTTAAAATTTGCTGTGGCCAGTTTTTTTTTTTTTAATTTTAAAATTTTTAAATTTGCTGTCACCAGTTTTTTTTTTCATTTTCAAATTTTTAAATTTGCTAAAATATTTTCTTCAGAAATTTTAAAATTTGAATATATTCATTTTGAAAATATGTTCAAGTTTGAATTTATAAATTAGCAATTTAAAAAAATTGCTTTAGTATTCTAATATTTTCTGTAGTAATACTAGAAAATTATTATATTCTATGCAATTTTTGACTACTGCCAGCAGCAAAACAAACCCTGTTTTTCAACACGTGAGCACAAATATTATACAATTATTCGATATTCGGCCTATTCGGCCAAAATTGTGGCCGAATAGTGCTTTTTGGCCGAAGCCGAAGCCGAATATTCGGTCGGACACTATTAATATTGTCTGCCGGACGGTGTAATTTCTGGAAAACTGTATAAGGCCTATGCTTAATTTTGTAATCGCTTTTAAATAACAATCATACGCAACGTTGTACAGTGGTTTATTTTTAATAATTTGGCTATTCAGTAACTAGGTACTGGTCCTATTGTAGCAATATTCATACCGGTTATATCTAACTTAATTTCGAGCTAAAGTTTGGACCCTGGACCCCACATGTACAATAGGGACACCACCAGGGGCCCCTAAAGAAAGGCATATTTTGTACACAAAATTTTTTAAATTCATTAAAATCACCAATTTAAATAGTGTGTAAAAAAAATCTAGCGCTGAACTAAAAAAAAAACTAAACTTGAGGTTTAGTTTTTTTTTTGGCTCGACAAATGGAAAATTAATGTTAATCCCGTTAAATGTGCCCACATTACATTTACCCTCAGAAAACATGACTGCACCCCAATTAAATTTGAATTTGATTTTGAAAATATTTTGATTTTTTTCAAAAAATAATAAGAAATTCAAATTTTCAAACTTATTGACCAGTATAAAAATGACATTGCGAAATTTTTTCATAAATTTTCCCACTCTAAATTTTCAGCTCTAACGTGGTCATTCATCGTTTGGCAGGTATTACATGAAATTCGAAAATTTAAATTTGACGGGACGCCCTACTGTATATACTACCCTAACCAGGAAAGGTTCGTACCCCACTATTTAATTTTCATATATAAACTTTGAGTAGCTGTATTTCGCCCAAATATTAACCGATTTTAATGCATATACACTCATTTGAAAGGTATTTTTATTCCCTTCAAGAATCATTAATTAAAGATAATATTTTTAAAAAATTAGCTTTGTTAAAAAAAACAATAGCTTCATCTACTCAAAATTAACTACTTATTATTTTGACCATTTTAAGTTCGTACTGCATATAAAAGATTAGCAAATTTTTTGTGACGTAACCCTTTGATTAAATAACGGCTTTAATTCGATTATTTATCGAACTTATTAAAGTTTTACACTTACTAGTGGTGATGGAATCCCATAACTCATGTATTTTTACTTTCCATCCACAAATATGTGATTGAGGGTCGTTTTTAAGTGCCATTCATAATCGCCAACATCAAATCAATCGGATTTAAGTCCGGATATGATGAGGTATAGTTTAGGACACTAATTTTGTTTGATCTGAACCTTTTTTTGCTAATTTTAAAAATATGGACTCTTGTTGGAAGGTGATTCCCCGAAAGATATCACGTTTTCAACTGATTTCATTAGGGGTTGCCCTACCATATTTAATAGGACGGGCCGATTTGAATGGCCCAAAATAAACAAAAAAACAAAATCTGCGAAAAATTCTAAGAAAATTTTCCCAAGATACCATTGGTCCAAATTCAAACCTTATACTGCGCCTATCGACATGAAGATTGATCTACTCTTCATAAGCAAAACAAAGCAGTATTTATGTAAATATCATTTTGGAGTCAAAACGCATCAATTCAAGAGAATACCTGGGACCAAAATAGGTTTTTCCTAATGTTTTTGATGTGTCAAATCCGATTATGACCTTTGGTACCATAGTCGTCGGTTGAATTAAGGTATTTTAACTAAATTATGATATTTACATAAATACTGCTTTGTTTTGCTTATGAAGAGTTGATCAATCTTCATGCCGATAGGCGCAGTATAAGGTTTGAATTTGGACCAATGGTATCTTGGGAAAATTTTCTTAGAATTTCGGGTAGATTTTGTTTTTTTGTTTATTTTGGGCCATTCAAATCGGCATGTCCAATTAAATATGGTAGGGAAACCCCTAATGAAATCAGTTGAAAACGTGATATCTTTTGGGGAATGACCATCCAATAAGAGTCCATATTTTTAAAATCAGCAAAAAAAGGTTCGGAACAAACAAAATTAGTGTTCTAAACTATACCTCATCATGTCCGAACTTAAATCCGATTGATTTGGTGTTGGCGATTATGAATGGCGCTTAAAAACGACCGCCAATAACATATTTGTGGATGGAAAGTAAAAATACATGAAATATGGGATTCCATCACCACTAGTAAGTGTAAAACTTTAATAAGTTCGATAAATAATCGAATTAAAGCCGTTATTTTCTCCAAGGGTTACGTCACAAAAAATTTATTAATCTTTAATATGCAGTACGAACTTAAAATGGTCAAAATAAAAAGTAGTTAATTTTGAGTAGATGAAGCCATTGTTTTGTAACAAAGCTAATTTTTTAAAAATATTATCTTCAATTAATGATTCTTGAAGGGAATAAAATTACCTTTCAAATGAGTGTATAAGCATTAAAATCGGTTAATATTTGGGCAAAATACAGCTACTCAAAGTTTATATATGAAAATTAAATAATGGGGTACGAACCTTTCCTGGTTTGGGTAGTATAACACCGTCCGACAGCCAATATTAAACATGAACCGGATGATATACGTCTGAAAGTAGAGATCAAATGGAGTAACACTACATTTACAGTTTTTCATTTCGTGACCCTTTTTTTTAATGAACTTCTAATTTTACAAGGATACATTTTGTAAAATATTTTTGATTTCAATTAATTTTATTTTTCTAATATTTTTACTTGTCCTTGAATGACCCTGGCGATGGCAAATGAAAGAGCAGGATCTCCCCTAATTTTTCCATTTTGTTCCGATTGTGAAACAACTTATACTTCTCTAGAACCTGTTCTAATTCTTGTGCAACACCGATTCTTTTTACAAAGGGATTGTCCCAAAAGCAATAGGTGTTTGTAAGCAAAATTAGAACATATTTTTGTTCCCCGGAATCGGTTCTAGAAGTGAAATTTAGAACAGAAATGAGAATAAAAGAAATATTTTGAATTGCATTAATTTATTAAACAAAGATAAAGACAATCGTATATAACATGGAATATTTACATTTTTTTAAACGCACATTTATCCTTTTTCGGCTCCAAAGTTGCATTTTCGGCGTTACAATAATGATATACCAGAAAATGGATTTTCTGCAAACAAAATAAAAAAACATAATATTATTAGTATTTGACCCGACCCAGACAATGAAAATTTAATTTACTCACCTTTGTTTCAACAGTTTTCATGATTTTTTCTTGGTTAACAAAAATAAGTTGATATTTATTTTTAAATTTTTTTGACACATAATTTTTTTTTAATTCCTGAGAACCAAAATATTATGAAACTTTGATTGCAGAGAACAAGCTTCACAATAATTTTCACTTAACTTGTTCTGAATAATTAAAGTGTAATAGTGAATGGTTACCGAAGAAAGAACCTGTTCTAGAACAAGTGTTGTCAGAATCAGTTTTGAAAAATTTTCCTGGGTAAGTATATCCGAATAAAAGGATGTGAATGAAGTCATTTAAAAACTTAATCAAAATATTTTGTTGAAAATTTTGAATTATTGAAGGAAAAATATTTGAAAGGACATAACTTACCACCGTTTTCCTGATATGTAAAAATAATAAAATAGGAAAATTAGGGGAGATTCATCCTCTTTCATTTGCTATCACTAGTGGTATCCTAGGACAAGTACAAATATAAAAAAATTATAAAATTAATTTAAAATTTAATCCTCTAAAACTTTGAAGTCTTTTTTAAAGAAAACAGGATCACGAAAAGAAAAACTGTAAATGCAGTTTTACTACATTTAGTCTCTAGTTTCAAACGTATATTATCCAGTTCGTGTTTAACGTTTTTTTTCGTTTTTGTCGGACGGTGTTATTTATGTCCAGAAAAATTCAAAAATAATCAGAACAATTTATTTAAATTAAAAACAACCACAAAAATTAGTAATACTTCAGAAAAATTCTGAAAATGCTGAAATTTTTTTTTTAAAACATAAATTTAAAAGATTTCAAAATATGGTACAAAACACAGAAACAAATTTAAATAATTCCCCAAAAATACAGATAACCTAAAAAAATCTATTGAGAACAAAAAATGTTCTAAAGAATTTGGTTTATTCTCAAATAGAACAACCCTAGTAAAAAAGTTTTGATATAATGATATATAATTCGATACAATCATATTAAATTATATATGACATTTTATATGTTCAGATCTAATTTTATCTAAGATTTCTTGCGGCTACATTTTCTTATCTGAGGTTATACATAAATATATCCGACTTTAAGTAATTATATAAATCTATATTAATTTATATAAAATAAGATCAAGTGGATTTAATTGGATGTGACCAAAATTCGGATCTAATTGTATCATTTTTTATATTTGTGTATCTAAAATAATACAATTAGATCAATATCTGATCCAACTTGATACAGCCAATTTTGAGATCAAATTAGATCTTAAAAGTTTTTTTTTTTACTCGGGAACCTTAATTTGAATATTTAATCAAATCTATAAAAAAATTAAAAGGCACTTTAATGTTAAAACACCTTAATATTGTAAAAAAATGTGTGGGATCATTTATATCCCCATATAATATCCAATACAACTGTTTGTTTGAATGTCAGGATAAATGTGTTGGTATGTTTGTTTGTATGTACTTTTTTTAACAGGAAAATGTCAAAAGTCTTTTGGATATTTGTATGTATAATGTAATTTTTTTTTTGTTGTCGTTCAAAATCCTTAATGTTATCGAAAAGGTTAAAGTTCATTAAACGACTTGTGTAAGTCAAAATGTTGTTGGCTGCTTAACAAGCAGGTACTTTACCTGTGTACAAAGTAACGATTGTACTTAAAGTAAAATACTAAATTTATTTATTTTTTTTTTTGTTCACATGAACTTAAACCAAAAAAAAAAAAAAAAAACAATGAAAAATTAATGCTAAATAAATTAAAGGTTAAAGGTCTCATTTATTTAACAAAAACGCACTTAAAAGAATGTTTATATTATTATTGTTGTCTGAACTTATAAACATGTGAATTAAAACACACCTTATATTTCTCACAAGGGAAGTATCTCTAGTCTTATAAACCGATTTGCACAAAACTTAAAATATATATAAAAGAGATAATTCTAAAGTTGGGGTGTCTCGGCTTATCGGCCATATCGGGGATTTAGGGGTTCAAAAAAATGGCGAAAAAGTAGTTTTTTTGATCTTTCAGCCATTTTCTTTTAAGAAATTATATGATGTTTTCATTGTTTTTCAATGCTTATCGAACGGTGGCATAAAAATTCGGCTTTGTTAAATATTTTTTTCATGAAAATGTGTGAAATTTGGAGGGTATTTATGTGAAGATCTACCCATCGACATTCATATGAATACGAAATAATCTTTATTAAATTTAAGTCGACATGTATTTTAGATCTAGATGATATTTCTGTTAGTTCGAGAGTTATTGAAATTTTCCCGAAGGTCCACATTGTTTCATAAGGGTAGAACAAAATTTTTAAACACTGATATGGTCGATAACACCGTCCGACAAAAATGAAATGAAGTCTTTGAACACGAACTGGATACGTTTGAAACTAGAGACTAAGTGTAGTAAAACTGCATTTACAGTTTTTCATTTCGTGATCCTGTTACCTTTTAAAAAGACTTCAAAGCTTTAGTGGAATAAATTTTATAAAATATTTTTTTAATATTTGTACTTGTCCTAGGATGCCACTAGGGATAGCAAATGAAAGAAGAGGATCTCCCCTAATTTTCCTATTTTATTATTTTTACATATCAGGAAAAAGGAGGTAAGTTACGTCCTTTCAAAAATGTATTCTTCAATATCATTCAAAATTTTCAACAAAATATTTTGATAAAGTTTTCAAAGGACTTTATTTACATCTTTTTATCCTGCTATGGCAAAATAGAAATATGGAAAAACTAAGGGAGGTTCTCCTCTTTCATTTGCTGTCACCAGTGTAATCCTAGGATAAGTATAAATATTTTATACAATATATCCTTTAAAGCTTTAAAGTCCTTTTAAAAGGAAACAGGATCACGAAATGAAAAACTGTAAATGCAGTTTTACTCTGTTTGATATCTTCTTTCAGACGTATATAACCCGGTTCATGTAAAATATTGGCTGTCGGACGGTGTAAGCCGAGACATCCTAACAATAAATTCATCTCTTTTATATGAGGCATTCCACACCAAATGTCCAGCTAAAAAAAACACGTGTACCATAAACTTCTGAATAGGTTGTATGGATAGCCCTATATGGAACTTAGAAAATTGCGTTTTTGGTTTTTAAATTTTTCAAAAACTGGGCTTAGGAGGCGTGGTCAAATATTGGAAAAATGGTCAAATTTGTGGCGAGTTGCCTTGATTAAATATTTATCACATTAAAACGGAATGCACCACAATCTCAAAAATGTACATTCTTATATAGTTTTGTATGGGCTATTGAATAAAATTTTTTTGGAAAATTTTCAGAACCCGTTCTGAAATTTTCCATTTTTTAAAAATGTCAATTTATTAAAAAACATGCCACTTTTTTTTTCTTTTTTAATTTTTTTTTTTTTAAGTTTAGATGTTTGTCCATCCACACAAAAAAATTCAGAAACACGTTCTTCGTTTTTTTCGAGAAAATCGTATTTGAACTTTAAATTTCATAACAATTTTGTAATTTGCTTGTATTTTCTTGATTTAACGTTGCGAATGAGTATTATTAATTGTATAAATATTACTCATTCGCAACGTTAAAACAAAGAAATACAAGCAAATTACAAAATTGTTATGAAATTTAAAGTTTAAATGCGATTTTCTCGAAAAAAACAAAGAACGTGTTTCTGAATTTTTTTGTGTGGATGGACAAACATCTAAACTTTAAAAAAAAATTTAAAAAAGAAAAAAAAGTGGCATGTTTTTTAATAAATTTACATTTTAAAAAAATGGAAAATTTCAGAACGGGTTCTGAAAATTTTCCAAAAAAAAATTTTAATCGATAGCCCATACAAAACTATATAAGAATGTAAATTTTTGAGATTGTTGTGCATTCCGTTTTAATGTGATAAATATTTAATCAAGGCAACTCACCACAAATTTGACCATTTTTCCAATATTTGACCACGCCTTCTAAGCCCAGTTTTTGAAAATTAGAAAAACCAAAAACGCAATTTTCTGAGTTCCATACAGGGCTATCAAAACAACCTGTTTAGAAATTTTCGGGACACATGTTTTTCTGTAGCGGGACATTTGGTGTGGAATGCCTTATATATATTTTAAGTTTCAGACATATCGGTTCATAAGGGTTGAGATAATTCCCTTGTAAGTCCCAAAAATATTTTACAACGTAGTTTTGTCAATAAGAAAAAAATTCACTCGAAAAAAATTTTACACTCAAAAAACAATTAGTCATTTTTTTCGAAAAATTACTAAAAAAAAGTTTTTTATTCAAAAACTTACATTTCTAATCAAAATGTTTAAATTTTTTAACTTTAGAAAATTTAGTATCACTTAAAAAGAGCATTGTGTATTCATGAATTCGACCAAGACAAATTTAACTTTTCTACTTGTTCTTATTCTTCAAGTTCCAAAATGTATCAAAATTTCAGAGTTTTAAATTAGTTTTAGAGAAAAAATATCTCAGAACCCGAGTTGGCCTAAGTTTCTAAAAATGTATTCTTCATTTATTTCTGTACTGCTTTTTTTATTAATTAATCTTTTTTTAAAAGGTTTTTTATTAAAGTGTCTGCTCTTTATCAAAATTTTAAATTACAATTAAAGCAATTTTTTTTTTATTTTAGCACTTTGCATAATCAGTATTTAATGAATGCAAATATGCTTTCGTATTCAACAAGTTACAAAAATGAATAAAAAAAGGTAGCTAATTGTCATACAGTTTAGAGACAATAAATTTATGTAAATTAGTTGCGAAAAACTATGCTAAAATTATACTATTTTTTTTATTTAACTCTACTTTTACATTATTACACTAAACTGCATATAATATACATTCCGCAGTAAATGTCTGGTTCTAATAACATTAGTTTACAAATTAAAAAAATTATCTCTCAGAATCTGATACTTTTTCTATAGGAAAAATGTCTAAGAATCTGAGACTTTTTCTATATGAAAAATGTCTCACAATCTGAGACATTTTCTATAAGAAAAATGTATCACATCTAATACTTTTTCTGTAGCAAATATTTCTCAGAATCTTTTTCTGTCGGAAAAATGTCTTAAATTAAGAGCTTTTTTCTATCGGAAAAATGCCTCATAATCTGATACTTTTTCTACAAGAAAAATGTCTTCTATAGGAAAAATTTTTCAGAATCTGAGACTTTTCTATGAAAAAAATGTCTCAGAATCTGAGACTTTTTCTATGGAAAAAATGTCTCAGAATCTGAGACTTTTTCTATGGAAAAAATGTCTCAGAATCTGAGACTTTTTCTAAAGGAAAACTGCCTCAGAATCTGAGAATTAATCTATAGGAAAAATGTCTCAGAATCTGAGACTTTTTCTGTCGGAAAAATGTCTCAGAATCTGAGACTTTTTCTGTCGGAAAAATGTCTCAGAATCTGAGACTTTTTCTGTCGGAAAAATGTCTCAGAATCTGAGACTTTTTCTATAGGAAAAATGTCTCAGAATCTGAGACTTTTTCTGTCGGAAAAATGTCTCAGAATCTGAGACTTTTTCTATAGGAAAAATGTCTCAGAATCTGAGACTTTTTCTGTAGGAAAAATGTCTCAGAATCTGAGACTTTTTCTATAGGAAAAATGTCTCAGAATCTGAGACTTTTTCTATAGCAAAAATGTCTCAGAATCTGAGACTTTTTCTATAGGAAAAATGTCTCTGAATCTCATTTTTGAAAATGTTTGTTCTCTTTGATTTTTTTGAAATTTTTTTTTTTAAAACTTCTATCGATTCTACAAATTTTTTGCCCAGGAGGATCGTGGGATAACGATTATTACTATTTTTTTAAATTTTTTGAAAAAATTTTATTGTAATTTTCCAATCTTAAAATCATTTCTACTGCTCCAATGGTGCATCATAGAGGGGTCATTTATAAGGCAGACCCCCATTAATTTTTACGTCTTAACATTTCTTTGGAACCAACTAATAGCCTATCTCCAATTTTTAAGAGGGCTCCCACACAAAACGATATTTTTTAAAATTTGCCCCAACCGCTCTAACTGCCCTAATAGTGCCCTTATAGCAACAAAATATATAATCGACCCACAATATTTTTTTAGTCCAAACATTTTCTCTGAACACACCTACCCTCTATCTCTAATTGTTTAGGCGGTCCCCATACAATTTTTTTATTTTTATACCCTCCACTCTAGTGATAGGGTATATATAAGTTTGTCATTCCGTTTGTAACACCTCGAAATATTGGTCTAGGACCCCATAAAGTATATATATTCATGATCCTCGATCGATTTTAAGACGATCTAGCGATGTCCGTCCGTCCGTCCGTCCGTCCGTCCGTCCGTCCGTCCGTCCGTCCGTCCGTCTGTCCGTCTGGCTGTCTGTCTGTCTGTCTGTCTGTCTGTCTGTTGAAAACACGCTAACTTTTGAAAGACTTCACGGATGCTCCTGAAGTTTGGCATATATGTTGGGCATTTACCTGGTCAGGTTGGTATTGCAATCCAGCGAAATCGGTCCCGTGGTTCAAAAGTTATAAGCAAATGAGTGAATTTCGGCAAGGGTTTTTCTGGAATTTACGAGATAAAACACACGGTAACTTTCGAACGGCAATTCTGAGGGTGCTGAAGTGTGGCATATATATTTGCCGTTCCTCTGGTCCGGTTGGTTTTAAATTTCAGCCAAATCGGTCCAGTAGTTCAAAAGTTATTAGCAAAACCGTAAATTTCAGATTCGCCTCACCTTAAATTCACGTGTTGAAACCCCGTTACAGGTTTTAACAAGTAGAAAAGCTAAATTCGACTTGGCCGAATCTATGAATACCCTCCACAATGCCCATTTTAAGTGATAGTAAATTTTCTAACGTGAAAAAAATAACAGTTACGATTAGAAATATTTTATTTTGTGTAAAAAAAATTTTTTTAGTAATTTTTAAAAAAAAAAAAAAAAATACTAATTTTTTTTTTGAGTGTAAATTTTTTTTTTGAGTGTAAAATTTTTTCGAATTTTACATTCAAAAAAAAATTTACTAATTTTTTTTTTTGAGTGTAAAATTTTTTCGAATTTACTAATTTTTTTTGAGTGTAAAATTTTGTTCGAGTGTATTTTTTTTTTTTTGTTTTGGTATAAAAATATTTTTGAGTGAAAAAATACGTTTTAAAATATTTTTGTGACTTACCAATGGTTTTAAAACGGGTTTAACCGGTTTTCACCACGTGAATTTAGGTGAAGCTAATCTGATATTCACGGTTTTGCTAATTACTATTGATCCACTGGACCGATTTGAGTGAAATTCAATACGAACTAGGCTGGAGGAACGAAAAATATATATGCCAAGCTTCAGCATCCTCAGAATTGATTTTCGAAAGTTATAGTGCTTTTTATCTCATAAATTCACGAAAAACCCTTGCCGAAATTCAGTCTTTTGCTCATAACTTTTGAACCACTGGACCGATTTCGCTGGATTTCAATACCAACCTGACCAGGTAAATGCCCAACATATATGCCAAACTTCAGGAGCCTCCGTAAAGTCTTTCAAAAGTTAGCGTGTTTTCAACAGACAGACAGACAGACAGACGGACAGACAGACGGACGGACGGACGGACGGACGGACGGACGGACGGACGGACGGACGGACATCGCTAGATCGTCTTAAAATCGATCGAGGATCATGAATATATATACTTTATGGGGTCCTAGACCAATATTTCGAGGTGTTACAAACGGAATGACAAACTTATATATACCCTCTATCACTAGAGTGGAGGGTATAAAAAACATTGGTAAGTCACAAAAATATTTTACAACGCATTTTTGTCACTCAAAAATATTTTTACACTAAAAGAAAAAAAAAATACACTCGAAAAAAAATTTACACTCAAAAAAAATTATACACTCAAAAAAAAATTTAGTAAATTATTTTTTTTTTTTTTTCAAAAATTAGTTAAAAAAAAAGTTTTTTTAAACAAAATAAAATATTTCTAATCAAAAATGTTATTTGTTCACTCTAGAAAATTTACTATAACTTAAAAAGGGCATTGTGGAGGGTATTCATAGATTCGGCCAAGTCGAATTTAGCTTTTCTACTTGTTTGTAAATATGTTTTATTTAATCAGCTTCTACCGGTCCAATGGCGCGCCCGAGAGGAATCATTAGTGAGACCAACCCCCATTTATTTTTACCCTCCAACATTTTTGTAAAACATACCACAGGCCTATCTCCACTCCCTAAGTAGGCTTCCATTCAAAATTAAATTTTTATAAAATTTGCTCCAACTGTTATTTGTATGGAAGCCTACTTATTGTTAGGGAGTGGAGATTGTTTAGTGGAGGTATGTTTAAAAAAAATGTTGTAGGGTAAAAATAAATGGGGGTTGGTCTCACTAATGACCCTTCTCGGACGCACCATTGGACCGGTAGAAGCGGATTAAATAAAACAAATTTACAAAAAATAAAAAAAATGTATGGGGACCGCCTTAACAGTTAAAAATAGAGGGTAGGTGTGTTCAGAGAAAATGTTTGCACTAAAAAAATATTGTGTGTCGGTCATACATTTTGTTGCTCTAGGGCACTATTAGGGCAGTTAGAGCGGTTGGAGAAAATTTTAAAAAATGTCGTTTTGTGTGGAGCCCCCTTAGAAATTGGAGATAGGGTAATAGTTTGTTCCAAAGAAATGTTAAGACGTAAAAATTAATGGGGTCGGTCTTATAAATGACCCCTCTATGACGCACCATTGGAGCAGTAGAAATGATTTTAAGATTGGAAAATTACAATAAATTTTTTTCAAAAAATTTAAAAAAATAGTAATAATCGTTATCCCACGATCCTCCTGGGATAGAAGTTTTACACAAAAATCGATAGAAGTTTTACACAAAAAAATTTCAAAAAAATCGAAGAGTACAAACATTTTTAAAAATTAGATTGCCCCAAATGCATTTATACTAGTACAAATTAAATTTTTGTTATTTTCCAAACTTGAAAAATTTTATTTTTGAAACATTTTCTGTGCAGCTCAAACTAACAAGGGAAGTATCTCAACCCTTATGAACCGATTTGCCTGAAACTTAAAATATATATTAAAGAGACGATTTTAAGGTTGGGGTGTCTCGGCATATCGGCCATATCGGTGTTTAAAAATTTCGTTGTCCCCTTATGAAATCATGTGGACCTTCGGGAAAATTTTGATAGCTTCCGAACTAACAGGAATATCGTCTAGGGCAAAAATACGTGTCGACTTAAATTTAATAAAGATTATTTCTTATTGATATGGATATCATAGGTCTATGTCTTCACATAAATACCCCCCAAAATTTACACATATTTCTGAAAAAAAATATTTAAAGAAGCCGAATTTTTACAAGGTTATGCCACCATTGTATAGGCATTAAAAAAACCTTTCCTTTCATATGAAAACATCATATCGTTGGCTTAGTCGGCAAACCTGTCAAGTCCGTTTTTTTACATTTTTCAGGAGAGACAAAAAACTGTCTAACTTTTTTTTGGGTTAACTTTTTTTAAATCTGTAAACGCAGTTTTTTTCTTAAGTTCATCTTGTTTAACCCCAAAAAATCATAGAAATATAAAATAAAAGAAAGGAATACTTTTGGGCTCTTTTTGGACTTAGCACATTTGCTCTTTATAATTTTCTATTTTAAATGTGGACTTAGCACATTTTCTTTCCATTTTGTGGACTTAACAGATTTTCTTGTATTTTTTTTTTTTATTTTTTTTGATTTTTTTTGTGTTTTTTATAATAAAAAATACAACTACTTCATAGTTTTTCATTGTTGTTGACAAAAAAAAAAAAATATTTATAACCTAAATCGTAGGGTGGGTCGATGATATGGATATTTGCGAATCTCGTGAACTAATAGCAAAAAGTCGGTGGGCATTTTCGAGCTGATAACGGGAAAAATTATTTTAAAACAAAAAATTGCAGGCTACTTTTAGTCCTCTACAAGCGGTTTAAGTTTTTGAAAAAAAAAATGTTTTTTTAAAAAAAATATTTTAAAAATTTTGTGTTGACAAAAGCTTTTAGCTGAACACCAGCTCCAGAAAATGAATTTTTTTTTGTTTTTTTTTATTTAATTTTTAAATATCCCTCTGAAGATGGTCATCATAGGGTTATATAGTCGCAACAAAAAGTCGACTTTTCGACTTTTTTCAATTTCTAAAAAGTCGATTTTTCGCCTTGTTGACTTTTTAAAAAGTCGACTTTTTTCGACTTTTTGACTTTTTTCGACTTTTCGACTTTTTTCGACTTTCTTCGATTTTTAACTTTTTTTGACCTTTTCCAGTTAGTTTTGACTTGTTGTAATCGTTTAGGTGCTATTTTTTTGAAGGTTAAAAAAAGTCGAAGAAATCGAAAATTTGGAAAAGGTTGAAAAAATCGAAAGCGAAAGAGTCGACTTTCGATAGAACGCTATCACTGAGGTGTTTACAACAATCAAAACTATTGGTAAATATTACACTTAACACTTTCTAACTCATGAATTTGGCATTGACATTTTTGCTTCACACACAAAATATATGGAAATACCAATAGCTTCAGTTGTTATTAAACTCGGCTCTCAATTGATTTTTTTTTCAGAATTATTTTCATCTGGCAAAAGTAAAAAAAATCAAGTCGATTAAGTCAAAAAAGTCGAAAAAAGTCCAAGAAGTCGAAAGCAAAAGTCGACTTTTCGACTTTTTAAGAACAAAAAAGTCGATTTCGACTTTTTCATACAAAAAGTCGATTAATCGACTTTTCGACTATAGAACCCTAGGTCAGCAATGTTGACTGAAATGCTAGGACAATAAAGCTTGATTTACACGTTAACTACCCTTGACTACCCTTATCTACTATTTCCCAGTACTGGAGGATAGCAATTGTCAAATTCAAATAATTTTTCATACAAAATTATTTAAACCCGGCAAACCGTATCACCAATACTGGGAAATAGTAGATAAGGGTGGTCAAGGGTAGTTAACGTGTAAACTGCCCTTAAAAAAAATAAAATAAAATATGTTTATATTTTTTATTTAATTAATTTATTAACTCATGGCCTAATGCCGAAAAAAATCAACAAACTACTAAACTAAAGGTCAACTATTCACAACTTTAAACAATTTTGTGAAATAAAAAATTTCAAAAATTATTGCTGATAAATTTTGGTCCATGGAAGCACATAAAAAGCCAAATTTTCTTTTCTTAATGCGCTTTATTTTACTAAATTTTACCAATTGAATTAAATTTTGAAAAAAAAAAAATGTTTTTTTATATAAAAAATCTAACTTTTCTGGCTTTGGAAATGCCATCATGTACCAAAATTTATGAGCTAAATTTTTTTTTTGAATTTTTGCCTTTATAAGTTATATTTTGCAAAAAAATAAAAAAAAAAAAAAAAACAAGCATGTATTTCCATAAGAGCTTTTTTGCGTCATTTTAATAAAAAAAACAAACCTCGAATTTAAATCTATTGAAGAAATTTGTTGATACAAAATGTGTGCTGTTTTCAGCTGGACTTAGCACGTGGCTTTCGATGTTTTATTTTTTTTTTTGGACTTGACACAATTTCTTACCACTGCATAACAAGAAGAAAAAACAACATAACGGCATTTTGTTTTTTGTAAATGATGTGTTTTGCGTTATACTAGCATACTACATCAAAAACTCAATTTCCATAAAAATTGGACTTGACAGGTTTGCCGACTAAGCCAACGATATAGTTTCTTAAAAAGAAATGGCTGAAAAATCCAAAAAAACGATTTTTTCGCCATTTTTTGACCCATGTTTTGAACCCCTAAATCCCCGATATGGCAGATAAGCCGAGACACCCCAACTTTAGAATTGTCTCTTTTATACATATTTTAAGTTTCAGGCAAATCGGTTCGTAAGGGTTGAGATACTTCCCTTGTAAGTAATTAAAAATTCTATGTTAAAATTTGTGTCAACATTTTTTTTTTATAAATTTTAAATCATTATAATTTAATCTACAATATTGTCACAGAAACTTTTTTTATATAACTTACGGTTTCCGATAAAATTTTTTTTTAAAAAAACAACCATTTAAAAGTCAATATTTCCAAAACACAGCGCTTTCTTAAACACCCGTAACTTCCAAGGTATTGATTAAAAAAAAATAAAAAATATTGTTTTTCATCATTTATGAAACTTTATCAAATTAAAAAAAAAATTAACAAAATTGGTGATCCGCAAATAAAATTTCCGAAGGATTTGCTATAAAAATTCTGCACTGTTTTTTCTTTTTTTTGTGGCATATCCATCATTAATTCACTAATAGTTTTAAATATTAAAGTAATTATTTTCATTTAATTTTATAAAAAAAAAATAATGATAATTGAAATCGTAGTTTTCGAGCCATGTCATTTCATATTTTTATGTCTAAAAAGTTTGACAACATTGAAAGCACATTGAAGCACAGCAAACGAAAATTGTGGAAGTCCTCATAGCAACAAAAAAATACATATTTTATAATACACCATTATACCATATACTTTCATTCCCAGAATTCTCACAATATCCATTTGTATTTAAATTTAAAATAAGCCCACTGACACAAAAAACAAAAAAAAAAATAATAATAAAACTCAACGGATAATATGGTTTCATTCCATTTAAAACTATTATTTACAGCATAAAATCATAAATCTTCTTTACTTTATTATTATACACAGTTTGAGGATGATATCATTTTACGCAGGAAATAACGTAGGCAACTTTTGAAATCATAAAAAAAAAGTTTATTTTCAAAAGAAAAACAAATTTTAAAGTTATAAAAATTTCAATCTAGCAGTCATAATACTAAAGCAGGGTTGCTAGTCTTGAGGATTTTATCCCCAAAAGTTGGAGATATTTCATGGGAGCCAAAAGGAAAACACAAAGATGGTAAAACTGTCTTGGTTTAGTTGAGGCCAAAATAAGTGAAATTTGAATCAGAAAATATTCGTAGAGCATTCAACCCTTTGAACGCATGTCTTTGTAGACTTTTCAGACCATTTATTTAAAAAAAGTACTTAAAGGACCAATAAATACGGAAGAAATTGGATTAATATTCTAGACAAAAATCCCCCATCAAATTCTATTAATGACACCCAAACATTATTTTAAGCTAAAAAGAACATTTACATTATTTTTTTCGAGTTTTTCACACGACTTTGAAAAAATTAAAAATTCAGTGGGCTATAAAAAAATTGAGACGCTAACTTAAGATCATTTAAGGACAATCGCTTAATGTTCATTGAAAACCCTCCCTTGTTTGTAAAAACTCGAAAAAAAAATTCTTCTCGCTATTCTCACCCTTTCACGACAGAGTCATTTTATC
This sequence comes from Pegoplata infirma, assembly GCA_963921195.1. Taxonomy (NCBI): domain Eukaryota; kingdom Metazoa; phylum Arthropoda; class Insecta; order Diptera; family Anthomyiidae; genus Pegoplata; species Pegoplata infirma. The sequence goes on along the minus strand of OY992540.1, from coordinate 133,831,760 downwards.
CTTTTCCAATAACATTTAAAAGTATCATTCTTGTTTGTGTGTGTTAGTCTGCTAAGAGAATACGAAATGATTTACTGAAAAGGATTTTAATCTACAAAAATAATAAATATTCAAAGTTTGTTTGTTGTTCTTTCAATTTGCCGCTATGGGAAAAAAATCTAGCAAAACTTAAAACGACAAGAAAGTGGCATTATTGGCTGTGTCAAATCATTAAATACCCTTCACAATGTTGACAAATCAGAAACGGGGGGAAATATGGGGACAGCAGTGGCCTGTATGTGTTGTGTATACAACTTTCGCCTTCATGACTCGGCCGAACCAACTTTAACCTTAAGTATTCTTCGGGAAATATGTAATAAGTTTGCAAAATTACATTTTGCAACGTTTTCGTTGCCAAAAATTGCACTTTTAAGTTCAGGGCTAAAAATTCACATTTTAAGCTTACCTCGAAAATGATGGAGATATGAACATGTAGAAAAGTTAAATTCGACTTGGCCGTATCTATGAATACCCTCCAGAATGCCCTTTTTATGTGATTGTACATTTTTAACGTGAAAAAATTACATTTTTGATTAGAAATATTATATTTAGTGTAAAAAACGTTTTTTAATAATTTTTGAAGAAAAAAAAAAAAATAATTTACAAAAAAATTTTTTAGCGTAAAAATATTTTTGAGTGACAAAAGTACGTTATTAAATATTTTTGTGACTTACCAATGTTTTAAAAAACATGTTTAAAGGGTTTTCAACACGTGAATTTAAGCTGAAACTTATCTTAAATTCACGGTTTCGCTAATAACTTTTGAACCACTGGACCGATATAGCTGAAATTCATTAAGAACCAGGCCAGGGGAACGAAAAATATACTCAAAAAAATAAAACTGTAAAGTTAGCAAAAAATTTAGTTAAATTTAACTAAAAAAACACCTGATTTTGAACCTACTAAATTTCTAGTTAATTTAACAAAAAATATTTAGTTAACTTTTCGTAGAATGAATGTAGCAAAAAAAAACGTAATTTTAACTAAAAATTCAGCTGAAAATTTCGTAACATTTTTTATTAGCTGAATTCAGCTAAACTTTTTGTAAAAAATTTTAAGTTTGGTAAATATTGGTTTTAAACACTAACACTTCACTTTTTATTTCTTTTTTTTTCACAGCATTAAGTTCAGCTTAAGTAGGACTTATGAGATTTGCATAGGAGGCTACACAAGAAATGTTTAAAATTTTTCACTTGACAAAAATGTTACAAAAAATCAGCAAATTTATTAGTAAAAATTCGTAAACTCAGCTTTAAAGTCAACAAAAAAAAATAATTCAAAATTTGTACAAAAATAGTATTTTCGTAAATTGAACTTAACTAGAAAAAGTAGTTAAAACGCTGATTTTAACTAAAAATTTGCTAAAAAGCCAGTAAACTCGAGTTAACAAAAAAAATTTTGTTAACTTTACAGTTTTATTTTTTTGAGTGTATATAAGCTTGCCTTTCGCAAGTGAGCGTGTTTTTTTATCTCGTAAATTCACGAAAAACCCTTGCCGAAATTCAGTCTTTTGCTCATAACTTTTGAACTACTGGACCGATTTCGCTGGATTGCAATACCAACATGAGCAGGTAAATTCCCAACATATATGCCAAACTTCAGGAGCCTCTGTAAAGTCTTTCAAAAGTAAGCGTGTTTCTACAGACGGACATGCAGACAGACAGACGGACGTACGAACGGACATCGTTAGATCGACTTAGAATCGATCGAGGATCATGAATATATATACTTTATGGGGTTCTAGACCAATATTTCGAGGTGTTACACACGCAATTACAATCTTATATATACCCTCTATCACTAGAGTGTAGGGTATAAAAAATGACTTAAGATATAAAAGTATTCTTTAGGAAAATGCAATAAATTTCCAAATTCACATTTTGCAATGTTTTTGTTGACAAAATTGCACTTTTAAATTCCGGGCTAAAAATTCAAATTTTAAGCTTATCTAGAAAACGATGAGAGATGTGTAAAAATGACTTAAGACATCAAATTATTCTTTAAGAAAAAATGTCTTAAGACATAAAATAAATCTTCAAGAAAAATTCAATAAAACTGCAACTTCACATTTTGCAATTGCAATGTTTTGTGTCCATAAATTGCACGTTAAAATTCCGAATTTAAAACTTTGCGTTTTCTGTAAAAAAAAATAAAAATAACGAATTGCAAATACCGCGATTAAAACTTTTATATTTATTTACTTTCTTTAAATTTTATCGGTTTTGTTGCAAAAAAAATATTTTCGCAAATTTTTTTTTGTTTAACTGCAACCTTGTGTAATAATAATGCGAAAACAAAGGAAGATATTAAAAAATTACCCACGATCAAAATTATTTCTCGAAAAAATGCAATAAAATAGTAGTCAGTGAGACAATTTTATAAAGTTAGTTATACATACACATAAAACTATAAACAAAATGAGAATTAAAAAACCTGTATGAGAAATAAAAAAGTTTGAACAAACGGTTTATAATTCTGTATTTGTTTTTGTAAGTAAAACAATGCAAGAGATATACACACATACTCGCACACACAGAAAACAAAACATAACAAAAAAATAAGTAAAGCTAAAAATTTAATTAAACAATTAATTATATTAATTAAATATTTAATTAATATTAAACTAAAAAAACAATTAAAATTTTAATTAAAATAAAATATACGATATTATTTTCTATGAAGAAGTTAAAAATTCGGTAGTTGGATCCAGGGGACTAGGAAATTATCTTACAATTAGTCCGGCCTCTTTAATGGGCGTGGATAAAAAATTTAATAATGATAAAATTTTGAGTAGGTTTATTCTAGCTCGAGTTTATTATTTTCTTTACCTATTAAAAAAATGATATTCTCATAGAATAATTTTTAAGAAAATAATTTTCTGCTTTAAATTTATTAATGTTGGTAATTTTTGCAAGACTTGTGTTTAAGAATTTGTCAGATTCCATTGTCAATATTATTAAAGGTGTGTTTATACCATCCCACCGAGTCATTAGATTTTAAGAAAGTAAAATATTACCAAAGTCTTAATACTGCCAAAAAATCATAAACAAAATCAAAAGACATTTTTAAAAACAGCTGTTTGTATGCAAATCTAATAACATAAAATCAAAAGTCTTATTGGACTGTCAACAAAATCATATTACACACGATTTTTTGACAGGTCTTAATACTCAGTGGTATGATATAAACACAGCTTAAGCAAATATTAAAACCCTATACTTCAAGTAGCAAAGGGTTTTTAATGACAAATCGCCAATAACACTGTACAACACAAAAAAAAATTACAAGGTCAGACCAAAGAATTTTGATAGAAGAGACAAAAAAAAATACACGTGTATCGGCGTTTTGAAAGTTTACATCTGGGTTTCATTTTAGGGGGAGGTGAAGTTTCCCCCAAATGAAAATGTTGTATTGTCAATCGTCATTGAATATCGATTGAAGCTTACGTTTAAAGTATATGGTGTGTTAAGCAAATTTATGTAAAATGTTACGGAGAACATTTTTGTGGAATATGTTAACCCTCTAACTCCTCAAGATAAGGGTCTTTTTTGTCCTTCTTTTCAAAAAGAGCAAAAAAAACACCATTAAAACAGGGATTTAAGGGGTTTGAATGATCCGCAAAAATATCCGCCGTGAAATTTTACTATAAGTCCTTGAATACACCAAAACGGAAAACTTAACAAGAAAGTCAGAAATAAGACACAACAAAAGAGAGCTTAGGGTTAATTTCGTATATATTAAGAAAATCGAGTTAAGCTTACGTTTAAAGTATATGGTGTGTAAAGCAATATTATGTAAAATGTTACGGAGAACATTTTTGTAGAATTTTTTTATCCCTCTAGCTCCTCAAGGTAAGGGTCGTTTTTGTCCTTCTTTTAAAAAAGAGCAAAAACAAAAAAAAATTACAAGGTCAGACCAAAGAATTTTGATAGAAGAGACAAAAAAAAATACACGTGTATCGGCGTTTTGAAAGTTTACATCTGGGTTTCATTTTAGGGGGAGGTGAAGTTTCCCCCAAATGAAAATGTTGTATTGTCAATCGTCATTGAATATCGATTGAAGCTTACGTTTAAAGTATATGGTGTGTTAAGCAAATTTATGTAAAATGTTACGGAGAACATTTTTGTGGAATATGTTAACCCTCTAACTCCTCAAGATAAGGGTCTTTTTTGTCCTTCTTTTCAAAAAGAGCAAAAAAAACACCATTAAAACAGGGATTTAAGGGGTTTGAATGATCCGCAAAAATATCCGCCGTGAAATTTTACTATAAGTCCTTGAATACACCAAAACGGAAAACTTAACAAGAAAGTCAGAAATAAGACACAACAAAAGAGAGCTTAGGGTTAATTTCGTATATATTAAGAAAATCGAGTTAAGCTTACGTTTAAAGTATATGGTGTGTAAAGCAATATTATGTAAAATGTTACGGAGAACATTTTTGTAGAATTTTTTTATCCCTCTAGCTCCTCAAGGTAAGGGTCGTTTTTGTCCTTCTTTTAAAAAAGAGCAAAAACACCATTAAAACAGCTATTTAAGGGGTTAAAATGATCCGCAAAAATATTTGCCGTGAAAGAGACTTATAGTAAAATTTCACGGCGAATATTTTTGTGAACCCCTTAAATCCCTGTTTTAGTGGCGTTCTTTGCTCTTTTTTAAAAGAATGACAAAAAAGACCCTTATCTTGAGGAGTTAGAGGGTTAACATATTCTACAAAAATGTTCTCCGTAATATTTTACATAAATTTGCTGAACACACCATATACTTTAAACGTAAGCTTTACCCGATTTTCTTAATAAATGCGAAATTAACCCTAAGCTCTCTTTTGATGTGTCTTATATCTGACTTTCTGGTTGAGTTTTCTGTTTTGGTGTGTTCAGGGACTTATAGTAAAATTTCACGGCGGATATTTTTGCGGAGCATTTAAACCCCTTAAATCCCTGTTTTAATGGTGTTTTTTGCTCTTTTTGAACAGAAGGACAAAAAAGACCCTTATCTTGAGGAGCTAGAGGGTTAATATATTCCACAAAAATGTTCTCCGTAACATTTTATATACATTTGCTGAACACACCATATACTTTAAACGTAAGCTTCACTCGATATTCAATGACGATTGACAATACAACATTTGCATTTGGGGGAAACTTCACCTCCCCCTAAAATGAAACCCAGATGTAAACTTTCAAAGCGCCGATACACGTGTATTTTTTTTTTGTCTCTTCTATCAAAATTTTTTGGTCTGACCTTGTAATTTTGGAAAAAAATTGATTTTGTTGTGCAGTGTAATCAAACTAAAGCAAGATTCAATCGACACGTGTTTCGAAATTTGTCAGATTCCATTTTATTTGCTAAATAATCTTGACAATGGAATCTGAATAATTCCGAAAGTCTTGCAAAAATGGCAACACAAAAAATTTAAAACAGAAAAATAATTTCTTGAAAATTATTCTATGGGAATATCAAAGTTTTAATTAGTAAAGAAAATAATGACCTCGAGCTAGAATAAACCTACTCAAAATATAATATTTTAAAGGTCGAATAAAAACAATTCTAATTTTTTAATAAAAATTAATCAGAATATTAAAATTGTATAAATAAAGTGAAAAAATATAACAAATTAATTTTTCAACATCTATCACTAGGGGGAAGGTGTCCACCATCGTCTCTGCCAATCCCCTCCCAAAAAAAGACGCCACTTTATATTTTTTTTATTATTTTATAACGTGGTGGAGGGTATAAAAGATTCGGCACAGCAGAATTTAACACTCTCACTTGTTTTCATTAGAATAGAAATGTCCAAAACCACAGTGGGTTTAGCTGTGCAACGATGAATGAATCAATCAGTAACGCAACTAATTTTATTTGAACAACAAAGATATGCTAATTTTAGAAAATCGCTGGTTGCATATCAAGAGACCTCCCATTTAAGTGTAGGGTGTATAAAAAGTTTATTAAAAAAATAAAATTGAGAAAAATTTGTATAAAAAGACTTAAAAAGAATACTTGAATGACACTCATAAAATCTTAAGTTAAAGAGAAAGCGAATGTTAAAAATGTTATTCTGGTATTGAGGTTTTGTTGTGGTAAAATTATTTAAGCAAATATTTTTGTTTATTCTTTCTAGCATGGAAGGAAGAAAAAAAATAGCAAAATAGAAAGAAAAATAACCGCCATAATGTTACATATAAACTTGATGTGTGTATGAAAAAAAAAATAATGAAAACAAACACTCATGTGTAAAAACAGTAACGAGCAATCAAATAGCAGAGGTTTGTTTTTAATTCGAATAAAAAGTGGTTCGCGTATTTTTATGTTTTTTATATTTATTTTTTTCATGAGTTTAAATGGCACTTAAAAACTAGTATACTGCTATTTAATTGCTCCTTACTGTAGCAAAAAAAGAAAATATAATAAAAAGGGTGTAAAATTTTGTAAATTCTAGCGAAATGCTTCTTGTTACCAGCATTAAGTTAACAAAAATTTAAAATAGACAAACACGATGTTGATTGCATGACGTTTATTTAAAGAAAACATTAAACAAATATGAAACCAAAATCCTTAATTAAATATGACAGTTTTTAATTAAAAACAATTTTTTTTGGAGGATTAAAATTAAATACATTTCTGTCTACTTAGAACAAGTGGGAGTGTGCTAAAATATTAAAATTAAACGAAGAAGGCCCATGTAGGCTAGTTGGTAGCGTGTTAGCCTTTAGCCGTGGTGGTCTTGGGTTCGATTTCCACAAGAAACTTTGGTTGATTTCGCATCAACGAGACGACGCGACGGTCATTGTTACCAGTTCTCGGTTAGGGAGGGGGGGGGGAATTTTTGTTTACTCAAAAAACTTTTTTTTTTACTCAAATTTATTTTTTTTCCTCAAATTTTTTCTTTTAGGGAACCTCAGGTTGGATTCGAATCATTAGTTAAGGTTTTTTTAGTGTTTTTCTCTTGTTAATTATGATTTTTTTCTGTAGCAACATTTCCAGTTTTTAAAAATGTATTCCTATAAAAAATGTTTTACAATTTAAGAAAATTTTTGATATTTAAAAAAAATTTTTCCTGATAAAATTCTTAGCAAAAGACCCAGATTCTGAAAAAAAATTCATTAGAAAATATATCAGATTTGCGACAAATTTATTTCAAAAAAGTTTCCTGATTTCAAAAATTTTCAGGCAGGTCCGCAGGATAGGTCCTCGAACAGGTCCGTAGGATAAGTCCTCGGACAGGTCCTCGGACAGGTCCGTAGGATAGGTTTTCGGACACGTCCGTAGGATAGGTCCTAGGACAGGTACGCAGGATAGGTCCTAGGACAGGTCCGTAGGATAGGTCTTCGGACATGTCCGTAGGATAGGCTTTCGGACAGGTCCGAAAGATAGGTCTTCGAACAGATCAATAGGATTGGTCCTAGGACAGGTCCGTAGGATAGGTCCTCGGACAGGTCCGTACGATAGGTCGTCGGACAGGTCCTAGGTGAGGTCCGTAGGATAGGTCCTCCGACAGGCCCTAGGGAAGGTCCGTAGGATAAGTCCTAGGACAGGTCCGTAGGATAGATCCTCGGACAGGTCCGTAGGATAGATCCTCGGACAGGTCCGTAGGATAGATCCTAGGATAGGTCCTAGGACAGGTCCGAAAGACAGGTCCTCGGACAGGTTCGTAGGATAGGTCCTAGGACAGGTCTTAGGACAGGTCCATAGGATAGGTCCTCGGACAGGTCCGTAGGATTGGTTCTCGAACAGGAAAGTAGGATAAGTCAACGACCGTAGCGGCCGTCGCGCTTATAAGGATACCAAAAAGTTGTGGAAGGTGGCCAAATTCCGGCTGCCAATTTGGCTTCCGAATTTCGTGGAGAGCAAATCAACGTTTACTACGTAAAATGTTGGACCCTACCGTGTAAACATTTAGTACATTTTTTTAATAGTAGTATTTAGTACATTTTTCATTTTTTTTTGTTTTTTAAATAAAAAAATACCGTTATTATGAAAAAATAATAAAACAATAAAATCAGAATTTTGTTGTATTTATTTTATTTGAAATCAATTTTTTTTTTTCAAAAATAAAATAAGTTTTTTTTTATTTTATTATTATTTTTTTTAATTTTTAATTGTTTCTGATATTTTTCTGACGTTTTCTCAATATTTCTAAAAAAAATACACTTTTTAAGTAGTAGCGGGTATTTCGTACCATTCTGCCCAACATTTTACGTAGTAAACGTTGATTTGCTCTCCACGAAATTTGGAAGCCAAATTTTGCAGCCTGAATTTGGCCATCTCCTACAACTTTTTGGTATCCTTATAAGCGCGGCGGCCTCTACGGTCGTTGCGTAGGATAGGTCCCCGGACAGGTCCGTAGGATAAGTCCTCGGACAGTTCAGTAGGCTAGATCCTCGGACATGTCCGTAGGATAGGTCCTCGAATAGGTCCGTAGGATAGGTCCGTAGGATAGGTCCGTAGGATAGGTCCGCAGGATAGGTCCGCAGGATAGGTCCGTAGGATAGGCTTTCGGACAGGTCCGAAGGATAAGCTTTCGGACAGGTCCTAGGATAGGTCCTCGAACAGGTCCTTAGGATATGTTTTCGGACAGGTCCGTAGGATAGGTTCTAGGACAGGTCCGTAGGATAGGTCCTCGGACAGGTCCTCGGACAGGTCCGAAAGATAGATCTTCTGACAGGTCCGTAGGATAGGTCCTAGGACAGGTCTGTATGATAGGTCCTCGGACAGGTCCGAAAATAGGTCTTTGGCCAGGTCCATAGGATAGGTCCGTAGGATAGGTCCGTATGATAGGTCGTCGGACAGGTCCGTACGATAGGTCGTCGGATAGGTCCTAGATAGGTCCGCTCTACAAAATAGCTTTTTTACTCACTTGAATTATATCAGATCCTCTATTTTGAATTTGTCACGAGACTTACCTAAAAAAAAAGAAAATAAAGTAATTTATTAATTGAGCGCAATGATTTGGCAAATAAATACTGGCATTTAAACAAAAAAAAAATTTTTGCTTAAATACATGTAAGGGTTGATTTCACAATTTTCAGCTAACAACTACTGAGGAATATTTAACTGAAATTTCTGTTTAAATTTCGATTAAAAGTTAAATTTATTGGATACCACCTTTTTAACGAAACATTGAGAAATCAGTTACACACAATTTGTCATCTTGAGGGCTGATTACTCAGTGTTCCAAAACTCCAATTACAACTTAAAAAAAAATACTTCTGATTTATTGCAACGACATTTGACATTTCCAAGACAAATCACATTCAACTAAATCCGCACTTTGCCAATTAAGTGTAAAAATATCTGAAAACTAAAAAAAAAATGCAATCAAACCTTAAAATAAAACATATTTACAAAATATACGAATGCACATGTGAACTTCCAAAGAGATTTATTTAGAACATGAGTATTAAAAAAGTTTTTTTTTTTTTGTTGAAGAAATAAATGTAGGTATGTCAAATAATTAAGGTGGCAAAAAATTTCTTTAAAATTGGATAACACTGTGGAGCAAATTTTGGTCATCGCTTTGAGCCTCAATGGCTTTAATGCCGTATGAAAGTAGCCCAGCAAAACTTTGATTACCAAATAACGTATAAAATAAGGTATAGGATAGCTTATTTTATACATTGCAGCATTGATGATTTTAACAGGGGATGAGACTCAAAGTAATGCATCCACATTATGACAAAGAATACCAGTAAGGTATAAAATAATTGATCAAATTTATAGCAAAGGATACGACTAAGGTATAAAATATAGCAGATACCAGAACATAATATATAAGGTATTACGAGTAGTAAAAAAGTAATTTTGTATTAAATTTACTCACGTGATTGTAGGTGAGTATAAGTAGATAAAATATGCTCGTGAGTGAGTGTATGTCACTTATGCATTTTTTTATAAAATATTTTTTTTTTTATGTTATTGTAATGCATTATGCATCCAATTATAAATAATGCATTATTTCAAACTTTGAAATAAAACATAATGTAACGAAATATAAGTCATCCATGATTTAATGTTTAGAAATAATAATTATGAAATACATTTTTTCCAATAATCATGCATTTCGTAGCAAATTATTAGTAAAGCATTATTTTTCACCTTAAAATAATACGTTGTGGAACAAATGTTTGATAAGACATCCTAAAATAATACTACAAATAAGGTATATACATTACCTGGTAATGTGTTATATAATCACCACCCATTACCAAAGTTTTCCTGGGCTAAGGTAATTCCACATTTAATTTAATCTTTGCACTTGGATTATAGCTGATTTTAATCTTACACACCTACAGTGACAATCGAAGAGTGCTGACGACGGAAGGGTGGCTTCTTCTAAAAACTGTCGACATCTCCACTTAGCCTGTGTTGTCAATTAATTTTTTCAGATTTTCTCATTGTACAACAAAGATAATTATTTCTTAGAAATAATTAATATGGACTCAAACCGAAATAAATAAAAACTTCAGTTATAACAAGCTCTTTGTCTCCCGCTCTTAATATTTTGGAACTTTTTAACAGAAGGTACGAAAACTGTTAGACGAGAAAATACGATAATGTTAAATTAACATTGTTGGTTTGACAAATAATGCTAACTTTTTATATCGAAAAAGCGCTTAATAAATTTTGAAAAAATTTATCAATTTATAATTATTATGGTAATATTATTTAAGAAATACCTTTAAAAGCGTTCAAAACAAATTCTCAGCAAATAAAAAGTCATTGGATTTCCCGATAATCCACAAAAAAAAAACTTTTTTTACAGCTAGATGAAAAAAAAACGCTAGCTTTAGTCTGAAAATCGACAAATTGCAACACTTTTTTTTTTGTTTATATCGAACTTAAGGGATTTTTTTTTTATTTGATCAAACGTCCAGTTCGATGGTGGACTTAGCAAAGGCAATTTAAGAGAGGGTTTAACAGAAGAAGGGAGACTTAACATATCCTTAAGTATTGATAGTCTTTGGTTATAATATATTTTTTTCAAACTTAAAATGGCAATATCTTAAGAAATAAGCCTAATAGAACTAAGATATCACCAATCCCCCCCTAACTTGGAATATATCTCAAAATTTGTTAGCTTTATACATTTTTAATTATTTTGTTTTATAAAAGTTACTAAATAAACCCTTGAAATAATCTGCCACCCTAATTCTCAAAGAAAACTGTCTGCCTTACACATTTTTTTAAAAAAATTCTCCAAAATAAAGTTACACCTGGACTTTTACTGAAAAGTCAAAGTAAAATCAGCTTATGGTTGAAACTATCAATTTATCGAAATTATTTATTGGTGCAAATACAAAAACAAAAATTTTAAAAAAACTTTTCCTATTTTGGTAAAGAAAAAATGCAAAAAAAAACAAGTAAGAAATTTATAGTCGGTCAAGACCGACCATATAATACCCTACACCAGAGCTTCCCGGAAAATGGGTCCCAAATTCAAACATGGACTGATTACTTAGATCTATATTTTGTCAAATCTTTAATAAGTGTAAAAAGCACTCACTAATAAAATTTGAGTAGAATAGGCTTCTTATTGTTGACAATAAATCGCTTCAACTGAATATCGGGCGAAATTTCCACATGGGACCTAAGTCCAAAAATGGTTCGATGATAATCAGTTTTGATAAGGTTATTAAAGTACGCGTGTAACATACACAAACAGAATTTTAATTATATTTTCTATTTTCATGAAATTTGAGAGACTTATGTGAAAATCGGGAAGGTGGTTTGTATGGGGGCTACAAGAAGAACTGGTCCGATTTCTTAAAAATTCGGAATGGTGATTTTTGTGGATGAAACATGATTACCTGCCAAATTTCGAAAAGATACCTATTAAAATGCGGCTATTAGAGTCATTTAAACCAAAACTAAAGAGGACCTTTGTATGGGGGCTAGGTCTAAATATGGACCGATTTTTTCTAATTTCAATAGGCTTCGTCCTTGGGCCAAAATAGGCTTAAGTCAATTGAATAAGCCAATTGAATAAGATTTGCGACCTGTATCGTGTTTACACCGTTTACATGGACAGACGGACGGACCAGTGGGTATCAGGTTGGTTGGCTACCATTTAATTTCCTCTCTCAAAAAGTTGGTTCTCTTAGTGTTGCCTATGCTATTGCATGTAAAAACTCTCTAAAACATTAAGAGAACCAATTTATATAAAGTGACATATTGTTTTGGGGCCTATCAAAATCTCTGATATTATTCTTTACTCTATGGGACGGACATCACTAAATCGACTCAAAAAGTTATTCTAAGTCGATCGGTATACTTAAAAGTGGGTATAGGGCCCATATTTCGGGTAGTTACAAACATCAGCACAAACTCATTATACCCTGAACAACAGTGTGGTGTAGGGTATAAAAATGCGATTGCAAAATATGTATTAATCAGCAGTATTTGTGGTAAAACCTAACTAACTGCAAAAAAATAAAACTTATTTAGGTACGATAAATGTATGTTAGTTTTGTTAGTTTGAAAAACCACATCAATTTGAAATAGTAGTTTACAAATGGTTATACGTAGCGTTAGCTTAATGTGAAAAGGTGCTAAGTCCATTTTTTTTTAAATGCAGTCGTATAGAAAAAGTCAAAAAATACATTTTTTGTATAGAAAAATCTCAGATTCTGAAACATTTTCAGTAGAAAAAATCTTTGATTCTGAGACATTATTCGTATAGAAAATGTCTGAGATTCTGAGATATTTTTCGTAAAGAAAAAGTCTCAGATTCGGGACATTTTTCGTATAGAAAAAGTCTCAGATTTTTAGACATTTTTCGTATAAAGTCTCCGATTCAGAGACATTTTTCGTATTGAAGAACTCCCAGATTCCGAGGTGTTTTATCTTCTAAACAAAGTCTCAAATACTGAGACACTTTTCATATAAAAATATTTTTAGATTCTGAGACATTTTTCGTAAAGAAATAGTCGCAGATATTTTTCGTAACGAAAAAGTTTTACACTCAAAATAATTACTCTGTTAAATACTCTGTAAAATGACTGTAATCTCAATTCGACAGATATTTTACAAAGTTATCTGTCGAAATACAGATTTTAAGAAAATACTTTGTTTTCTTGTGACCGAAAAACAAAATTTTATCTGTAATTTTACTTTTTACTTTGTAATCTCTATTTTATAGATAATAAGCAGAGTTTTTTTTTGTTAAAATACGGATTTTAGAAAAATACTTTGTTTTATTCTCGTAACCAAAATACTAAATTTCATTTGTAATTTTACTTATTGCTCTGTAATACAGTTTTTAAATAAAAATTACTTCAAAAAACTTCCAAATATGACCGATAAACCGCTCTTTAAAAGTGTCTTAAATTACAATAAAAACTGGTAAATTTTACGAAGATGACGTGTAAAATTGGAGTTACTCGTTATAAACTCGTAATATTCACAAAAATTAAAAAGTAAATTTACAATTTGGAAGCATTAAAATTTTAATTTTAAATATTTTTTCTTTTTAATTTTAATTAATGTTTTTGATGCAGAGAAGTTTTACTCATAAAATGGATTTAACTAAAACTTTGTAAATTTACAAAGTTTTTTTTGTAAAATTTTGAACTCATAAAATGCATTTAACTAAAACTTTGTAAATTTACAGAGTTTTTTTGGTAAAATTCTTTTTTGTTTTATCAATATTTTACAGATAATTCTGTAAATTTACAGTTTTAATTATCGAAATCATTTTACAGAGTTTTCTTCGTAAAATAACAAAAAATCTTGCTGGTTGGAAATCTATGGTATTTTCTGCTGGCTCAGCAGAGTATCTCTGTAATTTAACAGAGTGATTATTTTGAGTGTATGATTCTGAGACATTATTTGTTTAGCAAAAGTTTCAGATTCTAAGACATTTTTTGTAAAGAAAAAGTTTCAGATTCTGAAATATTTTTCATATAGAAAAACCCTCAGATTCTGAGGCATTTTGCGTATAGAAAAAGCCACAGATTGTGAGAAATTTTTAATATAGAAAGCGTTTTAGATTCTAATACATTTTTCGAATAGAAAAGTCTCAGATTCTAATACATTTTTCGAATAGAAAAAGTCTCAGATCCTGAGATATTTTTTGTACAGAAAAGGTCTCAGATTCTGAAATGTATTTCGTATAGAAAAGGTCTCAGACTCTGAGACTTTTCTGTCTCAGATTCTGAAACTTTTCTGTGTCAGATTTTGAGACATTTTACGTATCGAAAAAGATTCTGAGACATTTTTCGTATGGAAGAAGTCTCCGATTCTAAAACAGTTTTCGTATAAAAAAAGTCTCAGATTTTGAGATATTTTACGTATGAAAAAGATTCTGAGACATTTTCCAAATGGAAAAAGTCTCCGATTCTGAGACATTTTTCGTATAGAAAAAGTCTCAGACTCTGGAAACGTTTTTCGTATAGAAAAAGTCTCAGATTCTGAGACATTTTTCGTAAAGAAAATGTCAACGATTCTGAGTTATTTTTCGCTTAGAAAAAGTCTTATATTTTGAGACATTTTTTGTGTAGATAAAGTCTTAGATTCTGAGACATTTTTTTTATAGAAAAAGTCTCAGATTCCAAGACATTTTTCGTAAGGAAAAAGTTTCAGACTCTCAGAAATTCTATGTATAAAAAAAGTCTCAGATAAATAATTTCCTTTAAAATTGTTCTATGAGATTATAATGAGATTAAATTTGGTATTTAGGAGTACTTTTAACAACTTTTTGTATATGGGGTAGAATTGTTGAGGCGATGGAAGACGATTCTGATTGTAAAATTTAAGAACGAGTATGAAGTTAAGTCTCAATTTCGAAGTTCGGTAACCGAACTTTTTTCAATTTGGCCGAACGTTCGGTTACCGAACATCTAAATTGGTGCTCAACTTCGTCCTTGCCATTAAATTTGAAAGTCATAATAGTCTTCTATCGCCTAAACAAACGGCCATCGGAAAATGCTGTTAAAAATGCTTGCAAATATTAATTTTTGGCAGTAGTCATAAAAAAAATGATTCCGCCAGGGAATTTTTTAAAAATCTTCTTCAAACTTTTCAAAATTTAGTATAACCGGTAACTATATTCCGGACGCTCATAATAGTTTTTTAGTCTCATTGTCAGTAAGTTTTTTTTTCTCCTGTAAAAATTACAAATTTATTATTTAAGTTTTTTTTATAAAAAAAATATATTTTGTTTTTTCAAACCGATTTTTTTACAATAAAATTGAATACTTTTCAATTATTTTACTTTAGTTCTTAACACCATCAATAAATTATATTTGCAACATTAAAAATCATCGATCAAAATTGTTGTGACAACTAAATTATTTTCTTAAGTGTGGGTATATTCAAGTTTTGTGTTTTTTGTTTGTTTGTGGGTGTTTAACACATGCACATTAGGGTGGAGCAAATATAGCTTTTTTCGAATTTCGAAAACGTCGGTGTCGGGAAAGTCGCCTTTTGGGATTGATAGTAACCCACAAAAATGTTGGGCCTGTAGGGCAATGGCTTTTTTGACTTGAAAATCGGAAAGTACAGAACAAAGTGAACATTTTTTTTTTACTTTGTCCGGTACTTTCCGATTTTCAAGTCAAAAAGGAACCCAAAGCCATTGCCCTTCAGGTCCATACTTTTTTCACTTTGTTCGGGATTTTCAGATTTTTAAGTCAAAAAAGGAACCCAAAGCAATTGTTTAACAGGTCCACTATTTTTGTGGGTTAATATCGACCCCAAAAGGCAACTTTCCCGACCCTGACCACGAAAAGCTATATAAGATTCACCCGTGGAGTGAGTTCTCCCTTTTTTTTGGTTTGGGTCGGGGTCAGAACAACTGTTTTTAGGCTCAATATTACCACAAAAAAATTATTGCACCTATGGGGCAAAGTCTTTCGGTTTCTTTGTTGGAACAAAAATATTTAAACATTTTTTTTTTTTTGCTAAAAATATTATTTAATATAAGGAAATTATTCCCCAGGTGTTACTTATATAATTTGAAAAAATAAAAAAAAAATATATAAACGAAAAAGTTATTATTTTCAAACCCCCTTGGTGACTTTTTGCCCACCTGTTTGTATAAGCTAAAATTTTTAGCATAAAAGAAATTTGAATATATTGTTTTCACTTTCTTCATAGCTGCCCGATTTTTAAGACAAAAAAGCAACTCAAAGACATTGCCCTACAGGTCCAACATATTTTGTGTTTATTAAAAGGCAACAGTTCCAACCCCGACGATATTACAAATAAAAGAAAATCGCTCCACCCTAATGCACATGCCAGGAGAGTAAAAAAAAAAATATGATGCTGATGTTTAAAACCATATAAATTTTTTCGTGATTATGTCCTTGTAAAAGTTATACAGTTTTTTGTATAATTATTAACGCCCCCATCCCACATGTTAAAAAATAAAAATTATTTATGAAAAAAAAAAAAAATTTATTATACCCTCAACCCTCCACTTACAATTACAGGTAGAGGAGGTACATATAAGCGTCTCATTCCGTTTGTAACTCATTGATATATCGGTCGGTATCCCCATAAAGTATATGGGATATTCCATGCAAAATTGCACACTTTAGGACCCGAATCCCTTCGATTCGCTCATTTTTGAATATGATTTAGTGCGTATTAAATCGTATTTTGAGTAATCAATTTTTAAAAATTACGATTTAAAAATAAAAAATAAAAAAAAAATAATAAAAATAAAAAAAAAAATTAACTTTACAATTAATTTTGATCAGTAAAAAATGCCGATATTTAAAAAAAAGGTGGACAACATTTTGTTGGTATTTAAATGTAGTTAAAAAAAATATGAAAAAATTATTCGAAGTTATTATAACTTAATTTTTAACGTTAATTAAAATTAACTTTTAAAAAAAATCCGAAATCTTTATTTCTTAAAAAAATCTAAAAACTCTACTCTAAATTACTAAACTTTTAAGATACAATTCAAGAAGTGATCACAATTTTTTCTATTTTTTCAAATTTTTAAGCTACAATTCAAGAAGTGCTCACAATTCGTTCTATTTTTTCAAATTTTGAAAATTGTACCTTTTTATTTTTGCCATGATTTTTTTTTAGAAAAAAGTACTTTTTTTAGAAAAAGTACCATTTTTAGAAAAAAAGTCCTTTTTTTGAGTTAAAACACCTCAATTCAACCGAAAAAAGTAGCATTTTTGACCTTACCCCTTTTGAATTTTATGAAACTTGGAATATAGTTGCCCTTACAAAAAAATCATAGTGCCAAAATTTTGGACTTCTGGTAGTTTTTTTTCCCGAGATATGGGGTCATGAAAATTGGCAAAATCGTATATATATTTGACAAAAGTGTTCTGAGATAAATAAATATAACTCGAAAAGTAATAAAAACACAGGTCTCAATCAGGTTGCACATGACAGGTAATGAGACAGCCTTTAAAACGACATTCCCCAAGATTTTTTTCGAAAAAGGTCAAAGGTCATTGGTTTTAACCTTAATTTTTGGAGAGCAATATCTCAAAAAACGATATTTTTAAAATTTTGGAAAAAATATATGTTATTAAGGGTCACCTATAGTACTTAAGTTTAAATTTTCAGGATGGAGACTCCCAGCAAAACTTAAATTACCAAATAAGGTATAAAATAAGGTATAGGATCTCTTATTTTATACATTGCAGCATTGATGATTTTAACAGGCGATGAGACTCAATGTAATGCATCCACATTATCACAAAGAATACCAGTAAGGTATAAAATAAGTCATAAATTTATAACGAAGAATACGAGTAAGGTGTAAAATATATGATATTTTATAGGTTACGAGAAATGAAATAATATAGCATACCAGAAGATAATATATAAGGTGTTACGAGTAGTGAAAAAGTAATTTTGTATTAAATTTACTCACGTGATTGTAAGTGAGTGTAAGTAGATAAAATATGCTCGTGAGTGTGTGTCGTTAGAAATTTCCTGTCGTGAGCCCATCTCTAGTTTAAACTTATGCATTTTTTTATAAAATAATTATTTTTTACGTTATTGTAATGCATTATGCATCCAATTATAAATAATGCATTATTTCAAACTTTCAAATAATACATAATGTAACCAAATATAAGTCATCCATGATGTAATGTTTAGAAATAACAAATATGAAATACATTTTTTCCAATAATCATGCATTACGTAGCAAATTATTAGTAATGCATTATTTTTCACTTGAAAATAATACGTTGTGGAGCTAATGTTTGGTAAGACATCATAAAATAATGCTACAAATAAGTTATATGCATTACCTGGTAATGTGTTATATAATCACTGCCCATTACCAAAGTTTTGCTGGGCTTCATTGGAACTTTTAATATTACTAGAAACATAGTGACAGGAAATAAAAAGTGGTGTATTTTCCCTTAGAAAAAAAACTTTTTTTTTGTCTTTGAGATTCTGGTACCAAAGTTCACTTTTCTGGATGTTTTTGAAGTGCTGAGTCCATTTATGACCTTTGAACTGGCCTATCGCTATTAGTTTTCGAGATATCTGTACATAAATGTGTGAAAATTGCTGAAATGCTATTGCTGCGTTTTTTGAACATTTAGGTGCATATATCTTGAAAAGTAATAGCGATAGGTCAGTTCAAAGGTCATATTTGGACTCAGCACGTCAAAAACATTCAGAAAAATAAATTTTGGTAACAGAATTTCAAAGACAAAAAAAATATTTTTCTTTCCTGTCACAATGTATCTATTAATATTAAAAGTTCCAATGAAGTCTCCATCCTGAAAATTAAAATTTAAGTAGTATAGGTAATTCTTAACAACATATTTTTTCCAAAATTTTAAAAATATCGTTTTTAGAGATATAGCTCTCCAAAAATTAAGGTCAAAACCAATGACCTTTGACTTTTTCAAAAAAAAATCTTGGGGAAAGCCATTTTAAAGGCTGTCTCATTACCTATTATTTAAAACCCTAATGAGGCCTATGTTATTATTACTTTTCGAGATATCTTTATTTATGTCATAATACTTTTGTCAAATATATGCGATTTTGTTAATTTTCAAGACCGCATATCTCGAATACTGGAATGGCCAGAAGCCTGAAAAATTGGCAAAATCGCTTTTTTGTTAAAGCAAACTCCAGTACTTAATTGCATTAAATTTGGAGAGGGTGCGGTCAACTCGTCGGTTGAATTGAGGTGTTTTAGCTCTTTTAGAAAAAATTAAAAAATTTACTTTTTTAAAAAGTACAATTTTTTTTAAAAAGTGAATTTTTTTCTCAAAAATTACTTTATTATTAAAAAAATTACTTTATTATTATTACTAAAATAATACTTTTTCGGAAAAAAGTACAATTTTTCTAAATAAGTACTTTTTCCAGAAAAAGTACGTTTTGAGATAGTACTTTTCTAAAATAGTACTATTTTAGAAAAAAACGCTTTCTCTCTAAAAAATTACTTTTTTCTATTTTTCCTAAAAGAGCATTGTTATACCCTCCAACCACAGTATGGGGGTATACTCACTTTGTCATTCCGTTTGTAACGCATCGAAATATCGGTCGGGGACCCCATAAAGTATATATATTATTGATCCATGATCGATTCTAAAACATTCTGTGAATGTCCGTCCGTCTGTAGATGGCACGATACAGTCCAAAATAAAAGAGCTAGCCTCCTGCAATTTGGCATGAATATGTCTTATGGTTCTAGGCAGGTTAAGTTCGTAAATGGGCAAAATCGACTCAGGGGGAAAAAGTTCCCCCTTGAAGAACTGAACCACCCTCTGAAAAAATATACTTTTTTAAATGTTTTTTTGTATTTTTGTTAAATGAATGAAACATTTGTTATATTTATCGGGATGGGAAGGTGCTCTCAACGTCCTCCACTGACCCCCATCACCCCCCCAAAACAAACGCCCAGACAATTTTTTACATTTTGGAGGGTATAAAAGATTCGGTACAGCCGAATTTAACACTCTCACTTGTTTTTTCTAAAAAAGTACTATTTTTTCTAAGAAAGTACTATTTTTGTATAAAATTCATTAAATTTGGCTGAAAAATGGTTTTGTTCACCATATTTTCTACAACATAGTTGTAGACCATCTTTTTGAAAAATACCCGGGTATTTACCCACTTCTACCCAATTTACCTATTTTACCAGGTATTAACCATTTGGGTATTTACCCTTTGCCCATCTCTAGACATGGGTAAGACGTGCCTCATCGGCCACAAAGTTTAAAAACGAATTACATTTGGAAAATATGTATTTTTATTAATTTTTTCAATATTTTGAATTAAGTTTGAACTCAAATGGTCACAAAATTAGGATTTGGAGTAAAATGTCTCTCTAATAAGGTACTAAATACTAAAATCGGTTAAAAATCAGCCAAGTTATTGCAACTGCCCCAGACATCTAACTTGTGACAAATTACTTGATTAAGGAATACGAGTCCAATTTTTGAATTTTATTGAAATTACCTACTGTCATTTCAATAAATTTTAAAATTGGGACTCGTATTCCTTAATCAAGTGGTCTGCTATAAGTTAGATGCCTGGGGCAGTTGTAATAACTTGTCTGATTTTCAACCGATTTTAGTTTTTAGTACCTTATTAGAGAGACATTTTACTCCAAATGACAATTGTGTGACCACTTAAATTCAAACTTAACTCAAAATATAGAAAAAAAAAAAATAGGAAAATGTATTAAAAAACATATTTTCCCCCGTGGAATACGAGACCCATTTTTGAAATTTATTGAAATTAGATACTGTCGTAACATTTGTTTATTTTTGAAGAATAAACAAATGTTTTTACAGAAGATAGTTTTAATAAATTTAAAAAATTCCTTAATTAAGTGGTCTGCTACAAGTTAGTTGTCTGGGGCAGTTGTAATAACTAAACTGATTTTCAACCGATTTTAGTTTTTAGTACCTTATTAGAGAGACATTTTACTCCAAATTACATTTTGTGACCACTTGAATTAAAACTTAATTCAAAATATTGAAAAAATTGAGAAAAGGAATAAAAAGAAATATTTTCTCTTGAGTCTTAGTTTTGAAATTTATTGAAATTATCTACTGTCGTAACATTTGTTTATTTTTGAAGAATAAAAAAATATTATTACAGTAGATAATTTCAATAAATTTAAAAAATTCCTTAATCAAGAGGTCTGTTATAAGTTAGATGTCTGGGGCAGTTGTAATAACTTGACTGATTTTCAACCGATTTTCAATTCTAATAGCTTATTAGAGAGATATTTTACTCCAAATGCCATTGTGTGACCACTTGAATTGAAATTTAATTCAAAATATCAAAAAAAATTGAGAAAATTAATAAAAAGACATATTTTCCCCGTGGAATACGAGTGCCATTTTTTAATTTTTTTTTGAAATTGTCTACTGTCGTAACATTTTTTATTCTTGAAGAATAAAAAATTTTATTACAGCAGATAATTTCAATAAATTTAAAAAATGGGACTCGTTTTCCTTCATCAAGTGGTCTGCGACAAGTTAAGTGTCCCAGTTGTAATAACTTGGCTGATATTCAACCGATTTGAGTATTTAGCACCTTATTAGAGAGAAATTTAGCTTCAAATCATAATTCTGTAACCACTTGTTATCAAACTTAACTCAAAATATCTAAATAATTGAAATAATTAATAAAAATACATATATTTATTATTCGGCACCAGGGTTGGCAACCGATACCCACTAGAATAACGGTATTTGGCTATTGTACAGCAACCAATAAAGATATGGACATTTTCAAAAGCGATTATGAAAGCTGATGAAATTTCGAGTATTTTAAATGTGTCACTTCGTGTTTCTACCGGTTCGTTTTAGTTATATAGGCCGATACCGTTATAATACCGTTTCAAACGGTATTATAAAGGTATTGACCTATATTTCGAAAACGAACCGGTAGAAACACGAAGTGACACATTTAAAACACTAGAAATTTCATCAGCTTTCATAATCGCTTTTGAGAATGTCCATATCTTTATTGGTTGCTGAACAATAGACAAATACCGTTATTCTAGGTGGGTATCGGTTGTCAACCCTGTTCGGCACAGCCCAATTTAACCCTCTCAATTGTTTTTCTTTTATTTTACAATCCTACAACTGAATTTTTTCCAACTACTTTTCAGAAAAAGTGTTCAACACTAACATACAATTGTTAAAACATTTATAACAAAACAATTTTACGGTTGAAAAAATATTTTACAACTCAATTGCCACTGGTGGCTTTTCATTTATATATCTTGTTGTTTATCATTTTTGTGGGTTTTGTTTATTTTTTATTATTTATTTAAATGTATGTAGATTGATTTTATTGTTCTGGATTCTGAAATTAAAACAGAACAAAACATGTTTTGTTTTTATTACAAAAAAAAAATGCACTAATGCATAAATTTTTACTAGAATGAATTATAAAATATGTTTTTTGATAATAATGGGCCTATTCTAAAAAAATATAACAAAAATTGTTGTCATTAAAATTTATTATACTTTCTGTTATAATTTTTGTTATAGATTTGATTTGGTATTCTATACATAAAATGACAAAAAAATAATAATTAAATTCACCTTATTGTGGTAAAAGTTTTTATTTGTCAAAAAATAAATTAAAATTTAAAAAGAAAAAATTAAAAATTCTTGGAAGCCTCTAAAGGCCATTCCCTTATTGTTATTCACGTATTTGGGATGTCAATTTGTTGCAAAATAACATAGCAATTGCTCCTAAGGATTTGGAGTTTTTATTTGGTTTTGTTAATGGGTTACAATTGTTGTATTTACATCCAGCAAAATAATCTGACAATAAGGAATTTTCGTCTTCATCAACACATCCCCCTCATCAACACATCCATTGCTACGGATTAGGACCTATATCACAAGGATCCGAAGTCCGATAACACAATGACCGGCACACTCTCTGTCTCCTTTTTTTGCATATCCCTTAATTATAACCTACATATGTACATTTCCCTTTAATTATACCTTCTTCCCTCCTATAACTTCCATTCAATGTATTTTTATGAATCTAAAAAACCTCTTCCTGTTCCCAAAAACAATTCCATGCACTTCAAACAACATCCATAAACCCTCCACTTTAACAACTAAGACACAGAGAGCGAGGAAATCTAAAATGCGTTCGAACGTCCTCTCATCCACAGAAAATGGGTCATATTTATCATTAGGCTTTTCAGAATTTTTGATCTATCCAATTTTGATACAAAATCCACTAAAACCGTTGAAATTAGGTTATTAGCCATTGATTTTTTGTTTATTTTTTTAAATTTATTTTAATAACAAACAAAAATATTGCTTGTTATGTGGTTTTTATATCATAACAAATTTGTCATGTTTTTTCAATGACAAATTTTTCAAGAATACCAAAATTTAAAAATTGTCATTCACCTCATTTTTATTATAATTTTGTCAGTTATTATAGATGACAAAATTTTTAGAATAGGGGTATAAATTTTAAATTAAAATATGTAAACTATAACACAATAAAAAAATAAATTAATATTGAATATTGTTTAAAACAATGAAAAAAATATTTGATTAAATTCTTTAGCTGGGTAAATTAATAATAATAACACTGTGCTACAGTGAAAAAATACTTCTAATGTGACATGGTATAGGTTGTTGGTTTTGTCGAGTAGATCACAAAAATGCCCACTTAACTTGCCAGACACCCTAAAATTTTAGAGTTATTGTCAAAAAACGTTTTTTTGGGGCTTTGCTCACTTTACCTTGTGTAATTCAGAAAATTTTAAACCGATTTTAAATTTTTTAACTGTTTTGGATAGAAGAAGGATAGGGCTATCCATGTGTGTGAATTGGTGTACACATATAAGAAAGATATCGATTGATTTTTTCTATAATATCTAATCTAATTGAAAGAAAGTATGAAGTGAGGTTGAGATTGCTAGAAATAGAATTGTAGTGTTGGAAACTGTCAAAATTTATTCTGTAGAAACTATAAATATTCACATATATAAAAAACAGATTTCCTTAACAAGACAAACCGACATTTAAAATCCTACTGATGATGACACTAACTGGGGTGTTTGAAACCGGTATGGGAAATACCACAAATGTCTATAATTTTTAGAAATTCAATTTTTCTTCTGCATTTTTTCAACTTGAACCCTTATAACAAATATAATTAGAGCCCGTGCTCGATCTGTACTTACAGAAAAAATCAAATAAAATTACTGACAAAATATGTCGCCATTAGGCACGTCTCCGAAACAGAAAATGCAAATTCCTTCATTTGTGTCTGCAATTCCAGATCATGTTGGTAACCCTTGCGAAATAATGTAAGAGACAAAAAAGTTGAAAGAAAGTATGAAGTGAGGTTGAGATTGCTAGAAATAGAATTGTAGTGTTGGAAACTGTCAAAATTTATTCTGTAGAAACTATAAATATTCACATATATAAAAAACAGTTTTCATTAACAAGACAAACCGACATTTAAAATCCTACTGATGATGACACTAACTGGGGTGTTTGAAACCGGTATGGGAAATACCAGAAATGTCTATAATTTTTAGAAATTCAATTTTTCTTCTGCATTTTTTCAACTTGAACCCTT
This sequence comes from Pegoplata infirma, assembly GCA_963921195.1. Classification (NCBI taxonomy): domain Eukaryota; kingdom Metazoa; phylum Arthropoda; class Insecta; order Diptera; family Anthomyiidae; genus Pegoplata; species Pegoplata infirma. The sequence goes on along the minus strand of OY992540.1, from coordinate 133,807,193 downwards.
ATAACAAATATAATTAGAGACCGTGCTCGATCTGTACTTACAGAAAAAATCAAATAAAATCTCAATTTTTTTTATTTTTTGAAAATTTTTCGAGTTTATCAATTTTTTCTGCTATAGTTCGTTTAAGAACCTTTATATTTTTAAAGAAAATTTAGTTCTGAATTCGATGAGCTTTATCCTGTAAAAATCAGATAAGAATTGACAGAGTTGTGATAACTTTTCAAAAAAAAAATTTAAGATTTTTCAGGAAATCGCCGTTCAGACAACCAAGGCAAAAAAAATAAATTTATCATAAGATGTCATGTACAATATTTTTAAAGGTTTTTGGCGCGCTGAATCCGAATCTGGCCTTTAAATTGCTCTATCGCGTCAGGTTTTTGAGATATTAAACATAAATTGATATATCAAAAACTTAATAAGATAGCGCAATTTCAAGGTCAAATTCGAATTCAGGGGGCCAAAAATCTTTAAAATAATGATATGCGACCTCTCAGTATGTTCGATTATTTTTTTATTTGTTTTGCCTGGGTTGTCCGAACGGCAATTTCAGCAAAATCTTAATTTTATTTTTTTAGAAAAATTATCACAACTCTGTCAATTGTTATTCTATTTTTTCGGCATAAAGCTCATCGTATTCACAATTAAATTTTCTTTAAGAATACTTTTATGAATGTAAATATTGTTGAACGAACTATAGCAGAAAAAAATCGATAAACTCAAAAAATTTTCAAAAAATAACAAAAACAAGTGAGAGTTTTAAATTCGGCTATGCCGAATCTATGATACCCTCCAACATGTTAAAACATATAAAAAAATCCAGGGTCGTTTTTTGAGGAGAGGCTCAGTGGGGGTGGTGGGGGATACTTTCCCCATCGCGATAAATGCTAACTAATTTATTTGTTATGCTTTTTGCAATTTAGTCATACCATTTTCTCATTATCTTAATGGTTTTTTAAAATCCACGCCCACAAAAGGGGGCGGGCAGAAAAAACTAAATTTTCCAGCCCCCTGGGTCTAAGTGCAGGAGTTTAAACCCCTTCTGACATAAAAAGATTTCATTTGTTTAACAAAAATGGCAAAAAAAGATGTAAAAATGGCGTTTTTTAAGGAGGTTTTTTAGTTCGTTAAGGGGGAACTTTTTTCCCCCTGGCCCGATTTTGCCCATTTCCGAACTTAACCGGCCTATGAACATTATACATATTCTTTCCCATTTTCAGGGGTCTAGCTCTTTTATTTTGGACTGAATCGTGTTTTATACAGACGGACGGACGGACGGACGGACATTCATAGAACGACTTAGAATCGATCATAGATCAGTAATATATATACTTTATGGGGTCCCCGACCGATATTTTTATGCGTTACAAACGGAATGACAAAGTGAGTATACCCCCATACTGTGGTTGGAGGGTATAAAAATTAGATATTGTTGAAAAAATCCATACATATCTTTCTTAAATGTATAGACTAATTCACACACATAAAAAGCCCTATATTTCTTCTATCCAAAACAGTTAAAAAATTGATAATCGGTGGAAAACTTTTTAAGTTACACGTAGTTTAGTGAGAAAAGTCCCATTTTTTGACAATAACTTAAAAATTTTTAATTTACAACCTTAACTACCTCATTTCAAAAGTATATTCGATTTTGTGTTTTTTGTAGCACAGTGTAATTATATCTATTAACCGATTAAAACAGAACCGAGATTTATTGATTACTAGGGTGATCAATTATTCGACATTTTTCAAAAACCGGTTTTCGAATAGTTCGAAAATTAGCATTTTTGAAAAAACCAGTTTCGGTTTTTAAAATTGACAAAAAACCGGTTGAACCTGTTTTTTACAAAAAAAGGTAAAAAATGACGACCACGGCCATTTAAAAAAACAAAAATTGTGAAATAAATCCCCACGCACTGGGACTTGTTTCATAATGAAATAAGTCCGAATTCGTATGGAAAAATTTTGTGAGTTATTGCATTTTATTTTGGGGAGTTATTTTATTTGGGAGTTATATCACAGTACCCTGATTTAAAGTTAATTAATAGATTGCCACAAATTAATTTTCCATAAAAAATATATATTTTTTATTGAATGTTTAATTTTTGCCCCCTACCAAGAAGGGTTAACGAGTTTTTTAAAGATAATATATTAATACGAAATTATAGTTGGGGTACAAAACACAAAAGCCGTTTTATACTTATTTAAAGCACAAAACTTAAGCTCTTAACTTCACATTTTCTGCGGGGGTCATTTTTGACCACCAACCAATGTGGGACGTCCTAGATCGGTAAGATGCCACGACATTAAAAACCCGTTAATTTGCCCAAAAATGTGATTTATACGATATTATTAATCCAAATTATTTATAAACCCAACATTTCCTTGAATTCCGCTTACTTCCGCCAGCGATTCTTGAAAAGTTGTCCAACGGATATCCGCCATATTTCACAGAAAAGCCAAAAAACGAGCCATCCTACTAGGATGCATACTAGGATGGCACAAAAATGCCTTTTTTTAAGTTCGTCGACCGCCGGGAAAATTATGGTTAGTTTTGATGTAAAACTCTATGTTTAAATTTTTAGCCAAATTGGACAAAATTGACCCGTTTTGCACAAAAAAATATTTTCTCTATATTTTTTTTTTTAGTTTTGACATAAAAGGATTTTAGTTAAGATGTTGCCTTTAATGATACAAAATCATCAACAAATTTTATTCCTATCTGGGGCATCTTTATCGTGTTCTAAAATGTATCAAAAGGAGGATCCCTCGAAAATTATATTTTTAGTCGTTAATAACCTAATCAAGTAAAAAGAAGTAAGAAAATTATAGTCGGTCAAGACCGACCATACAATAGCCTACACCAGAGCTTCCCGGAAAATGGGTTCCAAGTTCAAACATGGACTGATTAGATATATATTTTGTCAAATCTTTAAAAAGATTTCTTTAAAATTCGGAATGGTGATTTGTGTAGATCAGCGGTTACCAACCTATGGTAGGCGTACCACTAGGGGGTACGCGAAACTGTCCGCGGGGGTACGCAAAATTGTAGTAATTTGGCCATTCGTCTTAAATTAACCTTTCAATGCTGGTTCCGAATCTGGCTTTCAAATTTTTCCATACGAAGTTATAACGTCAGGTTTTTAAGAGATTTGAGGTCAAAGTTCACAAAAAAAGTATTTTTGTGCGATTTATAGAGAATTTTTTACGGTATTTTTGAATGATATTTTGATATCTGACCACTTGTTTTCGATTAACCTTTCGATGCTGATTCCGAATATGGTTCCCAAATTTTTCTATGATGTCAGGTTTTTGAGAAAATTAATCTCAAAGTTTTGAGACGGGTTGTGATACGAGTGGAAATTTTGGTATTACTTTGTTAAGCTCAAAATGCCCTCTTATAGTATACACGAGGGTGTTTCATTTGAAAAGTCACGGAATTATTGATCTGCCCCCGTATTAAAAAAAAGAAAATTAAAAGAAAATTAAAAAACATTATATTTCCGCCCCCTGTGATGGGTTTTTGGAACTTTTTTTTTAAAGTTCAAACAACGTATGTTGTTTTAATTTTTGGTGTAGAATCGACTGGTGAAATCAGATTTGTAACATTTTCAGTCGTTTTGCTCAGAAGAAAAGTCAGCTCAAAATCCGGGTTTTCAGATGCATTAAACCACCCCAAGGAGCAAAAATGTTTCCAAAAAATAACACCATTGTTTTGATCTCCCCTAAATCCATAAAAAAATTTGAGATCAAAAATTTCAATATTAACTGTAATATTTGTGAGTTTTTTTTAACGAAAACAAAAAACTCATTAGGTGGTACGCGGCTGATAAAATTTAAAATTAGGGGTACGCTAGCCAAAAAGGTTGGTAACCGCTGGTGTAGATAAAACACGATTACCTGCCAAATTTCGAAAAGATACCTATTATAATGAGGTTATTAGAGTCATTTAAACCAAAACTAAAGAGGACCTTTGTATGGGGGCTAGGGGTAAATATTGACCGATTTTTTCCAATTTCAATAGGCTTTGTCCTTGGGCCAAAAGAGGCTTAAGTTTCAAATTTCAAATCAATTGATTAAAAATTGCGACCTGTATCGTGTTTACAACGTTTACATGGACAGACAGACGGACGGACAGATGGACGGACAGACGGACGGACATCGCCAAATCGACTCAAAAAGTGATTCTGAGTCGATCGGTATACTTAAAAGTGGGTATAGGACCAATATTTTGGGTAGTTACAAACATCAGCACAAACTCATTATACTCTGTACCGCAGTGTGGTGAAGGGTATAAAAATAATTAAAAACAATAAATTAAACAAATAGAAAAGTAAAATTCGACTTGGCCGAATCTATAAATACCCTCCACAATGCCCTTTTTAAGTGATAGTAAATTTTCTATCGTGAAAAAATTAACATTTTTGATTAGAAATATTTTATTTTGTGTAAAAAAACTTTTTTAGTAATTTTTGAAAAAAAAAAATAATTTACTAAATTTTTTTTGAGTGTAAAATTTTTTTCGAGTGTATTTTTTTTTAGTGTAAAAATATTTTTGAGTGACAAAAATACGTTGTAAAATATTTTTGTGACTTACCAATGTTTTTAAAACATGTTTAACGGGTTTTAAACACGTGAATTTAAGGTCAACTATTCTGAAATGCACGGTTTTGCTTATAACTTTTAAACCACTCAACCGATATGGCTGAAATTCAATACGAACTAGGCCAGGGGAACAACAAATATATATGCAAATCCTCAGATTTGCTTTTCGAAAGTTAGCGTGTTTTTATCTCGTAAATACACCCTTGCCGAAATTCAGTCATTTGCTCATAACTTTTGAACCACTCGACCGATTTCGCTGGGTTGCAATAACAACCTGAGCAGGTTAATGCCCAACATACATGCCAAACTTCAGAAGTCTCTGCAAAGTCTTTCAAAAGTTAGCGTGTTTTCTACAGACGGACAGACAGACGGACGGACGGACATCGTTAGATCGACTTAGAATCGATCGAGGATCATGAATATATATAATTTATGGGGTACTAGACCAATATTTTGAGGTGTTACACATGGAATGACAATTATATATACCCTCTATCACTAGAGTGGAGGGTATAAAAACAAAATTTGCAAAATTTTAACCCCCCAAAGGTACGGGTTAATTTTGTCCGATTTGTCTAAAAACTTAAACATAGAGTTTTTAGACAAAAACGAACCATAGTTTGCCCGGTGATCGACTTGAAAAACATTTAAATTTTAAAAAGATTTTAGTGAAATAAAAAATTTAAAAAAAACTTCTTTTAAAAACTAAAAGTGCACAATTTATTTAAATTTTAGAAAATCAAATAAACCACAAGAAGAAAAATAAAATAGTTTCAAGTTTTTGTTGTAGTTTTCTTTTTTTACTTCCACAAATATTTATTTTTTTTACTATCTCTTTCCCAATCCATACATTTAAACAATACTTAGGAAAATAAATACAAAAAAATAAGTAAAAGTTCACTTTAAAAATTATAGAATTTATGGAAAATTCTGGTTTATAACTTACTTTTATACACACACTCACAAATAGAAACACACAATTTTTAACTAGAATCCTTTACACATACATATTTGAGTATGTGTATTCGTTTGTGTTATTGGATTTATTTAAGGACTTTTCACTTTTGATTCCTTTCTTTATTTATTTTTCTTTTTTTGCTGTTTTTACAATTGCATACAATGTTTGCAAATAACCTCTAGTACTATACTTTATTCTATCAAAATTGTAAACAATGATGTAAATATATTTTCGTCTTGTGTATTAAAGAAAATGGTTGTAAAAATATGGAGTACTTGGTAACCCACTAGCCAAAACTACCCACCAGATATATTTAAGGATTATAGTTTTTCAAAGTTCATTGCGTTGAAACAATTTTTAATTTCAATTGCAGCTACACCTAGCATAATTATGTAGACAAAAAGCAACAGACACAACAATAATAAATTTGTGTTTTTTGTTATTGTTTTGTGTGTGTTTGTTGCTTTATGTCTACATAATTACTTATGTTAGGTGTAGCCAGGGAGGTAAATTGAAACTAACGATGATTTGTCACATGTGGGCCACTCAAGTTTTGGACGTACATAACAAACTGTTGTCTACAATAGTGCGTATATTAAAATTTTTTGGTAAGTTATGTTAACCGTCATTGAAATTTTCTTTAATTTACGTTATTGTAGTAAACAAGATAGAAAAATACACTTTCACTTTTTTTTTTTAAATTTAGACAACTTGGATTTATTTTAAAATCTCTAAAAAAATCAAGAAAACTCGGTTAAAATCTGAAAAATACCTATAAATGCAAAAAAATAAATTTCAGAATTTTGAAAAACTTAAAAAAGAACAGACATTTTTAAAAACTGAACATCAGCGTATACTTAACAAAAGTATCGATTAGTATCGATTGCCCAATTTTAGTTGAGCTTTGAAAAGTAGCAAAAATGTACAACCCTATCAATGACTGACATTTACATTCCCTCCTTTGACCACAAGAGAAAGACTGACAATAAATATTGCAACATTATTTTACTGGAAGTTGCATTTTTTGTTGAGACAACAAAACAAACGAATATAATAAATACTACAATGTCAATGATGACATTTTTCGTTGAAACATTGGTTGCTATAAAATTTACAAATAGGTTATAAACAGGGAAAAGACCTTCAGTAAGGTGGTGCTTTAAAGAAATTGGATTATTGCACGGGACGCCATCTCAATTTATTAAGATTCATAAAAAAACTAATACCAACATTTTTTCAAAATTTTCGAAAATGTTCTTAAGGTCGCCCCGGGATTTAATGAAATTCTTTTCTCCAAAACGCGAAAAAATTGTGACCGCTCTAGCTGGCCCAAGGATGCATCGAGATTTTTCAACCACAACATTTTCTTTAAACAAATCTACCCTCTATATTCAACTCTTAAAGGCGGCACTCTAAACAAGTGCGTCCAGTTTCCTACTATAAATTGGGTAAATTTCAACAAATTCAAATAATATACTACTATAAATGTGTAAATTTCCAATAATTTTTTGGTACAACTACACATTTTGTGTAAATTTACCCAATTTATAGTAGGAAACTGAAATCATTTTAATTAGAGTGGGTGCATATACACTTTTTTTTTAAATTTTAATAAACTATCTCCTACCGCTCCAATATGGCCTTCGTAAAAGATAAAATGTAAGACCTCCATTAACTTTTCCTTCCAAACTTTTTTTTTTTAACATACCTGCCCCTTTTATACCCCTCAATCACAGTATGGGGGTATACTCACTTTGTCAATCCGTTTGTAACGCATCGAAATATCGGTCGAGGACCCCATAAAGTATTCATGTTATTATTGATCCATAATCGTTTCTAAGACATTCTGTGAATGTCCGTCTGTCCGTCCTTCTGTTTATAGATGGCACGATGCAGTCCAAAATAAAATAGCTAGCCTGCTGAAATTTGGCACGAATATGTCTAATGGTCCTAGGCAGGTTAAGTTCGAAAATGGGCAGAGTCGGACCAGGGGGAAAAGTTCCCCCTTGACAAACTAAACAAACCTCTCACTCAAAATATTTTGTAAGTAAATTCAACTGAAAAAACATTTAAAACAATCGTTTTTCCTTTTAAAAAACGGACTACTTATATTTCACTTGAAACAACATACTTTTTCAGTTATTTTTAAACGTTAATAAATGACTAGACATTCCGTAAAAACAAACGATATTTCAGTTATTTTAACTGTTTACAATTTTTTATTTTGTGAAGTAAAAATAAAATTTTTTGAATAACAAACTACAAAAACCGTTCTTCTGTAAAATTATACGGTATAATCAGTTACAAATAATTTAACTGATAAAATTTTTTCCGTAAATTTTTGTAGTTTATTGTTTTAACAACTGTATAAATCTTTCAATAATTTAGTTTTTTTGAAAAACAAACGATAAAACGTTTAAAACAACTTTACCTAAAAACTGTTTTGAATAACCGTAAATAGTTACTGTAAAACTTTTCTAGGTGCTGAAAAACACGATTTTGTTTACGTCTTTTCTTATATTTTTGTTAAACAAATGAAACAAGCAAGATAAAGTTCAGAGTACTGGACTAGGACCGGGGGGACTAAAAAATTTTGCTTTTTTTGCCAACCCTTTTTAGGGCGTGGATATAAAAAAAATTGTTTAAATAATGATAAAATTGTATAACTTTCATGATCAATTCTAAGACATTCCATGAATGTCTGTTTGTCTGTAGATAACACGATGCAGTCCAAAATTAAACAGCTAGACTCCTGAAGTTTGGCACAAATATGTCTCATGGTCATAGGCAGGTTAAGTTCGTAAATGGGAAAAATCGGACCAGGGGAAAAAGAGTTCACGCTTGACAAACTAAACCAACCTCTGAAAAAATTAATTTTTATACCCTCCAACCACAGTATGGGGTATACTCACTTTGTCATTCCGTGTGTAACGCATCGAAATATCGGTCTAGGACCCCATAAAGTATATATATTATTGATCAGTGATCGATTCTAAGACATTCTAGCGATGTCCGTCCGTCCGTCCGTAGAGGACACGATACAGTCTAAAATAAAAGAGCTAGACTTTAGAAGTTTGGCACGAATATGTCTTATATTCCTAGGCAGGTTAGGTTCGAAAATAGGCAAAGTCGGACCAAGGGGGAAAAAGTTCCCCCTTGGAGAACTAAACCAAACTCTGAAGAACAGTATTTTTTTGCAGGGATTTTTGTACTTTTTTTAGGCAAATGCGACATTTTTATGACAGAGGAAGCTCAAAACCCTGCATGTGGACTAGGGTGGGGCGATTTGAACATCTTAATGGGCGCTTCGCATTTCTGATTCTTGGGATTGTACTGAGCAAAAAAGTCAACTAGACCATACGTCTACGGTGAAAATCGAGCCTCCCGATTTTGACTTGAAGTTTTTTCTCAGACTTTATTTTTTTGGAAAATTTGCAAATTTTCTTGGGCTCATATTTCGTAAACTATTTGAAATTTTGACTTATTTTCAAAAGTAAAGTTGTAGCTATTGTCTAGGGCTACAATTTCTCTGAAAATATTACTTAGACAATACTTCGTTTTCATGGTCAGAAAGTCGAAAATGTAGAAAATTCACCACTTTTTGTAATTTTTTTTGGATATTTTAGCCTGTAACAGCCAAACCATTGAGATTTTCGATCCGATACTAAGACAAAACTTGTAGCCAAGACAATAGTTAAGAACTCTCTAGTACATCGCAAAAGCATTAGAACCCTCCTTCAGGTAGTTTTGGCCTTGTGAAAGTGCCAATTTTTTGTGAAAATATTGATAAATTACCATTTTCAGTTGTTCATAGCGCAAAATCATAAAAATGTTCTATTTCTTATTTTTTCCACTTTTTTTATCCAAAAATATAATGTTTTTTTTTTGTTTTGTTCAATATTTATTTTGAAAATTCATTTAAAGTACAAAGTAATTGTATTGCTAGAGACAAGGTATGAATCAAGAAGAATTCCAATTTTGTGTATTTTTCATTCTAAGATTGCCTTCCAAATCTTTTCGAGATTCCATACGAGGCGCTTTCTTTCGGCCTTCAGATACAGATGCCATTATACCTTCACGATTTTTGTCGATTGAGTGCTTAGCAACACTAGCTAGTAGTATGTAGTATGTAGTATGGCAATACCGGAAAAAAAGTTTTCTACGTTTATTCAGATCAGAGCTTCGAAGGATTTCATTCCTTAATTCGATTTGTCATTCTGAGTGAAAATTTAGTGATTGCATTCCCCAATCACATTTTAGCGAATTGAATGAATTCACTTTAGACTCATTCGATTTATAAATATCGAATGCATTCGTTTTATTTTTCATTCGACTTCCAAAAATCGAATGCATTCGATTTTTTTTCATTCGACTTTTAAAAATCGAATGCATTCACTTGCGAATGCAATCGATTTTGTTTTCATTCAATTTGAAAAATCGAATGGCTTATTCATTTATTGCACAAAAAACTTAAAAAAACTAACCAAGATAGAGAAAAACGGAGCCAATTTTTTGTCCATAGTATTGCAATCACTCTTCACATTTTTTCGTCGTATAGGCAGTTAATATGTGCATTTTTTAAATTTTCGGGAACTCCAATTTTTTTGGATTTAAAATTAGAGCCCATTAGGGTCATCGTATATAAAGAAAGTAGGCGATATTATGGACCAAAATTTGGCTCCGTTTTGGTCTGTATATTTAAAAAATCGATTGCATTCGCAGTGGAATGATAAAAAATCGAATGCATTCGATTTTTCTAAATCGAATGAACACGAAATCGAATGCATTCATTTTTGTTCATTCAATCGAATGAATTCCAAGGACTGCATTCAATGTGGATTTATGAAATCGAATGCATTCACTGACTATGAAAATTGAATGTTTTTTTTTGAGAATTCATTCGAAAAGGATTTCATTCTTCGAAGCTCTGATTCAGATGGCAGCAGTTGTTCGTAAGACCTTAGTAGCACACTAAATTTTAGAACCTCTAACTAAATTTTGCGTGGAAAATTTCCAAATTTTGTTTTATGTATATGTAAGATATTGGATAGCACAGCTCAACATGAAAATGCGTATTAGATTCTGGTAAGTGATTTAGGTAGTGTTTGTCGCTCTGATTCCGAATCTGCAACCCAAATATGTCTATCACGTCAGGATTTTGAGTTATTCGCGGTTAAAGTGCCGAAAAAGGCCATTTTGGACCCTTTTTGAAAGCTTATAATATAAGATCCTGACATGCGATTGACTTGGCATTAAGCTCATTCAAAAGTATGTGATTTTCTCTATAAGACAAAACAAAATGTTCTTAGAATTTAATTTTCTAAAATGGTAAAAACATCATTAACAAAAAACCTTCTATTTTTTAAATATTTAGTTTATTTACACAGTGTTTTTTAACAAATTTCCATACAAATACACACGTAAATATTAGATTTAAAGCACTTGTGTGTAATGATTTTTTCACCATTATAAAAAATTAAGTTCCAAAAAGATTTGATTTTGTCTTAAAGAGAAAATTACGAACTTTCGAATGAGCTCGATGTCAACTCATTCGCATGTCAGGATCTTATTTTATAGGCGCTCAAAAATGGCCAAAATGAGCCTTTTTTGACACTTAAACCGCGATTTTCTCAAAATTGTGACGTGATAGAAAAATTTGAGTGACCATTTTGGAATTGGGAAACCAAAACCTATAAACTTTTTTTGGTTTCATTCAAAACGCAGCGACAAACCTCAGATTTGTAGAGCGGTGTAGTTCTTACGAGTGTACTGATCATTTCATACACTCAAAATAATACGTTAGTAGATTTACTAATTTTTTTTTGCTAATGCTGGTTAGTTAATTTTAGAAAATTTTTAGTTGAGATTTGCATGTTAGCAAAAATATCTTGTAAACTTCATTTAGCGCATTAGCAATTTTAAACAAAATTTAAACTAATTTTTTTTGCTAAATTTAAATTTGAGTTGACTAAATTTTTACAAGCTTTTTTGCTAATATTAGCAAAAATAAATGGTAAATTTTTTTTTTATTTTCAGAAAACTTAAAATGGCGATATCTCGGAAACAAAGCCAGATAGAGCTAAACGGAGGCCATTTTTGGTTCTCGAGCTGTCTTTCATAGTATCGCCGGTCCTCTTCACATGTGTGGACCCTAATGGGTCCTAACTTTGGATCCAAAATAGTTAGCATTTACGAAAATTTTAAAATGCTCATATCTCGATAAATATTGCAGACACAACAAAAAGTCCAAAAGCTCTCAAGACGTAAAACAAGACCGCAAAATAATCAAAAGCTCTCCGAGTAATATTTTTTAAGTTATCGAGTTTTGAAATTCTCAAAACCCCGGTGGTCCCCTAAAATCACGTATCTCAAAAACTAAGCAAGGTAGAGCGAAACGGACACAAATTTTGGATCAAAAACTATGACGATTTTTAAGGAACCCAACTAGGGGTCTGTACCTATCGGGTCCGAACCCAATGGGGCCCTCAAATGTGTATGAACTAAGTTGAAATAAAAATAGTTTCAGTTAACTAATTTTTAGCAAAACGGTTTTGCTAACTTTACCAAAAAAATTGTGGGTTCAAAATCAGCAAGCTTTTTTGCTAACTTTACAGTTTTTTTTTGAGTGTAGTATATGAGCAGTATTTGCTGAGTTATTTGAGCCTTCACTAAGTCTTAGTAACACCTCAAGAATATTAGTAATATTCTTGAGCTGATATTAAAGACTGGCGCTCTCTAGGAGCCAGTAGAAGAACTAAATTTGTTTTATCTCTATATTATAAAGTCTCTTGTGATCGTTTACAATAAACTAACAAAAATGCGTTAAATGAACTTAAAACAATACAAGAAAAAAAATAAGAAATAAAATAAATAGAATAAAATAAATAAATAAATAAAAACTACAAATAAATAAATAGAATAAAAATATGAAATAGAACATTTTTATGATTTTGCGCTATGAACAACTGAAAATGGTAATTTATCAATATTTTCACAAAAAATTTGCACTTTCACAAGGCCAAAGCTGCCTGAAGGAGGGTTCTAATGCTTTTGCGATGTACTAGAGAGTTCTTAACTATTGTCTTGGCTACAATATTTGTCTAAATATTGGATCGAAAATCTCAATGGTTTGGCTGTTATAGGCCAAAATATCAAAAAAAAAAAATTACAAAAAGTGGTGAATTTTCTACATTTTCGACTTTTTGACCATGAAAACGAAGTATTTTCTAAGTATTATGTTCAGAGAAATTGTAGCCCGAGACAATAGCTACAACTTTACTTTTGAAAATAAGTCAAAATTTCAAATAGTTTACGAAATATAAGCCCAAGAAAATTTGCAAATTTTCCAAAAAAAATAAAGTCTGAGAAAAAACTTCAAGTCAAAATCGGGAGGCTCGATTTTCACCGTAGACGTATGGTCTAGTTGACTTTTTTGCTCAGTACAATCCCAAGAATCAGAAACGCGAAGCGCCCATTAAGATTTTTTTCCTTCCTTACTAATCGCCCCACCCTAATGTGGACCCAGCGGATAAAAAAAAATTTGGCCCGCCCCTTTTGTGTGCGTGGATATAAAAAATGTATTTTAATAATGATTAATTGGATTAAAAATTTGAAAGAATCATAATAAATCCATTTGATAACATCTATCGCAAGGGGAAGGTGTCCCCCAATGTCTCCCACCAAACTCCCAAACCAACCGCCCCCCACACCAAAAAAAACGCCCCTAAATTTTTTTTTTGTTTTTCCTACATTTTGGAGGGTATAAAAGATTCGGCACAGCCGAATTTAACACTCTCACTTGTTTTATATGTTTTTTTTTATTTTTATTAAATAAATGAAACATTTTTGTGCAAGAAAAGTTAAAAGTTTTGTATTTAGACTGGGGGATTAAAAGATGTCCACGCCCACAAAAGTGGGCGTGGATAAAAAAATAACAAATAATGATAAAATTGTCTAATTTAAGGTATTCATATTACCTTAAATTAGACAATATAAATCCTTTGGTCATTTATATTGATAAAAAGTCATAATAAATGACTTTGGTATATTTTATCGCGATGGGGAAGCTGATATCAATGATATCAAAAAATTTAAAGTTTTCCCCATTCAAATGGGGAAAAATTTGAAGTGATAATGACTTCCTTAAGCATGTTTTTTTAGGAATTTATGGCCGAATTATTTCCTTAAAAAAATTGATAATAAACTACTGTGCTCTAATGCAAAACCCTTAATATCGTCTTCGAATAATACGCTTTTACCATAAGTTTTCGCAGCAATTTTTGCATGCAAAACAACATTTTTAAGCAAAAAAATTCAAATCGTTACGGTGATTTTAAAAATATTGTAAATTTCTTGTTTTTAATCAAGTTTTTTTTTTGGCGATCCTGAAAAATCTAGTTTTTTAAATAGAAGATTTTAAATAAAACACCGTCCGACAGCCATAACGGATGATATATATCTGAAAGTAGAGATTAAATGGAGTAAAACTGCATTAACAGTTTTCTATTTCATGCTCCTGTTTCCTTTTAAAAGGACTTCAAAGTTTTAAAAGATACATTTTGTAAAATATTTTCGCATGATCTGTACTTGTCCTAGGATGACACTTGTGATGGCAAATAAAAGAGGAGGATCTCCCCTAATTTTTCCATTTTTTTTTTATTTTGCCTAATCAGGCTAAACGGATGTGAATAAAGTCATTTGGAAACGTTATCAAAATATTTTTTTAAAAATTTTGAATTATATTTTGAATTATAGGACGTAACTTACCTCCTTTTTCCTGATATGTAAACATAATAAAATAGGAAAACTAGGGGGGATCCTCCTCTTTTATTTGTTATTACTAGTGGCATTCTAGGACAAGTACAAATATTAAAAAAAATATTTTATAAAATTTAATCGTCTAAAACTTTGAATTTTTTTTAAAATGAAACAGGATCACGAAAAGAAAAACTGTAAATGCAGTCTTACTGCATTTAGTCTCTAGTTCCAAACGTATATCATCTAGTTCGTGTTCAACGACATTTTTTCATTTTTGTCGGACGGTGTAATGCCTCGATATACAAGCCATAACATTTATTTGTTGCAAATATTTTTCCCCCTTCAACGATTTTTATAGCATGATACAAAATAAAAAATAAAAAAATACCATCTATACATACTGGTATTATTCCCATGGATCTCTTGCAAAATATAAACGTATAAACGTGTTCATATCTAAAGATTTTTTTTCATATAGCTTGCGTCGTTTAAGTACTTGGTTTTCTACTTTGTTGTGAGTTTAAGTGTATGATACACAAATATTTTGGTGCCAAGGATATTTATTGAGATTATATGTTATTGTTGGCTTGGCTGGATGGCTCCTTTAAGTGGGGTTGAAGTGTTCAATATTGATGTTGTAGAAATATAAACAAACAAGAAGAAAAAAAAATAAATGAAATGAAAAAATGCAACAACCTTGTAATAGATTTCAAAGACATTTAACGTGCAATCACCTGCTCTTGTGTGTTCTTATGAGTTTTTTAACTTTAACTTACACTTCACTACATTTCCTGTATTTAAGCATATTGTTAATAAAAGAAAACAATACGTGCGTTTAAAAAAAAAATGTTTTTAACATTTGCCGACATTTGGCACGCTTGCAGAAATCAAAAAACCTGCTTTCAATTATATTATATCTCTAACAATAACTTGAAATAATTAAGAATTCGAATATTTGATATTTGCACACTAACAGTATTCCCAAATTTTCTAAAGAATTCTGATGAAAATCCCCGAAACCATCATTTCTGAAAATTACCAATTTTTTTAAATCCGAAACTCTACATAATATGTGTATTTAATGGGAGAATTTCTTAACAAGAAAAATAGAGTTAACATAAGTAATTGTTATGTTAATTCATAATGGGGAACATAAGAATGGCCTCGAACTAGCATCCACCGTTTTCGAGATATTCACGTTGGCAGATTCCAAAAACGACTATTTTAGTACTTTCTGTTGTTCCACTGTAACATTTTCTAAAGTCGGTAACAAAAACGTTATAGTAAATGTACCATCTGAATCAGCCCTCAAAACTTTTCTACACTCAAAATAATCACTCTGTTAAATTACAGAGATACTCTGCTGAGCCAGCAGAAAATACCATAGATTTCCAACCAGCAAGATTTTTTGTTATCTTACGAAGAAAACTCTGTAAAATGATTTCGATAAAAAAAAAACCTGTAAATTTACAGAATCATCTGTAAAATATTGATAAAAGCGACCAGAATTTTACTATTTTATTTACTATTTGTTTCTGATCAATTTCTCTTTCCTTAATGTGTAAGTAGTGTTGACAATTGGAAAATGCCACCGAGTAAATTTGCCCGCTTTAATGCTTCCAAATTGTAAATTTACTTTTTTTATTTTTGTGAAAATTACGATGTATTTTACGAATACCTCCAATTTTACCCGACATCCTCGTAAAATTTACCAGGTTTTATTGTAATTTAAGACGCTTTTTAAAGAGCGGTTGAAATATTTGGGAGTTTTTTGAAGAGCTTTTATTTAAAAACTGTATTACAGAGCACTTAGTTAAATTACAGTTGAAATTTAGTATTTTGGTTACGAGAAAATGTATAAAATCTGTATTTTACCAAAAAACTCTGTTTATTATCTATAAAATAGAGATTACAAAGTAAAAACTAAAATTACAGATAAAATTTTGTTTTTCGGTTACAAGAAAATACAAAGTATATTCTTAAAATCTGTATTTCGACAGATAACTTTGTCAAATGTCTGTCGAATTAAGATTACAGTCATTTTACAGAGTTTTTAACAGAGTAATTATTTTGAGTGTAGCAGTATCCATTTTCCAGATATTCGCGTTGAAATATACAAAAAAACGCGGATTTTGTGGTTATTAAGACGGAACAGTAACGTAGAAATACACTAAAAAAAAACATTTTCAAATTACAAGAACAAAAATGTATTCAGCTTTATAAACACACAGTACATAAATACAAAAAAACTAAACAGAAACTAGTTGACAAAAACTTACACACCAGCTAAGAGCTTTTTCAACTCACAGAAAAAACTTTGATTTTTTAAAGTTTTTAAAGTAATTATATTTTTTAAAATAAATATATTTTAGTGATTTTTTTATTTGTATTTTTAATCTATAAATATACAATATATTTTTATTTTTATCGTATCTTGCCAGATCCCTGAGGATGGTCAACGATGTTTGGCCGAAATATCGGAAAATAAACAAAAATTTGAGTGAAAAATTGAAAAATTAAAAGCAGTGTTTTTTATTTAACAATATTTTTCTCTAACTTATGACCTTAAGCCGAACCAAATCAACAACTTACAAGAACAAATTTTAACTTTTTTTTGTTTGCTACCTCCTACACGGTGAGCCTCAGCGATGTTCAGGTTGAACTTTAGTGTCGGCGAAAAGTGTAAATGCAGTTCGATTTCTACATGATTAGTTGTCACAAAACTGTTTTCAGCGAAATCGTAGCTGATCGCATTCGCGAGATATCGCGAAATTAGTGATTTTATATTTTAAAAAATTTTGATATTGAAGTTTTTTAAATATTTTCAAAAACTGAGTATACAGTTTTCATTGTACTTATTTTAAGGTCACAAAACAGTAAACATCGAAATCCTATCTTCTTTAGTTCGCGAGAAATCGCGAAATAACTTTTTTGTCAATTTTTGTTTTTCAACTTTTTCTAGGTTTTTTTCAAATGTTGTGGAAAGCTGATATGCACTTTAATGTGTACGTGATCGAAGGTCATAAGGGTGTTGACATCAAAGTTGTAGGTGTACACTGTCGCAAGATATCGCGGAATTATTTATATATTTTTTAATTTTTTTTTTTTATTTTTCAATTTTGCATGTTCTTTTGAAATGGTGTAAAAACGTGGTATGCATTTTTATTTGTACATGATAAAAAGACATTAAACTGCTAACACAAAAGTCCTATGTGGTCAATTCTTTAAGGAATCGCAAAGTTAATATTAAATCTATTATTTATAAATCTATTACAATACAAAATAAATGAAAAAAAAAATTAAAAATTTTTCGCGATTTTTCGCGAAAATTAGCGTCAATATAAAGATTTCAGCAGTTTTACCACCTTCAGTTACGGGCAATTTAAACTGCATACCATATACTTGTCGTTACTTAAATTTTTTTTGATACCAAAAAAAAAAAAGTAATTTATTATAAAAGCTCGTACAGTAATTTTGCGATTTCTCGGGAAATTGATCGTCTATAATTTTTATGCTTGCAGTTTTGTCACCTCTAATAACCTCGAATTCAAACTGCATACCACATTTTTGTCGTTAATTGAAGTATATGTTTTTACAGACCACAAATAACACAAATTAATGAATAAATAGTAGATAAGCGAGTTTTTTTGCGATATCTCGAAGAATTAAGCAGCTAGAATTTAAATGTTAACAGCCTTATGACCTTTGATCAATAGCAAGTCAAACTGCATTTCGTGTTTTTCAACAATGTTAAAGAAACTTCTTTTATTAATCAAAACAAGAAATACCCCCAAAAAGCTGTTTTTCGCTATTTCTCGCGAAAGTGAGCAGCTATAATTTTTTTGGGGGCAGTTTTAATTTCTTCCAGCATGTTCAAATCAAACTGCTTACCACTTTTTTTTATCATTTCTAAAGAACCAGCTTTAAAATATAATAAAAAAAAAAAAAAAAATATATATAATTACGCGATATCTCGCGAAATTTAGCACCTACAATTTTGATGTCAACAGCTGTGTGACCTTTGATCAACCACAAGTAAAACTGCATACCATGTTTTTATGAAATTTTAAAAAATCATATATGAAGATAAAAACAAAAATAAAAACAGCAAAAAAGTAATTTCGGATTTCTCGCGAAATTGAGAAGATATGATTTCGCTGTTAACTGTGTTGTGACATGTAAATAAATACAATTAAAACTGCATACCCAGTTTTTGAAGATATTTAAAAAACTTCATTGTCAAAATTTTAGAAAATACAAAAACACTAATTTCGCGATATCTCGCGAATGCGATCAGCTACGATTTCGCTGTTAACAGTTTTGTGACATTTATTCATGTAGAAATCGAACTGCGCTTACACTTTTCGTCGACACTAAAGTTCAACCTGAACATCGCTGAGGCTCACCGTGCCTATTTGACAACAATTCTTATTAATTTTAATAGCTTTTTACCAATAATTTTGTAATTTTACAAGGTTTTTACCAATAAAATTGTAAATTTACAAATTTTTTGACACGATAAAATTTACAAAGAGGTTTCGTAATATTACTAGATTTGTTGCAACCTCCTATTTTACGAGAATTCCTAGTAATTTTACAAGCTTTTTACCAATAATTTTGTAAGTTTACAAGCTTTTTACCAATAAAATTGTTAATTTACATTTTTTTGGCGCAATTAAAATTACAAGGAATTCTCGTGAATTTACTAGAATTTTTTTGTAAAATTATCTTGGAAATTTGTAAAATTACAAAAAAAATTGTAAAATTACAAAAAAAAAAAATGTAAATTTCGATCCAAATTTGTTTGTTAAAAAACAGGGAAAACTGCCAAATATTGGTAAAATGGGATAACGAGACTTTTCCTAGTAATTTGACAAAGTGTTTTTTTTGTGTATAAGAAATTTCTTGTGTAGCCTTACGAAAAACTAAATGCCGAAAAAAATAAAAAAGTGCAGTTTTATACTCTAAAAAGTTTGTTAAAAGTGTTGAAGTGAAAAAAAAACATTTCAGGCTGTTAAAGTGCTACTCCAGCTGCCGAAGAAGGAAAAATAAGATGCACCAATGGAAAAAAAAACCGTTAAATTTACAAAACAATTATAAAAATAAACCAAATATTTTGTAAATTTACAAAACAAATATGAAAATTTAAAAAACAAAATTGTATACTTACAGAAAAAAGTTGTAATTTAACAAAAAATACAAAAACAATATTGTAAATTTACAAATTATTTTGTTAAACTTCTGTTTTTACGGCAACCAAAATAAGAAAAAATGGTATATTTACAATAAAAATTGTAAATTTACCACTTTTCATTGTAAATATACATTTTTTTGCCTTAAAAAACAGTAGTTTAACCAAACAATTTGTAAATTTAAAATTTTATTTTTTGATTTTCTATTGTATTTCGTAAATTTGCAACTTTTTTTTGTAAGTCTACAATTTGTTTTGTAAATTTTTATTGTAAACGAGTTTTTCAATATTTTTTGTGGTAAAAACAGTAGTTTAACCAAATAATTTGTTAATCTACATTTTTTTTTAATTTTTTTGTAAAATAAAAACATTTTTCTGTAAGTTTACAATTTTTTTTGTACATTTATTAAATTTTTTTTACAAAAAAAAAAAAAATAAAATTTACATTTTCTCTACGTAATACTTTTGTTAAATCAATTTACAAATTATCCCCGTAACATTACGGTGATTTTTGCTAGTACATATTTTACAAAACCTGCCCCGTAAAATTACGGGGATTTTATGTCATTTTACAAACTTTTTGTTTTTGAGTGTACTTTTTCGGAATATCTTTTTTTTTGGATTTTTTTTTTTTTGGAATTTCCTTTTTTCGAAACATAATTTTTTTCGGAATATTCTAGATTCTGGAAATATAAAATAGTACCAAAGTTCACCTTTGACTTCTTTTAACCTACTTAGAATCACAGTTTCCAAGAACTCAGCCTTATGGATCTCTGTTCCGACATCAAAAAAAACTAGAAAGATCTGAAGAACTGAAAAACGATTGTAAAACCACTGCTACAGTGCCTCACACATTCAATCGTCTAGTAGATAGTAGATACAAATTCGTTAAAGAAAAACGAGTATTTTTTAAAATACACTCAAAATAATAACTCTGTTAAATTACAGAAAAACTCTGTTAATTTAAACTCTGTTAATTTAACAAAGTACACCATACTTTTCCAGCTGGCAACATTTCATGGTAATTTTACTATAAAACTCTGTAAAATGTTTTTTACAAAAAAACTGTTAATTTACAGAGTTTCTAGTAAAATATTGGTTAAAAAAAACACCATTTAACAAAGAAAAACTCTTTAAATTTACATATATTTGTAAAATGCGTTTGATGCAACCAAAATTTTACAGAAAAAAACTCATTAAATTTACAGAGTTTAAAATACATGTTATTTTGTAAAATTTTTATAAGATTTTTGAAAATATTTTTTTTGGCACTTTTTTTAACATTTTCTCAAAAAAAAAAAGATACAGCTAAAATTTTAGTGTTTTTACAGAAAATTCTGTTTTTAACTATGAAATTAAGATTACGCAGAAATAAGTAAAAATTCAGATAAAACTTAGTTTTTGGTTATAAAAAAATACAGAGTATTTCGCTTAAATCTGTATTTTAGCAGAAAACTCTGTTAATTATCTGCAAAATTTTGATTACAAAGTTAAAAGTAATATAACAGATGAAACTTTGTTTTTGTGTCACAACAAAATACTAAGTATTTTCTTTAAATCTGTATTTTGACAGAAAACTCTGTCAAATATCTGTTGAATTGAGATTACAGTCATTTTACAGAGTATTTTACAGAGTTATTATTTTAAGTGTAATAAATGTGCTACGTGGATCAAACTGGAAAAGGGAATTATTAAAGATGTTGTTAAGAAAAATATTTTTTTAATATTTCTTAATCGAATTTTACAAATAAACTATTATTAAAAGGTCCAATAGTTCATATTCAGTCATCAAAACAATTATTTAACGATAAAAAAAAAATAAAAATCAATAAATACATAGTTTCACTCATTGAATCGTCCAATAGATCATTTAATTTTCAGTTCAACCTTTATAGTACATTTATTACTTGCCAAATCTGGAAGCTACTATCTATCCACTGGACAATTGTATTTCAGATATTATCATTTGCATTTCAGAAATTATCAATTGTATTTCAGAATTTATCAATTTTATTTCAGAAATTATCAATTGTATTTTAGAAACTAACCTTCGTAAAACAATTGATAATATCTGAAATACAATTGATAAATTCTGAAATACAATTGATAATTTCTGAAATACAATTGATAATTTCTGAAATACAATTGATAATTTCTGATATACAATTGATAATTTCTGAAATACAATTTATAATCTCTGATATACAATTGATAATTTCTGAAATACAATTGATAATTTCTGAAATACAATCGATAATTTCTGAAATACAATTGGAAATGGTGTAGTATATATTTCCAATAAAAATTGTATTAAAACCGCCTCATCTTTTTCCAAATGTTTTTAAATGCAACAGTTATAAAGTATTAATAAATTTAATACAGTTTAATTTTTTTTGTTAACTTTATTATTTATTCAGACAATTTTTTTTTTACATTTTTTTTTAAGTAAACATTTGTGTTTGGTAAAAAATATACACAAGTAGACATTTGTTTGTATTCTCACGGGATTTAAAACCATTAACATGTTACCAATCAAACAAATTTTCATAATACAACAAATAAAAACTTTTGATATTTAATCCCATTTTAATCACTTCACATTTTATTCATTCGCTTGTTAATTTAGAATTTATAAATATTTAAATTGTATTTAAGTGTTTGTGAATTTTTAAATAGACACCTTTATTTTGTAATAAAAATTGAATTATAAATTTTTGTAAGATTTAAACCAAATAACCGAATAAAAAATATTTTTCCCAAAAATAAGAAATTTTCCCCAAAAATAATGAAAAAAAAAATTCATTTAATTTTTTGCAAATTTTAACTAGAAATTGGAAAAAATTGTATTATTTATTTATTTATTTATTGGATCAAGAACCCATTGGGTGCGGACTGCATGGGTCCTCACCCTGTTGACTCGCGACCTCGTTGGGTTCTTTAAGGGTCGCCATAGATTTTGATTCAAACCGTTTGTCCATTTCGTTTTACCTTGCTTAGTTTTTGAGATACGCGAATCAGGGGCCTGATAGGGTCTTGAGAATCTTAAAAACTGGATAACTCAAAAAATGTTACTCGGAGGGCTTTCGGGTATTTTGCGGAAGTGTTCTTCAAGAGCTACAAAAATGCCGTTGGGTTTTTTCTCGTGTCGGCAGTATTTATCGAGATATGTGCATATATAAAATATCGGGAATGTCCAATTTTAGATCCGAAATTAGGGTATTGAGACCCCGACAGATATGTAGAGCTAGGATATTCCATATTTTCTGTGTAGTACTTTCTTGTGAAATTTTCATCTCTTTAGCTCTATCTTGCTTAGTTTTCGAGATAACGCCATTTTGAGTTTTTAACTAAATTCTAAAAAGTTATTAACTAAATTCTAAGAAAATTCGCAAAATGCTTAAAAATATAAAAATTTAAAAATCATATTTTAATTGTATGTTTTTTACCATAGCAGAGTTTAAAATATGAAAAAATAGTGTAAATTTACTTCTGAGCTAAATATGAAGTTGTCTATAAAATGTTATGATGATTATTTTCTTTGACCAAATTAACCCTCTAACTCCCGTTGTAAGGTGACATTTTGGAAATTTTTTAAAAGAAATCCAAAAAAGTGCATAAAAGAATGCAGTTAGAGGGTTAAATTGATCTACGAATATTTTTTGCATTAAATTTAATGAGGAAAATATTTGTGGAATATTTTAACCCTTTAAATGAACGATTTATTAGACTTCTGTGTTTAGTTTAAAAAAAAGGACTAAAATGGCCCATTAAAATGACAGTAATAGGGTTAATATGTCCTAAGAAACAAACCGCCATACAAAATTTACTTGAGACATCAACCATATTTTTAAGCTCAGATGTGCTTTTAATGCGTTTTTCAAACGCCTTCGATAAAAAATTAAAAACTTTAGTGGGCCATAAAAAATAAATCCGAACTGACTTTGCAAGACCCTTTAGTGATTTTTCTTTTTGCACAGTGTAATTTGTAGAATCGATAGTTTTCTATAAAAAAAATTTCAAAAAAATCTTGGAGTGCCTACAAATATTAGAAAAAATCAGATTTAAATTTTCAAATTGTGTTTCAGAAATTATCAATTGTATTTTAGAAATTATCAATTGTATTTTAGAAATTATCATTTGTATTTCAGAAATTATCAATTGTATTTCAGAAGTTATCAATTGTATTTCAGAATTTATCAATTGCATTTCAGAAATTATCAATTATATTTCAGAAGTTATCAATTGCATTTCAGAACTTATCAAATGTATTTCAAAAGTTATCAATTGTATTTCAGAACTTTTGAAATGTATTTCAAAAGTTATCAATTGTATTTCAGAAATTATCAATTGTATTTCAGATTTTATCAATTGTATTTCAGAAATTATCAATTGAATAGTTCATGCGAATAAAGACGAATAGACCATTTGTAGAATTTTACTGGGGACAATAAAAACGCAGGAAACGGTTAAAAAATAATATTTTTGTCAAATTTTTGGTATAAGCTTAAAGATTTAGGTCACATCTACCTATATACAAAATTTTAGTAAGGTATTCGAAAGAGAACTTGCCAAAAATTGGACTTCAATTTTTTGCTTAAATGGAAAAAGGGCGAATATCCAAAAAAATGTATTGAAATTTGAATAAAAATGTGTTATTTTGCAGCAGATTTTGACTACATTTTCATGAGACTTGCAATACTTGACGAACTATGGTTGGTATTTGCTTGTAACACTTTAAGGACTTCAAGGATACACTTTTTAAGGATTGCCAGGACATGCAAAAAAAAATTTTTTTGTTAATTTTTTTTAATATTCCTGCCATTTGATGCAGTAGTAATTCTTTATGACACTAAATACATTTTTAGGAATTATAATATTAACCCTTGACTGCATATTACGACGTAACATAAAAGGACATGAAAAAATTTTTGTTTTTTATTCCTGACATTGGATGCAGTATTAACACTAAAAGTTTGTATGTGCTAAGATTGTTTTTTTTGTGTACAATTTCAAATTTTAGCTTATATCAATTTTAAACTCGCAGCTAAATAATTTTTATATAATATTTTGTTAAGGATGGATATTCGCCCTTTTTTCTTTCCACACGTTAAAGTCTTATAACTCAAGAACGGTAAAATTTTTTGCCAATATAATAAGTGTGGTTTGTTCCTCGTAATGTTCTTTTAACACATTGTTACCGAAAGTAAAATTTTTGTATGTTTTTGTGTTGTATTTAATCAAAATTGTGCGTTAGTTTACTCCCAATTTAAACAAAAATATAAAAATATACGAATTATTGCACTTTCAAAATAATTTTTTTAGCCTTAAAAGTCAAAATATCCCCAAAATTTCTGCATAGGATTGTAGGGCTCTGCTAATAAAATGCATTTATGCAAAAAAACGTGTTTGCGAAAAAGTGGTCTATTCGTCCTTATTCGCATGAACTATTCAATTGTATTTCAGAACTTATCAATTGTATTTCAGAAATTATCAATTGTATTTCAGAAATTATCAATTGTATTTCAGAAATTATCAATTGTATTTCAGAAATTATAAATTGTATTTGAGAAATTTTTAATTTGTAGTTTAGGAAATATCAATTGTATTTCAGAAATTATCAATTGAAGGGCTTATTGTAAAAATGCCTGCGAATTTTGTACTCTTGCCCAAAATATTAAATCATGATAATGTTTTGCGGAAGATTTGGGTGTACTTGACAAAGCAAAGTTTCTTTTTAGAAAAAATAATGTTATATTACTTTGCTATTCCATGCAAAACGAATTGAAATATCAGTCAGAACCCATTAAAAACCCAAAAGAGCTGTACATTTCGTAAGTGAGTGCAAAAATAAGTGCAAAAAAGTGTTTTTACAATTTGAAGAGTATAAAAGATTCGGCACCAAAGAATATAACACTCTCACTTGTTTAATGTACATTTGATAAACAAATGGAAAATTTTTATGCGAAAAGCTTAGACTTGGTGAAAAAGTAGTTTTGATAAAAAAAATTATTTTTTTCACGAAAAACAAAATTATGTTAAAACAAGTAGAAAAGTTAAATTCGACTTGGCCGAATCTATGAATACCCTCCACAATGCGCTTTTTAAGTGATAGTAAATTTTCTAACGTGAAAAAATAAAATTTTTGGTTAGAAATATTTTATTTAGTGTAAAAAAACTTTTTTTAGTAATTTTTGAAAAAAAAAAAAAAATAATTTACTAATTTTTTTTTGAGTGTAAAATTTTTTTTGAGCGTATTTGTTTTTATGTTTTAGTGTAAAAATATTTTTGAGTGACAAAAATACCTTGTAAAATATGTGTTTAAACACTTTTAACGGGTTTTCAACACGTAAATTTAAGGTGAAATTAATCTGAAATTTATGGTTTTGCTAATAACTTTTGAGCCACTCGACCGATTGGGCTGAAATTTAAAACGAACCGGATCAGAGGAACGGCAAATATATATGCCATACTTCAGCACCTTCAAAAATGCCGTTCGAAAGTTACCATGTGTTTTATCTCGTAAATTCTAGAAAAACCCTTGCCAAAATTCACTCATTTGCTTATAACTTTTGAACCACTGCACTATAGGAAATTTTACCCATTTTTTGGACAAAAGTCAAAATTAAAATTTTTGCAAACATTATTTTTTTTCACATTAATATAAAAAAAAAAACTTAACAAAGTAAACAATTCTTTCTCAATTTTTCGACAGAATTGATGTACTGTCACTTTATCAGTAGTTTTTCTTGCAATTTCTTACTTACAATCTATATATATAAAAGAGTGTGGTGACTGACTGACTGACTGACTGACTGACTGATTGGCAATAATCATCGCCCAGCCCAAACCGCTGAAGCTAGAGACTTGAAATTTGGAATGTAGGTTCGGCTCCCGACAAAACCACCCACTAAGAAGGGATTTTTGGAAATTCCGATTCTAAGGGGGTCAAAAGGGGGAAAATAGGGCTCTTTGGGGGATTTTGTATCTTTTGAACTAATAGTCCTAGAAACTTCAAATTTGAACTCTAGGATCCTCTCGCGGAAATAAAATTTCGGAAAATTTTTTTTTGGAAAATTCCGCCTCCAAGGGGGGGAAAAGGGGAAAATAGGGCAAATTGGTAAATTTTTTATATTCTAAACAAATGGTCCCAGAAACTTGAAATTTGAAGTCTAGGGCCCTCTCGCGGAAATAACATTTTGGAAAAAGTAATATTTTGAAAATTCCGCTTCTAAGGTGGGGGGAGGGGGAAAATAGGGCAAGTTGGTACATTTTGTATCTTCTGAACTAATGGTCCTACAATCTTGAAATTTTGAATATAGGATACTCTCGCGGAAATAACATTTTGAAAAAAGTACTTTTTTGAAAATTTCGGTTTTAAGGGGGACAAAAAGGGGGAAAATAGGGCAATTTGGTGAATTTTGAACTAATGGTCCTAGAAACTAGATATTTGAACTATAGTATCCTCTCGGGGAAAAAATATTTTTTTACTAAAATTTTTTCACTCAAAATTTTTTTTCACTCAAAATTTTTTTTTTACAAATTTTTTTTCACTCAAAATTTTTTTTTACTCAAAATTTTTTTTCACTCAAAATTTTTTTTTTACTCAAATTTTTTTTTCACTAAAAAATTTTTTTTTTTACAATATTTTTTTTCACTCAAATTTTTTTTTCACTCAAAATTTTTTTCACTCAAAAATTTTTTTTCTACAATTTTTTTTTTACTCAAAATTTTTTTTTACTCAAAATTTTTTTACTCAATTTTTTTTAATAAATTTTTTTTCACTTAATTGTATTTTATTCTTCAGTTTTTTTACTCATTTTTTTACTTATTAAAGTAATATTTTGAAAATTCCGTTTCTAAGGTGGGGGAAGGGGGAAAATAGGGCAAGTTGGTACATTTTGTATCTTCTGAACTAATGGTCCTACAATCTTGAAATTTTGAATATAGGATACTCTCGCGGAAATAACATTTTGAAAAAAAGTACTTTTTTGAAAATTCCGGTTTTAAGGGGGACAAAAAGGGGGAAAATAGGGCAATTTGGTGAATTTTGAACTAATGGTCCTAGAAACTAGATATTTGAACTATAGTATCCTCTCGGGGAAAAAACATTTTTTTACTAAAATTTTTTCACTCAAAATTTTTTTTCACTCAAAATTTTTTTTCACTCAAATTTTTTTTTTTTACAAATTTTTTTTCACTCAAAATTTTTTTTACTCAAAATTTTTTTTCACTCAACATTTTTTTTTACTCAAATTTTTTTTTTACAAATTTTTTTTTCATTAAAATTTTTTTTTCATTAAAATTTTTTTTTCGCTCAAAATTTTTTTCACTCAAAAAATTTTTTTACAATTTTTTTTTTACTCAAAATTTTTTTTTACTCAAAATTTTTTTACTCAATTTTTTTTAATAAATTTTTTTTTTCACTCAATTGTATTTTATTCTTCAGTTTTTTACTCATTTTATTTACTTAAATTTTTTACTTAGAAGGTGTTTTCATCCAATTTTTTTTTACTCAAAATATTTTTCGCTTAATTTTTTGACTCAAATTTTTTATTCAATTTTTTTTCTCATTTATTTTTTATTTTTTGGGAATTTATTGATTTAATCACTTAAATTTAGGGGGAAATGGGAAAATTTTAAACATTTCTTCCCCAGTAACCTAAAATTTGGACTATAGGATCCTTTCGCGGAAATAATACTCTAAAGAAAGTATTTTTTTAAAAAAAATAAGAAGGGGAAATGGGGAAAAAAGGACAATTTGGTACATGTTCTATCTTCGGACCTAATGGTCCTAGAAAATTAAAGTTTGGACTATAAGATCCTCTAACGGAAAAAATATTTTGAAACAAAGTTTTTTTTAATTCTGATTCTAGGGGGTTGAAAGGGGGAAAGTAGGATAATTTGGTACATTTTGTATCTTCTGAACTAATGGTCCTAGAAACTTAAAAATTTGGACTATATGATCCTCTCGCGGAAATTATGTTCTGAAGAAAGTATTTTTTGAAAATTTTTCATTCAAATTTGGGGGGGAAATAGGACGAATTTGAACATTTTCTATATTGTGAACTAATGGTCCCAGAAACGTGAAATTTGGACTATAGGATCCTCTCGCGGAAATAATATTCTGAAGAAAGTACTTTTTTAAAAAGGCACTTCTAAGAAGGGGAAAAGGGGGAAAATTGGGCAATTTGGTACATTTTCTTTTCTCTGACCTAATGGAAACTTAAAGTTTGGACTATAAGATCCTCTCGCGGAAAAAACATTCCGAAACAAAGTTTTTTCAATTCCGCTTCTAGGGTGGTAAAAAGGGGGATAATAGGACAATTTGGTACACTTTGTATGTTCTGAACTAATTTTCCCAGACACTTAAAAATTTTGACTATGGGATCCTTCGCGGAAATAACATTGTGAAGAAAGCTCTATTTTGAAAATAATAAGGTAAGGTAAGGTAATTTTGTGTCTGCTGAGCTAATGGTCGTAGATCCTTGAAATTTGGGCTGTACGATCCTCTCGCGGAAATAACTTTCTTAAAGAAGTACTTTTTGAAAATTCCGGTTTGTATCTGCTAAACAAATAGGACTGCACGATCCTCTCGCGTGGACTGCACGATCCTCTAGCGGAAATAACATTCTGAAAAAAGTACTTTTTTGAAAATTCCGCTTTAAAGGGGGAAAAAGAGGAAGGTAGGGCAATTTTGTATCTGCTGAAAATATGGTCCTAGATACTTGAAATTTGGAGTGAACGAACCTCTCGCGGAAATAACATTCTAAAGGAAGTACTTTTTCAAAATTCTGGGAGGAAATCGGGAAAGTAGGGCAATTTTGAATCTGCTGAACTAATGGTCCTTAATACTTGAAATTTAAACTGTACGATCCTTTCGCGAAAATAACATTCTTAAAGGGGGAAAGTAGGGCAATTTTGTATCTGCTAAACTAATGGTCCTAGATACTTGAAATTTGAACTGTACAATCCTCTCGCGGAAATAATATTCTAAAGGAAGTACTTTTTGAAAATTCCGGGGGAAAACGGGGGTGAGTGGGGTAATTTTGAATCTGCTGAACTCATGGTCCTAGATACTTGAAATTTCAACTGTACGATCCTCTCGCGGAAATAACATAGTTAAAGAAAAACTTTTTTAAAAATTATGCTTCTACGGGGAAAAAGGGGGAAAGTAGGGCAATTTTGAATCTGCTGAACTAATGGTCCTAGATACTTAAAATTTGAACTGTACAATCCTATCCCGAAAATAACATTCTAAAAGAAGTACATTTTTGAAAATTCCTTTTTAAAGGGGGAAAATGGGGAAAGAAGGGCAATTTCGTATCTGCTAAACGAATGGTCCCAAAAACTTGAAATTTTAACTCTACTCACGCGGAAAACACATTTTGTAAGAAGTAATATTTTGAAAAATCCTTTTATAAGGGTGGGGTGGTGGGGTTTAATAGGGCAATTTTGTATCTTCTGAACAAACTTGAAATTTTGAATCTGGATGCTCTCGCGGAAATTATTTTTTGAAAAATATATTTTTTTGAGAATTTTGGTTTTAAGGAGGCCCAAAGGGGGAAAATATGGCAATTTGCTAAACTTTAAATTAATGGTCTTAGAAACATGACATTTGGAATACCCAATAAACACAAGAACGATATGATAGCGTAAACGTTATTACCTATATGATACTTAAATCGGCTACTTGAAAATTGGAATATTTAAAGTTGAAATAAACTTCAAAAATTTTCATAAATTATTTTTCATTTTAAAAACAAAATTCAGTCGTACGTGTTTATATATTACAGAAGACAAGTTTTTGAAAATTAAAGAAAACAACAAATTTTATAAAATGCAATTTATCGCGAATTCGTATTCAAGAAAGGCTTTTTCGCGTCAATGGAAAAAGAAACAATTACAATAAAAAAATTCAACCATTGTAAGGAACGGTTCGGTGATAAATTCATGATCTATATAATGCTGTTTGAAAATTTTTATGTTGCCCAGTTTACGTCAAGGTTAGAAGAAAAAAGATCAGTTTCATCATCGTGGAATTATTAACGTAACCCATTTTTTATTAAGGATTTTGTTTATTTCTTTTTAAAAATGTAAATACATGTAGATTTTTATGTAAATGTGAATAAAAATAAAATTGTTACTAAAATAAAAACTTTGTACTTTTTTTGCAAGCAATAGTGCAAACAAATTAAAGTACTACAAATAAAAAATATTTTTAAGGATTTTCTTAAAATTGCAGTTTTCTAATATGAATATGAAAAATGCTATCATAAATAATATTACTAACAATATCGCAAATGATATCACTAACAGTATTGCCAATGATATCATAATCGCCTGGAATAACGATACATTTTCGATACTAAACTGGACTAAGGCGACTTTACTATCGTCCTACCGATAGCGAAAACGGTATCACTTTTTCATTGGAAAACGATATCATAAGGAAAGGTACACTTTAGAACGAAAACACTATCGTTTCGTATCACTTATAATAATCACTTATGATAATGAATATCACCTAGGTGATATTGCTTCGATATCATAACGGTATCGTTTGGTTTATTGGGTATGGGATCATATCGCGGCAATAACATTCTAAAAGAAGTACTTTTTTGAAAATTTCGCTTTTAAGGGGGAGAAAGGACTGTACGATCCTCCCGCGGAAATAACATTCGGAAAGGAATACTTTTTTAAAAATTCTTCTTTAAGGGGAAAAAAGGGGGAAAGTAGGCCAATTTTGTATCTGCTGAACAAATAGTCCTAGATACTTGAAAATTGGACTGAACAATCCTCTCGCGGAAATAAAATTCGATAGAGGACTTTTTGGAAAATTCCGCCTCTAAGAGGGAAAAGGGGGAAAGTAGGCAATTTTGTATCTGCTGAACTAATGGTCCGGGAGACTTGAAATTTGGACTGTACGATCTTTTCGCGAAATAACATTCTGAAAGAAGTACTTTTTTAAATATTCCGATTTTGAGTGGGATAAAGGGGAAAAGTAGGGCAATTTTGTATCTGCTCAAATAATGGTCCTATATACTTGAAATTTGGACTGTACGATCCTCTGGCGGAAATAACATTCTCAATGAAGTACTTTTTTGAAAACTCTACTTTTAAGGGGGGAAAAAGGGGAAGGTAGGGCAACTTTGTATCGGCTAAACTAATGGTCCTCGATACTTAAAATTTAACTGTACGACCCTCTCGCGGATATAACATTCTAAAAGAAGTACTTTTTTTTAATTCTGCTTCTACGGGGGGAAAAGGGAGAAAGTAGGGCAATTTTGAATCTGCTTAACTAATAGTCCTACATACTTGAAGTTTGGACTGACGATCCTCTCGCGGAAAGAACATTCTAGAAGAAGTACTTTTTTGAAAGTTCTCCTTCTAAAGGGGGAAAAGGTGGAAAGGAGGGCAATTCTGTATCTGCTGAACTAATGATCCTAGATACTTAAAATTTGAACTGTACGAGCCTCTTGCTGAAAAAGTACTTATTGTGAAAAGTTCCGCTTCTAAGGGGGAAAAGGCGGAAAGTAGGGCAATTTTGTATCTGCTGAACTAATGGTCCTAGATACTTGAAATTTAGACTGCACGATCCTCTCTCTTGGAATTAACATTCTGAAAGAAGTACTTTTTTTGAAAATTCCGATTTCAAGGGGGAAAACGGGGAAAGTAGGACAATTTTGTATCTGCTGAACTAATGGTTCTAGATACTTGAAATTTGGCTGAACGATCCTCTCGCGGAAATAACATTCTTAAGAAGTACTAGGGGAAAAAGGGGGAAAGAAGGGTAATCTGCTGAACTAATGGTCCTAGATTCTTGAAATTTGAACTGAACGATTACTTAAAGAACTTTTTTAAAAATTCCACTTCTAAGGGGGAAAAAGGGGAAAGTAGGGCCCTTTGGGGATTTTGTATCTTTTGAACTAATAGTTTTAATAGTTTTTTGAAATTTGGACTCTATAATCCTCTCCTGAAAAAAAACTAAAAAAATAATTTTTTGAAAATGCCGCCTCCAAGGTGGGGAAAATAGAGCAAATTGGTACATTTTTTATCTTCTGGACAAATGGTCCCAGAAACTTGAAATTTGGACTCTAGGATCCTCTCGCAGAATTAACATACGGGAAACAAAATTTTTTGAAAATTCCGCCTCCAAGGGTGGGAAAATAGGGAAAATCGGTGAATTTTTTATCTTCTGAACAAATGGTCACAGAAACGTGAAGTTTGGTCTTTAGGATCCTCTCGCGGAAACAACATTCCGAAAAAAATATTGTTTGAAAAATTCCTCCTCCACGCGGGAAGGGGGGGGGGGAAATAGGGAAAATCGGTACATTATTTATCTTTTAAACAAATGGTTCCAGAAACTTGAAATTTGAACTCTAGGATTATCTCGCAAAAAAAAAAAACATCTTGAAAAAAGTAGAAGTGGGAAAATAGGGCAATTTTGTATCTTCTGAACTAAAACTTTAAGTTTTGATCCTCTAGCGGAAATAATTTTTGGAAAAATACACTTTTTGAAAATTCTGGTTTTAAGGAGGGCCAAGAGGGGCAAAATAGGGCAATTTGGTAAATTTAAAACTAATGGTCTTAAAAACATGACATTTGCAATATAGGATCATCTCGCGGAATAACATATAGAAAGAAGTACTTTTTTGAAAATTACTTTTTAAAGGGGGAAAGAAGGGCAATTTTGTATCTGCTGAACTAATGGTCCTAGATATTGAAGTTTGGACTGTACGATCCTCTCGCGGAAATAACATTCTGGAAGAAGTACTTTTTTGGAAAAATCTGCTTCTATAGGGGGAAAAAGAGGGAAAGTAGGGCAAATTTGAAATTTGAATCCTCTTGTGGAAACAACATTCTAATGGAAGTACTTTTTTGAAAATTTTTCTACTACGGGGAAAAAGGGGGAAATTAGGGCAATTTTGTATCTGCTGAACTAGCGGTCCTAGATACTTGAAATTTGGAGTGTACGATCCTCTCGCGGAAAAAACATTCTGAAAGAAGTACTTTTTTGAAAATTTTGTTTTATAGGTGGAAAAGGGGGAAAAGTAGGGCAATTTTATATCTGCTGAACTAATGGTCCTAGATACTTGAATTTTGAACTGTTTTGTATCTGCTGAACTAATGGTTCTAGATACTTGAAGTTTAGACTGTACGATCCTCTAACGGAAATAACATTCTGGAAGAAGCACTTTTTTAGTAAATTCTGCTTCTAAGGGGGAAAATGGGGAAAGTAGGGCAATTTTGTATCTGCTGAATTAATGGTCCTAAATACTTGAAATTTGGACTGTACGATCCTTTCGCTGAAATAACATTCTAAAATAAGTACTTTTATGAAAATTCTGCTTCTAATGAGGAAAAAGGGAGAAAGTAGAGATACTTAAAATTGGTACTTTACGATCCACTCGCGGAAATTACATTCTGGGAAAATAAATTTTTGAATTTTCGCTTCAATTTGGTACATATTGTTCCTTATGCACTAATATTTCTTGAAACTTAAAGTTTGAATTATGGGATCGTTTCGCCAAAATAAAAATTTTTGCAACTTTAAATCTACTCAAAATATAACATTTTAAAGGTCGAAACTAACAATTTTTATGTTTAATTAAAAATTAATAAGAATTTGAAGTAATAAAGTTTTTTTTTTTTTTTTACAGCTAACCGGTAACGAAGTACCGGGCGAGTTAGCTAGTTAGTTATAAAATAACGATTGAGAGCAGCGAATGTTGTGATAGCTTCTAACAAAAGTTTTTATATTAAGAATTTATAGTTTTTAAAAACTAAAAAATGGAAAATAATGTCAAAGGTGAGTACTTTAATGATAAATAGTGAAATGTTGGTGAACTCATCTATTAGATCGATTTTATTGGAAAAATTGAAGTGACCTTAAGATGAACTTATTGAAGTATGAATTGGAATTTTATTTTGACTTTAAAAAAAATGATAGCATATGTTAGCTATAAAACCATAAAAGTTCTCTACACAGAAAAAAATATTGAGAAAACAAATTTGAGTAATCACTTGTTTAAATTTAAAAACAAAAATTGAGTAATTTTTTAATTGACGCAATTAAAAATTTACTCAAAAATTTAAAAAAAATTTAAGTAAATAATTTAATAAAACTTTAATAGTTTTTTTAATTTTTTTTAAACTCTCATAGTTTTTTGAATTCTCGTTTAGATTATAGTTTTTTGTGTATGTATATGAAAGTTTGTAATCGTCTTTATAAAATTTTCCTATGTTTTTGAGACATAAATATGTTTGGTAAAGTTTGAAAAAACAAGTTTTTTGTCATTTTTTTGTAAAAAAATTTTACTTTTTTTATCTTTTAAAAAAAATAAATATTTAAGTTTTGAGTAAATGTTTAATTGTGTCAAATAAAAATTTACTCAAATTTTTTTCAAACATTTAATAAATTTTTATTAAAAATTTACTCAATACTATTAAATCGTTTACTGGTGCAAAATTGAGTAATTTTTTACTCAATAGCATTAAAAATTTACTCAAATATTTTTTTTATTTTTTTCTGTGTAGGACAATCAATTACCTTCCGAATTTAAAAAATTTCAAGGTCGGATATGTGCAAACTTTTTTTTTTATACCCATTTTTCCAGGTGACTACTGAGTGCCAAATTCAGAGTTATTTAATACATGTCGAGAGAAATAAAACAAAGGTGGATAAGGAGCCGCTATTTCTAGCCATTTCTTTTCATACATTGCTGAGAGTGAATGTTTCGAAAACTTTAAACAATATATAAAGGAGGAATTAAGAATATTTTGTTCAAATATAAATATGAAAAGGATTAAAAGTTGTAGGAGTTTGAAAATTTTTGAAAGACAGCATGCTGTTTGGCTTAAAGGCAATACTTGGCTAAAAAAAACTTTAAACGCAGCCTGCCTCCACTAAATCGAAACCTGGGCGACCGCAATTAACTTTTTTGTCAAAATCTGCGAGAACAAAAATACGAGTTACAGCAGAAATCTCTAAAGATCT
This sequence comes from Pegoplata infirma, assembly GCA_963921195.1. Lineage (NCBI taxonomy): Eukaryota > Metazoa > Arthropoda > Insecta > Diptera > Anthomyiidae > Pegoplata > Pegoplata infirma. Next base: position 133,771,688 of record OY992540.1, on the reverse strand, counting down.
AAATAGGGAAGTTGAGCCCCTAGCTCTTGCATCATCTACGGCTGCCCGTAGTGGCATTTTGAAATGTAGTTGACGACTTGGAACTCAAAAATAAAATTTTTGAATAAAATCCTTATTAAAAAGTAGATTTGTTTGACACTTCTTAACATTGTTAAAATAAATTTCTACTGTTATCTTCGAAAGTTAGTGTACACTCAAAAAAAAAAATATTGTAAAAACAGTTTAGAAAACCATATAATCTAATAAGGATCTAAAAAATCTTAGATGCGGCAACTTATAACCCGGGAACCCTGTTTGGAACTAATTATTAGGTAATTTTTTAGGTAACTTTACTAATTTTTTTTTTTTTGAGTGTATGAAAACCTTTAAGAGTCACTCTCTCCCTCTAAAGAGTCTTCCAAAAGTCAAATAAAAAAAATCAGTCAAATCGGTCCAGCCGTTTGGCTGTAAATAATTTTGGCCAAAAAAAGGGTAAAATTTCCTATAGTGCACTGGACCGATTTCGCTGGATTGCAATACCAACCTGACCAGGTAAATGTCCAACATATATGCCAAACTTCAGGAGCCTCCGTAAATTCGTTCAACAGACAGACAGACAGACGGACAGACGGACAGACGGACAGACGGACAGACGGACAGACGGACAGACGGACAGACGGACAGACGGACAGACGGACAGACGGACAGACGGACAGACGGACAGACGGACAGACGGACAGACGGACAGACGGACAGACGGACAGACGGACAGACGGACAGACGGACGGACGGACATCGCTAGATCGTCTTAAAATCGATCGAGGATCATGAATATATATACTTTATGGGGTCCTAGACCAATATTTCGAGGTGTTACAAACGGAATGACAAACCCTCTATCACTAAGTGGAGGGTATAAAAAAATTTAATGAACCCAAAATGTTTGGTGAAAAAAAATTTTGATGAAAAAAAATTTTTGATGAATTTTTTGATGAAAAGAAAAATTTTTTGATGTAAAAAAAAAATGATGAAAAAAAAAATTTTTTGGTGAGATAAAAATTGATAAAAAAAATTTAATGAAAAAAAATTGATGAAAAAAAATAAAAAAAAAAAATCTTGATAAAAAAAAAAATTTGATGAAAAAAAAAAATAAATGAAAAAAAAAAAAATGATGAAAAAAAAAATGATGAAAAAAAAATTGGTGAAAAAAAACTGATAAAAAAAATAATGAAAAAAAAAACAAAATTTGATGAAAAAAAATTTGATAAAAAAAAATTGATGAAAAAAAAAAATTGATAAAAAAAAAAATTGATAAAAAAAAAAATTATGAAAAAAAGTATGATAAAAAAAATTTGTGAAAAAAAATTTGATGAAAAATGATGAAAAAAAAATTTATGGAAAAAAAAATTTATGAAAAAAAAAAATTGATGAAAAAAATTTTTTTTTTTTGTTGAAAAATAATTATGTTACTTTTTATTCACCAGCTGGTGAAAAACGGTTTTATTCACCACGAGGTGAATTATTATCCAAGTTACAAACCCGAGTTATTAAAAATTTTGGTTTTAAGAAAATGAAAATAGTAATTCTTGTTTTCTTTTTCGTTAATTGTTAGCTTATATAGTCAAACTGAGGTGGCGTCCTGCAACTTTTTTAAAACATTATCATGTTAAAACTCGATATGCAACATTTCATTTTATGGTGGGTTTTGCCTTAAAACTTTTAAAATAATGTAGAAAATAGAACTTTTGCAGAACTTTTATTCTCAATATACTTGCACGAAGGGTTAAAGCAAGACCTCCGCCAAAAATCTGTCAATGAAACATCAGCAGAAGGCGAAAAACACTAACAAATAAAATGTTGCTTATCAAGTTCTTGCAGTAAGCCCTTTAATTGTATTTTAGAAACTAACCTTTGTAAAACAATTGAAAATTCCGATGAATCTCAGAATTAGAGACTAAAATCCTGATCCTTTTATTATTCGGTAACAAAGTACCAAGTGGGCATGCTAGTTTTTCATATTTATTAAAAAAATAATATTTTCCACAACTGACCTCATAAAACTGTCATATCTACATAAATCAAAAATTGATCGCTTCTCGCACCTTGAAACAGGAATTAAGCAAAAAAAAAAAAAAACACACAGAAATATATTCAACTCAACTTTGATTTTTCCACAGAAAAAATGAAAAATGAATTGCACATCAACCTGCCAAAGACTTGCAATCAAAAATATTTTGGCATAAAATAAATTTCCACAAAAAAAAAAATATATGAAAAAAAATTTTAAGCCATTTGTTATTTATACAATTTAACACCCTCAATGTCTATAAAATACAAACAAACATGCATCGATACAATACAACATGTTCCTTTTGCCATTCACTTTATTTTGGCCACAATAATTTAATGACGTTATTTGGATGTGGTTCAAGTTTTAGTAAAATATTCGAAATATATGCACGATTATTGCAAGTGGGTGATATATGTATTTGAAATGCAAAATATAAACAGTGCCGGGCAAAAGTATTCACACATAGCTATTGTAGATGCAAAAGATTAACAATAAATTAAAAATATCAAACTTTTTTTATCGAACGAGTATTTTTTTAAAAAGTGTTTTGTAGGACATTTGTTAAGCTTTAATTTAAGCTTAATAGCGGCCAGATTGAGTTAATAATAAATGAGCTACGATGGTCGAACTGAAAATGTTCAGACATTAAAATTTAAAATATTACACTGTTCAACAAAATCAAATTTTTTACAAAATTACAAGGTCAGACCAAAACAATTTGATAGAAGAGACAAAAAAAAAATATACGTGTATCGGCGTTTTGAAAGTTTATATCTGGGTTTCATTTTAGGGGGAGGTAAAGTTTCCCCCAAATGCAAATGCTGTATTGTCAATCTTAATTGAATATCGAGTAAAGCTTACGTTTAAAGTATATGGTGTGTTCAGCAAATTTATGTAAAATGTTACGGAGAACATCTCTAACTCCTCAAGATAAGGGTATTTTTTGTCCTTCTTTTCAAAAAGAGCAAAAAACACCATTAAAACAGGGATTTAAGTGGTTTAAATCAAGGACGGTAGACTTTATAAGGATGTGCAGAACTCAAAAGTGGGGACATCAGATAGTTATGCTGCGAAAATGAAAAACAATTATGCTGCAAAAAAAAGATTATGCTGCAAAAAAAATGAAAATTATGCTGCAAAAAACAAGAATTTAAAAAAAAGTTTAATGAAATTTTTTTTTTAAAATGCCAAAATTTAAAGAATTTTAAGACAAAAATTACAAAAATATTTACTAAAAAAATTAGCTTATGAAAAGTGGTGAAAAAAATTATTTTCAATCGAAATTTTTTTAAAAATTTTTTTAACCATTTTTGACAAGCTTATTTTTTTGTTTTAAAATTCTTTAAATTTTGTCATTTTTAATAAAATTTTTCATTAAACTTTTTTTTTTTTAAATTCTTGTTTTTTCAAGCATAATTTTAATTTTTTTGCAGCATAATCTTTTTTTTTTTTTGCAGCATAATTGTTTTTCATTTTTGCAGCATAACTTTCTGATGTCCCCACTTTTGAGTTCTGCACATCCTTATAAAGTCGACCGTCCTTGGTTTAAATGTTCCCCAAAAATATTCGCCGTGAAATTTTACTATAAGTCCCTGAATACATCAAAACTGAAAACTCAACCAGAAAGTCAGAAATAAGACACAACAAAAGACATCTTAGGGTAAATTTCGCATTTATTAAGAAAATCGAGTAAAGCTTACAAAGTATATGGTGTATTCAGCAAATTTATGTAAAATGTTACGGAGAACATTTTTGTAGAATATTTTAACCCTCTAACTCCTCAATATAAGGGTCTTTTTGTCCTTCTTTTCAAAAAGAGCAAAAAACACCATTAAAACAGGGATTTAAGGGGTTTAAATGTTCCGCAAAAATATCCGCCGTAAAATTTCACTATAAGAACAATACTTGTTTGATAAAAATATAATAATGATAAAAAAAAAAATATTTCAATATATGCAAAATGCATCCACACACAAAAAAAACTTTGTCAAATTACTAGGAAAAGTCTCGCAATCCCATTTTACAAATATTTGACAGTTTTCCTTGTTTTTTAAACAAACAAATTTGGATCGAAATTTACATTTTTTTTTGTAATTTTACAAATTTCCAAGATAATTTTACAAAAAAAATCTAGTAAATTCACGAGAATTTCTTGTAATTTTAATTGCGCCAAAAAACTGTAAATTTACAATTTTATTGGTAAAATGCTTGTAAAATTACAAAATTATTGGTTAAAAGCTTGTAAAATTACTAGGAATTTTCGTAAAATAGTAGGTAGCAAAAAATCTAGTAAATTTACGAAACCTCCTTGTAAATTTTATCGTGTCAACAAATTTGTAAATTTACAATTTTATTGGTAAAACCTTGTAAAATAACAAAATTATTGGTAAAAAGCTTGTAAAATTACTAGGAATTTTTGTCATATAGGAGGTAGCAAAAAAAAATGTTACAAGTTTTTCTTGTAATTTTCAAGGGTTTTTTTTTTTTGAGTGCACAATAGCTCTGTGTGATTACCAGGGACAAGACCTACATGCACTATGTTTTAGGCGCCTAAAATATACACTAAAAATCATTGAAATATGCACTAAAAACTACAAAAATATGCACTAAAAATTATTCAAATTGTGCTTTTTTGAATATAAAATATATTTTTTTTTTAAATAATTTTTTACTTTGTTAGCTTATTAACAAAAAAAATCATTTTGGTCAGACAAGTATTGGATCCGATAAAAAAATTGTGAAGCCATCCTAACAGGAAAATTAATGATGTTTACAGAAAAATTCATAAAAAATTGCAAAAATAAGCTAAAACTAAAATTTTATACAAAATATGACCTAAAAATATGCATTTAAAGCGAAATACGCAAAAATATGCATTTTCAGAAAAATATGCAATAATATGCACTAACGTCCTAACAGGAAAATTAATAATGTTTACAGAAAAATTCATAAAAAATGGAAAAAATAAACTAAAACTGAAATTTTATACAAAATATGACCTAAAAATATGCATTTATAGCAAAATACTAGCAAAATATGCAAAAATATGCATTTTCGGTAAAATATGCAAAAATATTCACTAACGAATCGGTGCCATTTTAAAGCAAATTCTGTGATTCGCAAAGATATTTGGTTTATGCAGTTCTAAGACTAACAGGAAAAAACATGCATTTGCATGAAAGTCCTCTCCGTGGTGATTACTTTTGTCAAACACTATATATTTTTACATATTTTACCTGTTTATAATAAAATAGCTCTAGAAATACTGCCAATATTTTTGGCAATGATAAGGCTAAGACAGAAGTTGTTGCATTTACTACGAAATAACATTAAATTAAAATGAAAAACAAAAAGAGAACTTAATCCTTGAATAACTGCATATACAACACTCAAAGAAATAAATTGATAGACTAAAGATAGGCACTAAAAATCGAAAATATGCGCTTAAAATATGCGCTAAAAAATTCAAAATATGCATTAAAAAACCTAAAAATATGCACTTAAAAATAAAATGTGTGCAATAAAAATCTTGTTTTCATGGAAAAACTTCTTAAACAGCAAAAAGTAACACCGGTTTTAAATAGTAACATCTAAAACTTTATATAAGCAAGATTTTTTAGAAACTAAACCAATCTATAAAAAAATTAAAGAAAAAAATATTTTTTTCTTATTTCCAAAATAAATTTTTAAAATTTAAAATAGTTTTTGAAACAAATAAATTTCAATTTTTGCTTATTTATGGCAAAATATGCAAAATATGCACTTAAAAGTTGGAAATATGCAAAAAAATATGCATTTAAAACCAAAATATGCAAAAATATGCATTTTCACCAAAATATGCAAAAACAAATCGATGCCATTTCATCGCAAATTTCTTGATTCGAAAAGATAATTGGTCGATATTGTTTTTAGACTATCGATAAAAAACATGCATTTGCATGGAAATCTCATCCCTAGTAATCAGTATGTATGTCTAATATTTGTTTATTGGTAGGAATAATTTTCTGACAAATCTTAAAAGTTTTGACCATTTTTTGCATTTTTTTATTTTAAAAACATTCTGTTTTCAGAAAAAATTAAGAAAATATCAATCAAACGACTTCAAACAGTCAAAGTTAGATTTAATACAAGTCCGACAATTGAGAAAACTTTAGAAACGGCTAAAAAAAAATTTAAAAACTGAAAATTCAAATTACATTTAAGAATAAAAAACCTAGATAGTTGGAAGATAACTTTGTTTTTTAGTGTATATTTATTATTAAGTTTGCCAAATTATGTGAAATTTTCTACAATGTTTTCTTTATGCTAAATATTAAATGCGAATTGAAACCTCTAAAAAAGTTTGTATTTGTATTCGTTCTTTAAGGTATTAAGACACACGTGCTTCACAAACAGATTGTTTGAAATACCTTATAAAGATTTTCCAGGGTATAGATTTTACAATCCTTGCAATAAATTAAAAAAAAAAAAATTAAAGAACATTTTAGGGGCTGCAATTGCGGCAGGCGAACAATTCTTCACTCGAAAATAGGTTATAAAATAATTTATAATAATTTTTATTGTTAAATAATTTAAACTTCTTCTTGCTGCTCCGATTTTGCCCATTTACACTTAACAAGCCTATAATATATGTTATATTTGTGCCAAACTTCTGAAGTCTAGACAGATGGCCGGAACCTTCCTAAGCCGATATTTTGATGCAATTCACACGGCGTAAAAAAGTAAGTGGGTATACCCTCCACATTGTGGTTGAAGTGCATACAAATTGTTTATTTTAATAAAAACTTAATTGAATCAGTTAAAGTTTTAATAAATACCACAAATTGTGTTACTAACAAAAATTTAATTATTTATTTTAGTCAAATCAATTATATTGATGTTAATTAAAAAAAAAAAAACATTTATTATATTAAAATTTTGTTTAAAACCAATTGTAAAAACTATTTCATTAACAGTTATTTACCAACGGATGGATTATTTCCCAGCAAAAATTGGCATTACTAGTAATGGGTTTTGTAATCCGAAACAGATGTTAATAAGTAGTTACTTATTGAATGAAACACTAATTATTTTAACAAGGGCGTGAGACAAAAATAACTAGTGAAGAGTATGGAGATAAATAAGTAGTTACTGCCTCGGATTACAAATAAGGAGTAAAAACCCATTACCATTAAGAAGTAAAATAAATAGTTAATTAAAACTTTTGAAATGTAACTTGTTTTTACTAAAACTTAAAAATTTCGTAATTTTTATTAAGTTTTTAAGTACTTTTTAAGTTAATTGAATTGTAAATATTAAAAACTGCAAGTGCAAGAAAATATTATTACTTAGAGGTGCTTTTATAACATATTACTGAGAAGTAGTTACTTTTGGGCTTAAAATAATGTTAATGGTAATGGGTACTCATTATAAATAATGTACTTGGTAATGATTACTTTTCACAACTCATTACCATGTTTTTGCTGGGTTGTTTTGTTTGTACCGTTCGTATGTTGTATTGTGTTTTTTACTTTTCTCAAGGTAAAAGACCGGAAAGAAAAATAAGTTTTTCTAGATAAGCTTAAACTATTTTATGTCAAATCGATAGACCTTTAAAAGTAAACTTTTACTAAATGTATCATATGAATTCACTAAGGATGTCACAATGTTTTCGTTTTTTATTTAAATGTCTTCCGGTTTTTATTTGATGATACAAAATATTAGAAAGTTTAAAGAAATATGAATAAATATTAAATTTAAAATATGTGTGCATTTTTTAAAGAGTTTGTTTAGGAATGTTATAGAGATTTAGCTATCAAGTCCTAAAAAAATGTATGTAATGCATTACCATGTAATGCATAACGAAAAAAAATGTAAAAAGAAGCATTATTTTTTTCTCTATATAAATATAAATCGGACGATAGGTGACCACCCTATTCCCGAAAAACTGAACCAGGATCGGAAAAAAAATTAAATTTTCTCCGTTCGAATGGCTATAAATTGGAAAGTAAAAGAGATAACGACTACACTCAAAAAAATACGTTAGTAGATTTACTAATTTTTTTTTGCTAATGCTAGTTAGCTAACTTTTAGCAAATTTTTCGTTGAGATTAGCATGTTAGCAAAAAATTCTTGTAAACTTCATTTAGCACATTAGCAATTTTAAACAAACGTTGAACTAATTTCTTTTGCTAAGATTTGAAATTGAGTTGACAACATTTTTACAAGATTTTTTGCTAACATTAGCAAAAATAAATGGTAAATTTTTTTTTATTTTCAGAAAACTTAAAATGGCTCTATCTCGGAAACTAAGCCAGATAGAGCAAAATGGAGGGCATTTTTGGTTCTTAGAATCTCCATACTTTCGCGGGTCCTCTTCACATGTGTGGACCCTAATGGGCCCTAACTTTGGATCCAAAAAAGTTAGCATTCCCGAAAATTTTAAAATGCGCATATCTCGGTAAATATTGCCGACACAACAAAAAGTCCAAAAGCATTTTTGTAGCTCTCAATACGTAGAATAAGACCGCAAAATAGTGAAAAGCTCTCCGAGTAATATTTTTGAAGTTATCGACTTTTTAATTCTCAAGACCCCAGTGGTCCCTATAATCACGTATCTCAAAAACTAAGCAAGGTAGAGCGAAACGGACACAAATTTTGGATCAAAAACTTTGACGATTTTTAAGGAACCCAACAGGGTTTAACCCATCGGGGTCTGGACCTATCGGGTCCGAACCCAATAGGGTCCTCAAATGTGTCAAAAAAAAAAAAAATAGTTAACTAATTATTGGCAAAACATTTTTGCTAACTTTAGCAAAAAAATTGTGGGTTCAAAATCAGCAAATTTTCTTGTAGGTTTACAAGCTTTTTTTGCTAACATTACAGTTTTTTTTTTTTGAGTGTATAATAAACAACAAATTGGCAATCACTTAAAGCCTTTGTACGCAAAAGGTGTCCTGCTTTAGGGGCCCCTAGAGGCGCCCCTAAAGCAGGACATGTGAGGTATTTTGTCCAAACTTATAAATTTACGTAAGCTATAACTGGTATAAATTTCACTGCAATCGGTCCAGTACTAACTGAATGGCCGAATTATTTCGATAATAAACCACTATGTATTACCTTATGAAATAGACAGTCTTTTAATCAGCGCCTTTCGAGAGGCGTCAATAAAAAAGCATTAGAGTCCCCGCACAACAATGTCGGAGCGGTTGACGGTTTCGGTCGTGGGAGAGTATAGGCGCAAAACAAAGGCGGCAGCGGAAAATTCAGTCAAACGTTTATATTCACATTATTTTTCACTTTTTTTGCACATTTTTATTTAATTTTGTTATTTTTTTAATATCAATATGAATTTTTCACATTGATTCGTTTTTTTTTTGTTTTTTTTTAGAATTTTATATATTTTTTTGTTAGAGATCACATTTTTTTGTTTACTTTATCGAAAATAATCGAAATATTTATAAAAATGTGGTAACATTTTCATATCAAAAATTAAAAGAGAGAGAGAAACCGACACAAAAATAAAATTGATTTTATTCAAGCGGTTTTCGGTCGAGCGTTTTTTCTTGCCAAATTTGTATGAAAAAAACGTCACCGACATTGTTGTGCGGGGACTCTTATTCAAATTTTACTTGTTTTAAAATTTTGCATTAATGAGGAAATAGAAAAATAAATTAATTACACCGCTCAACACTCAATTTCCGGTTTGAATTCTGGTGATCAATTTTAGTAGACTTTGATCTCCTGATTCCAAATCTGTTCTCCAAATTGTTCCATCACGTCCAGATTTTTAGTTATTCATGGTTGAAAATGCGAAAAATTACGATTTTGAATTATTTGAACGCCTGCACAATAGACTGGGTCGAAATCCTACAAAGTGTAAGGATCGATTGTCCTTAGTGCGGGAAAGTAGTAATGGGGTAATATAAGCATTTTATGGAAGACAACTTTTTAATCGATCAAAAACTCTATTAGCGCATCGGTGGTCAAAATTGAGATTTTGGTCAAAATGGCCAAATTTTCAAAAAAAATTTAAAAATATAAATTTCATTTTATTGTTTAGTAAAATTTTTTTTTTTATTGCATTTGATACTAATAACTTTTGTGTTAAATATTAGAATTTTATGCCATCACTAACATATTTTTATTTAAGGTACAAAAAAAATCGTATTTTTGGCGCGGTTCTCAAAACCACTTTTTTTTATTTAATTTTTTTTTTATTAAAATTGCAAAATATGTATATCGATTTTATTACTTAATGTTATTAAAAACATCATAAATACTAAAGATTTAAATTTTTGCGAAAATCCGTTCGGTAGTTTTTTGTGGGGAGAGATTTCAATTGAGCGGATTTCAAGGAAATTGGATTTTTTTCCATTTTTTTGAGTTTTTATTTATTGTAAGCTACATAATTGTACAAATTGACCAATATTATGCTCTATCTTGTTCCATTTGATCATCCCAGCAAAAACTTGGTAATGGGTACCCCTTCCTGCCTCGCTTACGTGGTAATGGCTTTGAATACTACTAATTACCATTAGCATTATATTGCGCCAAAAAAGGCAAAATGTGGTTACCTCCAATGACATAACCGTGTTAAAGTAATTAACATTGACATTGGGAGGTAACTAGTTACTCATATTTTTGCTAACCCCTTCAGTTAATTACTTGGTAAGCGAAGTTTTTGCTGGGATGGTAACTTAGTTTTAAAACGATAGATTTATAGAACGTCTTTAACCTTAATCGGCCAGCGGCCAAAAGTGTCCCGTACTGAGTTTTTTTTTAGATTTTAACTACTGTTTTATGAAATTAATGGTTCCAAAATCCTGTTTGTGTTGAATATTGTGTTATATGTTCTTTTATTTAATCATATTGACTTAATTTTGAAACATACATTTTTTTGGGCATCTTTAACCCGTATGTGCATGCAACCAAAAATGTCCCCTACCAAAATTTTCATGTTTTTTAAAAATTTAAAAAACACATTTTTATTTTCAAAATAATCAAAAATAATTAATTAAATAATTTTTATATTATTTTAAAATACATGTTTGGCCAATAACACCGTCCGACACACTTTTGTACACATGGACCGGACCCGAAAATTCTGAAAGTAGGGCCAAAAAAAAAAAATACCCGTGTCTCCCAGTTTTTCTAGATCAATTCGCGTTTTCGCGAAAAACGCAAAAAAAAAAATTTACATGTAAAAAAAATGTTCGCTTTTCAGAAAGTGGGGCTCAAAATAACATTCTTGTGTTTCCCGGTTTTTCTATATCAATTCGCGTTTTCGCGAAAATGCATTTTTTTTACACACTTGAAAAAATTTACTGCATTCCGAAAATAGGGCTTAAAATAAAATATTGTTCTAGTTTTTCCATATTAATTCACGAAAAATGCAATTTTGAAGAAATGTATTGCATTATTTTTTATAAATATAAAACATAAATATTAGAGATGGGCGCGTGAGTGATTTATGACTCACACTCACTCACGCTCACGACAGGAATTTTTGAATCACGCACTCATACTCACTCACAATCACGTGAGTAAATTTAAACAACTCACACTCACGTGCACTCACGCAAGCTTCACTCACACTCACATTGACTCACACTCACGAAAATTTCAAAAACTATAATTTCAAAAATCTTTCAAAAATTTTCAGCAAAATTAACAGTTCAGCGAAATTTTACATTTTTTTTTTTGCTTTTTTTGGGACAAAATCATAAATAAAGCCAAATTTTAAAATTTTTTTTGTTGCTTTTGTGGTACAATAGGAAATATAAAGAGAAAATAATTCACGCAAACTCACGCAAAAAAAAACGACTCACGCACACTCACTCACGCAAAAATCTTACTCACGCACACTCACTCACGCAATTTTTTTCTCCACTCACACTCACTCACAATCACGTGATTAAAATTGAAATCAGTCACACTCACGCGTGATTCACGTGAATCACGCTCTAATCTGCTCATGTTCCCATCTCTAATAAATATACATGATTTACAGTAGAATTACGGTCCTTATACAAAAATTGCTAAAAACAAAATTCTCGTGTCTCCCAATGTAGTATGTATCTATTCGCGTTTTCGCGAAAATGCATTTTTTTGCACACTTAAAACAAATTTACTACATTCGAAAAGTGGGACTAAAAATAAAATATTCACATAATTTTTTTTAAATTAAAATTAAATTAGCTGGAAAAACTCTGATACATGGAAAATGTCTTTTTAACTCTACTTGAAATTTTGCGAGTGTGCTAAAAAGAACAAAATATTTTTTTTTTACAAATTTGCGAATTGATATGAAATAACTGAGATATAAATGCTTAGATTTAAACCCAATTTTTTTTTTTTTAACAGTGCAAAAAAAATTTTTTTAGCGTTTTTCGCGAATACGCGAATTGATCGCGAAAACCTGAGAGACATGGGTGTTTTTTTTTTAACCCCACTTTCTGAATAGCATAATTTTTTTCTATTGTGAAAACTTTTTTTTGTTGCATTTTTCGCGAAAACGCGAATTGATCTAGAGAAACTGGGAGACACGGGTATTTTATTTTTGGCCCAACTTTCCGAATTTTCGGGTCCGGTTCATGTGTACAGCCAAAAGTTGCAATTTGTTGGACGGTGTAATAGTGCAACAACTGCAAATTTTTTTGATCATATATTTGAGATCACAGTTCAATTCTACTCTAACGCTTTATACCAGATTTTTATTCCACCCAGTGGCTGCTGTGCAGGCTTTTAAAAAAGGCAAAAATCACGTTATTTTTTCATTTTCTACCGCGAATTATTAAAATTCTAGACGTGATGGAAAAATTTGGAGCACAGATTTGGAATCAGCGAGTCAAAATCTTTAAAAATTTTGTATCAAACTTCAAACCGGAGTTAAAAACCTGCGATTTGTTGAGCGGTGTTATTGGTTCTTAACTCAAAGACACAAGTGTTTTGATTGGGACCCAATCATGGGCGTCAATACGATAAAATAAATCTTTTGACGGTGAAAATCGTACTAATTTTATTTTTTTGATGTTGATGAAAAAGGGAAATCAAAAAAATATACGTATATTAGACCGACTCACCTTATATGGGCAAAAAAAAAGTTCATGATGTACCCCCCTCAAAATTAACTTTGACATGTTTTATGAAGATTCCCAAAATATTTGGGCTCTAGCGATAATCTCCCGTGAGCTAAACCGCGTCAAAAAAGGGTCCAAAAATGGTATTTTTCATGAATAAAAAATTCAGAAAAATTTTTTTTGTCCAATGAATGACCAAATATAATAGATATTTAGGAATTCTTTTATTCTGCATTAAAACATTTTAAAAATCTAACCACAGCCTCGAGATAACGAGATGTTTATGTCAGTTTTTTGATGCTTTTCAATTCGAATTTACTGAAAACTTAAATAACTTTGGTATTTTTTGTCCGATTTTCACTTCTAACACATCGTTATAATGGTGTTGACCACCGCTTGGGATTTTAGTAAAAAATTAACCCTTAACTGCACTGTCTTACTTTTTTATAAAATTTACTTCGACATCATTAAAAACCATTATATAACCACAAAAAGCATATATTTATGCAGGAAACACGTTTAATTAATATATTTGGCGACAATTAATTTAACCCATGCATGATCAAAATATTTTGGCAAACATTTTTAAAAAAGTTTTTGCTGAAATTATTGAAAGCTACTTGTAATACTTTAAAAAAATAAAATAAATAAGGTTTTTGTTTATCTAGACGTGCTTATTAATATCAAATAATTATTACGTGTAACACTTTTCCGGTCAAATTTTTTTTTCGAAATTTGTATGTGCAAATAAATTTTAGAAATAAAATATAAACCAATTTTCTCTTAATCGCATATATTCGTGCAAAACACGTCTCTAATAAATAAATCTTAATATTTTTTATTTAACCCATTCATGACCAATTTAAAAAAAAAAATATGGAAAAAATTTAAGTCCAGTTGTAATACTTAAAAAAATAATATAATTGATATTTTTTGACACATTTGCTTATTTAAAATATTGATGCGTTTTTTTGCTCGAATATATGCGATTAAGACAAAATTTGTTTATATTTTATTTTAAAAATTTATTTGCACATACAAATTCCGAAAAAAAATTTGACCGGGAAAGTGTGACCCGTAATAATTATTTGATATTAATAAGCACGTCTAGATAAACAAAAACCTTATTTATTTTATTTTTTAAAATATTACAACTAACTTTAAATAATTTCCGCAAAAACTTTTTCAAAAATATTTGCCAAAATATTTTGATCATGCATGGGTTAAACTAATTGTGGCCAAATATATAAATTAAACGTGTTTCCTGCACAAAGATATATTTTTTGTAGTTATAAAATGGTTTTTTAATAATGTTGAAATAAATTTTATAAAAAAGTAAGACAGTGCAGTTAAGGGTTAATTTTTGACTAAAATCCCAAGCGGTGGTCAACACCTCGGACAAAAAATACCAAAGTTATTTAAGTTTTCAGTAAATTCGAATTGAAAAGCATCAAAAAACTGACATAAACATCTCGTTATCTCGAGTCTGTGGTTAGATTTTTAAAATGTTTTAATGCAGAATCAAAGAATTTCTAAATATCTATTATATTTGGTCATTCATTGGACAAAAAAAAAATTACTGAATTTTTTATTCATGAAAAATACCATTTTTGCACCATTTTTTGACGCGGTTTAGCTCACGAGAGATTATCGCTAGAGCCCAAATATTTTGGGAATCTTCATAAAACATGTCAAAGTTAATTTTGAGGGGGTACATCATGAACTTTTTTTTTTGAGTCACTCTAACGTATATACTTTTTTACAAACTCAAAGGAACAGTCCTTTGAAATGACTCCTTTCGATGAGTGCGCAATGCAAGGCACCGCATTAAAAATGTTGTAATGAAAATAGAAAATTGATATTATTGTTTTTCACAATTGTAAATAACACAGTGATACAAAATCGAACTTTCCGAATTGGAATGGGACGAAACTAAAAGCAAATGAATGTTGACATTTTCCATTACAGCGCTAGATTTGTTTTACATACTTTTAAAGCGAGTTTATAGCATTTAAAGTTTTTGTGTACTAAACAAATCCTCTTTAGGGCCCTCTGGTTATGCCCTTATTGGACACGTAGGTTCCAACGTCTAACTTAAGCTGAAAGTTGAGTTAGCTATAACTGGTATGAATTTCGCTGCAATCGGTTCAGTACACACAAAAAAACAAGTAAAAAAGTTAAATTCGGCCTTGCCGAATGTAGTGATACCCTCCACAATTTCAAAAAGATTATTGCAAACAACTTTATTTAAAAGGAAATTACTTTTGAAAAAAAAAAAAAATTTGAAAAAAAATTTCCGCGAAAAAAAATGTTGTTAAAAAAAAAATCCGCGATTTTTTTCTTTTTTTGTCAAAAAATATGTTCGTACTTGTTTAAATACCATTTGTTGTTCAATTATGTTAACATATGTCACCCAGAAGTCGAATTAAAGCATTTTGTATTTTTAGGTTATGTTGAATGTACTGAAATTTTTGAGGTGTGCTTACATTTTCGTTCATAACTTTTGAACCGCTGAACCGATATCGCTCAAATGCAATACCAAACTTCTCGGGAGAACTTCCAATATATATGTTAAGTTTCAGTTATCTCTGTGCAATATTTTGTCCGCGAGAGCATTTTCCACAGACAGACAGACAGACAGACAGACGGACAGACGGACAGACGGACAGACGGACATCGCTAGAATGTCTTAAAATCGATCGGGCATCATGAATATATATACATTATGGGGTCCCAGACCGATATTTCGATGAGTTACAAACGGAATGACAAACTTATATATACCCTCTATCACTAAGTGGAGGGTATAAAAAAAACTTTGTCAAATTATTGGGAAAAGTCTCGTAATAACAAATCGAAATTTACATTTTTTTTTGTAATTTTACATTTTTTTTTAGTAATTTTACAAATTTTCAAGATAATTTTACAAAAAAATCTAGTAAATTCACGAGAATTCCTTATAATTTCAATTGCGCCAAAAGACTGTAAATTTACAATTTTATTGGTAAAAAGCTTGTAAAATTACAAAATTATTGGTAAAAAGCTTGTAAAATTACTAGGAATTCTCGTAAAATAGGAGGTAGCAAAAAATATAGTAAAATTACAAAACCTCCTTGTAAATTTTATCGTGTCAAAAAATTTGTAAATTTACAATTTTATTGATAAAAACCTTGTAAAATTACAAAATAATTGGTAAAAAGCTTGTAAAATTACTAGGAATTTTTGTCAAATAGGAGGAAGCAAACAAAAAAAATTTAAAATTTTTTCTTGTAATTTTACAAGGTTTTTTTTGAGTTTACCTACACAGAAAAAAACGAATTGTTATATTGACCCCCAGAATTGACCTACACAGAAAAAAACGAATTGTTATATTGACCCCCGTATTTGTGAATACAATAAATTTTTTCACTGAAAGTGCTCCTATACGCAAATTTGTAATATCAACAAACGTTTGTAAATTTTGACTACTAAAAAAAGATTTTTTTTATTTTCAACAAAGAAATTCAACAAACACAAACAAAATTTGTTGATCTGACAAAAGTCAAAAATTTTAATTTTTTTTTCAACAAAGAAATTCAACAAATACAATTAATTGATCTGACAAATGAAATTTTTTTCAACAAAGAAATTTAACAAACACAAACACTTTTTATTGACATAGAAAAAAGAATTTTAAAATAAAATTACTTGACTGAGTTTGTTGAAAACAAAATCGAAGTTTTTTATTATGGATTAACAGGTGGCCGATTTTACTAAATGTTTGGTTGATATCATGTATGGTCGATTTACAAATGATGTTTGTTAAATTAAAATTTTACAATTTTATTTCTGTTTACTAATTGAAAAGCCAAATTATTAAAAATAAACCACTATGCACCGTTGCGTATGATTAGAGAATGTATCCCGGGATTTCCCGTCCCGGGATTCCCGGGAAATTCGTCAATTTTCATTTCCCGCATTCCCGGGAAATTTGTGCGGGATTCCCGGGAATTTTAAAAAATATGCATAACAAGTTAACTGCTATAATTTCGTCAATATATTTTTAAATATAAGGGCTCCGATTTTTACGCACTACGAAATCGAAAATATGTGCTTAAAATATGCACTTAAAAATCAAAAATATGCGCTAAAAATTCAAAAATATTTACTAAAAATGTAAAAAGTATAAAAAATGGTTTTTCATTATCAAAGGTTTTAATATTTATTTACAACTCAAAAAATTGTTTTTATATTAAAAAAAAGTATTTTTTATTTGTACACAGAAAAAACAAATTGCCAATAAACCACATTCGTAGCATTTATGAACAAATTCTTAAAAATGTATGAACCTTTCATAAAATTTTTGATTTTTTTATTCATTAAAAAAATTATAATATTCCACATAATATATATTATGAAAAAGTTCATAAATATTATGAAAAAGTTCATAAATATTATGAAGAAGTTAATAAACTCTTATCAATTAGTTCATAAATACTATGCATTTTTTGTGTTTTTTACTTATTTTCAATGTTTTTAATTTAAATTTGTGTAATTTTTTCAGTTTTCTTATTTATGTAATTTTTATGTGTATTTTTTTTTTTTCTTATTTATGACAAAATATGAAAAAATATGCATATTCGTAAAAATCTGCAATAATATGCAAAAAAATCTTTTTCTCTTAGTGAAATGTCCACACAAAAAATTATTGGCTAAAAATTTTCAATTTAATTTATTGATCAACACAATTTAAATGAGTCAATCAATGTTTTGATTGAAATTTTTGTTATTTTCTTTAACTGTCGAATTACAAATTTTCAACATACCAGATTTTTTTTCGCTTCAATTTATTTGAATACATTAGTTCAAAAATATACTCTTTACTACGGTTTTACTTTTTTTATTGTCGGCAACATATTGGAAAGCAAAAAATATGATTTTTTTCATAATTTTTCCATAAGCGTAAAATTTATTTGTTAAATCAATAATTATTTTAATTGACTTTAAATAAAAAATCAATCAAATTTTTGATCAAAATCGAAATAATGATTAATTGAAATAAAAATCAATTAATCACCTACAATTTGATGATTGATATAACAATTTTCTTTATCGGAGGAGTTTCAATTAAAAAATTAATTGAATCCGCGTTTTTGTTGATTGACTTTCGTTTTTAATTCTTTCTGTGTCTATGACAAAAACAGCAAATTCTATTAAACAAAAATTTCTTAAAAAAATATAACAGGACATTTTTTTAAATAGAGTTTTTAGCTTAGTTTGTTATTTTTTGTTTTATAAGATTGAATTATTATTTAATTTGATTTAAAATGTATCAGGCACTGTTAGACGTACACATTTAAAAAAAAAAATTAAAAAAAAAATTTAAAAACTAAAAAAAATTATTAATGGTTTTTAGTGCGGGATCCCGGGAATCCCGGGAAGTTCAAAAATTTTTCCCGCTTTCCCGGGAAATGTGAAAGTGCGGGAAATTGCGATCCCTACGTATGATTGTTATTATTCTTATACAGTTTTAAAGCAATTATTATTATAATAAAAGTTCACCAATTTCAAATGCCTTTAAAAAAATCTAGCGCTGAACTAAAAAAAAATCCTTGAGGGGTTTGTTATGGAATATGTCAATTTTAATTTGCTTTTGGTTTCATCCCATTGCAATTTTGGTTGTTGCACTGTGTAATTAAAATAATGAAAAATGTATTAAATAAAGCTTAAACTTTAACATTGTAGTTTTTCTAGCAAAAGTTTAATAAATTTTATTATTAAAATATTTTTGAAAATGGAAAATATTTTTTTAATTTTAAAATTTATTTGATTGAGCTTTTTTGACGTTTGACAAAAATTTCCACGTTTTGAATTTAATGAATTACCAACTTTATAAATTTGTTCAGTAAGTCTTGTTTAAAGTTATCCACCCTGTGTGCTTTTTTTTAAAACAATAGAACACGCAACAATCATTAAATATGCTAATAATATTGTTCATTCCCATAACAATGTTTAGCAGTAAGTGAGTATGTATACAACATTATCCTATTAACCTAAAAATCGAATATAACACCGTCCGACAAATAGGTAAAAAAAAAGTAGTTAAACACGTACTAGATAATATAAGTTGGAAACTAGAGACTAAATGCAGTAAAACTGCATCTACAGTTTTTTGTTTTGTGATCCTGTTTCCATTTAAAAGGACTTCAAAGTTTTAGAGGAATAAATTTTTGTAAAATATTTTTCAAATATTTGTATTTGTCCTAGAATGTCACTACACCATTTACAGATGTAATTCGAAAAAGATCAATTGTAATTCGAAGATTCTATTTGTAATTCGAAGATTCTATTTGTAATTCGAAGATTCCATTTGTAATTCGAAGATTCCATTTGTAATTCGAATACTCCAATTGTAATTCGAAGATTCCAATTGTAATTCGAAGATTCCAATTGTAATTCGAAAAAGATCAATTGTAATTCGTAAAAGATCAATTGTAATTCGAAAAAGATCAATTGTAATTCGAAAAAGATCAATTGTAATTCGTAAAAGATCAATTGTAATTCGAAAAAGATCAATTGTAATTCGTAAAAGATCAATTGTAATTCGTAAAAGATCAATTGTAATTCGAAGATTCCATTTGTAATTCGTAAAAGATCAATTGTAATTCGTAAAAGATCAATTGTAATTCGAAAAAGATCAATTGTAATTCGAAAAAGATCAATTGTAATTCGTAAAAGATCAATTGTAATTCGTAAAAGATCAATTGTAATTCGTAAAAGATCAATTGTAATTCGAAAAAGATCAATTGTAATTCGTAAAAGATCAATTGTAATTCGAAAAAGATCAATTGTAATTCGTAAAAGATCAATTGTAATTCGAAAAAGATCAATTGTAATTCGTAAAAGATCAATTGTAATTCGTAAAAGATCAATTGTAATTCGAAGATTCCAATTGTAATTCGAAAAACATCAACTGAATTTACATTGATAATTTACGAATTACAATTGGAATCTTCGAATTACAATTGATCTTTTACGAATTACAATTGATCCTTTACGAATTACAATTGATCTTTTTCGAATTACAATTGATCTTTTACGAATTACAATTGATCTTTTTCGAATTACAATTGATCTTTTACGAATTTCAATTGATCTTTTTCGAATTACAATTGATCTTTTACGAATTACAATTGATCTTTTACGAATTACAATTGATCTTTTACGAATTACAATTGATCTTTTTCGAATTACAATTGATCTTTTTCGAATTACAATTGATCTTTTACGAATTAAAATTGATCTTTTACGAATTACAAATGGAATCTTCGAATTACAATTGATCTTTTACGAATTACAATTGATCTTTTACGAATTACAATTGATCTTTTTCGAATTACAATTGATCTTTTACGAATTACAATTGATATTTTCCGAATTACAATTGATCTTTTACGAATTGCAATTGATCTTTTACGAATTTCAATTGATCTTTTACGAATTACAATTGATCTTTTACGAATTACAATTGGAATCTTCGAATTACAAATGGAATCTTCGAATTACAATTGGAGTATTCGAATTACAAATGGAATCTTCGAATTACAAATGGAATCTTCGAATTACAAATAGAATCTTCGAATTACAATTGATCTTTTTCGAATTACATCTGTAAATGGTGTAGTGACGGAAAATAAAATAGGGGGATCCCCGCTAATTTTTCCGATTTTGTGTTTTGATATATCTGAAAAAAAGAAGGTAAGTAATGTCCTTAAAAAACTTTATCCTTAAATAACATTTTCAATTGATAAAGTTTTGAAAGGACATTATTCACATCCTTTTTCCTAATATAGCAAAATAAAAAAAAAATTTTTAAATTAGCGAACTCCTATTTTATTTTCTAATAAAATTATTTTACAAAATGTAATCTTTTAAAACTTTGAAGTCCTTTTAAAAGGAAACAAGATCACGAAATGAAAAACTGTAGTTGCAGTTTTACCTTATTCGATTTCTATATTCAGACGTATATCATCCTGTTCATGTTTAATATTAGCTGTCGAATGGTGTAATACCCAGGTGTTTGACTTAATTTTTAGGCCATTGGGAAAAAAGGGCAGGGGTCGGAACTAAACTACCCAGCAAAAACATGGTAATGAGTTGTGAAAAGTAATCATTACCAAGTACATTATTTATAATGAGTACCCATTACCATTAACATTATTTTAAGCCCAAAAGTAACTACTTCTCAGTAATATGTTATAAAAGCACCTCTAAGTAATAATATCTTCTTGCACTTGCAGTTTTTAACCTTTACAATTCAATTAACTTAAAAAGTACTTAAAAACTTAATAAAAATTACGGAATTTTTAAGTGTTAGTAAAAACAAGTTAAATTTTAAAAGTTGTAATTAACTAATTATTTTACTTCTTATTGGTAATGGGTTTATACTCCTTATTTGTAATCCGAGGCATTAACTACTTATTTATCTCCATACTCTTCACTAGTTATTTTTGTCTCACGCCCTTGTTAAAATAATTAGTGTTTCATTCAATAAGTAAGTAGTGATAAACATTTGTTTCGGATTACAAAACCCATTACTAGTAATGTCAGTTTTTTCTGGGTAATTATAATGAGTTTGTCTAGTTGCGTGGCGTTTTTATTTATTATAATTTGATTAGATCTCTAAGGTATTAATTATATTTTACTTATATTACATATTATTTTTTTAAAAATATTTTGAAGCTTTTATAACTTTGACACCTTTAAAGTACACGTTTATTAAGGTGGCACTACGTTAACACATAAAATTTTAACTATGGGATCCTTTATTAAAATAAAACAAATTTTAAAGAAAACTACTTTTTGGAAATTCGGATTCTAATGGTGTAAAAAGGGTAAAAAGTTGTACTTTGGTACTTTTTCTATCTCCTGTAATAAAAATTGTAATTTGGTACCTTTTTCAAACTCGTGACATAATGGCCATAAAAACTTGATTTTGAGACTGCATCAAAACATTTTGGAAAAAAGACTTTTAGGAATTTCTAATACTAAGAGGTTAAAAAGTGGTAAAAAAAATTGTACTTTAGGATCCTTTAGCAAGAAAACAAACAAATTTTGATTTTTTTGTAATTGGTACACTTCGAAAATTTGTACCTTTTTAATAACTATTGAACTAAACACCCTAAAAGCTCAAAACTTGACATGAAAGATCATCCTTCTCGTCCAAGAGAGAAACATATTTAGAAATGTTTTTAGGTAAACGGGGGTAAACAATTGGTAAAAGTAGAGCAAAATATATGTTTTTACTGATTTTTTTCACTCAAATTGGTAGAGTTTTTGGGTAGGTGATGTCTCGAAAACCCCTAACGATACATATTTACATATTCATTTGCTTTGCTTTTTGCATAAAAGATATACAGTTTTACCATTATTTTAAATATTTGTTTATATCCTCGCCCATAAAAGGAGCCCCTTGGTGTAAGTGCAGCACTTTCAAATTCATCCGACATAAAATTATTTTATTTACTTAACAAAAAATAAAGAAAAACGTTTAAAAATAGCTTCTTTTTAGGTTGTTTTAGTTCTTTAAGGGGAAACTTTTTCCCACTGGTCCCATTTTACCCATTTTAACTTGCCTGGAACTATAAGACATATTCGTGCCAAACTTCAGAAGGATAGCTCTTTTATCTTGGACTTAGTCGTGTTATAAACAGACAGACGGACGGACATTCAAAGAACGTCTTGGGAATTCTAAGTGTTCTAATATATTCGTTTTATTTAATCTGCTCCCACCGCTCCAAATGTGCCTCCTAGAGAGTGGCACAACACACCCTATTTTGAATATAGAAAATATTAGGGCAGCAAAACATAAATATGGGTCATTTCATGTCAATGTGAGACCCCAGAAATTCTATTGGTCGTACACTCAAAAAAAACCTTGTAAAATTACAAGAACAGTTTGTAACTTTTTTTTTGCTACCATCTATTTGACAAAAATTCCTTGTTATTTTACAAGATTTTTACCAATAATTTTGTAATTTTACAAGCTTTTTACCAAAAACAAATTTAAATTTAAAATTTTTTTGATGCGATAAAACTTACACTAACTTTCGTAGTTTTACTAGATTTTTTGCTACCTTCTATTTTACGAGAATTCCTAGTAAAAAATACGAACTTTTTTGTAATTTTACAAGATTTTTACCAATATTCAACTGTTGACGAGTGTGGACGTGTTTTATTTTAACTTCGTGCTATAAATTAATTGCTAAAATTGTTCGTAATAGGTTTGTTCGGAATAGGTATTTTTGTGATATTTTCATTACCACATCAAGGAAAATGAAAATATGGACACAAATGATACCGATTTAATTCGAGGCTCTGCCTCACCGACTGGTGCTGGTCCTAGCACTGGTCTTAGGGTTGCGACCTTGAAGTCCGGCCTTGATTCTGGTAGGGGTGATCAGCTTAATATTGGTGGTAAAAAGAAAAAGAAACTTAAGCCATCAAAGGTCAGGCACAACCAGAGAAGGCTTTGTTTGAAAATAATTAACAGACTAAGCCAACTCGATGGAACGAAGCTCTCCGAACGTGAGAGGGCGTCGCTATCATGGGCGAAAGGAGTCATTGAAGAACAGGACAAACTTTCGGCAATGCGCGCATCTGACAAACAGAGCGCTGTTTCGGCCTCGTCATCGAAGTCTGGTAAAAGGTTGCGCTCGCCCGACGAGAAACCTTTACCTAAGAGATCTAAGGTGACCGGCAACGTCTGGACTCAGTCTTTTAGTGAAGTGGTGAAAGGTAACTTCGTTAGGGCTGTGATAAACAGGCAAAATGGGGATTGTAGTATTCCAAGGGACAAGTGGAGTTTAGTTGAAACTAAACTAAATGAAATCTACTATAGGCTCCTTGAGAGTATGCCTGATTTTCTCCCTACTACTGTCAACGCAGGTTGGTATCAGGGGCGAGTAAAACTCGTTGCTTTTGGGAACGAAAGATCTTTATCACGAAGGTACAGCCCAGCAAAACTTTGGTAATAGGTAGTGATTATATAACACATTACCAGGTAATGTATATACCTTATTTGTAGCATTATTTTAGGATGTCTTACCAAACATTTGTTCCACAGCGTATTATTTTCAAGTGAAAAATAATGCATTACTAATAATTTGCTACGTAATGCATGATTATTGGAAAAAATGTATTTCATATTTATTATTTCTAAACATTAAATCATGGATGACTTATATTTGGTTACATTATGTATTATTTGAAAGTTTGAAATAATGCATTATTTATAATTGGATGCATAATGCATTACAATAACATAAAAAAAATAATTATTTTATAAAAAATGCATAAGTTTAAACTAGAGATGGGCTCACGACAGGAAATTTCTAACGACACACACTCACGAGCATATTTCATCTACTTACACTCACTTACAATCACGTGAGTAAATTTAATACAAAATTACTTTTTCACTACTCGTAACACCTTATATATTATCTTCTGGTATGCTATATTATTTCATTTCTCGTAACCTATAAAATATCATATATTTTACACCTTACTCGTAATCTTCGTTATAAATTTATGACTTATTTTATACCTTACTGGTATTCTTTGTGATAATGTGGATGCATTACTTTGAGTCTCATCGCCTGTTAAAATCATCAATGCTGCAATGTATAAAATAAGAGATCCTATACCTTATTTTATACCTTATTTGGTAATCTAAGTTTTGCTGGGAGAGAATGGCGTCAATGTGCATCACTGGTGCTCTTCGTACTACACCTACGGCTGCATTAGAAATCCTCCTTCACCTGATACTCTTGGACATATTGGGTAGGCAGTATGCGGCTGCGTCGGCAATTCGACTTAATAGCACGCTGCAATGGAGGAGCAGCGATTGTGGCCATAGCGCGATCTTGAAAAAGATAACAATACCACAAAATGTGGACTGTGCTCCCTCTTTGAGCCTCTTTGAGCGCCACTTTACCACTATGATACCATCCAGGAAGTCTTGGATGGGGGATACTCCGGGTAGTGGAGCTAATATAAATTTTTACACCGAGGCTGCACGAACAAGTGGGCTTTGGAGTCTATTCGGAAGAGCTTGTGTTGAGCCTGGCTCGTAGATTGCCAGATCATTGCAGTGTTTACCAGGCAGAGATGCTGGCAATAAAGGAAGTGGCTGACTGGTTGAGCTGCAATGTCTTGTCTACAACCGCAGTCAATATCTATACTGACAGTCAAGCCGCGGTCAAGTCCCTGGATTCAATGTTTCTGAAAACAAGATCTGCCCTTAACTACCGCACGTCTTTAAATGAGATGGTCAAGCAGTTTAACATACGACTCATATGGGTCCCAGGCATGGACGTATACAGGGGGTGGGCACAGGGGGCACGTGCCCCCCCCCTTTTCGATTTGAAAATTTTTAAAAATTAATACATTGCAACGCATTGTACAAAAAAAGGTATCAAAATATTTTGGTTTTTAAAGAAAAGATTTTAGTTTTTTTATAAAAACTCAAGAGCGTAATCTAATTTCATTTCTAAAAACCATTTATGTATATCGAAATATCCAAAAAAAAAATTTAAAACTACAAGATTCTAAGATTAAATTGTGAGATTCTGAAATATTATATCTATAGGATATTCTCAGATTCTGAAAAAAAAATTTTAGAAACATTTTCAGATTCTAATACATTTTTTCGTCCGGAAAATTGTTATGTTTTCGGAGATTTTTTTTTCTTATTGAAAAATTGTTAGATTCTGAAACATTTTCTCTATAGAAAATTTTGAAATTCTTAGTATTTTTTTTATAGACAAACTATCAGATTCCAAACTATATTTTCCATAGTAAAATTTTCATATTCTCAAATATTTTTATACAAAAATATATCAGATTCTGAAACAATTATTATATAAAAACTTTGAATTTGGAATATCTAACAACAATTTTTGGATATAAATGTAAAATTTTCAATCTAGCACTTTTCCTTAAAATTAAAATTGCACAAATGAACAAAGTTTTGTAACTATACTCAAAAATACTTAAACCTCAAAAATCTGCCCAAAGTATGAGGATCTGCTGATTTTAGCAGACGCGGTTTGCTAAATTTCTGTCTGGATAATCTAGGCCGAGTCAGCAGAAAATCTGTCAAAATAGACATTTTTATGGCTCTCACTTATGACTCTTACGTGAAGCAATATATACGGGGGGGGGGGGGGGGGGGTGTTAAATAGGGGTTAAATAGGGGTTAAATAGGGGGTGTAGTCATAGTTAAATCGGCGATGACTAAAAAAAATTTGAAAGTTGTGCCCCCCCGTTTTCAAATTCCTGGATACGTCGCTGGTCCCAGGGCACAGAGACATTCCAGGGAATTGCAAAGCCGATGAGCTTGCAAGACTAGGAACTACCTTACAGGTTCCAACAGAATTGGAATGTGTTGGTATGCCTCTAGAAACTTGCAAGCAAAGCCTACGGCTTTGTTCTGCGACGGAGACTAATCAAAGATGGGCAAATGGATGGACGTGTGAGACAACACGACTGATTTGGCCTTCTCTTAATCAGGGGCGCACAAGTGAGCTGATATCGCTTCCAAGAGGAGAGATTTCGACGGTGGTTTCTATAATTACCGGACACTGTCTTATAGGGAAGCACGCAGAGCGGTTAAAAGTGCCGTCGAATGACTTTTGCCGAAGTTGCATGGATGAAGAGGAGTTGGAAACTATCGAACACTTTATTTGCCATTGCCCGGCACTTTCTGGTCAGAGACTTGCTTCACTGGGATCTAGGGAGCTGTACGATCTTTCTGATTTGTCGGATGTCAAAATTCAACATCTAAGGAGTTTCATAAGAAGCTCAAACTGGTTTAACGACAGGGACTAGTAGGGAAACCCATTACGGTCCCGTGGTATCACAATGGACCTCAGAGTCTACGTGTGTTGACGTAAAACGTCAGCAGCCACTTACAACCTAACCTAACCTAACATAACCAACCAATAAAATTGTAAATTTACAACTTTTTTTGTCGAAATAAAATTTACAAGAAATTTTTGTAAATTTACTAGATTTTTTTGTAAAAAATCTTGGAAATTTGTAAAATTACAAGAAAAACTGTAAAATTACAAAACAATTTAAATTCCGATCGAAAATTATTTGTTAAAAAACAAGGAAAACTGTCAAATGCTGTGTTTTTCAATAAGTGGATTTAATTTCTGATTAATCTTATTTTGTTTAAAAAATATATTTTAGCATACCAAAACAAATTTGGAATATTTTTTTCCGTAATCAACGATAAATTTGCAATTATAATCCGAAACAATAATAAAGAAATTTGGAAAATGAAAAAAGTTATAAATAAATCAAAATTAAACCGAAATGGACTTAATAAATCCTAAAATTTAATTAATTGATTTATTTATAACTTTTTTCATTTCCAAGATTTTTTTAATTTTTTTTTTCGGATTATAATTTTTAATTTATCGAAGATTACGGAAAAAATATTCCAAATTTGTTTTGGCATGTTAAAATATTTATTTTAAACTAAATAAGATTAATCTGAAAATAAATCCACTTATTGAAAAACACAGCAAAATATTGGTAAAATGGGACTACGAGACTTTTTCTAGTAATTTGACAAGTTTTTTTTTTTGTTTGTAGTTTAGTATGGAGTAAGGTTTCTCTTAAATTTAAACCCGATAGGTGGCGATGTTGTCGCAAATTTTTTTTTTTAACAAAATTTAACAAAAATAAGTTTTCTGAAAAAATTTGGAACCGATAGGTGGCGCTGTTGTCGTCTTATTTCATTTTTTTGTATCCATGGTGCGATTTGACTCAAATTCACTAAATATACACCAAAAAAAAAAAATTAGTCCAGTTTCCTACTATAAATTGGGTAAATTTCAAGAAATCAAAAAAATATGCTAGCATAAATTTAGTAAATTTCCAATATTTGTTAGTAAAATTACGCAATTTGTGTAAATTTACCCAATTTATAGTAGGAAACTGAAATTTTAATTAGAGTGTGTTTTAATGAGTTTTCTGATAAAATTTTAAACCGGTAGATGGCGCTAGGGTAAAAATTCTTCAGCTCAGAGAAATTTTACGGCAATTCAGAATTTATGTATGTTTCGTCATGAGGAAATTCTGCATGAATGAATGGACCCGATAGGTGGCGATGGGGAGAAACTTTTTAGATATACATATCTATGTCGACTCGGGCAACGCCGGGGTCTTCAGCTAGTTTTTTATAGAAATAAAAAAACAAAATTTTACAAAAAAAAAAAAAATGTTTAGATTTAGATTTAGATTTAGATTTAGATTTATTTAGTTTTTTCATTATTAGAACAATAAGAATAAATTCTTTTATAGTTCAACGGGTATTACATAAAGATTGACATAATTAATTAGTACAATAAATAATTAAAAAAAAAGCAGTAACAGTTTAGTAACGAAAAAAAAAATCCGCTTTTCAATTTTATTAGCCCCTTAGTAAAAGTGACATTTTAACCACCTTCTATTTACATAAACATACGCATGTTTACATACACACCCACACTAATACACCTTTTGTATAGTAGCACAATGAGAAATATCGAGTATTGGTGTATGTTTTCAAGCACATTCAATTATTAATTTTTAGTTCATTGACATAAAAATAATGTCATTGTTCATTATTACAAAGGTATAAAAATATTTTACGATTATTGCTTTGTTGATTTTTGTGCTAATTAAAACACCAACTTTTTTGTTTACTTTTGGTGAATGTGAAAATCTTAAGTTTTGATTAACAAAAAGTGTTGGAGAATTGTAAATAAAATTTTATTTAATTTTTTTTAACCCCAATCACATTATGGGGGTACACGCACTTTGACATTTTTGTTATTAATTCATTATTGATTCTAAGACATTCAAACGATGTTAGTCTGTCTGTGGAAATCACCTGCTGCACACAGGGCCAGCATGATCCAATTCCGGCCAAAAGTCTTTATCGTTGTTGGATCCGTCTGAAAATGTGCTTCTAGAGGAATTCGACGTCGCTGATTTCAAAATTTAGCTAAAAACCAAAAAAATCAAAATGTCGGATCCAATATGGCGGAAACTTTTTTTTTTAAATTGTCCGATTGAACTCAAATTTTGTTTTATGCAGGTCTTGGAGTTACTGAATAAGAATTGTTACTCTGAATTTTGAAAAAGAAAATGGCGGACCAAATATGCTTCTTAAAGTTTAAAGAATGATCCAACTCCGGCCAAAAATCTTTATCGTTGTTGGATCCGGCTGAAAATGTGCCTCTAGAGTATTTCGGAGTCGCTGATTTCAAAATTTAACTAAAAACGAAAAAAATCAAAATGGCACATCCAATATGGCGGACAAATTTTTTTAATAATTGTCCGATTTAGCTCAAATTTTGTTTTAAGGGGTCTTGGAGTTACTGAATTTGAATTACTGGCGTGAATTTTGAAAAACAAAATGGCAGACTAAATATGCTTAGTAAAGTTTGTTACAAGTAATTAAAAAACAGTTATATTTCTTTTCTTTGTTGAAGCTAGCTGAAAGTGTGTGGCTTAGTAAATTTCCGGGTCTGTTATCTTAAATTCGAACTGATAAAATTCATTATGGCGGAAACAATATGGCGGCTAGATTTGTTAACTTTGTCTGATCTAACTAAAAATTAGCTTTTAGAGTATTAAGAGTGTCTGAAGTTAAATCTACGCACATAATTTTTATATATATATTTTTCATTTTTGTTATAAATATGGAAATGGTGTGAATGACTTACTTAGTTTCAGAAAAGCTTTTGGAAATGGTGACGACAAATTACACTGTGCTACAAAAAACACAAAATCGAATATACTTTCGAAATGAGGTAGTTAAGGTTGTAGGTCTCGTCGAAAAGATCACAAAAATGCCCATCAAACTTGCCAGACACCCTCAAATTTTAAAGTTATTGTCAAAAAAAATGTTTTTTTGGGACTTTTCTCACGAAACCATGTGTAAATTAAAAAGTTTTCCACCGATTTTAAATTTTTTAACTGTTTTGGATAGAAGAAATATACACTCAAAGAATTATGTAGGTAAATTCCAGTGAATATTCACTTAAAACAAATGAAATTTTATTTAAAAACCATTCCACTGTTTTTTCATTTAAAATAAAAACACATTACAGTCAATTTTAAATGTTAATTTAATGACTAACCAAAACATTAAAAAACTAGTGAATATTCAGTTATTTTGTATTGAAAAACAGTAAAACTATAGAAGAAATTTTTTGCTGCCGAAATTAAATGTAACAAAAAATTCGTTTTTAATACAGTAAATTATTTTTTTAAACTACAGAAACAGTAAAAAAATTAAATCCTTTATAAAATAAGTGAATTTTCTTTTAAAATGACTTTACTGATTACTTTTTAAAATAACCTACAAATAGTTAATGACATAATTTTCTTAGTGTAGGGCTTTTTAGTTGTGTGAATTGGTCTATACATTTAAGAAAGATATGTATTGATTTTTTCAACAATATCTAATTTTTTTGTTATTTTTTAAAAAAATTTTGAGTTTATCGATTTTTTTCTGCTATAGTTCGTTCAACAATATATATATTTATAAACGTATTCTTAAAGAAAATTTAATTGTGAATACGATGAGCTTTATGCCGAAAAAATCAAGTAACAATTGACAGAGTTGTGATAATTTTTCTAAAAAATAAAATTAAGATTTTGCATGAAATTGCCTTTCGGACAACCCAGGCAAAAAAATAAACGAACATACTGAGAGGTCGCGTATCATTATTTTAAAGGTTTTTGGCCCCCTGAATTCGAATTTGACCTTGAAATTGCGCTATCTTAT
This sequence comes from Pegoplata infirma, assembly GCA_963921195.1. Lineage (NCBI taxonomy): Eukaryota > Metazoa > Arthropoda > Insecta > Diptera > Anthomyiidae > Pegoplata > Pegoplata infirma. Next base: position 133,740,745 of record OY992540.1, on the reverse strand, counting down.
TAAGTTTTTGTTATATCAATTTATGTTTAATATTTCAAAAACCTAATGCGGTAGAGCAATTTAAAGGCCAGATTCGGATTCAGCGCGATAAAAACCTTTAAAAATATTGTACATGACCTCTTATGATAAATTTATTTTTTTTGCCTGAGTTGTCTGAACGGCGATTTCCTGAAAAATCTTAATTTTCTTTTTTAGAAAAATTATCACAACTCTGTCAATTCTTATCTGATTTTTACAGGATAAAGCTCATCGAATTCAGAACTAAATTTTCTTTAAAAATATGTTTATAAATATAAAGGTTGTTAAACGAACTATAGCAGAAAAAAATCGATAAACTCGAAAAATTTTCAAAAAATAACAAAAGATTAGATATTATAGAAAAAATCAATAGATATCTTTCTTATATGTGTAGACCAATTCACACACATGGAAAGCCCTATTCTTCTTCTATCCAAAACAGTTAAAGAATTTAAAATCGGTTGAAAATTTTCTGAATTACACAAGGTTTAGTGAGCAAAGTCCTAAAAAAAGGTTTTTTAACAATAACTCTAAAATTTGAGGGTGTCTGGCAAGTTAAATGGGCATTTTTGTGATCTACTCGACAAAACCAACAACCTATACCATGTCACATTAGAAGTATTTTTTCACTGTAGCACAGTGTTATTCACTTTGTTTCGATATTTTGGAAATCCAATAAAAAAATCTTTGAATTTAATTGGAAATGGTGTAACTGATATTTTTCATAATTCTACAAAAAAACTAGAAATGTAGATATTTTTTTCCTACACTTAAGGCACTCTCTGACGATAAAAAAAAAATATTTAAACCGTAAAACATTATTTTGGGTTTAATTATTTTTTTTTAAAACAAAACTCGGACCACTGCATATATAGCTGTAATTTCGCCATTTATCATTTCGAGCAAGTTTGGGCAACTTTTTTCGAAAGATATGGATCCATTCTATATCAAAAAAAATAAAGACCGATTGTATCGAACTGAGGATCGCTGAGGATTTTTTCGGCGCGAGGTAAATAGCTAAAAAATTATAACTTTTTTCACGAAAAACGCGAAATGCTACCAGGCAGATGAGTTATATTTGTCCATGTTATTTTCGTTACAAAGGTTTATGTATAAGGTTGAACCACTCAAACAAAAAGTTAAACATTAGCAATAGAAGTTTGGGGAAAAAATTAAAAAAGTATCTCAACTTTTAAAAATTTTTTACCAACTTTTTTAACTTTGAAGACCTGTCAAAGGAATGGGTGTAATTGGATCATAAAGATAAGTTCGAAAAACCTGCTTCTATATATGCCCAACAAACTGGTAAACATTTTTTTGAGAATTTACAAATAAGGACTTTTGGCCGGAAATCGATCTGCCTGGCCCTCTGTGTGCTGTCCAAATAAAAAAATCAATAGAATTCCGAAGTTTGCCACGAAAATATCTTTTTGGCAACAAAAACATTGCAATTGCAAAATATGAAATTGCAATTTTATTGCATTTTTTTCATATCTCTCTTCTTTTTGAAATAATCTTAAAATGTCAATTTGTTGACATTTGGCCGCGATTACTTCAAAAAGGGATCGGTCGAAGATTTTGATTTTCGTTGAAATATAGTAGTGGGACACTCCATACTTATAATCAAGAAAGAAATTTACAGTGTTCGCAACTTGAGGTTAAAGTTGGTTCGGTCGAGACGTGTTGTTCGTTATTTCTACGCCAACTAATGCAGGCACCTAATTAAATAAACGAAATTACAAAATATAAATTTACCCGTGCATAAAATGTAATATGCAATACACCCGGAAATGCATTATATAGTAATTTTTATACTTGTGTTTTTTTTTTTTTGTATTCTGTTCTTCTGTTACACATCATCTTATGTTGCTCGGACTGTCAGTTTACCCTCTTGAATTTGCTTAGAATGTTATAAAAATTTTTTAGTTTGTAACAGAAAAAATAACCTTTTTTCTATACTATGATGTAGCCAAGTAATATGTCTAGTTTGTAACCATTTGTATGTAAGTATGTATTTAAGTAAGTAAAGTGATGATACTTAATACATATAAAAACAAAACAAGTAAATGGTGACATAAAAATGTTAAATGTTGACAGCTATTTATAGACTTTTATAAAGTGTGTGAACTAAAATGTGACAGAAAGTGTGTGTGAGTGTGTGTCTTGTAAAAAACATTAGCCTTATTACTGGATGATAGTTTTTCCAATTGATTTTCCTTGTTTTGTTTTTCTAGGGCAATTGTGCTTTTGTTTCAAACGAACAGAGATTTTAGCTTAAAGGGTTTTCTTTGAGGGTATGTTTTATTCAATTTAATTTAAGATTCTTTATATACCATTCACTTTATGATCAGGCTCGAATCCACGGGGGATGGGGGTGAGGGGAAAGGACACCTTCCTCCTTGCAACAGATGTTAGCAAAAGGATTTATTAGGATTCTTGCAATTAATTCAATTAATTATGATTAAAATACATTTTTTATATCAACGCCCGCAAAAAGGCGTCAACAAAAACGCGAATTCAATCAATTTTTTGATTGAAATTCCTCCAATTAAAAAAATTGTTATACCAATCATCAAATTGTAGGTGATTGATTGAAAATTTTTTCAATCAAACATTTTTTCGATTTTGATCAAAAGATTGATCAATTTTTTATTTGTAGTCAATCAAAATATTGATTGATTTACCAAATGAATTGTAAGCTTATGACAAAATTAGCAAAAAATGCATATTTTTGCATTCCAATATGTTGCCAACAGTAAAAAAGTAAACCCGATTATTTTGCATATTTTTGAATAAATCTATTCAAATAAATTAAAGCGAAACAAAATCAGGTATGTCGAAAATTTGTAGTTCGACAGTTAAAGAAAATAACAAAAATTTTAATCAAAACATTGATTGACTCAATTAAATTTTGTTGATCAATAGATTTAATTGAAAATTATTAGCCAATAATTTTTTGTGTGGGGTAATCGGTATCATACAGGTAATACTATTTTCGCTATCAACTATGGTTATTTGGTTTATTGGGTTGGATTACGATGTGTTTTCCTGATTTTCATTAATATTTCTTATGCTTGAAGTATTTTAATAAACTACTTTATATTAATTTATTTAGATGCATTTAAAATTGTTTGTATTTATTGTTTTTATTTAAATAAATGCAGAAAAATATATTAAAACACTGTGCAACAAATTATTACATTACCATTCTCATATAGGCCTATTAGTTTACGGTCATACCTTTTAAAGCTATTCGAGAAAATATTTCTTAGGAAAATAACTCCATTTTTGAACAGTCACAATTAAACACTTTTTCAATTTTGATCAAAAATTTAATAATTTTTTTATTTAAAGTCAATTAAAATAATAATTGATTTAACGAATGAATTGTAAGCTTTTTGCAAAATTATGAAGAACTTCATATGTTTTGCTTTCCAATATGTTGCCAACAATAAAAAAAGTAAAACCCGATTATTTTGAATATTTTTGAATTAATCTATTCAAATAAATTAAAGCGAAATAAAATCGGGTATGTTGAAAATTTGTAATTCGACAGTTAAAGAAAATAAACTAAAGTTTTATCAAAATATTAATTGACTCATTTAAATTTTGTTGATCAATAGATTTAATTGAAAATTGTTAGCCAATAATTTTTTTTTTGTGCTCAAATAAAGCTTAAAGCCAGCAGTATGCACTGGCTTATAGGTGCTCATTCCAAGATTAGCCTTGACTGTGAAGTCATCCTGTATAAAAGTATATTAAAGCCAATATGGACTTATTTTTTTATCTTTATCTTTATCGTTGTTAGATCCGCCTGAAAATTCCTTCTAGAGGAATTCGAGGTCACTGATTTAAAAATTTAGCTAAAAACCAAAAAAATCAAAATGGCGGATACAATATGGCGGACAATTTTTATTTTTAAATTGTGCGCTTGAACACAAATTTTGTTTTATGCGGGTCTTGGAGTTACTAAATAAGAATTGTTACTCCGAATTTTGAAAAACAAAATGGCGGACCAAATATGCTTCTTATAGTTTAAAGAATGATCCAAATCCGGCCAAAAGTCTTTATCTTTGTTGGATCCGGCTGAAAATGTGCTTCTAGGGGTCGCTGATTTCAAAATTAAACTAAAAACTAAAAAAAATCAAAATGGAGTATCCAATATGGCGGACAAATTTTTTTTAATAATTGTCCGATTTAACTTAAATTTTGTTTTAAGGTGGTCTTGGAGTTACTGAATCAGAATTACTGGCGTGAATTTTGAAAAACAAAATGGCGGACTAAATATGATTAGTAAAGTTTGTTACAAAGTAATTAAAAAACAGTTATATTCCTTTTCTTTGTTTAAGCTAGCTGAAAGTGTGGCCTAGTAAATTTCCGGGTCTGTTATCTTAAAATCTAACTGATAAAATTCAATATGACGGAAACAATATGGCCGCTAGATTTTTTAACTTTGTCTGATCTAAAAATTAGTTTTAAGAGTATTAAGAGTGTCTGAAGTTAAATCTACGCACATAATTTTTATATATGGGCAATTCCATCATGTCGAACGTGACGTGACCGTTGAAAACATTTAAGTTGAAAAAAAAGTCAAAATAAAAAGAATTTTTTTCTTGACAATAGGGTTAACTTATAGCTCTTAACTAGCTCTATTATTCTTGCTCGGTTGATTTTGAAAAATATTTCAAGCTTTCGAGATAATCGCAAAAAAACAACAACTATTCGCACGCGACAAAAAACAGAAGTGGTTTCAGCGACTATCAATTAAAACTCTGTTTTCAGCAAAACCTGAACCTTTAGAGTGTTGGCTAATGGGCACCATGAAAAATGACCCCAATGCAAAATGGCCCCAAAACGAAAATGAAAAATGGCCCCAAATTTTTATATGGAGTACAACAACACGAAAATTTGGGGTCATTTTTCCTAGTTATTTGGGGTAATTTTTCCTTTTAATTTTGGGGCCATTTTTCATTTTAATATGACCCCAAAATTATTGGGGCCATTTGTCATTTCTAGATTTGGGGTTAATTTGCAGAATGAATAATGGCCCCAAATTTAATAAAAATAGTAAAATTATTTCCACATAATCCCCGTCGTATTTAAATTAAGACTTTTAACAATTGGCGTGCATTTATTAATATGTGTACAAAATCTCTGTGATTTTTTTTTGGCTTTAAAGTTTTTCTGCGTAGCCGGCCTTAGGTCGGACTTAGGGATAACAAACATTAAACCCACCCTCTCCGCAAAATAAAGTTTTTTTGGGCAGCAGTACTTTATGTTTTAATATTTTTTTATTTGATTTCTCATACAACAAAACAAAAATCTGAAGTGACAAAACAAAAAGTAGGAAGGAACTTGGATAGATTATTTGAAATGTTAATTTTATTTTGGTAAAGGTTCTAAGTGGTTTCTTACGCTTGACGTCAGCACACGTGGACTCTGAGGTCCGTTGGTCTTTCGGTATTATAAAAACCTACTTAAATTTTATTTCCGCTTTATTTAAGTTAATTATTTTATTTTTGTTAATCTTTAAAAGCATATAGGTGCGAAGAAAGCGCAGCAGGCGAAAAATTTTTACGCGCGATTTTTTTTTAATTTTTTGTTAAAATCTCTTGTAAAAATTTTTTGCCTGCGGCACTTTCTTCGCACCTATATGATTTGAAAGTTTTTCAAAAGAAATATGTATTATTGCTACTGCCATTATACAGAATCCTAGAAACGATAAGTCATCAAAGAATATAATTGATTCCAACTTCTTCGAGTGGGTTGATAAAATAGAATATACTTATTTTTTACCTTTGTTTAAGTTCACTTAATTATATGGAAGTACTTACACGGGTACATACAGTACATACAGCAGCCCGAAAGCGTTATTAATATCTTTCAGGTTAATACAACTCAAAAGTTTTAAATAAAAAAATAAATTCATTGGGAGTTACTTTAAATTTATAGTTATAAATTACAATTTATAATTATTGACTGAAATGAAATTGACTGAATGAAAATTTTGTTTATAATGGTTAGGGAAAAATACAAATTTCATTGTGGTGTCATTTTTCATATTGCAATTTGGGGCCTTTTTTCATTTTCAGAAAAATGGTTCTAATTTTTTGGGGCATTTTTTCACACAGAATTGGGGCCATATTTCATATTTCAAAGTGGGGTGAAATTTCATTTTCAAATAGACCCCAAAACTGGGGCCATTTTTCATTTTTGGCGTTGGGGCCATTTTGCATTGGGGCCATTTTTCAGGGTGCCTGGCTAATGATGTCTCTTAAAAGTTGTAAAATTTTAGCTCAAAATTATTTCCACTTTTTTTGTCGCACGGGACATTTTTTTCCATCATCATATTTACATATGTTGTTTTAGTTATTCTTTTTGAACAAATTATAAATAAGTAAGCTTAGAAAACATATTTTTATTCATTCGTATTTTCTCTTCAATCATTTCATTACGTCCTTCAGCCAACGCTTTCCACTTCTGTCCAGCATTCTGTCCATTCCGCTGGACAGAAGTTAAATTCGGCACAGCCGAATTTAACACTCTTACTTGTTTTTTTAGTGATCCTAAAATTTCGTCTTTTTTGCTCTATCTCTTATATTTAAGGAAATAATGGCAAATTAAGATTTTTTTAAATTTCCTACAAAAATAGATTTTTTTTGTGATCACCAAATTTCGTCTATTTTGCTCTATCTCTAATATTTAAGGAAATGGCAAATAAATTTTTAATAAAATAAAGATTTTATTCAAAATTTTAAATATAAAAAATTTCACACAAAAATTGATTTTTTGAAATTTTTTTAGTGATCCCCAAGTTTTGTCTATTTTGTTCTATCTCTAATATTTAAGGAAATAATGGCAAATAAATATTTTATAAAAAATTTCATTTCAAAAAGTTTTTTTTTTTAATTTTTTTTAGTGATCCTAAAATTTTGTCTATTTTGCTCGATCTCTTATATTTAAAGAAATAATGGCAAATTAAGATTTTTTAAATTTCATACAAAAATAGATTTTTTTGAAATTTTTTTTAGTGATCCTTAAATTTCGTTTATTTTGCTCTATCTCTTATATTTAAGGAAATAATGGCAAATAAAGATTTTATTAAAAATTTCATACAAAAATAGATTTTTTGAAATTTTTTAGTGATCCCAAAATTTCGTCTATTTTGCTCTATCTCTTATATTTAAGGAAATAAATTTTATTAAAAATTTCATACAAAAATAGATTTTTTGAAATTTTTTTAGTGATCCTAAAATTTCGTCTATTTTTCTCTATCTCTGATATTTAAGGTAATAATGGCAAATTAAGATTTTTCAAATTTCATACAAAAATTGATTTTTTTTAATTTTTTTAAGTGATCCTTAAATTTCGTTTATTTTGCTCTATCTCTTATATTTAAGGAAATATTGGCAAATTAAGATTTTTTAAATTTCATACAAAAATTGATTTTTTTAAATTTTTTTTAGTGATCCCCAAATTTCGTCTATTTTGCTCTATCTCTTATATTTAAGGAAATAATGGCAAATAAAGATTTTATTAAAAATTTCCTACAAAAATAGATTTTTTGAAATTTTTTTAGTGATCCCAAAATTTCGTCTATTTTTCTCTATCTCTTATATTTAAGGAAATAATGGCAAATAAAGATATTATAAAAAATTTCATACAAAAATAGATTTTTTGAAATTTTTTTGTGATCCCCAAATTTCGTCTATTTTGCTCTATCTCTTATATTTAAGGAAATAATATCAAATTAAGATTTTATTAAAAATTTCATACAAGCACAGATTTTTTGAAATTTTTTTAGTGATCCCAAAATTTCGTAAAAAAAAAAGTTTTTTTTTAAATTTTTTTAGTGATCCAAAAATTTTTTCTATTTGTCTTTTATATTTAAGGAAATAATGGCAAATAAAGATTTTTTAAAAACTTCATACAAAAACAGATTTTTTGAAATTTTTTTAGTGATCCCAAAATTTCGTCCATTTTGCTCTATCTCTTATATTTAATGAAATAAATTTTATTAACAATTTCATACAAAAATTTCATCCTAAAATTTCGTCTATTTTTCTCTATTTCTGATATTTAAGGTAATAATAACAAATAAAGATTTTATAAACAATTTCATAAAAAAGTTTTTTGTAAATTTTTTTAGTGATCCTTAAATTTCGTCTATTTTGCTCTATCTCTTATATTTAAGGAAATAATGACAAATAAAGATTTTATAAAAAATTTCATACAAAAATATATTTTTAGAAATTTTTTTAGTGATCCCAAAATTTCGTCTATTTTGCTCTATCTCTGATATTTAAGGTAATAATGGCAAATTACGATTTTTTAAATTTCATACAAAAATAGATTTTTTGAAATTTTTTTTAGTGATCCCCAAATTTTCTATAATGCAATATAAAGATTTTATAAAAAATTTCATAAAAAAATAGATTTTTTTGAAATTTTTTTTAGTGATCCCCAAATTTCGTCTATTTTGCTCTATCTCTTATATTTAAGGAAATAATGGCAAATAAAGATTTTATTAAAAATTTTTAAAATTTATTTATTTTTTAAATTTTTTTTAGTGATCCCCAAATTTCGTCTATTTTCCTCTATCTCTTACATTTAAGGAAATATTGGCAAATAAAGATTTTATTAAAAATTTCATAAAAAAACAGATTTTTTGAAATTTTTTTAGTGATCCCAAAATTTCGTCTATTTTGCTCTATCTCTTATATTTATGGAAATAATGCAATATAAAGATTTTATAAAAAATTTCATAAAAAATAGATAGATTGAAATTTTTTTTGTGATCCCAAAATTTCGTCTATTTTGCTCTATCTCTTATAATTAAGGAAATTATGACACATAAAGATTTTATAAAAAGATTTTTTGATTTTTTTGAAATTTTTTTTAGTGATCCCCAAATTTCGTACAAAAAAAGTTAGTGACCCTAAAAATTTGAATCCCAAAATTTCGTCTATTTTGCTCTATCTCTTATATTTATGGAAATAATGCAATATAAAGATTTTATAAAAAATTTCATGAAAAATAGATTTTTTTGAAATTTTTTTTGTGATCCCAAAATTTCGTCTATTTTGCTCTATCTCTTATATTTAAGGAAATAATGGCAAATAAAGATTTTATAAAAAATTTCATACAAAAATTGATTTTTTTGAAATTTTTATTAGTGATCTCCAAATTTCGTCAATTTTGCTCTATCTCTTATATTTAAGGAAATAATGGCAAATAAAGATTTTATTAAAAATTTCAAACAAAAATAGATTTTTTTTAAATTTTTTTTAGTGATCCTTAAATTTCGTCTATTTTTTTTTTCTCTTATATTTAAGGAGATAATGGCAGATAAAGATTTTATTAAAAATTTCATACAAAAACAGATTTTTTGGAATTTTTTTAAGTGATCCCAAAATTTCGCCTATTTTGCTATATCTCTTATATTTAAGGAAATAATGGCAAATAAAGATTTTTTAAAAAATTTCATAAAAAAAATAGATTTTTTTTTTTAAATTTTTTTAGTGATCCCCAAAATTCTTCTAGTTTGCTCTATCTTTAATATATAAGGAAATAATGACAAATAAAGATTTGTTGTCGGTTTAGTTTGGCTTAAGGTCATGAATTTTAGAAAAATTATTGTTAAATAAAAACACTGTTTTTAATTTTTCAATTTTTAACTAAAAGTTTGTTTTATTTCCGATATTTCGGTCAAACATCGTTGACCATCATCAGGGATCTGGCAATGTAACAATTAAACAAAAAAAATATATTGTATATAAATAAATAAATTTATAAAAAAGTAAAATTAACGAAAATATGTATATTTGTTAAAAAATATATGATTACTTTATAAAAACCAAAAAGTTTTTTTTCCTGTGAGTTGAAAGCTCTTAGCTGGTGTGCAGATTTTTGTCAACTAGTTTTTGTTTAGTTTTTTTGTATTTACGTACTGTGTGTTTGTAGAGCTGAGTGCATTTTTCAGTATCTATTCTGTAATTGAGACGAATATTTGGGGAGAGATTAATTATATGAAGCATCTCTAAATTAAATCTCTTATTGTAATTTTTCTCTTCTTGTAAAATAATTGTGTCATCAAAGTTTGGATTATGACCACTGGTTGCACACCAGTTTTCTGCTCAATCGGTTTATTAACAGCTTTTATGTCGGATTTGTGTGAAGAAAGCCTAGTTTTCAATTTGGTTTTTGTAGTGCCTACGTATTCCTTGTTACATGGATTGGATCCGTCCCCGTTGCAACTAATTTTATATATTAGGTTGGATTTGTCTTCCTTCTCAATGTTGCTTTTTGTTTTGCTGAATAGTTTTTCAACCGAATTGCTGGTTTTAAATGCCAGTACATACTTGTCTCTGTCATATAAGTCTGAATCTCTGAATCTTTCAGACAATCCGTGTATGTAGTTTGTGGATTTGTATATTTTTTCGGGTTCTGGTTCTTTGGCGACTTGGTTTTTATTATATTTAACGTGTTTGATCAAATCATTGACGGTTTTTCGTGGAAATTCGTTTTTCATTAATGTATTTGTAATGGTTTTTAAATTTTCCTTATGAAAATCCGTGTCACTAATACCCAATACTCTTCTAATAAAGTTTGTGGCTGTGTTAATAATGACTCTTCTAGGATGTTTGGAGTAAAAGTTTATTAACCTGCCAGATGATGTATCTTTTTGGTACCAATTTAACTTTAATTGTTGGTCCTTTCTAATAATTATCGAATCCAAATATGGTAATTTATTGTTTGATTCCACTTCTTTTGTAAACTGTATTTTGGTATTGTAAGAATTTAAAGATTTTAAGACATCCTCGACGGCATCCACTTTTACAATAGCGAAAAGATCGTCTACGTATTTCGTTAAAAGTCTCAGCTTGTCACCAATGTCCTTCATAGAACTGTTGAGTAGTTCTTCCATTACGATATCCGCAATGACAGGGGAAGCCGGCGATCCCATAGGCATTCCATTGAGTTGTTGGTAAATCCTGGTATCATATTTAAAATATCTAGTATCTTTGATACAGAATCTTAATATTTCCATGAACAACTGTTTAGGTATATTAGTATATTTTTCTAAAATATTCCATTTCTTTTCAATAGTTTGAATAGCTAAGTTTACCGGTATGCTGGGAAAAAGTGATATGACGTCAAAAGAAACCATTACCTCATCTATTTTGATCCTACTGTTATTGACCCGACTTTTAAACTCAATAGCGTCTTTTACGTTATATTTCGAATCCTTTGTAAGATTCTTTAAGATGCCCACCATAAATTTACACAATTCATATGATGGTGTGTTGATGGAAGAGCAAATCGGTCTTAACGGTATTCCATTTTTATGAATCTTCGGTAATCCATATATCCGAGGCGCTATAGATGTTTTATTTAAGAGTTTATATTTTTCAATTAAGCTAATTAAGTTTAGATTAAATAATCTTTCTATTAAATTGTTGTTTTTGTTTTGAAGAATGGAAGTGGGATCCTTGTTTAATCTTTTGTATGTACACATATCTTGTAAAATATCTTTCATCTTGTTTTTGTATTCGTCAATATTCATCGCCACTGTTTTGTTTCCCTTATCCGAGCTTAATATTAATAAGTCTTCATTTTTATCCAAAAATTGTTTCGACTGTACCACTGTGTCAATTGTTAATTTGTCTCTTTGAGAAAGTTTATATTTGTTTAAGTGGTTGTCGATAAGAGTAGTAAATTTGTTCCTCGCGATCTCTTGTTTCTCTTTATTTTCTAATGTTTGTATTGCATCTTCCCCATCAACAATGCATTTGAAAAGAGGAAAAGATTTTGCTTCAGTGGGTAAAGCATGTTTCGGTCCCAATGAAAGTATCCATTTAACATTTGTTGGTATTTCTTTGTTTGTTGTGTTTACAAACCAATCGTTGTTTTCTATTACTCTGTTTTTTCTTTTTAAATCATCCTTAAGTTGTTGTAGTTTTTTTATATGTGTTGTTTTTTTGTTGTTTTTAAGCTTCTCATGTATGTTGTTTTCGCTCTTAATAAGTAATTTTAAATCTTCTTCTTCCAATAATTTTACCATTTCTTCCCATGCTTCGTTCAATTGTTTGTTGTTTTTATTTATTTCTTTGTGTTTATGTTGTATCAGTGTGTTTAATATTATCAAATGAAAATTGTACAAATGTTTCTCCAAGTCTCTTGTGGTATTTGGCGCGATTTGGTTGTTTATTTTAAACATATTATAAATATTCAAAGTTGCATTTCGAATAAAATTAGGTATTACTCCAACCCCCTTGCATTTAATAAGGAACGTTGTCGATGATTTTAATTTTGCCAGTGCTTTGTTGTGTTTCGAATAATTACCAATTGTGTTGTAGGTGTTTTTGTTTTTGATGATGGTCAACGATGTTTGACCGAAATATCGGAAATAAAACAAACTTTTAGTTAAAAATTGAAAAATTAAAAACAGTGTTTTTATTTAACAATAATTTTTCTAAAATTCATGACCTTAAGCCAAACTAAACCGACAACATACAATAACACAGGTCAACAATACCTTATTAAAATAAAGATTTTATAAAAAGATTTTATACAAAATTTCACACAAATATAGATTTTTTTGAAATTTTTTTAGTTAGTGATCCCCAAATTTCGTCTATTTTGCTCTATCTCTTATATTTAAGGAAATAATGGCAAATAAAGATTTTATAAAAAATTTCATACAAAAATTAATTTTTTTGAATTTTTTTTTTAGTGATCCCCAAATTTCGTCTATTTTGCTCTATCTCTTATATTTAAGGAAATAATGACAAATAAAGATTTTATAAAAAATTTCATACAAAAATATTTATTTTTTTAGTGATCCTAAAATTTCGCCTATTTTCTATCTCTTATATTTAAGGAAATAATGGCATATTGAGATTTTTTTAAATTTCATACAAAAATAGATTTTTTGAAATTTTTTTTAGTGATCCCCAAATTTCGTCTATTTTGCTCGATCTCTTATATTTAGTGTCCGACCGAACGCACTTTTTCAGCCCGAACCCGTACCCGAATCCGAACTTCGGTTAATTTTGCAAAGTTCGGCCGAACCCGTACCCGAACTTTTTTTTTTATTAAAAAAAAATTGTTTTTGCGAATAATTAAGTATGAAAAAAAACAACTAAAAAAAGTGTTTTTTTCTTAGTTGTACTATTTTATAGTTTAAAAAAAATATTTTGTACTTTTGTATACTTAAAAAAAGTGAAAAAAATATAGCTCAAGGTAATTTTTTTGGAAAGAAAAGTATATTTCTTTTTAACAATGGCCATATTAAATGTGTAAAGTAGTTGCACTGGTAGTTTTAAGACGATAAAAAGCAATACATACTAAAGTTCGGTGTTCGGTAAAGTTCGGCCAAAATTTGGCCGAACGTCACTTTTTGCCGAACTCCGTAACCGAACCCGAACGTTCGGTCGGACACTACTTATATTTATGGAAATAATCCCTATTAATATTATAAATCTGATTGTTGGTTTGTCTGTCTGTCTGTCTTTCTGTCTGTCTGTCTGTCTGTCTGTTCCGCAATAAGTAAAGAACGGCTTAACCGATTTTCATGAAATTTTCACCACAGATAGTACTAACCGAGGCGGGAACTATAGGCCATAAGAGACCGCGATCGGACAAAGGGGCGTAAAATGCCACGCCCCTTTGTACCATGCTAAAGCTATATCTGCCTGTCCTGCAATAACAGAAAAACGGCTTAACCGATTTTCATGAAATTTTCACCCCAGATGGTATTAACCGAGGCGGGAACTATAGGCCATAAGCGACCGCGATCGGACAAAGGGGCGTAAAATGCCACGCCCCTTTGTACCATGCTGAAGCTATATCTGCCTGTTCCGCAATAAGTAAAGAACGGCTTAACCCATTTTCATGAAATTTTCACCACAGATAGTACTAACCGAGGCAGGAGCTATAGGCCATAAGCAACCGCGATCGGACAAAGGGGCGTAAAATGCCACGCCCCTTTGTACCATGTTAAAGCTATATCTGCCTGTCCGGCAACAACGGAAAAACGGCTGAATCGATTTTCATGAAATTTTCACCAGAGATAGAAAAATCTGCGATCGGAAAAATGGGGGTAAAATGCCACGCCCCTTTGTACCATGCTGAAGCTATATCCGCCTGTTCCGCAATAAGTAAAGAACGGCTTAACCCATTTTCATGAAATTTTCACCACAGATAGTACTAACCGAGGCCGGAACTATAGGCCATAAGCGACCGCGATCGGACAAAGTGGCGTGAAATGCCACGCCCCTTTGTACCATGTTAAAGCTATATCTGCCTGTCCGACAATAACAGAAAAACGGCTGAATCGATTTTCATGAAATTTTCACCAGAGATAGAAAAATCCACGATCGGAAAAAATGGGTGTAAAATGCCACGCCCCTTTGTACTATACAGAAACTATGTCTGTCTGTTCCGCAATCACTGAAAATCGATTTTACCGATTTCACTGAAATTTTTACCACAGATAGTACTAATCGAGGCGGAAACTATGACCCACAATAGAGGGCGATGGAAACAAGGGGCGTAAAATGTCACGCCCCTTTTTATTACACTGCAAGTTATTTCTTGGTCTTCCGCAATTATTCTTAAACGGCTGAGCTGTTTTTCATGAAATTTTCACCACAGATAGTATTAACCGAAGCGAAAACTGAGCCACAATAGAGGGCGATCAAAAAAGAAGGCGTAAAATGGCACGCCCCTTTGTATTACATTGAACGTTATTTCTTCCTGTTCCGTAATCACGCATAAACGGCTGAACCGATTTTAGTGAAATTTATACCAATGATAGTACTAACCGAAGAGAAAACTATAGATTATAAATAGAGCGCATTTGCACAAAGAGGCGGAAAATGTCACGCCTCTTTGACACACCGCTTTGTATAGTACAAAGGGGCGTGTCAAAGAGACGTTTTTCGTAATGTTCCGTAATCATGCTTAAAAGACTATACCGATTTAAATAAAAAATAATATAGCACGCCCCTTTTTATTTTTTTAGATTAGGTCTGTTCCTTAATAACGGTTAAACTACTAAGCCGATTTTAAAAAAACATTTTCCAAAGACAGTACTAACAGAGGCGGGAACTTTAGTCTGTATCAACTGCAACGTCTTTTGCAATGTACTGAAAGTTTATTCTGCCTTTACGTAATCACGCTTAAACGGCGAACCCGATGTTATTATAATTTTTACCACAGCTATTTAGTACTTATTGAGGCGGAAACTATAGACAATTTATTTTTGTCTGATCCGTACTCACGCGTTAACGGTGAAACAAATTTAAAAACAATTTTCACCATAGATGGTATTTACCGTGTCGATCGGGCCAAGGGGCTTAAAATGCAGCACCCCTTTGTATTAAATTAAAAAATATTTTTTTCTGTATAATGGCACGCCACTTTGTAGGCAATATTAAACAGCGACTGATAAAAAGGCATATAATGGCACGCCCCTTTGTACTTTAGTGAGAGTTATGTCTGCCTGTTCCGCGAACGTGGAAAAACTGCTGAGCAAATTTAATTGCAATTTTTTTCACGAGCTAACCAATAGGGGAACTATAGGTCACATGAGACCAAAATTTAACTAAATGCGTTAAATGCCACTCCCACTTGAACTTCAGTGAAAGTTATGTCTTTATTGAAGTTTTCACCACATAAAGTGCTAACCGAGGAGGGAACTGTAGGTTCCTTTTAAAAGCCATTAAAGAAATACATTAATAAATATTAAAGAAATACATTAATATTAGGATTGTTCCCATGACGGAGGAACATATACATACCATGTTCCCCACGCTGAGAAAAATCGAAAAAATCGACCAAACCTCAAGTCACGAAGCAGTAATTAAACTGACTAATAAATAACTCATTGATTATATATGTTTTTCAACCCGGGCAACGCCGGGTGCAAAACAGCTAGTGGAATATAAAGATTTTATAAAAAATTTCACAAAAAAATAGATTTTTTTGAAATTTTTTTTAGTGATCCCCAAATTTCGTCTATTTTGCTCTATTTTTACTTCTTCTTGGATACACCAACGGTGCGACCACGACGACCAGTAGTCTTGGTATGTTGACTTATATTTAAGGAAATAATGGCAAATAAAGATTTAATTAAAAATTTCTTACAAAAATAGATTTTTTTTTAAATTTTTTTAGTGATCCTCCTGCTTTATCTCTTATAATTAAGGAAATAATGACAAAAAAAGATTTTATACAAAATTTCACACAAATATAGATTTTTTTTAAATTTTTTTAGTTAGTGATCCCCAAATTTCGTCTATTTTGCTCTATTTCTAATATTTAAGGAAATAATGGCAAATTAAGATTTTTTTAAATTTCATACAAAAATAGATTATTTGAAATTTTTTTTTGTGATCCCCAAATTTCGTCTATTTAGCTCTATCTCTTATATTTAAGGAAATAATGGCAAATTAAGATTTTATAAAAAATTCATACAAAAATAGATTATTTTGAAGTTTTTTTTAGTGATTTCATAAAAAAATATATATTTTTGAAATTTTTTTTAGTGATCCCCAAATTTCGCTATTTTGCTCTATCTCTTATATTTAAGGAAATAATGGCAAATAAAGATTTTATAAAAAATTTCATACAAAAATAGATTTTTTTGAAATTTTTTTTAGTGATCCCCAAATTTCGTCTATTTTGCTCTATCTCTAATATTTAAGGAAATAGTGGCAAATAAAGATTTTATAAAAAATTTCACAAAAAAATAGATTTTTTTGAAATTTTTTTAGTGATCCCCAAATTTCGTCTATTTTTCTCTATCTCTTATATTTAAGGAAATAATGCAATATAAAGATTTTATAAAAAATCTTAAAAAAATTATAGATTTGTTTGAAATTTTTTTTAGTTTTTTAGAATGGCATAATAAAATTTCATACAAAAACAGATTTTTTTAAATTTTTTTTAGTGATCCCAAAATTTCGTCTATTTTGCTCTATCTCTTATATTTATGGAAATAATGCAATATAAAGATTTTATAAAAAATTTCACAAAAAAAAATAGATTTTTTTGATTTTTTTTTTTAGTTTTTTAGAATGGCATAATAAAAATTTCATACAAAAACAGATTTTTTGAAATTTTTTTTAGTGATTCCCAAATTTCGTCTATTTTGCTCTATCTCTTATATTTATGGAAATAATGGAATATAAAGATTTTATAAAAAATTTCACAAAAAAAAAAAAAAATTTTTTTAAATTTTTTTTAGTGATCCTTAAATTTCGTCTATTTTGCTCTATCTCTTATATTTATGGAAATAATGGCAAATTAAGATTTTTTAAATTTCATACAAAAATTGATTTTTTGAAATTTTTTTTAGTGATCCCAAAATTTCGTCTATTTTGCTCTATCTCTTATATTTATGGAAATAACGGAATATAAAGATTTTATAAAAAATTTCACAAAAAAAAAAAAAAATTTTGAAATTTTTTTTAGTGATCCCCAAATTTCGTCAATTTTGCTCTATCTCTTATATTTATGGAAATAATGCAATATAAAGATTTTATAAAAAATTTCATACAAAAATAGAATTTTTTTTAATTTTTTTTAGTGATTCTTAAATTTCGTCTATTTTGCTCTATCTTTTATATTTAAGGAAATAATGGCAAATTACGATTTTTTTAAATTTCATACAAAAATTGATTTTTTTAAATTTTTTTTAGTGATCCCAAAATTTCGTCTATTTTGCTCTATCTCTTATATTTATGGAAATAATAGCAAATTAAGATTTTATAAAAAATTTCATACAAAAATTGATTGATTGCTCTATCTCTTATATTTAAGGAAATAATGGCAAATAAAGATTTTATAAAAAATTGATTTTTTTAAATTTTTTTTTAGTGATCCCCAAATTTTGTCAATTTTGCTCTATCTCTAATATTTAAGGAAATAATGGGAAATAAAGATTTTATTAAAAATTTCATACAAAAATAGATTTTTTTTGAAATTTTTTTTAGTGATCCTTAAATTTCGTCTATTTTGCTCTGTCTCTAATATTTAAGGAAATAATGGCAAATAAAGATTTTATTAAAAATTTCATAGATTTTTTGAAATTTTTTTAGTAATCCTTAAATTTTGTCTATTTTGCTCTATCTCTTATATTTAATTAAATAATGGCAAATAAAGATTTTATAAAAAATTTCATACAAAAATAGATTGTGTGAGTGATCCTTAAATTTCGTCTGTTTTGCTCCATCTCTTATTTTTAAGGAAATAATGGCAAATAAAGATTTTATAAAAAATTTCATACAAAAACAGATTTTTTGAAATTTTTTTGGTGATCCTATCTTTTATATTTAAGGAAATAATGGCAAATTAAGATTTTTTTTAAATTTCATACAAAATAGATTTTTTTAAATTTTTTTTTAGTGATCCCAAAATTTCGTCTATTTTGCTCTATCTCTTATATTTAAGAAAATAATGATAAAGATTTTATAAAAAATTTTTTAGTGATCCCAAAAGTTCGTCTATTTTGCTCTATCTCTTATAATTAAGGAAATAATGGCAAATAAAGATTTTATAAAAAATTTCATACAAAAATAGATTTTTTTGAAATTTTTTTCAGTGATCCCCAAATTTTGCCTATTTTGCTCTATCTCTAATATTTAAGAAAATAATGGCAAATAAAGATTTTATAAAAAATTTCATACATTATTTCCTTTAATGATCAAACTAAAATGTAAACACATATTCGACTCTACTTCCATTGGGAGTTAGAAGACGAAAATTGTACCATCGTAGTAAGATCACAATCATCAATCAACAGTATGTATGTCATATTTTGTATGTCTGTTTTTAATATTTGTTAGTTGGTTGATGATTGTGAAGTTACAACGATGGTACAATTTTCGTCATCTAATTCCCAATGGGAGTAGAGTCGAATATGTGTTTATATTTTAGTTCGATCATTAACGATTGTCATTTAAGACTCTTTGCTAATTGTAGTATAGGGTTTTTATTTTTGCTAAATAATTTTGACAATGAATTCTGACAAATCCCGAAAATGCAAAAAAAATGGAAAAAAATTACCAACATAAATAAATTTAAAACAGAAAAATAATTTTCTTGAAAACTATTCTATGAGAAAATCATAGTTTTAATTAGTAAAGGAAATAATGACCTCAAGCTAGAAAAAAGCCTACTCAAAATATAATATTTTAAAGGTCGAATAAAAATAAATTTATTTTTTAATAAAAATTAATCGTTTTTTTTTACTTTTTTCAAACGCCTTTGATACAAAAAACGATGTAAAACTTCAGTGGGCCTTTAAAAAGAAATTCGAACTAACATTGCAAAAATCACTCTTTGGTGATTTTATTTATTTGGTGGTCAACTTTTATTTGGCATCGTTGCACAGTGTAATTTGTTTATTTATTTTGTAGAAGTATCTCTATTGCAGTAGTCATCAATGCGTATGATGTATATTAATTCTTTGTATTTCATGAAATATCAATTATACGCACTGCTGCATTTGATAATTAATTTTGTTTATTTATATTTTACTTACATCCCACCAAAAAATACTGCTTGCCTATAAGCAGGTTTGTAAGGGAGTGATTTTTGTTGTCTGCTTACAAACCTGCTTACGTATGGCATGATATTTGTTCGCAATGTCCCACTTTAGAGCATTTCTTTCGAGCGCTTATATCGGCGCAATGAATATGAATTGAAATCATGCCTTTTCCTAAATATTTTTAGTATTTTTTTAAGTCATTGCCATATTTTACTGCAACCGGTATGCAGGTTGGTATGCCAACAAAATCTCTCCCTTACACTACTGCATACGGTATGCAG
Source organism: Pegoplata infirma (assembly GCA_963921195.1). NCBI lineage: Eukaryota > Metazoa > Arthropoda > Insecta > Diptera > Anthomyiidae > Pegoplata > Pegoplata infirma. The sequence goes on along the minus strand of OY992540.1, from coordinate 133,720,888 downwards.
CTGTGTAAGCGAATGTCATAAAAAAACAACAACCCGAGTAAAAATTTTTATATGATGCAATATATATTGATATGTAATACAATATATAACTAAACGCAATTTGATCCGAAAAATGGTGGATGTTTTTGCATTAAAAAAGATCAATTTGTATAAAATATGATTTGATTTCATCCGAGTTTTGACCAGACATTGCCATATATTAGTGGATCTAATTAGATCTAATTGCATAAAAACATGTAAAATCCTGGTGTTTTTTGGTTTGGGTTGAGTTACACCACAGGTCAACGATACATTCACCAAACATATAATTTTCTTAAACAAAAAAATGTTCGGGTACGCTTCGAACCAGATAGGTGATATACATAACCCTAACAAGGAAATGTTTAGGAACATTTTAAAAAGTTTCTTATACTTTGCCTTAAAAACTTAGAAAATTGTTGGTTAAATGGAAACATATGTTATATATGGAACAGAATAGGATATATATAATTTTATATTAAATTATACAGAAAAACAAATTTTGTATTGACCCTCATATAATTTTATATAATTATATCAACCGTACAACTTTTAATCCGAATCATGATTCAATTGTATATTACTACATATAACTGCATTAAAAAAATTTAGAAAATATCTCACGGATGTATAATCATATATAATTTATTATGTTTGTATCAAGTTATATATTGTCATATATGTTTATTTTTACTCGGGAACATAAAAAATCATTCGCTTACACAAGTGCATTCTTGTATGCACTGCTTCCAAAATCTCGATTATTTTTTGCTGGGATGTTAATGTTAAAAGTTCATAGATTACATACCTGAAAATAAAAGAAATATAAATGCTATTATCAATTGTGTCATTAATATTGTTTATGAAAACAAACAGAAAAGATAAATTGTTGTGATGTTAAATATAAATGAATTTTTAATACAAAATTTAAATATTTTTCTATTTAAATATTTAAGTATAATATAAAACAAGGTTTTATATTTTAGGTCAAGTGACGCTTAAACTAAAATCAGCCCGTGAGTGTGCGTGATAACAAAATGTTCTGTGTAGCTGGAAATTTAAAAACACTGACACGCCCATTTCTTAGATTCTCGCTAGATTACACCGCTCAACAAATCGAAGGTTTTTGACTCCGGTTTGAAGTTTGATACAAAATTTTTAAAGATTTTGACTCGCTGATTCCAAATCTGTGCTCCAAATTTTTCCATCACGTCTAGAATTTTAATTATTCTTGGCTGAAAATGCGAAAAAAACGCGATTTTTGCATTTTTTGAAAGCCTGTACAGCAGCCACTGGGTGGAATAAAAATCTGGTATAAAGCGTTAGAGTAGAATTGAACTATGATCTCAAATATTTGATCAAAAAAATTTGAAGCTGTTGCACTATTATTGGCCAAACATGTATTTTAAAAAAACACTGTGAAAAAAATTAGAAAAAGCACCATTTTTAAAAGGCTCTAAAACAAAAATCAGATGATCAATCTTTACTGTGATGAGCTCAAAATTTAGGCAAAAGTTCATTCTTTCTTATAGACTTTTAAACCAATTAAAGATATCTTCCGGTTTGTACGAAAAATAACACAGAAAACTTAAATTTATAAAATATTTATTTTTCTAGTTTTTCTTTGAAAAATATCAAAAAAAAAACTATGGTATCTATCTACCTTATCTTTTTTACAAAAATGATAATTTTAACAGAGTCATTTTAAAACGCAATTGTAACCCAACCAAACGCAATAATTAGAAAAAAAAATTTTCTATGTTGGAGGCCAAAGACAAATTATACTTTTGCCAGATTTGTATTCCACTCAATGGCTGCTGTGCAGGCTTTCAAATAATGCAAAAATCATAATTTTTCGCATTTTTTAACCGTGAATAACTAAAAATCTGGACGTGATGGAAAAATTTGGAGTACAGATTTGGAATCAGGAGATTAAAGTCTACTAAAATTGATCACCAGAATTCAAACCGGAAAATGACTGTTGAGCGGTGTTATCAATAAATACTTAACCTTTTCAAAATTTTTGAAGAAAATGTAACAAATCGCAAATTTTTTTTATATTTCATAAGTTCAAAAAATAAATTCAACTTGGCAGAGTCCATTAATACCCTTGAAAATACCCTCTACATTTTAAATGCAATTAAGAACACTTTTTTAGTGATTGTAATTTTTTTAACTTGAAATAAAATTTTTTGCGCAATTACATATTTCCGGCAAAGCTCTGCAAGACTTTTTAAAAAATTTTGGTAAAATTTGGCCGTTTTTCTTAGAAAAAGTAACATTAATACTTAAATTTAAATTAAATAATACGGATTTTTTTGGTGTCAGCAAAGCTTTAAGTGCAATTTACTATTCCATAACACATCGGCTGAAAAGTTCGTACGCTCAAAATTAATTCTCTGCCCAATCAGCAGAAAAATCTGCTGAAAATACACTCCTTTTGAGCCACATGAGAAATCTGCTGATTTTAGCAGGCACGGTTTGCTCAAAATCTGTCATGATACAAAAAACACAAAATCGAATATACTTTTGAAATGAGGTAGTAAAGGTTGTAGGTCTCGTCGAAAAGATCACAAAAATGCCCATCAAACTTGCCAGACACTCTCAAATTTTTAAGTTATTGTCAAAAAACGTTTTTTTGGGACTTTTCTCACTAAACCACGTGTAACTTAAAAAGTTTTCCACCGATTTTCAATTTTTTAACTGTTTTGGATAGAAGAAATATAGGGCTTTTTAGGTGTATCAATTGGTCTATACATTTAAGAAAGATATGTATTGATTTTTTCAACAATATCTAATTTTTTTGTTATTTTTTTTTAAATTTTTGAGTTTATCCATTTTTTTCTGCTATAGTTCGTTCAACAAATTTCTGTATTTATAAACGTATTCTTAAAGAAAATTTTATTGTGAATACGATGAGCTTTATGCCTAAAAAATCAAATAACAATTGACAGAGTTGTGATAATTTTTCTAAAAAATAAAATTAAGATTTTGCATGAAATTGCCGTTCGGACAACCCAGGCAAAAAAAAAACGAACATACTGAGAGGTCGCGTATCATTATTTTAAAGGTTTTTGGCCCCCTGAATTCGAATTTGACCTTGAAATTGCGCTATCTTATTAAGTTTTTGATATATCAATTTATATTTAATATCTCAAAAACCTGACGCGATAGAACAATTTAAAGGCCAGATTCGGATTCAGCGCGCCAAAACCTTTAAAAATATTGTACATGACCTCTTATGATAAATTTATTTTTGTTTTTGCCTGGGTTGTCTGAACGGCGATTTCCTGAAAAATCTTAAATTTATTTTTTAGAAAAATTATCACAACTCTGTCAATTCTTATCTGATTTTTATAGGATAAAGCTCATCGAATTCAGAACAAAATTTTCTTTAAAAATATGTTTATAAATACAGTCAAACTCGGTTATAACGAACTCGGTTATAACGAATTCTCGGTTATAACGAACTAATTCTAAAGTCCCGACGTTTCGGCAACAATTTTCACACAAAATACTTCTTTTATAACGAACTCGGTTATAGCGAATCCTCGGTTAAAACGAACTACTATGGTCCCACGAACACAATTTCATGTATTTTTACCTTTTTATAACGAACTCCCATAAATTTTATGAAATTTGTGGGAACTATTTTTACCAAACTCACAAAAGGTTAGCAATTTTTGGTTAATAATATAATTTTGATGTAGTTTATTTATATTTTTAATATTTTCTTCTCAATAAGTTGTTTACTTACAAAAAACATCAAATAAAAAAAATTGGATCTGTTTTTTTTTTTTTTTGGAAATAAAACTAGGTTGATATAAAATATACTCCTCTTATAGCGAACTTCGCTTATAACGAACTATTTTTACTGGTCAATCAGAGTTCGTTATAACCGGGTTCGACTGTATAAAGGTTGTTAATAAACGAACTATAGGGCAAATCCAGCTCAAACCACACAGCATTCGGATTTGTCACCTTGGATTTAAATAAAATTTGCCAAATATATTGCAAATGGATAGTGTTCCTAAAATCATTACCTTTCTGGCTCCAAAACCTTTCGGTTTTCGAAATATGGCGTCTTGAAAATTGGCAAAAACGTCAAATTTTCAATAAGGTGCACATACAAAGTCACCCATAACTTTAAAACTATAAAACCCACAATTACCAAATAGGTGCCGTTTGAAAGCTGAAAGGATTACCTTATAAGTGGCATGCACAATTTTTTCTTGTAACGAAAGGTCAAAGGTCATATTTCAAGGTCTAATGTTCAAAGACCTATATCTCAAAATCCGATATTTTTAAAATTCTCAAAAAAATATATGATAACAATCAAGTCTTTCCCTACATTTGTATCAAAATTTCAGGGTGGACACTCATATGGTTCCAAAGTTACAGAGAAAAACGTGCTTGAAGTCAAGATTTTCTCTACGAGTTCATATGCAAAAGCTTACACACACGAAGCAGCATAGCATGCTAGCATGCTGCTGCAGTAAACAAACAATGGGACGGACCTAAAAACTGAGCCCATTATTTATTAATATTTCGACCTCCTGAATTTTATTTCACTATCAAAACTGAATTTTATCGTAGGGTTTTCTTGTTTTCTTACAAGGAAAATCTTCGAAGTGAACATACGTAATTTCTTTGAAATTTATGCCCATGAAAGACAACAAATATCTAACATCGACCTGTCTGAGCGTATTGGTCTTAATTTAGTTTTGAAGGGTTAAACGGGAGTCAAAAATGACAGATTTTTAGTAATTTTAACTTTTAGGTACATTGATGCCACTTATATCAGATCCGTTTCATTTGAAAAAAAATTTTGGCGTCTGTTTGAGACATTTTATTTGTTGCATAATTGTTTTTGTTAAAAATGTATAGTTTTTGTAAAACAAATTCATTGTTGATACTATTTTCTATTTAAATTAAGCAATAACATAAATTTTTTAATGGCAGTTTTTCTTACAGGTCGGGTTTCATCCGAATTTAAAAAAAAAAAAATATCTTTATTAGTGTGTCCAAAATAAAATAAGGCAAAAATTCAAAGAAGTTCGAAACATTAGTGTTTTGATTTCTAAACCATTTTTATGCTTGATTATATTCTTGTTTGTGAGCTTTATTCCGCTTTGAACATACGGTTCCCCCACCTCATTCCTACACTCTAAACAATTGAGCCCAGTTTCCTACTATAAATTGGGTAAATTGCCACAAATTCAAATAATATACTACTATAAATGTGTAAATTTCCAATCATTTTTTGGTAAAACTACGCATTTTGTGTAAATTTACCCAATTTATAGTAGGAAACTGAAATCGTTTTAATTAGAATGTATTTCCCTACTTTAAAAGAATATAGTTTTCGAATGAAACCGATTTTTTATATGTGGCATCAATATAAGGTACCTAAACTTTAAAATAACTAAAAATGGGTAATTTTTAAGCCCGTTTAACCTGAATTTAGGCCGACAAGCTCAGACTGGTTGATTTTAGATTTATTTTTTCTAGCTTGTGTATTAATTTCCTTTCCTTGTAAATGAACAAGAAAACCGCTACAATATAACTCAAAATACATAAAAAGTATTAAGCCTTGTTCTAGGCCCGAAAATTTGTTTACGATTATGTATATTGTTTTGTTCGTGCAATATTTTTCATATGAACTCCTAGAAAAAACCTTGCCTTCGAGTACGTTTTCCTCTGTAACTTTGGAACCATATGAGTGTCCACCCTGAAATTTTTATACAAATGTAGGGAAAGACTTGATTGTTATCATATATTTTTTTGAGAATTTTAAAAATATCGGATTTTGAGATATAGGTCTTTGAACATTAGACCTTGAAATATGACCTTTGACCTTTCATTACAAGAAAAAAATTGTGCATGTCACTTTTAAGGTAATCCTTTCAGCTTTCAAATGGTACCTATTTGGTAATTGTGGGTTTTATAGTTTTAAAGTTATGGGTGACTTTGTATGTGCACCTTATTGAAAATTTGACGTTTTTGCCAATTTTCAAGACGCCATATTTCGAAAACTAAAAATTTTTGGAGCCTGTAAGGTAATGATTTTATGAAAACTGCCCATTTTAAATACTTTTTGCGAATTTCATTAAAATCGGAACTAACCAACCATCTACTAGCGCGCAAAACAACCAAAATAAAGCCAACAACAAAACTAGTGAAAATAAATGTACTTGCTTTCCAGTGAGTAGCTTAAATTTAGACAGCAGAGCTGTAAATGAATGCATTGTTAGCCCGAATACAGTCGGTGCTCAGGGAATTAATACACCTACCCTTAACACGCCTCTTGCAAATGGTTTTAATTTTAACCCAATTATGTCACCAAGTATTATCAACGAAGATGTAAACTCCGAGCAATCTTCAAGTGTAAAGTTAACCCCTAAACCCGTTCAAACTGGCCTTGATAGATATATTACCATATTGAAGAGGAAGCGAAGCCCAAGGTCATCGAGGACCCCACGACCAGCTAAACAAGTAAGAGAGCATGAGGCCGATGCAGGTACAGGTAATCGATTCTCTATATTAGATAGCGAGTCTAATGATCCGGAACCACAAGGTAAGACCTCTAAACCACCCCCAATTTTCCTTCGAGAGGAGTGCTCGAATACTCTCGTTTCAAGCATTGTTTCGGTTATTGGCGAACAATCATTTCACGTTATTCCAATAAAAAAAGGTAATATCCGTGAAACGAAAATTCAAATTTATAGTGAGGAAAACTTCCGTAAGTTGAATTCTCATTTCGAGGGGCAAAAGAAAAGTTTTTTCACTTATCAGTTGAAAAGTTCAAAGGGTATGCAAGTAGTTATTAAAGGCGTTGACTCTGGTGTTGAACCGTCTGAAATTCAGAGAGCGCTAATAGACAAAGGTTTTAAGATCAAGTCCGTTGCTAACATCAGAAATAAGGAAAAATTCCCCCAACCATTATTTCGTGTTGAGTTGGAGCCAAATGACCTTACGTTGAAAAAAGGCGAAATCCACCCTATTTATAACTTACGGTACTTGCTTTATCGTAGAGTAATTGTAGAAGAGCCACATAAGAGGAAAGGTCCCGTCCAGTGTATTAATTGCCAAGAGTTTGGTCATACCAAGGCTTACTGTAAGCACCCTGCCGTTTGCGTTATCTGTGGCGATTTGCATAGCTCGAGAGAATGCACAAAGTCTAAAACGGACTCAAGCTTAAAGAAGTGTAGCAATTGTGGTGATAATCACACTGCTAATTACAGAGGTTGTCCGGCATATTCTTTTGAGAAACGATTTTTCACGAATAGGAATCAAGCTCCCCGTAGAGAAACTCAACATACTCAGGAAAACTCGGCTCCACCTCACGTACCCATTAACGAACCAAAATTCAACCAAAATGCTTACTCTTTTGCATCCGTCTTAAGGGGACGGCCTGTTGTTCAGAATACTCCGAGAAACACAAGAGTGATCCCGGAAACCCGATCGAATTCTAATGAGGAAAACACGCGTGATCATACCCAGGGTCAGAGTTTTGATTTTAGTAGGCTCGAGGCCACAATTAACACTTTAGTACAGTCAATGACTAATTTTACCAATATGATGGGTAATATGATGCAGGAAATACTAAGAATGCAGTCTTTGATATTAGAGGCTGCATTAAGTAAGCCATGAACAGTTTGAAAATATGTTACTGGAACGCAAACGGCATACGCCAGCATAAAGAAGAACTCGAATATTTTCTCAGAAACAAGCAAATTGATATAATGCTTGTTTCTGAGACCCATTTAACCCCTCGCAGTCTATTCGCTTTAGATGGTTACACATTGTATGATACAAAAGACCCCAGAGGCAGGTCATGTGGAGGCTCAGGCATCTTAATTAAAACTCGACTAAAACATTATCTTATGTGTGATCTTTGTGAAGATTATCTTCAAGCCACTACTTTATGCGTAAACGAGTTTGACATGAACCTTGTGATTTCGTCAATTTATGCTCCCCCCAGATTTAAAATTACTGATAATCAGTATAGAACTTTTTTCGAATCTCTAGGTTCACGCTTTCTGGCTGCTGGCGACTACAATGCTAAGCATACATTCTGGGGGTCACGCCTCATTACCCCGAGAGGTCGTGTGTTGTTTGATACAATTTCTAAAATGGGTCTGGATGTGGTCTCAAGTGGAGAACCGACATACTGGCCTTCAGATCGTAATAAGATTCCAGATCTTATTGACTTTGGAGTGACTAGGAATATAAAAAGAAATTTTGTAAGTGTAGAATCTTCATTGGAACTTTCTTCAGACCACACACCCACTATTATTACTCTATTTAACCCCCGAGAAATTGTATCCCCCACTGGTGACTTGGCACTGTCAGGCAAAGGAACAAATTGGCTAAAATATAAAAAGTTTCTCAGTACTCATTGCTCGGAAAACATATCGCTAAGAACACCAGAAGAAATTGACCTATCGCTCAAGAATTTCGAATCTAATCTCAAACTAGCTGCTCAACTTGCTACTAAACCCCCCCGACAATCCAGACAGAATGTATATTCTTCTGTTGATGTCGAACGACTCTTAATTGAAAAACGGAGAGCTCGTAGAGAGTGGCAACTGCACAGATCTCCACGCTTAAAAGCACAACTTAAGGAATGCACGAACAACTTACGAAGATTGTTAGAATCTCAGAGAACAGCCGCACTAAATAGATTTCTTGAAAATCTGGAGCCTACATCAAGAACCGACTACTCGTTATGGCGTGCTACAAAAAATTTAAAAAGACCTGTCTTATGTAAGCCTCCTTTGCGCAAAGCAAATGGAGATTGGGCCAGAAATGATACTGAAAAAGGAAATCTGTTTGTTGAGCACTTGAAAAATGTATTCACACCAAATGAATCAAGTGTTATAGTAGAGTTGCCACCAATTTTACCCCAGCGCATAGCAGTACCCGTTAGGTTTGAGATGCGAGAGGTCCAAAAGGCAGTTTGTGAATTAAACCCCAAAAAGGCATTTGGTATTGATAAGATCAGTAATAAAATGCTTTTGGAGTTACCCCGAATAGCATTAAGAATAATTCTTTTTATTTTTAATGCTATATTACGCCTTCAACATTATCCCCCAGAATGGAAAATTTCTCTCGTTAAAATGATACCCAAGCCAGGCAAAGATCACACAAAAGTGGAATCGTACAGGCCTATCAGTCTGTTATCCAATTTATCAAAACTTTTTGAAAAACTGTTAGTGAACAGATTGACAACTCATGTCATTCAGAACAACTCTATCCCCGATCACCAGTTTGGATTCAGAAAGAAACATGGCACAATTGAGCAAGTTCATAGACTGGTAGGTGAAATTAGAAGAGCCTACGAAGAAAAAAAATATTGTTCCGCACTTTTTATTGATGTCTCACAGGCGTTCGATAAGGTTTGGCATGAGGGTTTACTCTATAAGATAAAAAATATGTTACCACCAAATACACATAAGTTACTCGAAAATTACATAACAGATCGTAAGTTTACAGTGAAGGAAAACGATTTTGTCAGTACCCCGCAAATCATACAAGCTGGAGTTCCACAAGGTAGTATTTTGGGACCGCTTTTGTATATTTTGTACACCTCTGATATGCCAACTAATCGAAATACGCATACTTCCACATTTGCAGATGATACAGCTATTTTAAGCTCCCATAACAATCCACTTGAAGCAACTCGTATTTTGCAGAGTCACATTCTTGAATTAGAATACTGGTTAAATAAGTGGAAGATTAAAGTGAATGAGCAGAAATGCATCCACATAACGTTCACGTTAAGACGAGAAACTTGTCCCCAAATTCGGATTAATAATCACATTGTACCTCAACATACAACAGTAAAGTACCTCGGAATTCATCTCGATCGTCGTCTTACGTGGAAAAACCATATAGATGCAAAATTAACCCAAATAAAATTGAAAACTATTGCACTTAATTGGCTAATTGGGAGAAACTCGAAACTTAGGTTAGACTGTAAACTATTGATCTACAGCTCGATTATAAAACCTATATGGTGCTATGGTATTCAGTTATGGGGCACTGCCTCTGCGTCTAATGTGGAAAAAATACAAAGAAAACAGAACAACATTTTGCGAATGATTACTGATGCCCCCTGGTATGTTAGAAACTTGAACATACACAGAGATCTAAATGTTTCCCTTGTTAAAGATGAAATTGTGAAACATACCCAAAACTACTTACGAAAACTGGAATCACATTCAAACAATTTAGCACGCAATCTTCTAAATAATCGTGGTCACCAACGCCTTAGAAGGAGGGCCACTGCTGACTTGGCACACTAAAGTGAAGGATGATGCTTTTGAAAACATTGGATAATTTATGAGCAAATGAAATTTTGTCTGGCATTGGCTGGACTTAATATTAAGTTATATTAGTTTTAAGATTTGAATACTTATTGTTAGTTCACATAATATTAGTGAAGATTCAATAAAACAAATGAATGAGAAAAAAAAAAAAAAAAAAAATAAAATAAAATCGGAGGTGACAAATCCGAAAATCACAGTTTTCTGTGCGGTTTGATATGGAATCACCCTATAGTAGAAAAAAATCGATAAACTCGAAAAATTTTCAAAAAATAACAACAAAATTAGATATTATAGAAAAAATCAATAGATATCTTTCTTATATGTATAGACCAATTCACACACATGGAAAGCCCTATCCTTCTTCTATCCAAAACCGTTAAAAAATTTAAAATCGGTTGAAAATTTTTTGAATTACACAAGGTTTAGTGAGCAAAGTCCCAAAAAAACGTTTTTTGACAATAACTCTAAAATTTGAGGGTGTCTGGCAAGTTAAATGGGCTTTTTGTGATCTACTCGACAAAACCAACAACCTATACCATGTCACATTAGAAGTATTTTTTCACTGTAGCACAGTGTTATCTAGGTGAAATTAGCAGAGAAATCTGTGAAAACGGCAGAGAAATCTGCGAATATATTTCTAGAAAATTTTTGTTTTTAAAAAATTTTGTTTTCACGAAAACTTTAATAGTTTTCTTTTTTAATTTAAACTTAAGAAAAATAAAAAAAAAAATTGTTCTGTAAAATAAGCAATATAATCAACTGATTTTTTTAGTTTTGTCAAATACACTGTGCTACAAAAAAAATAGAATATACTTTTCAAATGAGGTAGTTAAGGTTGTGGGTTTCGTCGAAAAGATCACAAAAATGCCCATCAAACTTGCCAGACACCCACAAATTTAAAAGTTATTGCACCATCCTACAAAAATGAAAAAAGTCGTTGAACACGAACTGAATAATATACGTTTGAAACTAGAGACTAGATGTAGTAAAACTGCTTTTACAATTTTTCATTTCGTGATCCTGTTTCCTTTTAAAAGGACTTCAAAGTTTTACGGCGGTTTACTCAATGAAAAGTTAGCTGCTAACTGCCGATTTAACGGAGCCTTATGTCAAAATTTGTATGAAAAAGTTAAATTTAACGGAAACTATAAATATTCACATATATAAAAAACAGTTTTCATGAACAAGACAAACCGACATTTTAAATCCTACTGATGATGACACTAACTGGGGTGTTTGAAACCGGTATAGGAAATAAAAGAAATGTCTATAATTTTTAGAAATTCAATTTTTCTTCTGCATTTTTTCAACTTGAACCCTTTTAACGGAGAACTATTTTATAACGGAGCATTGAGTAATCCAGCCTTAGACGGTTACATTTTATAAAATATTTTTTTTTAATATTTGTGTTTGTCCTAGCATGCCACTAGTGATAGCAAATGAAAGAGGAGGATCTCCCCTAATTTTCCTATTTTATTATTTTTACATATAAAGAAAAAGGAGGTAAGTTACGTACTTTCAAAATTTATCCTTCAATATCATTCAAAATGTTCAACAAAATATTTTGATAACGTTTTCAAATGACTTTATTCACTTTATCCTGATATGACAAAATAAAATAAAAATGGAAAAATTAGGGGAGATCCTCCTCTTTCATTTGCCATCACCAGTATCATCCTAAGATAAATACAAATATTTCAAAAATATTTTACTAAATGTATCCTTTAAAACTTTGAAGTCTTTTTAAAAGGAAACAGCATCACGAAATGAAAAAATGTAAATGCAGTTTTAATCCATTTGATCTCTACTTTCGGACGTAAATCATATGGTTCATGTTTAATATTGGTTGTCGAACGGTGATATATACATAGTATAAGAAAGAACTCAATTGATGATCAATTGAGTTTTGTGAATGACCATTAATTTTTTTTTTTTTTTCGAATTACATCTGTAAACTGTGTAAAACTGAAATAAAAACGAAATAACTGTTTAACAAAACCATGTTTTATTTTGAAAAATGTTTTTATTCCATGAATAATAAAAAGTCCCATTTGTTTTTAAACAGCCACGATCCCAAACATAAATTGTGTACTTTATTACATTTCACGAGGACTATACAATATCCCAGGAAAAACTTTAGCTTCCGACAAACCTTTCAAATCCAAGTTTTTGGTAAAAACAAACTACATAGAAAAATACTTTAAATTAAATTTGGAGCCAAATTGGATCCGCCATTTTGAGTTTTAAAAATCTGAGCTCACATTCGTAATTGCAAGGGATGAGATTTTCATGCACTAAAAAATCGAAAATATGCGCTTAAAACATGCACTAAAAAATTCAAAATATGCACAAAAAAACCTAAAAATATGGACTAAAAAATAAAATGTGTGCAATTAAAATCTGGTTTCAATAGGAAAAACTTATTAAAAAGCAAAAAGTAACGCCGGGTTTAAATAGTAACATTAAAAACTTTATATAAGCAAGATTTTTTATAAATTAACACAATTTATAAAAAAAAATTTAAAGAAAAACAAAATTTTTTCTTATTTCCAAAATGAATTTTTAAAATTTAAAATAGTTTTTGAAACAAATAAATTTCAATTTGGGTTTTTGCTAATTTATGCCAAAATATGCAAAAATATGCACTTTAAAGATAGAAATATGCACAAAATATGCATTTAAAACCAAAATATGCAAAAATATGCATTTTCACCAAAAATATGCAAAAATATGCAAAAACAAATCAATGCCATTTTAATGCAAATTTCTTGATTCGAAAAGATAATTGGTCTATATCGTTTTTAGACTATCGACAAAAAACATGCATTTGCATGGAAATCTCATACCTACACTCAAAAAATTATGTTGGTAAAATCAACTGAAAATGTCAGTTAAAATAACTACTTTGTAAGTTGTTTTGGGGTCAACTACTTTTTCAGTTAAATCAACTAACAATGTTAGTTATTTTAACTGACAAAAAACAACTGACTTATGTAGTAAAAACTACTAACATTTGCAGTCAAAACAACTAAAATGTAGTAAAAATTAAATAATCAATAGATATTTTTTTTTCCAAAAATTTTTCAAAAAAAAATTGAAGACCAATTTTTTTTTTTTTTTTCAAAAAGTTGTGAAAATAAAAAAAACGAAAATTTATTTTTATTTTTTGGAAAAAAACTTTAAAAGTTTTTCAGATATAAAAAAAATTAAATTAACTACTTTAAATAACTGTTACTACATCACAGTACTTTTTTGTTAGTTGTTCAAAAAAACGACTTAAAATAACTAAGAGAAATAGTTGGTTGATATTTTTCATACAAAAGCAACTGACTTTGTAGTTGAAAACAACTGACTACTGTAAAATATACAAATAACTAGCATGTAGTAACATACATAATTTTCTGAGTGTAGTAATTACCAACACATCGACAATGATTACACTGTGCTACAGTGAAAAACTACTTCTGATGTGACATGATATAGGTTGTTGTTTTTGTCGATTAGATCACAAAAATTCCCAATAAACTTGCCAGACACCCTCAAATTTTAGAGTTATTGTCAAAAAACGTTTTTTTGGGGCTTTGTTCACTAAACCTTGTGTAATTCAAAAACTTTTCAACCGATTTCAAATTTTTTAACTGTTTTGGATAGAGGAAGGATAGGGCTTTCCATGTGTGCGAATTGGTCTACACATATAAGAGAGATATCTATTGATTTTTTCTATAATATCAAATTTTTTTGTTATTTTTTGAAAATTTTTCGAGTTTATCGATTTTTTCTGCTATAGTTCGTTTAACAACCTTTAAATTTATAAACGTAGTTTTAAAGAAAATTAAATTCTGAATGCGATGAGCTTTATCCTGAAAAAATCAGATAAGAATTGACAGAGTTGTAATAATTTTTCTAAAAAAGAAAATTAAGATTTTACAGGAAATCGCCGTTCAGATAAGCCAGGCAAAAAAATAAATTTATCATAAGAGGTAATGTACAATATTTTTAAAGGTTTTTGGCGCGGTGAATCCGAATCTGGCCTTTAAATTGATCTGTCGCGTCAGGTTTTAGAGATATTTAACATAAATTGATATATCAAAAACTTAATAAGATAGCGCAATTTCAAGGTCAAATTCGAATTCAGGGGACCAAAAACCTTAAAAATAATGATACGCGACCTCTCAGTATGTTCGTTTATTTTTTTATTATTTTTGCCTGGGTTGTCCGAACGGCAATTTCATGCAAAATCTAAATTTTCTTTTTTAGAAAAATTATCACAACTCTGTCAATTGTTATTAGTATTCATCGTATTCACAATTAAATTTTCTTTAAGAATTCGTTTATGAATATAAATATTGTTGAACGAACTATAGCAGAAAAAAATCGATAAACTCAAAAAAATTTCAAAAAATAACAAAAAAATTAGATATTGTTCAAAAAATCAATATATACCTTTCTTATATGTATAGACCAATTCACACACATAAAAAGCCCTATTCTTCTTCTATCCAAAACAGCCAAAAAATTGAAAATCGGTTGAAAACTTTTTAAGTTACACGTGGTTTAGTGAGAAAAGTCCCTAAAAAACGTTTTTTGACAATAACTTTAAAATTTGAGGGTGTCTGGCAAGTTAAGTGGGCATTTTTGTTATCTTTTCGATGAGACCTACAACCTTAACAACCTCATTTCAAAAGCATATTCGATTGTGTGTTTTTTATAGCACAGTGTTATTTTTAGTGCAATGCGGTATGAATCCGCCTTATTGAATCCGCCATTTTGAATCTTGAAATTTTTATTCTTGAATCGTGATAAGCGATCGATTAATCCCCTTATGTAATATCATTTTGAAATATAAATTTAGCTTTATAGATTTAGATTTGTGGCCAAATTTCCCAGTACAAAATAAAAATTTTTGCTGGGTTATGCAATGTATACACAAATTTATATTATACATGTTTGTAATATTTGATTCTGTTTACATGAGGAATGTAGCATCGGCCACTATACAAAGTAAACATGATAGTATCAAACGTTCACA
The DNA here is from genome assembly GCA_963921195.1 of Pegoplata infirma. Taxonomy (NCBI): domain Eukaryota; kingdom Metazoa; phylum Arthropoda; class Insecta; order Diptera; family Anthomyiidae; genus Pegoplata; species Pegoplata infirma. The sequence continues at coordinate 133,705,507 of OY992540.1, read as the reverse complement.
AGTTAAGTATTGGCAACAGACTGCAACAAATATCCTTAAGGGCGTTTCGTAACAAAAATAAAATATTTCCAAGCATCCAACACTGTTGCACTAGTTGTAAATAAGTACAGGCAAGTACATCGATTTAAAATAATTGCCGATACTTGGCGTTTGTCAATCTTCCAGACTTTTCCTTACTGTAAGCAGTTTCTGTGTTCCTGTTTTACGTTTGAAAATCTGGCCCCTGCTTGGGCGCCATTTGCTTTAAAACTCGGTTAATACATTTTCATGAATTTTTATCAAAAGCACATCTGCAAAAAAATGTTTTTTACTTGTCAAAACCTAGTCCACCATTTTCAAGGTTTTAAAGATACACTCAAAAAATTATGCCATTAACTGTTTGTAGTTTATTTAAAAAGTTTTCCGTTTAGTCGTTTTTAAAAGAAAAAACATTTGTTTGATGTTCAGTTTTTATTAATGACTACTTCAGTACTTTGTTTCAAAAATAACACACTAAAAAACAAGTAGAAAAGTTAAATTCGACTTGGCCGAATCTATGAATACCCTCCACAATGGCCTTTTTAAGTGATAGTAAATTTTCTAACGTGAAAAAAATAAAATTTTTGGTTAGAAATATTTTATTTTCTGTAAAAAACGTTTTTATACCCTCCACTTAGTGATAGAGGGTATATATAAGTTTGTCATTCCGTTTGTAACTCATCGAAATATCGATCTGGGACCCCATAAAGTATATATATTCATGATGCCCGATCGATTTTAAGACATTCTAGCGATGTCCGTCTGTCCGTCTGTCTGTCTGTCCGTCTGTCTGTCTGTGGAAAATGCTGTCGCGGACAAAATATTGCACAGAGATGACTGAAACTTAACATATTTATTGGAAGTTCTGGTCCGAGAAGTTTGGTACTGCATTTGAGCGATATCGGTTCAGCGGTTCAAAAGTTATGAACGAAAATGTAAGCACACCTCAAAAATTTCAGTTCATTCAACATAACCTAAAAATACAAAATGCTTTAATTCGGCTTCTGGTTGACATATGTGAACATAATTGAACACCAAATGATATTTAAACAGGTACGAACATATTTTTTGACAAAAAAAGAAAAAAATCGCGGATTTTTTTTACCAAATTTTTTTTTCGCGGAAATTTTTTTTTTCTAAAAATTTTTTTTTTTTCAAAAGTAATTTTCTTTTAAATAAAGTTTTTTGCAATAATCTTTTTGAAATTGTGGAGGGTATCACTACATTCGGCAAGGCCGAATTTAACTTTTTTACTTGTTTTTATTAATGTTTGAAAAAAATAATTTACAATTTTTTTTTTTTTGAGTGTAAAATTTTTTTTGAGTGTAAAATTTTTTTTGAGTTTAATTTTTTTTTTGTTTTAGTGTAAAAATATTTTTGTGTGACAAAAATACCTTGAAAAATATTTTTCTGACTTACAAATGTTTATAAAACATGTTTAACGGGTTTTCAACACGTGAATTTAAGGTGAAACTAATCTGAAATTTACGGTTTTGCTAATAACTTTTGAACCACTGGACCGATTTGGCTGAAATTTAAAACGAACTGGACCAGAGCAACGGAAAATATATATGCCACACTTCAGCACCCTCAGAATTGCCGTTCGAAAGTTACCGTGTGTTTTATCTCGTAAATTCCAGAAAAACCCTTGCCGAAATTCACTCATTTGCTTATAACTTTTGAACCACTGGACCGATTTCGCTGGATTGCAATACCAACCTGACCAGGTAAATGTCCAACATATATGCCAAACTTCAGGAGCCTCCGTAAAGTCTTTCAAAAGTTAGCGTGTTTTCAACAGACAGACAGACAGACGGACAGACGGACGGACGGACGGACGGACGGACGGACGGACGGACATCGCTAGATTGTCTTAAAATCGATCGAGGATCATGAATATATATACTTTATAGGGTCCTAGACCAATATTTCGAGGTGTTACAAACGGAATGACAAACTTATATATACCCTCTATCACTAGAGTGGAGGGTATAATAAAGACTTTCATTAACATTTAGTTTTTAAAGTCATTTATTTTTGCTCTGTAAGTAAAAACTACTGATTATTCTTTTGATTTTTAATGATTTGTGTAAGTAATTTTTTTTTTAAATTGTTGGTATTTTTTAATGAAACATCATTAGTTTTTACTAGTGCCCCCCATTTCCCGGTTCTCGGTATTGCCGGGAATACCGGTATTCCCGGTTCTGGTACCGGTTTCCCGGTTCTAGATATATTCCCGGGAATACCGGTATTCCCGGTTCTGATGTTGGTATCGGTTCTCAAAAAACAAAAAAATACAATACCATAAAATATTTAAATTACACCATTTAATCAGTACTTCAGAAATATTTAGTTGTGTTTGTAAAATTATTTAAAAATCATTAACTATATTTTTCTTAAATTCATACAAAAAATGGAAATGGTGTTTTTAACATGTTTTATACTTTTTTTTTTTGGTAAAAGCGAAGAAAAATTTTTAATTCTACACAATTTTAAAAATATACATACCGGTAGTCCCGGGAATACCGGTAATACCGTCAGAACCGAAACCGGGAATACCGGTATTCCCGGGAATACCGGGAATAATTCAAGAACCGGGAAACCGGTACCATTTCCCGGGAATACCGAGAACCGGGAATACCGGTATTCCCGGTACTACGGTACTGACCGCAGGCACTAGTTTTTACCTACACATGTCAGTTATTTTTTTGTAGAAAAAAAAGATCAAAAAATTATTTATAGAAATATAAAAACATGTTTGTATCAAGTGACTTTGGCAGGATGGGTAGAGTGTCTGGCCAGAATGTAGTTGATTGCGGGATCGATTCCCCAAAAATTTTATTAAAAATTTTTAAAAAAATATTTCAATAAAAAATTGTAAAAAATTACCTACGAAATCATTAATTTCATTGTTTTTGTAGGTTATTTTTTTTAAATTTGTTGGTAAAAATAACAGAACTATCATTAATTTTTAATGTTTTCGTTGGTTATTTTTTTCGAAATTGTTGGTAAAAAAGAGTGAAAAAACTTAATTTTTTAATGTTTAATGTTATTTATTTTAGAAAATTTTGTCAACAGTAAAAAATAAATGTTGATGTTTGTTAAAACAAATGAATAATTACTAGGATGGTTTTCAATTGTTTATTCACTGGTTTTAAGTGTGCTTTTCATTAGTTTTTGCCTACAAAATATTTTGAGTGTAGGATAGAGGCCATGTGTGCTGACATAAATCATAAGCACACATATACCTCTCCTAAGACTTTTTTACATCCATATATCTTTGTTCCTTTTCTCCTTTCCTTTTTTCTTTCCTTTCCCTTTATTTTTTCTTTTCTTTCTTTTTTTTTTAAATCCTTTTGGGGGGGGGGGGGAGAAATCCCATTCTCCCCCCCCCCCTGGATCCGCGCCTGCTCTGTGCACTAGTTGTAAATAAGTACAGGCAAGTAAATCGATTTTAAATGTTTGCCGATACGTGGCGTTAGTCAATTTTCCCGACTTTTCCTTTCCTTATCTTATTGTAAGCACATTTTGTGTTCCTGTTTAACGTTTGAAAATCTTGCCCTTGCTTGGGCGCCATTTGCTTTAAAACTTGGTTAGTAAATTTTCATGAATTTTGATCTAAAGCACATTTGGAAAAAAATGTTTTTAACTTGTCAATGCCTAGTCCCCCAAAGGTTTATATTCAGCTTATCCTTGCAATTCAAGTAATAGCTGTAAAATTAAACATTCACGATTGTTGTTTATAAAACTCCGTTAAATGTTGTTATCATTTGTCTGAAACAGCAAATATTTACTACATACAAGTCATCACGTATACCATGTACAACATGTTGCATTCTGTGTGTTTTTTTCTCATCTCTCCCTTTTTTTGCATGTATACCCTACACCGCATTGAGGTGTTATACACCACATGGTAACTCTGGGGTTTTTGTAACGCACAAAGGAAACATGAACGAATAACTAAAATTACATTTAAAAGCTTTTCTAATTGTTAAGCACCTGTAAAACGATAAGCCCACCATTTAACCTTACACTCATAAAAATTTGTTAGTATTCCTTACAAAAAAGTCTGTTACCATTACTAATAAAGTTTTCAATTTGTGCCCGATAACTTTTTCAGTTACCATTACAAACTTTGGTTTTCAAAAATTAGTAATCTTAAAAAAAACTAAAAAAATTAGTATTACTAAATTTTTTTGTAAAAAAATTGTAAATTGTGTATTTTAAATTTTTGGTCTTTTTTATACCCTCCACTCTAGTGATAGAGGGTATATATAAGTTTGTCATTCCGTTTGTAACACATCGAAATATTGGTCTAGGACCCCATAAAGTATATATATTCATGATCCTCGATCGATTTTAAGTCGATCTAGCGATGTCCGTCCGTCCGTCCTTCCGTCCGTCTGTCTGTCTGTCTGTCCGTCCGTAGAAAACACGCTAACTTTTGAAAGGCTTTACAGAGGCTGCTGAAGTTTGGCATATATGTTTGTCATTCGGCTGGTCAGGTTGGTATTGCATTTCAGCCAAATCGGTCCAGTGGTTCAAAAGTTATGAGTAAAAAGGTAAGGGTACCTCAAAATTTTTTGGGTATTTCACACAACAAAAATGGTATAACTTGACATCTGTTCAATGAATATGAACCAAACTTGGTATATGTTGTTATTTTGTCATTTCTAACCCACACACCAAATGTGGGCGGAATTGGACAATGGGGCGTGGCACCTGTAGTGTTGCCCAAAATTTTTAAAATGCTTTATCTCAAGTAATAGTAAATATATTTGAGCAAAATTTAATATTGGTACATATTTTATTGTTCTCTACGTTTTTCTGATCATTTTGGTATTAAATATGGCAAAATTGGTCAAGGAGTTAAGAAGTTATATGAGTTTTAATAAATTCCACGTGGTTTAATTTTTTTGTTATTTGATTGCATTTGTATTATCGTTGTTATTGTAGTGTAGTCAAAAAAAAAACCCGCTATTTTTTTTTGTTTTTGTATGTCAATATATTGAGGTGAGTTTCAATATAAAAAACGCCATTTTATTGTTGATGTTGTTGCAGTTTTTGTCATACAGTAAAGATGATGATGGTTGTTGTTTTTTTAATTTATAACTAAAAATGAGTTACCAAATGTTTGTTTACACGTGGTTTCTTTTTCTTTTATATGGTTGTGATTGTTTATGCTGAAATTTCGAAGGCGCAACAAAAACATTTGTACAAAAAGAAGCATACAAATTATTTGTGTTTATTTTAAAATTGTGAATGTAAAAAGTTAATTAAAGTTATTTTGTGGAAATTATTAACGAAAAGTGCGCCCATGATATGTAAAGAAAAATTGGTGGCAAATGCTTGACGTTTTGTAAAATGGCAAATTTGCCAAATACCCAACTAAAAAAGGCAAATTTAATCGTCACTGTGAAAACACTAATTATTTTTATTCTATGTATGCCTTGGTTAATATTGTGGAGGGTATTCATAGATTCGGCCAAGTCGAATTTAAATTTTCTACTTGTTGAAAATTAAATTTTGAAAAGTAAATTTTGCATATCTTCTCTTTACTGCATTTTGTTCCCTTTTTTATATATTTTTTTTATTTGAAAGAATACAAAGTAGTTACAATGAAGCAGACAAATAAGTGTAATTCAATATTGAAAATAATAAACATATTCATACTCATCAAAGCGCAGTTTTACCATTAAAATAAAAAAATAACTAACTGTATATTTTTTTTAAATGCCCTTTTTTAATTTCCAAATATTTTAATAACATTTTCTTTTTGTATTTCATTAGTGCATTACTTTTCTAGAAAAGAAAACCGAAAAGTTAATACGAAATTTTTAAAAAATCAACTGAAAAAATTACACTGTGCTACAAAAGAGCAAAAATAAAATATGCAGGGGTTCTCATATGAAAATTCGGGTTGGTTGGAGTTCGTAGAGTACTGATATACTCATAGTTTTTCTGGATCACTTCGTTAAGTACGTTTTTTATTGACAAATGTGTTGAAAAACAGCAATTCTTAAATCACAATTTTAAAAAATTATTACTTTGGTAATGTGCAACCGATTTTCGATTTTATGGATTTTTTTGAAAGGTATAAGTCATACCTTTTAAACAAAACAAAAATATTAAAAATCGATCGAGAATTGGCTGAGCTACGATCGTTTAAGTTAAAAAAAACCCAATTTTTTGAAAAATTTGTCAAATTCTTTACACTCTAAGTTGAAAGTGCATCATTAAACATTTTTTTTTATATTTTTGTAAAAAAGGATAGTAAAGTAGCTTTCCAATACACCAAAAAACATAACAATCGGTTAAAAAATGAATAAGTTATGCTAAGTTTTGTGATAGGACATTTTTAATTTTTTTCAGAAATGCTTGAAATTCAGGTATTATTCATAAATCTTATTGCTAGTAGTAATTTTATGTGCCTACGCATATAAACAAGAGATGGTAACAAAATTAGATTTGTGCGTGATTGACACATGATCACAAGTGAGCGTGATTGAAAATCAATTTTACTCACGTGGTTGTGAGTGAGTGTCAGTGTGAGTTGAATAAAAGAAATGGGCGTGTCAGTTGCTTGTAAATCCCATTTAAAATTTTTTGGTTTTGTTTGAAAAATATGAGTGTTACTTCTTAAACAAAAAAAATATTGAGAATAGGTTGAAAATAGGCTCGTTTAAGTAAAAACCCTTTTTTGGAAAGTTATACCTACAACATTTTTATGACAGAAAAAGTTGTGCGTTTGCAAACATTTTTGAAACAAAATTGGTAAAGTTTTGGGATCATTTGATGGAAATTTTACCTATTTATAAATAAACGTATGAGGCATTCCACACCAAATATCCAGCTAAAAAACATGTGTACCGTAAATTTCTGAACAGGTTGTATGAATAGCCCTATATGGAGCTACGAAAATTGCGTTTTTGGTTTTTACATTTTTCAAAAACTTGGCTTTGGAGGCGTGGTCAAATATTGGAAAAATGGTAAAATTTGTGTTAAGTTACCTTGTTTAAATATTTATTATATTAAAACGGAATGCACCACAATCTCAAACATCGATTAAATTTTTTTTTTTTTTTTGGAAAATTTTCAAAACCCCTTCTGAAATTTTTCATTTTTTAAAGAAGTCAATTAATCAAAAATCCGGCCACTTTTTTTTTAAGTTTAAATGTTTGTCTATCCACACAAATAAATTCAGGCATGTGTTTTTTTGAGAAAATCGCATTTGAATATTAATTTTCATAACAATTTTGTAATTTGCTTGTATTTTCTTGTTTCAACGTAGCGAATGAGTATTAAATATTCATACGCTACGTTGAAACAAGATTAGAGCGTGATTCACGCGTGAGTGTGATTGAATTCCATTTTACTCACGTGATTGTGAGTGAGTGTGAGTGAAGAAAAAAATTGCGTGAGTGAGTGTGCGTGAGTAAGATTTTTGCGTGAGTGAGTGTGCGTAAGTCGATTTTTTTGCGTGAGTTTGCGTGATTTATTTTCTTTTCATATTTCCTTTCGTACCAAAAAAAGCAACAAAAAAATTGTGAAATTTGACTTAATTTAGGATTTCGTCCGAAAAAAGCAAAACAAAGATGTAAAATTTCGCTGAACTTAAAATTTTGCGAAAATTTTGAAAGATTTTAGAAATTTTAGTTTTTTAATTTTTTTTTTGTATAAATAAGAGTTTCGTGAGTGTGAGTGAAGCTTGCGTGAGTGCACGTGAGTGTGAGATGTATTAAATTTACTCACGTGATTGTGAGTGAGTGTGAGAAGAAAAAATATTCTCGTGAGTGAGTGTGCGTGATTCAAAATTCCGGTCGTGAGCGTGAGTGAGTGTGAGTCAAAAGCCACTCACGTGCCCATCTCTACTTGTGATCATGTGTCAATCACGCACAAATCTTATTATATTACCTTCTCTTGTTTATATGCATATTTACATAAACTTACTACTAGCAATAAGATTTATGAATAATACCTGAATTTCAAGTATTTCTGAAAAAAATTAAAAATGTCCTATCACAAAACTTAGCATAACTCATTCATTTTTTAACCGATTGTAATGTTTTTTGGTGTTTTGGAAAGCTACTTTACTATACTTTTTTACAAAAATAAAAAAAAAATTGTTCAATGATGCACTTTCAACTTAGAGTATAAAGAATATGACAAATTTTTCAAAAAATTGGGTTTTTTTTAACTTAAACGATCGTAGCTCAGCCAATTCTTGATCGATTTTTAATATTTTTGTTTGGTTTAAAAGGTATAACTTATACCTTTCAAAAAAATCCATAAAATTGAAAATCGGTTACATATTACCAAAGTAATAATTTTTTAAAATTGTAATTTAAGAATTGCCGTTTTTCAACACATTTGTCAATAAAAAACGTACTTAACGAAGTGATCCAGAAAAACTATGAGTATATCAGTACTCTATGGACCCCAACCAACCCGAATTTTCATATGAGAACCCCTGCATATTTTTGGTGTAGCACAGTGTTATTAAAAAATCAGTAAAAAATTAATAGTTTGTAACGCGAGTTTACTAAAACGAATTACAAAAAAATGTTTTTTTAGTACAATTTAGTAAAAAAGTTGTAAAGTTGGGATACAAACAATTTTACAAACTTTTTTACTAACGTATTTTTTTGAGTGTAGAAACCACGCGAAGAGTAAATTTGTTCTTTTACCACTGCAACCAAGTTATCAAGTTTATGACAAGGCTATCAATGAAAAATTCATGGAACCGTTAGTTTATGGGAATTGGATAGTGGAAACGTTAACTTTACAGTTTTTTTTTTTTAAAGGAATATGCCAAGCAAAATTTTCAGTTTTAAATAATCGATTCCAGAACGCATTATATTATTCTGCAATCGGTTCTATTAAACATTCCAGAATCAATGGTTTTTGTTTAAAATAGCTACAAAAGCAATAGTTTGTTAGCGCAAGTAGTTTTTTGAAAAATTATTTTAAATCAAAATTTTGTTGTGATTATTGTAGAATGTATTCTGGAATCTATAATACACTCAAAAAGTTAGCAAAAAATTTAGTTACATTTAACTAAAAAAGCACCTGATTTTGGGCCTACTAAATTTTTAGTTAATTTAACTAAAAATATTTAGCTAACTTTTCGTAGAATGAATGTAGCAAAAAAAAAACGTAACTTTAACTAAAAATTTAGCAGAAATTTCGTAACGTTTTTATGTACATATATTAACAAAAAAATTAGTTGAATTCAGCTAAACTTTTTGTTACTTTTCGTAAACTAAAATTTACAAAATATTTTGTAAAAAATTGTAAGTTTATTTTTTCTGTTTTTTCATCAGCTTAAGTAGAACTTATGAGATTCGCATAGGAGGCTACACAAGAAATTTCACTTAACAAATTTGTTACGAAAAATCAGCAAATTAATTAGTAAAAATTCGTTAACTCAGTTTTGAAGTCAACAAAAAAAATTAATTCAAAATTTGTTCCAAACTAGTATTTTCGTAAATTGAACTTAACTAAAAAAAGTAGTTAAAACGCTGATTTTAACTAAAAATTTGCTAAAAAGCCAGTAAACTCGAGTTAACAAAAAAAAATTTGTTAACTTAACAGTTTTATTTTTTTGAGTGAGTAAAATGACTGTAATCTTAATTCGACAAATATTTGACAAAGTTATCTGTCGAAATACAGATTTTAAAAAAAATCTTTGTATTTTCCCTGTTACCAAAAAAATAATTTTGTAAAATAGGAGTTACTCGTTAAAAACTCGTAATTTTCCCAAAAATAAAAAAGTAAATTTACAATTTGGAAGTATTAAAGCGGGTAAATTTAATAAAATTTTAATTTTAATAAATTATTTTTTTTTTACTTTTAATTAATGTTTTTGAAGCAGAGAAGTTTTACTCATAAAATGGATTTAACTAAAACTTTGTAAATTTACAGAGTTTTTTTGGTAAAATTATTTTCTTTTTTTATCAATATTTTACAGATAATTCTGTAAATTTACAGTTTTTTATCGAAATCATTTTACAGAGTTTTCTTCGTAATATAACAAAAAATCTTGCTGGTTGGAAATCTATGTTCTCTATCTCTGTAATTTAACAGAGTGATTATTTTGAGTGTAATAGAAATCTCTTGCAAAAAAAAATTTCGGTGCCTTCATGTATTGGAATTCACATCTTTGGAGATCCCGTTAGTAACTTAACGGTTTTTATACACACAAAATAAACCTTGTCAAATTACTAGAAAAAGTCTCGTAATCCCATTTTACCAATGTTTGACAGTTCTCCTTGTTTTCTAAAAAAAATTTTCGATCAAAATTTAAATTTTTTTTTGTAAGTTTACAATTTTTTTAGTAATTTTACAAATTTCCAAGTTTTTTTACAAAAAACTTTTAGGAAATTCACGAGATTTCTTTGTAAGTTTTAATAAGACAAAAAATTTGTAAAATATATAACAAATTATGCATCTTCGACGTTTCAGAACTTTCCGCTGGACCAAAATTGCTAACGAAACTTTTGGCACCAATTTTAAACATAAAAAAAATACTTTTTTGACCAAATACACTACGGATGCAAACTTTAAGCGTTGGTTGCTCCCTCAAGATGACCTCCAAAAATTTTTTAATTTTTTAATTTTTTCCCCCGTTAGCAGCTATTTATTTTCCAAAAATTTCCAGATTTCGGACATGCTAATGGATAGCCCTATATGGAACTAAGAAAATAACGTTTTTGGTTTTTAAATTTTTCAAAAACTGGGCTTAAGAGGCGTGGTCAAATATTGGAAAAATTTTCAAATTTGTGTCGAGTTGCTTTGATTAAATATTTATCAAATTAAAGCGGAATGCGCCACAATCTCAAAAACTTACATTCTTGAATAGTTTTGTATGGGCTATCGGTTTATTTTTGTTTTTCTAAAGTTTTCAGAGCCCGTTCTAAAATATTGAATTTTTTAAAAAGACTCAATTTATCAAAAATCCGGCCACTTTTTTCTAATTTTTTTAGTTGTTAGCCTATCCACACAAAAAAACAGAAAATAGTTTTTTGTATTTTTTTTGAGAAAATTGCTTTTGAATTTTAAATTTCATAAATATTTTGTAATTTGCTTGTATTTTCTTGTTTCGACATTGCGGATGAGCATTAAATATTTGTATAAATATTACTCATACGCAATGTTGAAACAAGAAAATACAAGCAAATTACTAAAGTGTTATGAAATTCAAAATTCAAATGCGATTTTCTCAAAAAAAAAAACTAAAAACACATAAATGAGTTTTTTTGTGTGGATAGACAAACATCTAAACTTTTTTAAAATTTTTTTGAAAAACAGTGGCAGGATTTTTCATAAATTAAAAATTTTAAATTTCAAAACGTGTTTTGAAAATTTTCCAAAAAAAAAAGACAAAACTATTCAAGAGTGTAAATTTTTGATATTGTGGTGCATTCCGTTTTAATTTGATCAATATTTAATCAAGGCAACTCGACACAAATTTTACCATTTTTCCAATATTTGACCACGCCCAGTTTTTGAAAAATTGAAAAACCAAAAACACAATTTTCCTAGTTCCAAATAGGGCTATCAATACAACTGATTCAGATATTGACGGTACACGCTTTTTTTGCTGGTAATTTGGTGTGGAATGCCTCATATGTTGGTCATTTACCTGGTCAGGATGGTATTATATTGAAATTCAGCGAAATCGGTGTAGTGGTTCAAAAGTTATAAGCAAAAGAGTGAATTTCGGCAAAAGCTTTCATGAAGTTACGAGATAAATATGGCGGACAATATGGCGGACAATTTTTTTTTAAATTGTCCGATTGAACTCAAAATTTGTTTTATGCGGGTCTTGGAGTTACTGAATAAGAATTAATACTCCGAATTTTGAAAAACAAAATGGCGGACTAAATATGCTTCTTAAAGTTTGAAGAATGATCCAACTCCGGTCAAAAGTCTTTATCGTTGTTGGATCCGGCTGAAAAAATGCTTCTAGAATATTTCGGGGTCGCTGATTTCAACATTTAACTAAAAACGAAAAAAATCAAAATGGCGCATCCAATATGGCGGACAATTTTTTTTAATAATTGTCTGATTTAACTCAAATTTTGCTTTAAGGGGGTCTTGGAGTTACTGAATCTGAATTACTGGCGTGAATTTTGAAAAACAAAATGGCGGACTAAATATGCTTAGTAAAGTTTGTTACAAGAAATTAAAAACAGTTTTATTCCTTTTCTTTGTTGAAGCTAGCTGAAAGTGTGGCCTAGTAAATTTCCGGGTCTGTTATCTTAAAATCGAACTGATAACATTCAATATGGCGGAAACAATATGGCGGCTAGATTTTTAAACTTTGTCTGATCTAACTAAAAATTAGTTTTAAAAGTATTAAGAGTGTCTGAAGTTAAATCTACGCACATAATTTTTATATACATTTTTTTTTTATTTTTGATATAAATATGGAAATGGTGTAAATGACTTACTTAGTTTCAGAAAAGTTTTTGAAAATGGTGACGACAAATTATTCACTTTTTTTCTTTATTTTGGAAATTCAATAAAAAATCTTTGAATTTATTTGGAAATGGTGTAACTGATATTTTCCATAATTCTACAAAAAAACTAGAAATGTAGATAATTTTTTTTCCCTACACTTAAGGCACTCTCTGACGATAAAATAACTATTCAAGCCGTAAAACATTATTTTGGGTTAAATTATTTTTTTTAAAAACAAATCTCGGACCACTGCATATATAGCTGTAGTTTTGTCATTTATCATTTCGAGCAAGTTTGGGCAACTTTTTGGAAAGATATGGATCCATTCTATATCAAAAAAAATATAGATCGATTGTATCGAACTGAGGATCGCTGAGGATTTTTTCGGCGCGAGGTAACTAGCTAAAATATTATAACTTTTTTCACAAAAAACGCGAATTGCTGCCAGGCAAATAAGTTATATTTGTCCATGTTATTTTCGTTACAAAGGCTTATATATATAGTTGAACCACTCAAACAAAAAGTTAAACATTAGCAATAGAAGTTTGGAAAAAAATTAAAAAAGTATCTCAACTTTTAAAAATTTTTTACCAACTTTTTTAACTTTGAAGACCTGTCAAAGGAAAGGGTGTAATTGGATCATAAAGATAAGTTCAGAAAACCTGCTTCTATATATGCTTAACAAACTGGTAAACATTTTTTTGAGGATTTACAAATAAGGACTTTTGGCCGGAAATCGATCTGTCTGGCCCTCTGTGCACTGGACCGATTTGGCTAGATTGCAATACCAACCTGACCAGGTAAATGACCAACATATATGCCAACTTCAGTAGCTTCTGTAAAGTCTTTCAAAAGTTAGCGTGTTTTCTACGGACGGACAGACAGACAGACGGACCGACGGACATCGCTAGATCGTCTTAAAATCGATCGAGGATCATGAATATATATACTTTATGGGGTCCTAGACCAATATTTCGATGTGTTACAAACGGAATGACAAACTTATATATACCCTCTATCACTAAAGTGGAGGGTATAAAAATGGGTAAAAAGATTACATTTGTTAAAAAGAAGTTTCTTCTGGCTCTTGTAAATTTTTAACTAATACATAAAGTCGAAGGTACCTAAAGATTCGACTACGACGAAATTAGCCATTTTTATTCCTTTCTGTTTACTTTTTTTTTAGTAAAATATAAATACAAATACCAAACATCAGCAAAAAAATCCTTAAACATACAAACTGACTGACTACAAACAATAAGTGAATCAAAAGTTGAGTTTGTTTGAAAAATGATACTGGTAAATGTTGGTTTTTACAGAAAAAAAAAGTTGTAAAATATCTGCAATTACATACATTCTCTACAGTGTAGAGTCTACACTTTAATAAATAAGAAAAAAACCAAACCAAAACACAATACGGAACAGTCACTTTATGAATGTAATTGCCAAACATGTGCTGTGAAAATAAAAAAAAATCACACACACACATAAGTATTGTAGAAAATAAAAACGTACAACATGGACCATTTTTATGTTATTACTTTTTTTTACCCTAAACTCATTGTAAGTGATAGAGGGTTTATATAGTTAGTCATTCCATGTGTAAGTTATGGAAATATTAGTATAGGACCCTACTAATTTTATTCATATTTTCATGATTGTTAAGCAATTTTAAGTTGACTTAGAGATTTTCGTTGTCTGTTAATATTGAAATTTTGAAGAAACACGGTTGTCTTAAGGACAGATGTAAATTTTTTTATAATTGTCAGGAACTTAAGTTATTTGTATGTCAAAATGGACGAATTCCGTTTTATGGTTAAAAAGTTATGAGTGAAAATGTAAGCACTTTTCATAAAACCTAAAAAAACATAATGTATTAACTCGGCACCAAGTTAAAATATTTTACCGTAACTAGTCTTTAAGAGCAATTATATTTTTTTAGATCTTCAACAAAAATATTCGGAATTATTTTAAGAATAGGTTTTCAATCAAAAATTTTTTGACTTCACAAATATTTTTTCCACCCAAAAAAAGTTTACTCAAAAAAATTTTTTTAATATTGTGGAGGGTATTAAAAGATTCGGTATAACCAAATAAAGCCTATTGCTTTGTTTTGTTTGTTTAGGAATTTAATATATTTTGCAACAAGTAGTAACCACAGAGTCATGGAAAAATATTTTCGTGTAAGATTTTTATTACAAACATTTACAGAGTTATGGAATTATTGAATTTTTGAAGTTATTGTTAAAATGCGTGTTTATTTAAGGCTTGCAGGAAAATAAATGTTATAGGCGTGAGACAAGAATATTACACTCAAAAAAAGAACTTATAAAATTACAACAAAAAAAAAATGTCGTACTAAAAATTAGTTAAACTAAACCAGGTTTAACTAAAAAATATTGTGCTCGATTTTGGAATACGATTTCACCATTCACCAAATTTTTTAAAATTTGATATTTTTTCGAAATTTAAGATTTTCAAATTGTTCTTGTAGTTATTAAAGATATAAATTAGATTTTTAATTCTTACAAGAAAAAAATTTTATATCTTAAAATTCGAAAGAATATATTTTTTTTTTTTTAAATTAGGTGAATGGTGAAATCGTATTCCATAATCGAGCACATTATTTCTTTTAAATATAGGGGACGAAATCCTCAATTTTTTTGTAAACAAAAAAATGTTTAATTGTTTTCATATCTCCTTACTGTACAATTAGGTATAATAAAATAATTTAACAATAAAATCTTTTCTTTGTTTACAAAAAAATTGTGGTCAAAAGAATTGGAGGTAAAACAAGTGAGAGTGTTAAATTCGGCTGTGCCGAATCTTTTATACCCTCCAAATCTATATATATAAAAGAGTAATGTGACTGCCTGACTGACTGACTGACTTATTGACTGATTCATCATCGCCCAGCCCAAACCGATGAAGCTAGAGACCTGAAATTTGGACTGTATGTTCAGCTCGCGGAATATAGATCCACTAAGGCTGGATTTTTGTCAATGTTGATTCTAAGGGGGTAAAAAGGGTAAAAAACTGTACTTTTGGTACTTTTTATATCTCCTAAAATTATGGTCACAGAGACTTGAAATTTGGACTGCATGTTCACCTCCCGGAACATAGATCCACTAAGGCTGGATTTTTGTCAGTGTTGATTCTAAGGGGGTAAAAAGGGTAAAAAACTGTACTTTTGGTACTTTTTATATCTCCTGAAATAATGGTCATAGAGACTTGAAATTTGGACTGTATGTTCACATCATGGAATATAGATCCAGTAAGGCTGGATTTTTGCCAATGTTGATTCTAAGGGGGTAAAAATGGTAAAATACTGTACTTTTGGTACTTTTTATATCTCTTGAAATAATGGCCATAGAGACTTGAAATTTGGACTGTATATTAACATCCTGGAGTATAGATCCAGTAAGGCTGGATTTTTGCCAATGTTGATTCTAAGGGGTTAAAAAGGGTAAAAAGCTGTACTTTTGGTACCTTTTATATTTCTTTAAAAAATTGTCACAGAGACTTGAAATTTGGACTGTATGTTTACCTCCCGGAATATAGATCCCCTAAGGCTGGATTTTTGCCAGTAATGATTCTAAGGGGGTAAAAAGGGTAAAAATCTGTACTTTTGGTACATTTTATATTTTCTTAAATAATGGTACTAGAAACTTGAAATTTGCAATGTCGGTTCACCTCCCGGAAAAAATATTCACTATGGCTGGATTTTTGTCAATGTTGATTCTACGGGTGTAAAATGTGTAAGAAAGTGTACTTTTGGTACTTTTTTTTATTTACTGAAATAATGGTCATTCAAACTTGAAATTTGGAGTGTAGGATCCTTTAGTGAAATTAAACATTCTGGAACAAGTACTTTCCGAAAATTCTGTACCTTTTATAAAAAGTACCTTTTCTAAAAAGTACCTTTTATAAAAAGTACCTTTTATTAAAAGTACCTTTTATAAAAAGTACCTTTTATTAAAAGTACCTTTTATAAAAAGTACCTTTTATTAAAAGTACCTTTTATTAAAAGTACCTTTTATAAAAAGTACCTTTTACAAAAAGTACCTTTTATAAAAAGTACCTTTTATAAAAAGTACCTTTTATAAAAAGTACCTTTTATAAAAAGTACCTCTTATAAAAAGTACCTTTTATAAAAAGTACCTTTTATAAAAAGTACCTTTTATAAAAAGTACCTTTTATAAAAAGTACCTTTTATAAAAAGTACCTTTTATAAAAAGTACCTTTTATAAAAAGTACCTTTTATAAAAAGTACCTTTTATAAAAAGTACCTTTTATAAAAAGTACCTTTTATAAAAAGTACCATTTATAAAAAGTACCTTTTATAAAAAGTACCTTTTATAAAAAGTACCTTTTATAAAAAGTACATTTTATGAAAAGTACCTTTTGTAAAAAGTACCTTTTGTAAAAAGTACCTTTTGTAAAAAGTACCTTTTATAAAAAGTACCTTTTATAAAAAGTACCTTTTATAAAAAGTACCTTTTATTAAAAGTACCGGAAGTACACTTTTTGGTACTCTTTATTTCCTGAAATTATATTTATAGAAAAAGTACCTTTTATAAAAAGTTCCTTTTATTAAAAGTACTGGAAGTACACTTTTTGGTACTTTTTTATTTCCTGAAATTATATTTATAGAAATTTTTTATATTTCCTAGAATCTAAAAATTTGTAATGTATGAGAATTCGGTAAAAAAACATTCTGGGAAAAACACGTTTTTAAAATTCCGCTTCTTACAAGGGAAGTATCTCAACCCTTATGAACCGATTTGCCTGAAACTTAAAATATATATAAAAGAGACGATTTTAAGGTTGGGGTGTCTCGGCTTATCGGCCATATCAGTGTTTCAAAATTTCGTTGTCCCCTTATAAAACAATGTGGACCTCCGGGAAAATTTCGATAACTCCCGAACTATCCGGAATATCCTCTAGAGAAAAAATATGTGTCGACTTAAATTTAATAAAGATTATTTCGTATTTATATGGAGACCGTAGTCATATGTCTTCATATAAATACCTCCCAAAATTTACACATTTTCATGAAAAAAGTATTTAACAAATCCAAACTTTTACAAGGTTATGTCACCGTTAGATAGGTATTAAAAAATCCTTTCTTCTCATATGTAAACATCATATAGTTTCTTAGAAAGAAATGACTGAAAAATCCAAAAAACGATTTTTTCGCCATTTTTTGACCCATGTTTTGAACCCCTAAATCCCCGATATGGCCGATAAGCCGAGACACCCCAACTTTAGAATTGTTTCCTTTATATATATTTTACGTTTCATGCAAATCGGTTCATAAGGGTTGAGATACTTCCCTTGTTAGTGGGGTAAAATGGCTATAAATGTATTTTCGGTACCTTTGATATTTTTTGACGTAATGGTTCTAGAAACTTAAAATTAGGAATGTAAAATCCTTTTTGTACTTTTAATATTTGCTAAAACAATGATACTAGAAAATGGAAATATGCAAAAGAGTATCCGTCGGCGAAGAAGAAAACATTCTAGAAGTAGTTCTTTTTGGAAATTCCGTTTCTAACGGGGGTAAGAAAGTGTACTTTTGGTACTTTTTTTTGTTCCTATAATAATGAAAAAGTGTAAGTTTTGGTTATTCTTATATTTCTTGAAATAATTGTTCAGAAACTTTATATTTTAAATAAAGGATCACCTAGCACATCAAAAAAACAGTTTTTGGAAAATTTAATTTTAAGGGGGAAAGGGGGCAAATGGTTATTTTTACCTATCTAACTATTAAACTAAAAGCCCCAAAAATAACACCCAAGAAAAGGACATATTTTAAAATTTAAAATTTTAGAACGGTGAACGAAGTGGAATAGAGCAGGGAACAATATGGAATGATTCCTTTTACTAAAATTTTTCGTATTTAAATTTTTTAATCCATATTTTTTCTCTCTATATGTTTTTTGACTCAAACTAATTTTTATTCCAAATTCTTTATTGACTGAAATATTTATTCACTCACAATCCAAAGTCCCGATATAAGGGCTCGAAAATTATTAAAATTTTATTGTTAAAATTATTCATTGAAATATTATTTTATGAAAGACTGCACAAGTAAATAAAACAAAGACTACGTAGGGGAATTTTCTTGAAATCGGTAGAGTAGTTCTTATCCTTCTATTATCCGGTATTCAATACAACCGGTAACGAAGTACCGGGATGGTAAGCTAGTGTAAAAATAAATAAAAAAAAATTTGTCAGGGGCGTTTGTTTTGGGGGGGGGGGGTGATGGGGTCAGTGGGTGACGTTGAAAGCATCTTCCCATCCCGATAAATATACGAATATTTTATACCCTCAAAATGTAAAAAAAATAACAATAAAAAAATCCAGGGCGTCTTTTTTTTGAGGGGGGGGCTGGTGGGAGACGTTAAGGAGCACCTTCCTCTTGCGATTTTGAACTTAATCTGCGATAAAAATGTTTCATTTGCTTAGCAAAAGTACAAAAAACCCTGCAAAAAATGCGGTTTTTCTTAGGTTGGTTTAGTTCTCCAAGGGGGAACTTTTTCCCCCTTGGTCCGATTTTGCCCATTTCCGAACTTAACCTGCCTAGGAATATAAGACATATTCGTGCCAAACTTCAGAAGTCTAGCTCTTTTATTTTGGACTGTATCGTGTCCTCTACAGACGGACAGACGGACATCGCTAGAATGTCTTAGAATCGATCACTGATGAATAAAAAATATACTTTATGGGGTCCTAGACCAGTGGTCGGCAGAAAGAGGCATATGAATGTGTTGGTGTATTAATATAAATAAGCATGTATTTGTGTATTTTTTTAACAAAGCGACATCAACCTGCTTGGAAGAAAGTTAGCTTGCTACTGAATGAAGTTATTGTATATTTTATGCTCTGAGCTGTGAGTTTTGTTGACATTCGTGTAGAATACATGTGGATAGCCGAATGAGTTCGGGAACCATGTGCAATGGATGCCGACCACTGCACATTGGGTTCAAATGGTACCAAAGTGGCGATTAATTGAAATTTATAAATGAAGTTTTTGTTATAAGTTTTGGTATGGGGTAAAAGTAGATAAAATTCTGCAACGCTAGTTATCAAAATCAATAAACTAAGTTGTTTACTTTTTTTTCGGTGAGCTGTCAAAGTTAGCAAATTATTGCAGTCTTTGAAAAAAGTAAAAAAATTCAAATTTTGTACAATTCAAGCGATTATTAGTAGTATTAAATCTTTTAAAAGAAAATCTTTTATAATGGAATCTTCCACATCAGGTATTAAACTAAATTGCAAAATTTTTTTTGTTTATAAAAATTGGGTCTTAACATTTTTAATAATTTTTTTAAAAAGGACCCGAAATTGGGATATTTTCCCCATTTAACCTTTATGTGCTCGGGATTGTAAACTTACGTTGGCGGTTGGAAGTCTACATTTGTAGCAAATATGTTTTTTATGGAAAACATATGAAAAAACACTAGCACGCATAGTCTTCCACTTAAATACATAATTAATATGAAATATATGATTTTTAGATACAAAGTTAAGGTGAAAATGTTTAAATTTAATCTTCACAATATAGACAACGATCAGGGTGCATGGGCTGTATGTTGTTAGAAATATCAGGCGGGTGGCTCATATTAGACAGGAAAACTATCAAGCGCCATTTCAATGGCCAGGTGTGTTGGAGCATATCCTAATACCCTTGCATTTTCAGAGCGCTGTACAGTTCCTGGCATGAAGGGCTTCGCAGGAACTTTCGTCGTTTGACTGTTTGGTAGATATGGTCGTTATTTTCTGAAAATATAATGAATGCGGCTAGATAGAGCGCATATATCTAGCATGTTCAAAAATATTGCCAAAGACCAGAGCAAAGTTTTGAGTTTTGACTTTTTGAAAGTTAGATTTTTTGACATCAAATGACTACCCAGATTCAATGATGTGAAAAAATTGTCACACACGACACTCTCTCCAGCATTTGTTGCTCGGCTTGCATTTGAGCTCTTCTTTACTCTCAACAGCGAGATTTATACAAGAATATCGCTGTTGAAAGGAAAAAACCACACTTATATGCCATACTTTGCAAGCTTGGGTGGGATGCGTAAATCCGTGATATGCAAATAGTTGTTCATCAACTGTAATTTCTCGCGATGGTTTATAGTACCGGCGAAGACTGTTGCTCATTATAGCCCATAACGCAGAAATTAGATCAACCTTATCGTTAACCTGTCCAGCAACTCTATCAAACCAAATAAACCGCAAAATGTCCTTGAACCGAGATTTCGGCATTATTGCACGGTACTAACAAACTGCTTCTGTACTCCACAATACATGTGTATCTTCATCGTTTAATTTATTAACGCCAGCGAAAAATAAAAGCTCAAAGTGATGTGAATTTCCATACATTTTATATGATGTCTACATTTGTAGACTACCTGCCAGGAGATGGTCATTTTGAAAAGTAGGGTCTGGGAGGTGCTGTAAATAATTTTTTTAAAGTGTTAGTGGCTAAAACTGCTTAGAATTGACCCTGTTGTTGTGGACAGTTTTTTGTTATTCAACTTTTTCTGCAAAAATGCTACAAATGTAGACTACCGAACACATAAAGGTTAATGGGCTACACATATTAAGTTAGTAATAGTTGGATTTAGTTTTGTGGATTTTAAAAAAGTAGAGGATATCAGCTTTTATTTAAAATAAAAAAAAGTACAGACAATGCCCGGCCCTTTTTTTTTATTCCCGTGTTTGTGTAAAAAGTCTGGGTATCGTTTATTAAACAAGACCATAATATGTGTGTTTATACCCTTCAACTACGGTATGGGCATACACTCACTTTGTCATTCCGTATGTAACGCATCGAAATATGGGTCTAGGACCCCATAAAGTGTATATTATTGATCACTGATCGATTCTAAGACATTCTGTGACTAACAGTATGTCCGTCCGTCCGTCTGTTGTTGAGCACACCATAAAGTACATAAAAAAAGAGCTAGAATCCTGAAGTTTGTCACAAATATGTATAATGGTCATATTCTGGTTAAGTTCTTGAACGAGCAAAATCGGACCAGGGGGGAAAAAGTTCCCCCTTGAAGAACTAAAACTACCCCCAAAAAATATTTTTTTTACAAGTTTTATTTGTATATTTGTTCAATAAATGAAACATTTTAATGCCATATGTAGTTCATCGACCTGAATTTGAACCAAGGGGGATCAGGAAAGCGAATTTTTTCTGTCCGCCCCTTTTTGGGGGCGTGTATAGAAAAAATAATTTAAATAATGATAAATTTTTATTAATTAGGTGCAAAAAATTACATCTTTTTTTTTGGCAACGTTTATCGCGAGGGGAAGGTGTCCCCCATAGTCTCCCGGTAAACCCCCCCACCCGCTACGCCAAAAAACGTCCCCTCCATTTGTTTTTTGTAGCTTTATTATATGTTCAAGGGTTTCGTGTTTTTTTCCAAAAACAAAAAAAAACGACTAAAAGATTAAAAAAAAAAAACATTTTGTTAAATTTTTTTTTCTCAAATGGTGTGTTTTTATGTATTTTTGATAATTCGTTAATAAAAAAACTACAATATTCCCATAAATCACTTTTTTCAGATAAATTTGTACATTTATGAGATTTTGTGAAAAACAAAAATTGGATGTTAAATAAAATTTAAAATAATATAAATACATATTGTGCATTCTTTCTTTGATTACTTTGATAGCACATTATGTACACTTTAATTTCCATTTTTTTATTAATTTATCGCTTTTCATTCCAAAGTTACAGCAAAAATTGTGAACTATAACCCTTTTTTCCGAAAAACAAAAAAACGCCTAACAGGTTAAAAAAAAAATTTTTTTCTAAATTTTTTTTTTCCAAAATGTGTATTTTTACGGGTTTAAATTAGTTCATTAATAAAAAAATATAATATTCTAAAACTACTGCTTATCTGAATTAATCGCCATTTTGGGTACCATCGAACCCAATGTGCACTGTCCTAGACCGATATTTCTATGCGTTACACACGGAATGACAAAGTGAGTATACCCCCATACTGTGGTTGGAGGGTATAAAAAGTATATTTTTTCCGAGGTTGGTTTAGTTTTTCAAGGGGGAACGTTTTTCCCCCTGGGCCGATTTTGCGCATTTACGAACTTAACCTGCCTAGGACCATAGACATATTCATGCCAAATTGCAGACGGCTAGCCCTTTTATTTTGGACTGCATCATGCCATCTACAGACTGACGGACGGACGGACATTCACAAAATGTGTTAGAATCAATAATATATGTATATTAGGGCGGGTCGATTTGTATGGATCGAAAAAAACTGAAAAATCGTATAGCAAAAACAAAATCTACAAGAAATTCTAAGAAACTTTTCCAAAGAAACCATTGGTCTCAAATCAAACCCTATACCGCGCCTAACGACATGAAAATCCGTCCGTCCGTCTGTCTTCCTGTCTGTGTGAAACACGCTAACTTTCAAATGTTAGCGGAAGAATGAAAAATATATACGGCAAGCTGCTAAAGCATGGCGTATATATTTGTTATACTTCCGCTCAGATAAAAACTAAATTTCAGCGAAATCTGTGCAGTGGTTCATAAGTTATTAGCAAATTGGGGAATATCAGATGGATTTTAACCTGAACTCCCGTGTTGCAAAAAACGCTAAACACGCTTTGAAATGGAATGGTAAGCAAAAAAAAAAATATTTTAGAAACTATTTTTGTCACTCAAAAAACCTAAAAAAAATATTACACTGAAAAACAAAAAAAAAAAAATTACACTCAAAAAAATTTACACTCGATTTTTTTTTTTTTTTACAAAAATTAAAAAAAAATATTTTGCTCAAAATAAATCAAATACTGATGTAAAAAAAAATATTCAGTTATGAAAAATTTTTATCGAACACAGATTTTTTCCTATCCGATATGCAACTCTCTAATTTTATCCCACAAAAGTACCTATGTGCTTTTTTTTTAACGAAATATCATTATCCTCAATTACATACTTTTATTTACTAAGAAAAATCCGCTGCACCAGCTTCCCTTTGTAATAAACATACAAAGGCTTTGGAGGGAATCGAACCCACAACCCCTGCACTTACTTTACGCTACATTTAATATACTGCAGTCAAATATAAATAAATAGTGCAGCAAAATTATCATGGATTAACGATAAAAGCAGCGATTTATTGTTAAAATTTCTTATTATAATTTTTCGTCTGTGACGTTTTCATTACAAATCAATCTAATTATTTATTTCTCCATTTCAGGTATTATATCTTATATACTTGCCGGTCATAATCCCAAAAATTGTTCGAATTATATGCAGCGGCAATTAGTAAAACATTGCCGCTGGATATGTTCTTGCAGCATATCGGTATATAAAACTATGTTTTCTTTACATCTGAGGTGTAGGGTATGTTCAGCAACTTTGTAGAAAATATTATGACAAATATTTTTGTGGAACATATTAATCCTCTAACTCCCTCTCATAACGGTATTTTTTGGCTCTATTCTAACAAATCGCAAAAAACACCATGAAAGAGGGGGAGGGTGGGGATGAAATGTTCAACAAAAATGTTGCCAATAAAATTTTACTATATACCTCAGAGCACACTAAAGCCCAAAAATTAACACAAACATCAAAAAAGAGTCAAGTTCTATGTTTTGCTTATGAAAAAAAAGGACGGACGGACAAATCTTTATGTCGTTAGGCGCGGTATAGGGTTTGATTTTAAAAACATGGTTTCTTTGGGAAATGTTCTTAGAATTTCTTGTAGATTATGTTTTTGCTATACGATTTTTGACAAAAAAAATCGACCCGCCCTAATGTATATACTTTATGGGGTCCTAGACCGATATTTCGGTGGTTGGAGGGTATAAAAATGCAGGTTTCATACCTTTTATTTAAAAAAATTACATTTTTGTTTGAGTCGTAGTGAATTTTTTTTTGATAACTGAACAAAAACTATGGGAAAAATTGATTGCTAAACATCGAAAATGCGACTGGGACGCGACCTTATAAACTTGATTACAAGTGGTCTGTGGTCAAAAATCCGGTCTTTCAACTTTACGATCACATCAGTTTTTTGATAAAATTAAGGTCAAAAATAGCAGTTTTTAGCATTTTTTGAAACTTAAAGCGAATGAACCCGATGTGCTATTTTTTAAAAAAATTCTAAAAAAGGTCTTTCAATAATTTCCATTTCAACCCTTAAGCACATTTATTATTTACTCAATCTGGACGCCATTAAGCTTTAATTAAAGCTTGATAAATTACCTACACACTGTGTAGTACACAGTACTTTTTACAAAAATACATTTTTTGATAATAATTGGGGGTATTATTGTTAACTTTGTCGTTAACGAATTACTTCTGCTATATAGTCGTATGTAGACTTTTGGCGGCCCCAGCCCAAACCCACAGACTAATAAAGACTCGACATAAGTGACAGGTGTCAAAAAAGTAGTCTTGAACCATATGATTAATTTTTTTAAATTATTCTACGAATTAGGTTAGAAAGAGAAAACTAATATCACGCGCTATAAGAAAAATAGATGCCAGATCGGTTTTTATTGTTTCACTAACTCCTAACAAGGGAAGTATCTCAACCCATATGAACCGATTTGCATGAAACGTAAAATATATATAAAAGGGACAATTCTAAGGTTGGGGTGTCTCAGCTTATCGGCCATATCGGGGATTTAAGGGTTCAAAACATCGGTCAAAAAATGGCGAAAAAAATGTTTTTTGAATTTTTCAGCCATTTTTTTCTAAGAAACTATATGATGTTTACATATGAGAAGAAAGGTTTTTTTAATGCCTATCCAACGGTGGATAAATACTTTTTTCACGAAAATGTGTAAATTTTGGACGGTATTTATATGAAGACATAGACCTACGATGTCCATATGAATACGAAATAATCCTATTAAATTTAATTCGATACGTATTTTTGCCCTAGAGGATATTCCTATTAGTTCGGGAGTTATCGAAATTTTCCCGAAGGTCCACTTTGTTTCATAAGGGGACAACGAAATTTTAAAACTCTGATATGGCCGATAAGCCGAGACACCCCAACCTTAAAATCGTCTCTTTTATACATATTTTAAGTTTCAATCAAATCGGTTCATAAGGGTTGAGATACTTCCCTTGTAAGTCGTAGAAAGTGTTGCCATGTTAGCTTAAAACTAGCTAAAAACCGCTCTGTGTTCTCCTAAAATCGCTTAGTTTTTCCCCATTTTTCTTATAAAACTCTACTGTCGAGTCTGTAAATAGTCTGCGCCAAAACGCTGAAGCTAGAGAGTTTGAAATTGAGACTGTAGGTTCACCTCCTGAAAAACAGATTCACTGAGACAAAATGTTTGTCAAAGTTGATTCTCAGGGAGTAAAAGGGTAAGTAAAAGTGTACTTTTGGTACTATTTATATTAAGTAAATTAATGGTCCTAGAAACTTTAAACTTGGAATGTAGGTTTAACTCCTGGAAAATAAAAATAGTATGGCTGGGTTTTTGTCAATGTTGAAAATAAGGGGGTAAAAGGTTTTAAAAAAGTGTGTTTTTGGTACTTTTTATATATCCTGAAATAATGGTCGCAGAAACCTCAAATTTTGATTTTAGTATCCTTCAGAAAAAAAAAGCATTCTAAAAAAAGTACTTTTAGAAGTTTCGTTTTTTGATGGTTAAAAAATTGTACTTTTGGTACTTTTTATATTTTCTGAAAAACTAATTTTAGACATTTGAAATTTGAAACATTTTAGAAAAGAACCTTTTGGAAATTCAGTCGATCGAAGTTTGTTTTTTGAATTAGTTGTCATCAATTAAATTAATTTTAAACAGAAATATTATTTTAATATTGTAGAAAAAAGATTAAGGGCGGATTACTCAATGAAAAGTTAGCTGCTAACTGCTAACGGAGCAATATGTCAAAATTTGTATGAAAAAGTTAAATTTGACAGAGCATTGAGTAATCCAGCCTAATAATAACTCTTAGAATTACCTTAAAATAACAGTTCTTTTTGATCTTCTAAAAAATTTTCATTTTGCAGATAGCACGTTTTGAATATTCGCCCTCGATATATTTCTTAATTATTCATTAAATATTATCTTAACTATATAAAATTTACTTAAAGCCGGAAATTACTGCATATTAATTTATCGGTTAGTAGTCATTTTACAATTATAAATTATAATAGCACTATTATTTAAATAATATCAATAATAAATTTTTAATATAAATGTTTGTTTAATTTCCTTATAATTTATTATTAACCAAATTACCTGCATTCAGATATTGTTTGTATTCCAGTGGTTTTTAAACATATTTATGGCCCACATTCGACAAATTTAATAATTTTACAGTGCGCAACAGAAAAAAAGTTTCGTAATATTGCGTTTGTTTGGTGGTCAAACTAATTAGATAAAAATACAAATTTCTCCAGCCATATTTATTGATTTTTTGGTTCGTTGAAAAAATTACACCGCTCTACAAATCTGAGGTTTGTCGCTGCGTTTTGGATGAAACCAAAGAAAGTTGATAAGGTTTGGTGCCCCGATTCCAAAACGGTCACTCAAATTTTTCTACCACGTCACAATTTTGAAAAAATCGCGGTTAAAGTGTAAAAAAATGCCCATTTTAACCATTTTTGAACGCCTATAAAATAAGATCCTGCCATGAAAATGACTTGGTATCAAGCTCATTCGACAGTGTGTAATTTTTTCTTTCAGACAAGATCAAATCTTCTTGGAATTTAATTTTCTAAAATTGTAAAAAAATCATTAGCCACAAGTGCTTTAAATCTAAAATTTACGTATGAATTTGTATGGAAATTTGTTAAAAAACACTGTGTAAATAAACTAAATAATGAAAAAATCTAAGGTTGTTTGCTAATGATTTTTTTACCATTTTAGAAAATTAAATTTTTAGAACATTTTATCTTATCTTTAAGAGAAAATTACAGGCTTTCGAATGAGCTTGATACCAAGTCATTTGCATATCAGGATCTTATTTTATAAGATTTTAAAAAGGGTCAAAAATGCACTTTTTTGTCACTTTAACCGCGAATTACTCAAAATCCTGACGTGATAGACAAATTTGGGCGCCGGATTTGGAATCAGCGCAATAGACACTATCAAAATCACTAACCAGAATCCAATACGCATTTTCTTGTTGAGCTGTGTTATTTAATAATTTAATGATAAACTAAAAAAGACGAATTTCGTTGATTTCCGGGCAAATTATGATTCTTTTTGGCCTAAAAACTGTATGCCCGGGTAAAAATAAAATATATATGATCATATAAGATTATATATGGATCATATATGGATTTATATAACCATATATTATCATATATGCATCCATATATGCTTATATATGATCTGATCCGAAAATTGGCCCGATATGAGCTCATATCGGGCCAATTTACGGATCAAATCATATATAAGCATATATGGATGCATATATGATAATATATGGTTATATAAATCCATAT
Source organism: Pegoplata infirma (assembly GCA_963921195.1). Lineage (NCBI taxonomy): Eukaryota > Metazoa > Arthropoda > Insecta > Diptera > Anthomyiidae > Pegoplata > Pegoplata infirma. The sequence goes on along the minus strand of OY992540.1, from coordinate 133,677,548 downwards.
ATGATCCATATATCTTCATATATGATCATATATATTTCATTTTTACCCAGGTGTTTAAATTTTTAGCCAAATCGGACAAAATTATTGAGTATATTACACCGTCCGACAGTCAGTATTAAATATGAACCTGATTATAAACCTCTGAATGTAGAAATCAAAAGGAGTAAAACTGCTTTAACAGTTTATGATTTCGTGATCCTGTTTCCTTTTAAAAAGGCTTAAACTTTAAATTTCTTTTAAAAGGAAACTGCATCAAGAAATCAAAAACTCTAAATGCAGTTTTACTACTTTCTGTCTCTAGTTTTAAACGTATATTATCCAGTTCGTGGTTAACGACTTATTTTCTTTTTGTCGAGCGGTGTTATTATACAATATTAATTTTGACATCTTTCAGAAGTAGCCACCCTTCCATCATCAGCGCTTTTCAAAGGCCACACTTGTGATAAAGCATCAAAAGTTAATTATTTTACGTTTTCTTTTACATTTTGACAAATTGTGCGTAATCGACGACATTTCATACTAAAATAGCACTTTTTGAGCTAATTATAGCATTCGTGGAGAATTTTTAAATGCGCATTATAAATATTTCTTGTTGTGGATCATATTTTATTTTAAACTGTCATTCATTTTTTTGTGACACGCACTGTATATTAATAGCCACCAAATTAATACATAATTAATTACTTAATGCATACATTACGGTAATGTGGTTAATGTATGTAAATAGATACAAATACATACTACACAATAATAAGGGTTTAGCATAATTTACATCCTGTGTGTATTACAACTTATGTACAAAACAATTTGTGTTCAAACGTATTTAAAATACAAAATGTCGTCGATTACGCACAATTAGTCAAAATGTAAAACAAAACGTGATTGAGTTAATCGAAATATTTAAAATTTAATTGAATTATTTTGTGATTTAATTTTTAAGAAATATGTTTTTGGGATAGTCAATATTTTCCACCCCTAATATTATTTTTATTTAATCTTCATTTTATTAAATTCACTTAAATCGAGTTTAACTTTTAGCAGGCGCGGATCAACCTGAGGTGGATTTTTTTTTTTCCTTAAAAATTTTTTCCTACAGAGAACCTTAGGTCGGATTTGAATGAATTTCAAAAATGTATTACTATAGAAAAAGTTTTCGAACTTAAGAAAATTTTTGAAATTTTAAAAATTACTCCTCAAAAAAAGTTAACTTTGCTGATAATAAAAGTCGAGATTCTGAAAACATTTTTCAATTGAAAAAATATCAGATTTAATAAAAATTTTCTAATTTTAACATTTTCTGAGTCATTTGCTTAAAGAAAATTTTACTACTATGATTCTGAGACATTTTCCAAATAGAAAATATCAAAATATTTTAAAGAAAAGCTTTAGAATTTATTAAATTCTTGGTAAAGGAAAATTCCGAGATTCTGAATCACTTTTAAATAAAAAATTCTTAGGCAATTTTCCTACAGAAACTGTAGTATTTAGAAAAATTCGTTGTATAGAAACAAAAAATTATATTAAAAGTTTTTTGATGACTATAATAACTGGATTATATGAAACTAGTAAAATCAAACCAGGTTTTTTTTTCGATTTTTTGGAAATGTGGCAATAACGAGCCATTTGGTTCAAAAATCAGATTTGGCAATCGAAAAACCATCAAAATCAAAGTTTTTGTCCAAAACAGACAACATTGAAAAAAAAACTTAATATTTTATTTGTAGTCATATTGGATCCACCATTTGTAATTTAAAAAATCTTAGCTCATATTCTAATTACACTGTGATACAAAAGCAAATGAAAGCTGACGTTTTCCATAACAAAACCCCCAAGGCCTTTTTTTAGGTCAGAGCTAGATTTTATTTTACACGCATTTAAAGTTGGTGATTTTAAAGCATTTAAATTTTTTGTGTACTAAAGTTAAGCTCAAAATTACTTCAGCTATGACTGGTATGAATTTTACTGCAATCGGTCCAGTACCTATTTACTGAATAGCCAAATTATTAAAATAAACCACTGTACACCGTTGCGTATGATTGTTATTTAAAGGCAATTATTAATATAAACCACTGGACACCGTTGCGTATGATTGTTATTTAAAGGCAATTAGAATAATAATCATTCGCCACTAAAACAGTTTTCAAGCATTTATTATTATAATTATAATAAAAGTGCACTAACTTCAAATGCGTGTAAAAAAAATCTAGCTCTGAACTAAAAAAAACCTTGAGGGGTTTGTTATGGAATATGTCCACTTTTATTTGCTTTTGGTTTCATCCCATTCCGATTTTGGGTGTTGCACTGTGTTACCGATTCTAAATACATCGACAATGATTAATTTAAGTACAATTAGCTAAGAATTACAAAAGCATATCCGCCATATTGAATCCGCCATTTTGGTTTTAAAATCTTTAATTCCAAAATCAGTTTTAACATCCGAAAAACCATCAAAATCTTAGTTTTTGGCCAAAACAGACAAAACATAAAAAATCTTAAATTTAAATTTGTCGCCATATTGGATCCGCCATTTTGAATTTTAAAAGTCTGAGCTCATATTCGTTATTAACGACCCCAAAGACATCGACAATGATTATATTAAATACAATCAGCATATTGGTAGCATATTAGGACCCTTGCTATATCTATTATACACTTCTGATTTACCCACTACTGAAGGAACACTACGGCACATTTGCAGACGATACAGCCGTAATTGCTTCCGATTCCAATTCAATTCAAGCCACACGAAAATTACAAACAGGACTCGATAATATTAACCAATGGTTACAGAAATGGCGCATTAAATCAAACGACAGTAAATCTGTCCATGTAACGTTTACTCTGCGAAGAAACACTTGTCCACCAGATTATATAAACAATAGCATAATTCCCCAATGTAGGGATGCAAAGTACCTTGGTATTTATTTAGATGACAAACTTACATGGAGAAACCATATATTTACAAAAAGAGTAGCTCTTGGAATTGAACTAAGGTCATTAAATTGGATGCTCAATAGTAGATCCAAACTTTCTCATGAAAATAAACTCACTATATATAAGTGGATTTTGAAGCCAATATGGACCTATAGAATACAGTTATGGGGTAATGCTGCAAACTCAAACCTTGAAATATTGCAAAGATTTCAGTCAAAAATATTAAAACAAATCGTAAATGCACCACAATATTTTCCGATTTCTCAATTGCATAAAGAACTTAAAATTCCTTCAGTAAAGGATGAAATACGCACAAATGCCAATCGATACATGTCTCGTATAACAGAACATCCGAATCAGCTTGCTTCAAACCTGATGGGTCCATCATCAACTTTTTCAAGACTGAAGAGGAAAGCCCCAATAGACCTAGTAAACTAGGACTTACAGTTAGATGGATGGCGCAATGGCGACATACATTATTATTCATAGAAAAAAACTCTCAGATTATTTCCGATTCATTCCCTTTTTTATACCTCGACTCTAGTGATATATGCATGATCCTCGATCGATTTTAAGATATGCTATGTCCGTTCCTCCCTCTGTCTGTTGAAAACAAGCTAACTTTTGAAAGACTTTACGGAGGTCCCTGAAGTTTGGCATATATGTTGGACATTTACCTGGTCAGGTTGGTTTTGTAATCCAGCGAAATCGGTTTAGCAAAAATTATAAGCAAAAGGGGGAATTTCGGCAAAGGTTTTTCGCGAATTTACGAGATAAAAAACACGCTAACTTTCGAACGACAATTCTGAGGGTGATGAAACTTGGCATATATATTTTTTGTTACCCCGGTCTGGTTCGTATTAAATTTCAGTCAAATTCCTATTTCCTTCCGTGGATCCGCGCCTGCTTTTCGTAATACGTTTGCATGTACTTATTTTAAATCAATTGAATTAAATATATTGAATATCTTCAATTTATTTATAATGACCAATTGATATGTATCATTAGGTTTTCTAATGAAGACCACATACATTTTGTTAAGGCCAGCAAATATTGATGAGATGTTGGTGGGTGTGTGTGTGTGTGTATGTGTGTGTGTGTGCGTGTGTGTGTGTGTGTGTGTGTGTGTGTGTGTGTGATTATGCTGTATGTTTTATTTTCTTTTTCCACTTGTGTTACCAAAATTACCATATGCCATCATTTCCATATCAATGGGCCATTTGTGTGTTTTTGTCTAATGTTGATTTAATTGTTATGCAGAGATTGTTAACAGAGACGACACACACGACACATACAAGGGATAATAGATGAAGAGCAATTTACATATCATCGATATGGGATATGGATGGTAATGGCTTGCTTTGAGTAGAATTTGATATGAGCGTGTGTTTGAGTGTATATGGCATATTGGCAAATATTGCCAATATTCCATGATTTATTAAATATTTATTAGAGAAAATTTATATAAATTAATAATAATTTGCATAATATTGCCATACAAAATTGAATAAAACATTTTGTTTTTTTATAAATGATATTGAATTAATTTTTATTTATAATAAATTATTCAATTGGCACAATAGATTTATAGATAACGTTATTTTACTTTATGTAATTTTATACACTTAAAAAAAAACAAATTTGTGAAAAAAAACTTTTTTTCATTTTTTTAGTTTTTCTGAATTTTCCGGAAATTTTAGATCTTTTCTGAATTTTATTTTTGATTTTGATCGCTTTTCAGGTATGTTTGAATTGTTTGATCTCTTTTTAATACCTCGAATATTTTAATATTTTTTCTGTTAGTTTTCTAATTTTGAGTAGATTTATTCTAGCTCGAGGTCATTATTTTTTTTACTAATTAAAACTATGATATTTTCATAGAATAATTTTTAAGAAAATTATTTTTCTGTTTTAAATTTATGTTGGTAATTTTTGCAAGACTTAATCAACCTTTAAAATATTAATTATATTTTATTCGACCTTTAAAATATTATATTTTGAATAGGTTTATTCTAGCTCGAGGTCACTATTTCCTTTACCAATTAAAACTATGATATTTTCATAGAATAATTTTCAAGAAAATTATTTTTCTGTTTTAAATTTATGTTGGTCATTTTTGCAAGACTTAATCAACATGTGTTTCGGAATTTGTCAGATTGGTCATGTTTGCAAAAATAAATTAAATCCACCAAAAGAATAAAATCCACTGATTTGTTCCAGAGATATTTTTATTTTAATAAAACCACTTTTTTATGAAGTTAAAAATTTTATATGTTAGATATATCTCGAAAGCTGTTCTAATTTTGAAAATTTTAACTTTATTTTTGGATTCAGCGCAAGATTTTACATGGATAATAAATGGAAAATGTCGAAGGGCAAAATCTCTGTAATTTACAATGTCGTAGGGCAAAATCTCTGTAATTTACAGTTGTCAGAAAAATTTAGAAAAAAATCAATAAAATTAAAAATAAATTAAGAAAAAATCAGTCTTATTTGAATTAAATTAGAAAATTATATTCTGATTAATTTATGTTAAAAAATAAAATTTGTTTTAAATTTTATTTTAAGTGGGTTTATTTTAGCTCGAGGTCATTATTTTCATTAGTCATTAAAACTATGATATTCTCAGAACTGAAGTTTTATTTATTTAGGTTTGAGTCCATATTAACTATTTCTGAGAAATAATAATTTTTGTTGTACTATGAGTAAATCTTAAAAAATTTATTGACAATACAGGTTAAGTGGGGATGTCGACAGCTTTCGGAAGAAGCCACCCTTCCTTCGACAGCACTTTTCGATTATCACTGTAAGTGTGTCAGATTAAAATCAGCTATTTAAAAGTACATTTAGGGAGAAAAGCTGAAGAGAATCGTATTACATTTCATTATCCATATGTTATCGTTTAGCACGAACTTAATTAATCTATTTTTAACTTTTTCTAGTTGTAATTTTTTACACTGTAGTAGATTTTCTCAGAGTTGCAATTCTTAGTAAAACTTTTCAATGTCCGTTAGGTTTGAATTTTTATTTCATAGCATTGTACCTTATGAGTTGAGTTTTAAGTTCATATAATAATTTTCAAAAAAAAAAATGTTCTCTTTTAAATTTATTTATGTTGCGTCGAGTAGAGTCGAATATGTATTAATATTTTAGTTTGATCATTAAGGATTGTCATTAAAGACCCTTTGCTACTTGTATAGGGTTTTTATTTTTGCTAAATAATCTTGACAATGGGATCTGACAAATCCCGAAACACGTGTCGATTAAGTCTTGCAAAAAATGACCAACATAAATAAATTTAAAACAGAAAAATAACACTGTGCTCGAATTTGACACTTTTTTTTACCAAAAGCTGGGCACCCTACTGGTAAAAATAATTCGGGTACACTGAATATAATGGTGCTAGGCGTTTTCGAAGTTTGCGCTCGTATTCGCGATATTCGAGATTTAAAATTTTGATGCTTTAGTACGATAAAAACGATATTTTTAAATTTTTAAATTTAAAACCACTCAAGTCTGTTAAACTAACACAACAAACCATAATACCGTGATTTTTTGTTCGCGAAAAAAAAAAATTTTGTTCGCGAAAAATCTTTATTTTCGTGAAAAAATTGGTTCAATACAAATATTTTTAGTTTGATTTGAATTTACGACAGCCATTTGGTAAAGCTTGTACGTTAGCCTGTCCCGAAAATGAAAATTTTTTGGGCATACCCCTAGAATGATGCTTAGTAAAGAGCTGATTACGGGAAAAATAATTAAAAAAATTTTGGAGGTTATCTTCAGGGCACAACCAGCGCTTAAAGTTTGCATCCGTAGTGCATTTGGTCAAAAAAAATATTTTTTTTTTATTTTTAAAATTGGTGCCAAAAGTTTCGTTAGGTAGAGTACATTCTGAAAAAAATATTTGTAAAGTTTTCATGGAGCAATTTTGGTCCAGCACAACGTTTTGAAATTTTGAAAAGGTGTAATTTATTATGTAGTTTTTGTAAAAACTGGAGTTTGTAAGAGTTCTTTTAAGATTTTGTATAAAACGAAGTTTATGTTCAAGCCTTTGTATAAAAAGCTGTTTTTTTACGAAAACTTAAAAAAATATGTAATAAATTATGCATCTTCGAAGCTTCAAAACGTTGCGCTGGACCAAAATTGCTCCATGAAAACTTTACAAGTATTTTTTCCAGAATGTACTCTACCTAACGAAACTTTTGGTACCAATTTTAAAAATAAAAAAAAATATTTTTTTTTGACCAAATGCACTACGGATGCAAACTTTAAGCGCTGGTTGCGCCCTGAAGATGACCTCCAAAATTTTTTAAATAATTTTTCCCGTAATCAGCTCTTTAATAAGCAACGTTCTAGGGGTATGCACTAAAGAAATTCCAAAATTTACTGATTTCGGGACATGCTATTGTACGTGTACACTAAATCCCATTGTGTGTTAGCGATATTCGCGATTATTTTTTATTATTTTTAAGTAAAAAAAAAAAATATTTTTTTCATATTATTTAGACAATTGCTGAATTTTTATCATCTAAACTCTATTGAATATACAAAAAGAAATGTTATTAGCGGAAATTTTTTTTCGCGAATTTTTTCCCCAATTTTTTTTTTTTTTATTTTGCTATTAATTTATGAAAATGAGTAGAATACAATACATTACAGACACAAAATTTAAAAAAAAAAAGATTTCGCGGATTTTTTTTTCTCGCTGAATTTTTTTTTTTGCGTAAATTTTTTTTTCGCGGAAAAAACAATGGATTTTCTAAATTTATATTTAAAAACTATCCCAAAAGCATAAAAATTTATTTTTTGCAGTACCTAGGCTTTATAATTTTAAATCGCGAATACGAGCGCTAACTTCGAAAAACGGCTAGCACCATTGAATTCAGCGTACCCGAATTAGCTTTAAAAACAGGGTGCCCAGCTTGTTAATTGTTGCCACTAGCACAGTGTAATTTTCTTGAAAATTATTTTATGAGAATATCATAGTTTTAATTAGTAAAGGAAATAATGACCTCGAGCTAGAATAAACCTACTCAAAATATAATATTTTAAAGGTCGAATAAAACAATTTTTATTTTTTAATAAAAATTAATCAGCATTATATTTATTAAACAAAAACAAGTAAGAAAGCTATATTCGGCTGTGCCGAATCTTTAAATACCCTCCACAATGTTAACCAATGCACTAGACGCAGACGACCTTTCTTGGCCAAAATTGATTTTATAGAAAATCATAAACACTTACAAACAACAGAAAACATATTTTGTTTTTGTATACACTTATTTACAGTTTAAAAAAAATTTAGATCAAAATAAAAAAACGTATTTTTTTAAATTTTTTCAATTATTTTTTGAGTTTAAATATAAAAAAATTTCTTATAATATTCTACATGGAAAACAAAAAAATTATAACAATTTTTAACACAAAACCTGTTTCAAACCAGAAATTTCTCCAGTTTTGTAATTTTGGCCAACAAAAGTGATGATCGGAGCCATAGTGCAATGTAAATATTTTATAAGTATGTATGAAAATTATATAAAAGCAACCACGTGTATGACACCTACTACGTATTTTTTACTTCTATTGATACAAATAACCACTAATAAGCCAAATAAGCATCATCAACTACAAAATGGCGCGCAGCCACGTCATATCATCGAGGTTTATATTGAAACTCATCTCAATTGCTCATAGCTTCTTAACCCCTTGACCGATTTTGCCATAATTGGTACCAAAATAACCAGAAAAACGTTGAGAAGTCAACCATGAGGCAAGGTAAATCATTTTAAAATTTTGGGTTAAATTTCTGGTGCCTCTCCCCATTGTGCGATTCCGCCCAAATTTTTTGTGAGTGTTAGGAATGATAAAATTACACTAAATTCCAAGTTTCGTTCTCATTCATTCAACAAGTGTCAATTTATAGCATTTTTTTGTGTAAAATTCATCATTATTTTAGAGGTACCTTTACATTTTCACTCATATCTTTTAAAATACTTAACCGATTTCAATAAAAAAATACATCAGTTTCTGCCTAGGAGAATTACGCAACTTTTGGTACCCCAAGCGTTTAAATCGGTTCCGGATTATTGCCAAAAACGTGATTTCAACAGACAGACAGACGGACATCGCTAGATCGACTTAAAATCAGAGACCAAATAAAACAGTTATATGTGTTATTTTGCTTTAAAAAATCATTAAACGAATGTTGTCCAAAATATGCATTATATATATGGAAAGACTTCTAGAGATGTCCCGTGTTAAAATTTGCAATAACTTTTATTTTTTGATTTTTATCAATAAAAGTATAAAATAACAGTAATTAAAAACTTTTTGTTCAAAAAGTTTAAAATAACATTTATTTATTTTAAATAACTGTTATAACAGTTATTTGTATTCAAATCAATCAAAGTTTTAATGTTCAAATCAATAATTGAGGTATTAGCTATCAATAGGATTCTTTTTTATGCGTTTATTTTAGTTTTACTTAAATATATCAAATTTTATAAGGCTCAAAGAGTATTTGATAACACTTAAAAAAAATAAGAGTTTTTTATTTCTGTTATTTTGGACAGATATTTATATAAATTTTTTGAAACTGTTATTTTAAATTTCTATTTCAAAATAATATTTTTGAACAGTTAAATTTGATTTTTTTCAATAAATCTCATAACGGTTATGGTCTCTGCTTAAAATCGATCAAGGATCGTGAATATATATACTTTATGGGGTCCTAAACCAATATTTCAATGTGTTACATACGGAATGACAAACTTATATATACCCTCTCTCACTAGAGTGGAGGGTATAATAAGTTTCCTGATAAAATTTGGGCCCGGTAGATGGCGCTGGGGTGAAGTTGTTAACAAAATAATTCATTTCAGTGAAATTTTAAGGCAATTCAGAATGTATGTTTCATCATGAGAAAATTAGTATACATGAATGGGCCCTATTAATGGCGCCGGGGAGAAGCTATTTGGATATTCATGTTTAAGTCTACCCGGGTTGCGCCGGGCGCTTCTGGTATCATATATTTCAGAAGAAATTATATTTCCTGGCATGTTTTAATAACGCATGCAAGAAAATTATAGAAAAGATATCTTAAAAATATTTTTAAGATTTTTAAAAACACCAAATCTTAAAACCGCCATAACTTTTGACCCCGTTGCGCGATTTAATTGACACGAACGAATTTATTATGCTTAAATAGCTCCTAATATTTATGCCAACTTTTATCGATGTGCCATCAAAACAAAAATCAGATTTTTTTTACCTCAAATTCAAGTCTTAGACGGAACTCCTCATATACACTAGTTCAAGTATGATTTATTACAAAGAAAATAAGAGTTTTTTTTAATAAAATCCGTCAAAAAATGAAGACGTTACATGCATTTGAACAAAAATGCATAAATTCATTTTTATACAAAAATAGTTATTTTTGATTATTTCGGGTGTGCCGAATATAAAAACACACAAACAAAATTGAATGTCTACATTTTTACTGAAATGCATGTAACTCTTAAAATTTTCAACGAATTTCTTAAAAAAACTCTTATTTTCTTCGTAATAGTTCAGACTTGCAATATTTCAAAAACTTTTCCACTTTTAAAACTTTGGATTTTATTTTCGTATTCAGCGTAAGATTTTATATGGAAAATAAATGCAAAATGTAGTGAATAGCATTTTTAATTTGTAAACTAGTTTAATAAGATCCTAGGTTCAACTTCCAGCTTACTACCAGCCGAAATTTATAAAATCATTAACCAACCAAATTTTCTTCCGTTAAATTCTCATCAATTCTAAATATATTCTACATCTATTAAGACACAACCAGCCTTGTAATTAATATGCATATAATATCTTCGAACAAATCAAAAACATACTCATTAAGTTGAGTAATGGATTTTACAAAGAAAATCAAATACTCACTGGGGAAGATTGTACTTAAACAAATACCTAAAATAAAATCGTTTAAGCAAAACAATCGTAAAGGGATTCGCAAACATATTATAAAATAGTAACAATTGTCAAGAAATGACAAAGAAATGAAAATTGCACGCAATTGTTAGTAATATATACCTACAATTGTATGTGAGTACAGTTAACAATATAATTAAACTAATACCAGATTGCAAAGATCATTCGAAAAGCATACGCAGAGAAAAAACATGATTGTGACAACCATAATGGGAGAGTGTTGGTAATAAATAATTTTATCATAAAATGATTGTATCATGCTTATTACAACGTCCGACAAAATAAGAGAAATTGGTGAACACGAACCGGATATTAAAAGTTTAAAACTAGAGACCAAATGTAATAAAACTGCATTTACAGTTTTTCATTTCGTTGTCCTGTTTTCTTTTTAAAGCACTTCAAAGTTCTCGAGGATTGCGTTTTTGTAATTATTTTTATTAAATATTTGTGCTTGTCCTAGAAAGCCACTATTGATGCCAAATTAAAGAGAAGGATCTCTGCTAATTTATAGATTCTTTTATTTTGCGATATCAGTATAAAAATCTGTTAAAAATGTCCTTTAAAAACTACATTATTTAATATCCTTAGAAATTTCTAATAAATATCTCTAAAACTTTGAAGTCATTTTAAAAGGAAACAAGACCACGAAATGAAAAACTATAAATGAAGATTTACTGCATTTGACCACTAAATTCAGACTTATATTATCCAGTTCATGTTTAATATTTGCTGTCGAATGGTGTTATGATCCTCACTGATCATAGTTGGATCAAAAAATTATTATTTTGTAATTTTTTCAGTTTGAGAAAATCAATGTGAAATTTACGTTTTTCGCTCATTATTTTTTGTCTACTTGACCGATTTTGCAAAAATTAAAATCTCATCTGAAAAAAAAAAAACAAAACGTCGGCATCCAGGACCTTTAAAATCCGAAAAAACTTTTTGTCTTTTTAATTTTAATAAATTTTATATGAAATATGCTAAATTAAGTTAGTTACTATCATTTTACTTTTAAACTGTTTATTTGTATGTAAAAATTCAAATAGTGAAGGTAACACATGTTACCTGAAGTAAATATTTCATTTAATTTTTCTTGTTTTGTTTCACATTTTTTTTTTTTCGCAATGACAAGGTAAAGGCGAAGGCGTTATTTTTCCATTGTTTTTTTCTTTTATTGTATTTATATTCTTATTGTCTTAACTCGAGCACATGTGTGCGATTTGTTTATACTAAAATCTCGTTCCCTGCTTTGTTTTGTTAAATTACGTTTCATTTGGCATTCATACCTACAATACATTCACATTTTTTATACCATATACAAAAATACACTTACATATTAAAATACAAGTAAAACAAGTAAAAAAAGTAAATTCGGCTTTGCCAAATGTATTGATACCCTCCACAATGTAATAAAAGATTATTTGCAAACAAAAAAGTTTTTTGAAAAAAAAAAATTCCGTGCAAAAAAATTTTTGGGGAAAAAAAATTTCGCGAATTTTTTTTTTTTGTAAAAAAAATTGGTTTGTACTTGTAAAAATTTCATTCTGTGTCCAATTCTATTCACATATGCCAACCAGCAGCCAATTTACAGCAGTTTGTATTTTAAGGTTATGTAGAATACACCAACATTTTCGAGGTGTTCGTACATTTTAGTTCATAACTTTTGAACCGCTGAACCGATTTCGCTCAAATGCAATACCAAACTACTTAGGACAACAACAAGTAAATTTGCTAAGTCTTAGTCATATGTGTTTAATACTTTGGCCGTGATCACCATTTCCACAGACGGACAGATAGACGGACATCGCTAGAATGTCTTAAAATTGATCACTGATTTATAATATGTGGGGCATTCCAAGCCAAATCACTCACTTTTAGACCAGACCCCTTTCGATTTATTTTATTTTTGGATATGTTTTAGTCCTTATTAAATGCAACTTGGACACCAATCTTCAGCCTTTTATTTCAAGATGGTGTTGAGTAATCAATTTTTCAAAATGGCGATTTTCTCCAAAAAATTAAAAAATTGAAATTTTTAATTAATTTTGACAATTAAAAAATATAGATATTTTAAAAAAAAGTTGGACAACGTTTTGTTGGTATTTAAATGTAGTTTTAGAAAAAAATTATGAAAAAATTATTCGAAGTAATTATTACTTATTTTTTGACGTTTAAAAATTAAAATCGACTTTTTGAAAAAGTCCGAACCCTTCGATTTTTTCGTAAAAAACTATAAAAATTCTACTCAAAACTTTTAAGCCATAATTCGAGATGTGATCGCAATTCTTTTTTTTTTTTTTAATTTTTAAAATTGCACCTTTTGTTTTTTCGCTCGGATTTATTTTATATGGTGCTCCAAAAAAAATAAATTGATAGATACTGACCCTAACTTACCCCAGATATATTCACTTCGAGGTAAAAATACGCCTCACAAAAATTAAGAACGATCGCACATGGGTAAGGCGTTCCGTATGGGCCTTGAAGTTTTTAAAACGGATTACAAGGAAAAATATGAATTTTTTTTCTGTTTTCTCAATTTTTTTGGTGTTTTAAGTTAAGTTTTAATTTAAGTGGTTACAGAATTATAATACGGAGTAAAATTCCTCTCTAATAAGGTACAAAAAACTAAAATCGGTTGAAAATCAGCCAAGTTATTACAACTTCCCCAGGCATCTAGCGTGATTAAAAAATACGAGTCTCTTTTTTTAAATTTTTTGAAATTTTCTACTGTAATAACATTTTTTCATTATTCATGTTTCAGTCTAATATTTTTTTGGTTTTTCCAAATTTTAAAACAAAAAAAAAGATTTTTTTTTTTAAATAGAGATTTTAAAAGGGTGTTGAAAATGCAGGCATTTTTAGCACTAATTTAAAAAATGTTAGCAAAACACAATATTAAAAATACTTGTCAACTAATTTCATTTGAACTTGAAGAATAACAAAATGTTGTTACATTAGAAAATTTCACAGAATTTCAAAAATCGGATTGTATTGCTTAATCAAGTGATCTGCCACACGTTAGATGCCTGGGGAAGTTGTAATAACTTGGCTGATTTTCAACCGATTTTAGTTTTTCATACCTTATTAGAGAGGCATTTTACTCCGCATTATAATTCTGTAACCATTTGAATTTAAACTTAACTTAAAATACCAAAAAAATTGAGAAAACAGAAAAAAATTTATATTTTTCCTTGTAATCCGTTTTCTAAACTTCAAGACCCATGCGGAACGCCTTACCCATGTCCGATCGTTCTTAATTTTTGTGAGACGTATTTTTACCTCGAAATGAATATATCTGGGGGAAGTAAGGGTCAGTATCTACCAATTTAATATTTTTGGAGCACCATACAAAATAAATCAGAGTCAAAAAAAAAAGAGGCGAATTTTCAAAATTTAAAAAAAATAGAACGAATTGCGATCACATCTCGAATTATGGCTTAAAAGTTGCGTAATTTATAGTAGAACTTTGAGACATTTTTTTAAAAAAATCGAACGTTTCGGACTTTTACAAAAAGTCGACTTTAATTTTTAAACGTCAAAAAATAAGTGATAATTACTTCGAATAATTTTTTAATATATTTTTTCTAAAACTACATTTAAATATCAACAAAACGTTGTCCAACTTTTTTTAAAATATCTATATTTTTAACTGGTCAAAATTAATTGAAAATTTCAAGTTTTTAATTTTTTTGAAAAAATCGCCATTTTGAAAAATTGATTACTCAACGCCATCTTGGAATAAAAGGCTAAAAATTGGTATCCAAGTTGCATTTAATAAGTACTAAAATATATTCAAAAATAAAATAAATCGAAAGGGGTCGGGTCTAAAAGTGAGTGATTTGGCCTGGAATGACCCATATATACTTTATGGGGTCCCAGACCGATACTTCGTTAAGTTACAAACGGAATGACAAACTTATAAATACCCTCTATCACTAAGTGTAGTATTTGATGAAACACACCAGGCTGGTGAACTAATTGCCAAATTCGATAGCAATATAAATTCTACTCGCACGTGCAAATTTTCTTTGAAGAATCGATTTTTTCACACAGCACAATCGAACTTTGTAAAGGTTTCGCAAGTAGGAGTAATTTATAGAGTCCGACCGAGTATTCGGTTTCGGTCTCGGTTTCGGCAGAATAATGGGGTTTCTTCTGTGTTCGGCAAAATTTTGGCCGAATCCCAGCAAAACTTAGATTACCAAATAAGGTATAAAATATGGTATAGGATCTCTTATTTTATACATTGCAGCATTGATGATTTTAACAGGCGATGAGACTCAAAGTAATGCATCCACATTATCACATAGAATACCAGTAAGGTATAAAATAAGTTATAAATTTATAACGAAGAATACGAGTAAGGTGTAAAATATATGATATTTTATAGGTTACGAGAAATGAAATAATATAGCATACCAGAAGATAATATATAAGGTGTTACGAGTAGTGAAAAAGTAATTTTGTATTAAATTTACTCACGTGATTGTAAGTGAGTGCAAGTAGATAAAATATGCTCATGAGCAGGGAAACCAATAATATGCTCTTAAAACACGTTTTATGCGCTTAAAAAATGCCCTTAAAAACGGAAAATATGCTCTAAAAACAATAAAAATATGCTCTTAAAAAAATTATGTCCCTTTTTTTGCGGTGTTTTTTACAATTTGTTAGAGAATAGACCCTCCAAATACCGTTTATATTTAATATTTTCTACCAAGTTGCTGAATCTAAAGAAAACATAGTTTCATATACCGATATGAAGCAAGAACAGGCCAAAGGGGAGTCAATCGTCACAATTCCGTAATTGTTGAAAAAAATCATCCTTGTTGGATAAAAAATTTAAAAATAAATGGTGTCATAAAAAATATTCGAAAAGAATGCTCTAAAAATGAAAAAAAAAAATGCTCTAAAAATGTAAAAAAATGCCCTAAAAATGTAAAAAAATGCTCAAAAAAGTGGAAAAATGCTCTAAAAATTGAAAATATGCTCTAAAAATATGCTCTTATGCTAAAATATGCTCTTAAACCTAAAATATGCAAAAATATGCTCTTAAGGCTTAAATATGCAAAAATATGCTCTAACAAATCGATGCCAGATTTCTTAAAAACTTCTGAAACGGATAAATACCTTGCCCATTTATCAATAAAATGCACAGGAAAAAACATGATACTGCATATTTTTGGTTTCCCTGCTCATGAGTTTGTGTCGTTAGAAATTTCCTGTCGTGAGCCCATCTCTAGTTTTAACTTATGCATTTTTTTATAAAATTATTATTTTTTATGTTATTGTAATGCATTATGCATTCAATTATAAATAATGCATTATTTCAAACTTTCAAATAATACATAATGTAACCAAATATAAGTCATCCATGATGTAATGTTTAGAAATAACAAATATGAAATACATTTTTTCCAATAATCATGCATTACGTAGCAAATTATTAGTAATGCATTATTTTTCACTTGAAAATAATACGTTGTGGAACAAATGTTTGGTAAGACATCCTAAAATAATGCTACAAATAAGGTATATACATTACCTGGTAATGTGTTATATAATCACTACCCATTACCAAAGTTTTGCTGGGATATTAGCCGAAACCGAAACTTTTTGATATTTTAAAAAATATGTAAAAAAGTCGCTGAATTTTTTGATTTCGTATTTCATTACACTTGTTTCAGTTCAATTGAAGAAAATGTTACAAGTTTATGCAATAAATGTAAAACTGTTTCAGTTCAAAAATTATTTTTTCCTAATCTACAAACGAAATATACAATTTTTTTGTAAGTTTTTTTAAATAATATATTTTTTTCAAAAATACAACAATTCCTATGGTTTAAAAGCATTATATGCTTTTTAATAATTTTATTCATGCCAGGCGGTAATTTTTTTTTAAAGTTTCGGTTTCGGTTCGGTTTCGGCCGAATATTAATTTTTCGGCGGAATATTCGGTTCGGTTTCGGTTCGGCCTCGAAAACTGGTTTCGGTCGGACTCTAGTAATTTACCGATTACTACTACTTCGGCATTACGCTTCCAGATCTGGCTTAACATATTTCATGAAGACTCTAGGAAGACTTCCCTTGTACAAGAAATTTGTTTAACAAGAAAGGTAGATAAAGTTTCGTTTACTATTTCAATTGTTTTTTTTTAATGAAATCCTTAAATATTTAAAACAAAAAGTGACAGATAACATCTTTTTTCTTGTTTTACTAATTACTTAGATAGGGTATATAAATTTGGCATTCCGTTTGTAACTCAGCGAAATATTGGCCGAGAAACCAGTTAAGTATGAGTGGTAAATTTTTCGATTTTTAGATGACCCTTTCACAAGATATCGAATTTTCTAAAATTTGGAGCTTGTTTCTTAGCTCAAACTTCTTTGACTCATAAATTTTACAAAAATGGCAATTTGAAAGCATTTAAGCGGGCAAATTTACACTATGGCATTTTCCAATCGCAACACTACTTGCACATTAAGTAAGGATAAATTGATTAGCTAACAAATAGTGACCGTTGTGTAAAAGTCAATCAAGCGCATTAAAAAAAAAATATATAAGAAAGTCAAGGCATTCTTTAACGATTTCCCCTTAATTTTATAATTTAATTTTATTGGAATGACACCGCTCAAAAGTGGCACTGAAAATGAGAAGTTTATGAAGACAAAAAACGTGAGAACAACTAGCGAGTTTATAAATAATTTCTACAAAGTTAAACATTCACGTGCGAAACATTTAAGCGGGCGCATTTAAACGATGACATTTGCCTTCATGTTGTGTCAACTGTAAGTGTACCCTCTATCACTAGAGACCCAATGTAAAAAAATTTCCTTTTTTCTCGTGTTGTTTGTTTCATGGAAAAGACAATATACTTCATGGAGTCCCAGATCCATATTTCGATGCGTTACACACGGTTTGACTGTAGTTGGTGGGTATAAAAAAATCTTGAAAATTCTACAGAATTGTAGAGGATTTTTTTGATTTGCCACAACCAAATAAACCATTTTTACTTGCTTTAGATTAACATACATTTAGTATAAAATAAAAAACATATTTTTCTTATAAATAATAAAGTTTTTTTTTGTGTTTCGTTGTCCTTCAAAGGACAAACAGGCGTCATTGAGACTGAAATACGAAGAAAAGAAAAATAATTTCTTGTCTTATTGTCATTGTCTTTTTAGTTAAAACTAAAAAAAAAAACTAAAAAACATAAAATAATAATAAAACTACGTAAAAAATATTACAAAAAAGTTAAACAACAACTAAAATAATACATATAAACCATGTAATAACAAACATGTTAAAAGCTCGTTATTGTTTGGCAAATTACACAATTTTTTTTTGTAAATTGTACAATTTTTTTTTTTGTATGCATATAAAACTTGACAACCCAACAAATTTTTTTAAAACCCAGACTCATAATAATAACTCTTAGTGCCCCCCATTTCCCGGTTCTCGGTATTCCCGGGAATACCGGTATTCCCGGTTCTGGTACCGGTTTCCCGGTTCTAGATATATTCCCGGGAATACCGGTATTCCCGGTTCTGATCCTAGTACCGGTTCTCAAAAACCAAAAAAATACTATACTATAAAATATTTAAATTACACCATTTAATCAGTATTTAAAAAATATTTAGTTGTGTTTCTAAAATTATTTGAAAATCATGTAACTGTTTTTTCTTAACTTCAAAAAATTAAATGGAAATGGTATTTTTCACATGTTTTGTATTTTTTGGTAAAAGCAAAGAAAACAAGTAGAAAAGTTAAATTCGACTTGGCCGAATCTATGAATACCCTCCACAATGCCCATTTTAAGTGATAATAAATTTTCTAACGTGAAAAAAATAACAGTTTTGATTAGAAATATTTTATTTTGTTTAAAAATTTTTTTTTTTAGTAATTTTTGAAAAAAAAAAAAATTATTTACTAATTTTTTTTTTGAGTGTAAAATTTTTTTTTTAGTGTACAATTTTTTTCGAGTGTATTTTTTTTGTTTTGGTATAAAAATATTTTTGAGTGACAAAAATACGTTGTAAAATATTTTTGTGACTAACCAATGTTTTTAAAACAGGTTCAACGGGTTTTCAACACGTGAATTTAAGGTGAAGCTAATCTGAAATTCACGGTTTTGCTAATAACTTTTGAACCACTGGACCGATTTGGCTGAAATTCAATACGACAGAGGCTGGAGGAACGCAAAAGATATATGCCAAGCTTCAGCATCCTCAGAATTGCTTTTCGAAAGTTATAGTGCTTTTTATCTCAAAAATTCATGAAAAACCCTTGCCGAAATTCAGTCTTTTGCTCATAACTTTTGAACCACTGGACCGATTTCGCTGGATTGCAATACCAACCTGACCAGGTAAATGCCCAACATATATGCCAAACTTCAGGAGTCTCCGTAAAGTCTTTCAAAAGTTAGCGTGTTTTCAACAGACAGACAGACAGACAGACAGACGGACAGACGGACGGACGGACGGACGGACGGACGGACGGACGGACGGACGGACATCGCTAGATCGTCTTAAAATCGATCGAGGATCATGAATATATATACTTTATGGGGTCCTAGACCAATATTTCGAGGTGTTACAAACGGAATGACAAACTTATATATACCCTCTATCACTAGAGTGGAGGGTATAAAAATTGAATTTTACAAAATATACATACCGGTAGTCCCGGGAATACCGTCAGAACCGGAACCGGGAATACCGGTATTCCCGGGAATACCGGGAATGAATTAAGAACCGGGAAACCGGTACCATTTCCCGGTAATACCGAGAACCGGGAATACCGGTATTCCCGGTACTACGGTACTGACCGTAGGCACTAATAACTCTGTAAAATACACTGTAAAATGACTGTAATCTCAATTCAACAGATATTTGACAGAGTTTTCTGTCAAAATACAGATTTAAAGAAAAAACTTTGTATTTTGTTGTGACAAAAAAACAAAGTATCCTCTGTTATATTACTTTTTACTTTGTAATCTTAATTTTACAGATAATTAACAGAGTTTTCTGATAAAATACAGATCTAAGCAAAATACTTCGTATTTTTTTATAACCAAAAAAGTTTTCTGTTTTGAGTAGTTTTTGTTTTTGTTACCAAACATCAAAATTTTATCTGTAATTTTTTTTGAGAAAAAGTTGAAAAAGTAGCAGAAAAAGTTATCAAAATTTATTTTTCAGAAATCTTTACAAAAATTTTACAAAATAACATGCATTTAACTAAACTCCGTAAATTTACAGAGTGTTTTTCTGTAAATTTTTTTTTGCATCAAATATATGTAAATTTCATAGTTTTCTTTGCTAAATGGTGGTTTATTTAACCAATATTTTACTAGAAACTCTGTAAATTAAGTTTTTTTGTCCAAATCAATTTACAGAGTTTTATGGTCAAATTACAGAGTTTTCGCTGTAAAAAAGCTTTCATATTTAACCAATATTTTACTATAAACTCTGTAAATTAACATTTTTTTTCTGTCAAAATCATTTTACAGAGTTTTTTAGTAAAATTACCAAGAAATGTTGTTAGCTGGAAAAGTATGGTGTACTCTGTTAAATTAACAGAGTTTTTCTGTAATTTTACAGAGTTATTATTTTGAGTGCAGACTTCCAAAACTTAAGTTTTTGAGTAGTTTTTGAAATAACACGGGTTCCCAAGTGCATTTCCAGACAAAAACAGCACAAATATGAAATATTTTTGCATCAAAAAATCTGGTGTTGGAGAAGAATGTGATGTAACCAAACATTTTGCTGGGAGAAATTATGTCCTTCCAACAGCAGTTATCATTTTAAGTTTCTTTCGTATTCGATAAAGGTTAAATTTATTTAAATTATTAATTTGTTAATTTGTATTCAAAACAATACTTAATGCAAATTTGCATATGAGTTATTCCACAACAAATGTATGGCTACTTAAATTTAAAAATCTAGAAGATTAAAAATACAAAAGACATAGCTCTGTGAATACTACACGCAGAGAAAAACATGATTGCGACAACCATAATGGAGGGGCAACATAGTATGATTGATAACTTAACAATAATATTATGATCTTCGCTGATAATTGTATGATCAAATTTTGTCATTTTATAATTGTTGATGATCATAGTATGATTATCACAATCAAATGGATCAACCATACACTCAAAATAATAACTCTGTTAAATTACAGAAAAACTCTGCTAATTTAACAGAGTACACCATACTTTTCCAGCTAGCAACATTTCTTGGTAATTTTACTATAAAACTCTGTAAAATGATTTTAACAAAAAAAAACTGTTAATTTACAGAGTTTCTAGTAAAATATTTGTTAAATAAAACACCATTTAACAAAGAAAAACGCTATAAATTTACATATATTTGTAAAAAGCATTTGATGCAACCAAAATTTTACAGAAAAAGCTCTGTAAATTTACAGAGTTTAGTTATTTTGTAAAATTTTTAAAAGATTTTTAAATAAGTTTTTTTTGTACTTTTTTAACATTTTCCTAAAAAAAAAACAGATAAAATTGTGGTGTTTTTACAGAAAACTTAGTTTTTAACTATGAAATTAAGATTGCATAGAATAAGTTAAAATACAGATAAAACTAAGTTTTTTGGTTATAAAAAAATACAGAGTATTTCGCTTAAATCTGCATTTTAACAGAAAACTCTGTTAATTATCTGTAAAATTAAGATTACAAAGTTAAAAGTAATATAACAGATGAAACTTTGTTTTTTTGTCACAACAAAATACGAAGTATTTTCTTTAAATCTGTATTTTAACAGAAAACTCTGTCAAATATCTGTTAAATTGAGATTACAGTCATTTTACAGAGTATTTTACAGAGTTATTATTTTGAGTGTACTATGTTGCCCCTTCATAATGGGTGATTTGGTGTGCTGCAATCATGTTCCAAACATGTTTTTTTTTTCTGTGTGTAGTGTGGCTCGTTTTTGGACTTTTCTCTTTGATAAAATTCTAATACCTGCCAAAAGTGTCGGTCCCCTAAGGGTAACTCATATGCAAAATATCACAACTCTATTCAGCACGGTGAGCCTCAGCGATGTTTAGGTTCAACTTAAGTGTCGACGAAAAGTGTAAACGCAGTTCGATTTCTACTTGATTAAATGTCACAAAACTGTTAACAGCGAAATCGTAGCTGCTCGCATTCGCGAGATATCGCGAAATTAGTGTTTTTATATTTTATAAAATTTTGACAATGAAGTTTTTAAAAAATCATCAAAAACCGAGTATGCAGTTTTAATTGTATTTATTAACAGGTCACAAAACAGTCGAAATCATATCTTCTCAATTTCGCGAAAAATCGACAAATTAAAAAAAAATAAAAAATTGGAAAAAATTTTATTTTTCGCGTAAATTAGTAGTCAAGATATTGATTTGAGCAATTTTACCAACTATAACCACATAAAATTCAAAATGCATACAATATATTTGTCGTTTCTTGATTTTTTTCCTTTATTTTAGAGATTAAAGAAAAAATAAACTAATTAATATAAAAGCTTGAACAGTAATTTTGCAATTTCTCGGGAAATTGATCATCTATAATTTTTCTGCTTGCAGTTTTGTCAACTTTAATAACCTCGAATTCAAACTGCATACCACATTTTTGTCGTTAATTAAAGTAAATGTTTTTACAGACCAAAAATAACACAAAGTAATGAATAAATAGTAGTTTAGCGATTTTTTTTTAGCGATATCTCGAAGAATTGAACAGCTAGAATTTAAATGTTAACAGCCTTATCACTGTTAATCAATAGCAAATCAAACTGCATTTCGTGTTTTTGAAAAATGTTAAAGAAACTTCTTTTATTTATCAAAACAAGAAATACCCCAAAGACACTGTTTTTCGCTATTTCTCGCGAAAGTAAACAGCTATAATTTTTTTTGTGGGCAGTTTTAATGTCTTCCAACATGCTCAAATCAAAGTGGTATGCAGACCACTTTTTTTTATTATTTCTAAAGAACCGGGTTTAAAATATAAATAAATAATAAAAAAAAATTATGTAATTACGCGATATCTCGCGAAATTTAACACCTACAATTTCGATGTCAACAGCTGTGTGACCTTTTATCAAGCACAAGTAAAACTGCATACCATGTTTTTACGAAATTTTAAAGAAATCTATCTAAAGATAAAAAACGAAAATAAGAACAGCAAAAAATTAATTTCGCGATTTCTCGCGAACTAAAGAAGACAGGATTTTGATGTTTACTGTTTTGTTACCTTTAAATAAGTACAATTAAAACTGTATACTCAGTTTTTGAAAATATTTAAAAAACTTTAATGTCAAAATTTAAAAAAATACAAAAACACTAAATTCGCGTTATCTCGCAAATGCGAGCAGCTACGATTTCGCTGTTAAAAGTTTTGTGACATTAAATCTTGTAGAAATCGAACTGCGCTTACACTTTTCGTCGCCACTAAAGTTCAACCTAAACATCGCTAAGCTCACCGTGTCAGAGTTTATCTTCTTACTCCACTTTAAGCAAGAAATTGGGATTATTGCAAAACAGGATTTAAAAAAAAATAATAGGTTTTTTATTAAAATTAATTAATAATTATTTTTGTATAATATTTGATCGTAAATACCTGAATATTAAATTTAGAGATTTTACGGTATCATTAACCCGTTCAAATTTGATACCAAAAAAATTGCATGATTTTTTCAAAATTTTAAAATTAAATTTAAAAAAAAATATTAAAATTATATATAATTTTTTCTGAATTCATTAAGAATACCTAGGAGAAGAAAAATGTAGAAAATGGCGGATATCCATTGGGTCACTTTTCGGGAATGGCGTGGGGAAGTTAACGGATTTTAAGATAATGTTGGTTTTATCAATAATTTGGCTTAATAAATTTTTATAAATTACATTTTTGGGAATATTAACGGCTTTTTGGTGCCATGGCATTATATTAGATAACTGGAAGTCTGTCATAAAATCTTACCGATCTAGAACGCCTTTTAACCCACATTGGCTGACGGTCAAAAATAACCCCCACAGAAAATTTGAAGTGAGGCGCTTACATTTTGTGATATAAACAAGTATACAATGGGTGCTAGGTTTTTGCCCCTACTATAATTTCGTAGCAACATAGTCTTTAAAAAAATTCGTTAACCCTCCTTGGCTGGGGGTCAAAAATGACACATTCAGTAAAAAATATATATTTTTTGATATCAAAAAATTCAATCACTACCCTAAAATTGTTTGCCAGGGTAATTTTTGACCCCTGGTCAATACAACCACCGTCGAAATCTCTCCTCTTGGAAGCGATATCGGCTCACTTGTGCGCCCCTGATTAAGAGAATGCCAAATAAGTCGTGTTGTCGCACACGTCTATCTATTTGCCCATCTTTGATTAGTCTCCGTCGCGGAACAAACGCGTAGCCGTTGTGCTTGCAAGTTTCTAGAGGCATACCCACACATTCCAATTCTGTTGGAACCTGTAAGGTAGTTTCCAGTCTTGCAAGGTCATCGACTTTGCAATTACCTGAAATGTATCTGTGCCTTGGGACCCATATGATTCGCATGTCAAACTGCTTGGACACGGCTTGACTTTTACACACAAAACAAATTTGCTAATTTCCAACTGAAATTTAGTTATTGCAACAAAAATTTGGTTGATGCATTTTTATTAAGGTTGTAACAACTGAATATCGGTAGTTACAGCTGACTTTTGTTGATACAACTGTGATTTAATTGAAAGAACTACAAAATTCGTTTGTTACAGCGAAATGTAGTAATGGCAACCGAATTTTGAGTTGGTGAAACTGAAAAATTCAGTTGGAAATTTATTTTTCTCTGTGTAGAATAGATGTTGACTGCAGTTGATAAAAAATACATTGCAACTCAATCAGTCAGCCACACTGCAATGATCCGGCAATCTTCGAAATTCTCCCCAACCAAGACTCCCTGGATGGTATCATAGAGAGAACACAGTCCAAATTTTGTGGTATTGTTATCTTCTTCAAGATCGTGCTATGGCCACAATCGCTGCTTCTCCATTGCAGTGAGCTATTAAGTCGAATTGCCGACGTTGCCGCATACCGCCTACCCAATATGTCCAATGGTATCAGGTGAAGGAGGATTTCTAATACAGCCGTAGGTGTAGTACGACGAGCACCAGTGATGCACATCGATGCCATTTTCTACACCTTCGTGATGAAGACACAATTCTCTTTTGTCTCCAAAGCAGGCCACCAGACAAAAATTCCATACAGCAGAATTTGAAGCACCACTGCTGCATAGATCTTACGAACGAATTGAGGGCTAAAACCCCATCGTTTTCTAATGGCCCTTTTACAGGAATATAAAGCAACTAGCTGGACCCGGTCCGCGTTGCTGGCCTAAAGCAAACATCTGGTTTATATTGCATCTTGATTTAAGTACAGTGTCGGACAAAACTAAAGCACGGAACCGGGTCCAGGTAGTAACCTTTGGTTCCACCCTCGGTTAGCGCTATCTATAGAGAAATCTCAACAAAATCGGTTCAGTCATTTGTGCATGATTTCGAAACAGACAGATGTAACGTTAAGTTAAGTAAAAAGGGGCGTGTCATTTAACACATTTTTTATCGAATTATGGTTCAATAGTCTAAAGTTCCAAGTTGCATACTCGATTTGTACTATCTGTTCTGCAAATTTCATTGAAATCGGTTTTGCCGTTTTTGTGTGATTGCGAAAGAGAAGGAAATAACTTTTTATTAATAATAAACGGGAGTGGCATTTTATAACCTTTTGCAAAATTGCGCTCTACATATGACACATAGTTCCCTCTCGGTTAGAAGTATCAGTAGTTACAGATTCGGCTTTGCCGTTTTTGAGTGGTTGCAAAACAGGCAGATAAAACGTTCAGTAAAAAACAAAGGGGCGTGGCATTTTACGCCTCTTTGTTTAATTGTGGTCAGTATATTACAAAGAGGCATAGAAATTGTCACCCCTTTATCCAGTAATGATCTTATATGGCCTACAAATGCACCTGGTTAGCACTGTCTGTGAAAATATCAGGAGAATCGGGTCAGCTATTTTTGCGTGATTGCGAAACATACAGACAACGTCCAGTATAGTACAAAGGGGCGTGGCATTTTACGTACCTTTTTCCAATCGTAGTATAATACGGCCTATAGTTTTTCGCTCGGTTAACACTATCAGTTCTGAAAATTTAATTAAAATCTAATCAACCGTTTTTGCGTTAATGTGGGCCATGCAGAAAAAACTTTCAATTCAATACAAAGGGGTATGGCATTACGCTCCTTTGTCCAATCACGCTCAAATTTGGCACATAGTTAGTACTCGGTTAGTACTATCTTTGGTTTAAATTTCATCAGAACCGGTTAACTTGTTTTTTATGTATATATAGATGTCATTAGTGGTAGAATGTAAAAAATTGATTTTGCCACGCCCCTCCGTCCATCGAGAGAAAATCAAAAATCTGACCGCACAGTGTTACTCCCCAGGCTATTTTGAATATTCCCTGTAAATTTCATCAAGATCGGTCCAGCAGTTTTAGAGTCCATACGGAACATACATACATACCCACATATATACACACATCCATTTTTATATATGGACTTTTGTCATTAACTTTTAACTCTTGTGATATTTTACTAATTTCGCAATAACATATTTATTTGTAAACTAGGTGGTACCTGTGAATGTAGATATGTTAAGGGAACTATAATGAGTAATTCTGCAAAGGCACAGCGCAAATAGTCTCATTATCTCATGGTAAGGAACGTGCAAAGTTGAAAAATGTAAAAAAATCGCTTGATACTCTCATGAAATTTTTCGTTCAAAGTTCCATATTGTTGGGTGCGTTAAAGCTATTGCTCCAAATTTAATACCGTTTAATCAGTAGACTTGGGCAATTATTTGGTGTAGGTTCAGTGGATGTGCCATCAATAAGAAAAAAGTTACATGGACCTAAATCTTTGATACCAATTTTTTTCAATTTTCAATTTTTCGAGGTTTTTTGATTGTAGCTTTTGGTGCAAACTGTAATTTTAAAATTCAAATACACATGGTTAAAGCCCTTGTAAATATGCACAATCTGAGACTGATTCGAGTGATGTGCTCGCAATGGTTACGAAGCTGCAGCTCTCCAAAGATGGGAAGAAAAAACGTGAATTTTTTAAAAAGTCTGTTTTTTGCGAGGCACACTCCCAGTTTTATTCCGAATGGTTCCGAATGCTTTGTGAACTTTATAATTTACCATTTCCCACTTGATTTACAAACGCACCCAAAAAATATTCAATTGCAAAAATTTTATGAACTTTTTAAATTTTTTGCAAAATTTCGATATTTTAGTTTTGCATTATTTGACAGCCAAATGTGCATGGCTGAAAGTTGAACATGTAGAAACAATGGTATGTGCAAATATAATAAATCATGGAAAGCAACATTGATCAAAAGTTAATATTGGCGAATTCCGCGGTGTTTTTCAGTTTTCACTTTTTTGTAAGGCACATCCAGGCCGCTTATAGAAATTGGTCGGTAAAAGGCGCGTTTGGTAGTCTTTTTAATTCTCTATCTTCAATTAATTCGCACCCGAAAAAATTTAACGTTTAAGCGGTTTTTCGGTGGTTTTAAATTTTTGATACCTTTAAATTTAATGGTTATATAAAATCTTACATTACTTAAATAAAGTAGAAAAGAAATGTATTTTGATAGATTTTGACATGTCTTATTCAAATAATATTTCAAAATTAGTCCATTGATTTTTGCAGTCGCGAAAATCGCGAAAGATCGCTAAAATTTTTTATAACCTTGATAAAATTAGTAATAATTTTAAAATATTTCGTAATAACCTTAATATTAGCATTATTAATCATACTTTGAATAGTTTCAATATTCAGTGAAAGACAACACTGTAAAATCAGACATTTAATATTAAAAAAAAAAAAAAATCAAAATTATAAAATTTTTTTTCAAAAATGTTCCTTTTAAACCACTGCTGTTTCTTACCTATTAGAGATAGAATAATGGTGTTAACTAAGAATTTGTTGAGATTTTGTTAATGCATTTGGTAATATTTTTCTAAAAAAAAAATAAAACCGCTGGAAACATTTTTATTTCCAAAATATTGGAAAATGTGCCGAAAAAAAAATTGGTTAAATGCAAATATCTCGATAGTAGTAGTAAGTAATATACCGATTCTGGGCCAGGAGCAAAATGAGTAAAAAAATTAAAAAAATAAAATGATAAAAATTGAAGATAAAAATTGCTGATAATTTATTTTTCATTCACAGTAAATTTTTTTATCATTTGCTGATAATTTTTTTTTATTCACAGTAAATGTTTTTAATTTTTTCATGCACCATGCAAAAAAATAATTTGCTTGTAACATAATATCTGTTTTTTATAGTTTTTGTCATACCTCGATTATCGGCCTTATTTTTTTTTAAATGAGTGTATTTGTTTCAGCTAATGCTAATTTTCTGTGTAATTTCTATTTTTTTTTTTTTTTTTTTTTGTATGAAGTTACTGCTTTTTTCCTCCAGTTTACTTCTACTTTGATAAGAATACTTTTTTTTTTGCTATGAAATTTGTTTTTTTTTTTTACCAAATTACTGTTTTACACTTATTTCTGGACTTCATGGATTTTTTACTAAAAATAATTAAAATTAACGATGTTAATTGTCTTCTACGTTAATCAAGAGATGAGTGTACTTCTTAACCATACACGAGTAATATAAAAGTTCATATTGCACACATGCAAAATATTTAATGTAACGCGATATTATTTTATTTTAATTTTTATATTTTTTTTTTTTTTTTCGTTATACATAAGTATATGGTAGAACATTGTCTGATACTTTACATTTAAACATATTGAGTATGGTCAGTTATTAGAATTGAAAAATAAAATGATGATTATGAATTTTTATGAAGAAATATATTTTGTTGTAAATGGGTAAAAAAAACAAAAAAAAAAAATATAAAAATTGAAGATAAAAAATTGAGAATAAAAAACTGAGGATAAAAACTGAAGATAAAAATTTTGGAAAAAATTAAAGCTTTTTTCCTCCAGTTTAGCTATGCTTCGATTTGCGGGCTTATATTTTTGTGAAATAATTGTGTTTGCTCCTGCTGGAGGAGCTGGAGCAAATTTGCTGTGTAAATTGTTGTTTTTTCGTATCAAATTACTGTTTTTTTTCTCCAGTTACACATATGTTTCGACTGTCTTGAGTTTTTTTTATTGAAATAAAGTTTGTTTATAGTTTACTACGTAAATCCACAGATGAGTGTATTACTTCACCATGCACGAGTATTTTAAAAAAGTGCAAATTGCTATACATGCAAAATATTTCATGTAACGCGATATTATTTTATTTTATTTTTTATTTTTTTGTGTATGGTAGAACGTAGACTTTATTTTTCAAGATATTGAGTATGGTCAGTTATTAGAATTGAAAATAAAATGATGAATATGAATTTTATGCAAGAAATATTAAAAATGTAAAAAAAAAATAAAATTAAAAAATGGTTATATTCATATTAAAAAATACGAAGTTCTTCTTACCAAAAAAATTTTAAAGACTAGAAATTTTTTCCATTCAATAAGAAATGAAAACATCAAAATGCCGAATGGTTTCTATATTACCTAGAGTTTTTTTAATAAAGTAAAAAAATAATTTTACTTAACAAAAGTTTGTAATTAAGAATACAATTTAGATGAAAATGATTTTTAATTATTTTTGGACTCATAATATTTCATGCTATGTGTTCTTTCCACAATAAATTTTTTAAAGTCTAGAATTTTTTTCTATTAACTAATAAATCCGAATATTGAAATGACGTCCAAAACTCAATATAGAGTTTTTTTAATAAAGAAAAAATAATTTTACTTAACATTGTAAGTAAGAATCTTCCTTCAATAAATTGTTTAAGTCTAGAAATCTTTTCTGTTTACTAATAATTCCAAATATTAAAAACACGTCGAATGATATTATGTATATTAAACTACTCAATATAGATTTTTTAATAAAGTAAAAATGATTTTACTTAAGTAAGAATATACTAGTTAATATTTTATAGAAGAAAATTATTTTATTCATTTTGGACACATAATATTTCATATGATTTGTGTTTTTCTTACAATTATTTTTTTAAATACAAAACATTTTTCTATTCAAGAAATGACAATATTAAAACGCCGAATGATATTATATTGAACTTTAGAGTTTTTTTTTTTTGATAAAGTAAAAATAATTTTACCTAACAAAAGTTTGTAAGTTTACTAGATGAAAATGATATTATTTCATTTTGGGCTCATAGTATTGCAATATTCTTCTTACAATAAAATTTTTTTAAGATTTTAAATTTTTTCTATTCAATAAAAAATTAAAATAAACGGTATTATATTAAAATAACATTTATCTATATTTTTTATGTTTTTTTTTTTTTAAATATTAACATTTTTTAAACTTAACATTTATATATATTTTTTTTTAAGGTTTTTTTAATTATTTGGAAATATAAATAAAAAAAATATTCTCATTGTTTTCTAAAATGTAAAGGGGATAAAAAAAAATAAAGATTCTCATTAAGTTTTATTTATTTTTGTATTTTTTTTTTTAGTTATCCAAAATATTTAAAGTATTGATTTAACCAGAAATTACGAAAACAAAAAATATTTCTAAAATTTAAGGAAATTAACTAAAAGTATTTACAATTTTATATTAAATTTTTCTCTATTCAATTTTTTTCATATTTTAAATGCCAAATGTTTTAAAAGTTTAGAAAAATACTTTGGTTTTCTCAAAACTACCGTAATATCTTGAAATATAAAAATTTTGAAATCAAAGAAATAATTTTCGATTTTTAAAAATGTTTGAGATTTTATTTTTTTCGAAAAATAAAAAAAAGATTTTCAAAAATTCAACTTTTTTAAATATTTAAAAAAAAAAAAAAAAAAAATCTGAAATTTTTAGAAAATTAAAAAAAAAAAGATTTTTCCAAACATTATTGAAAATTAAAAAAAAAATTTTTAAAACTTTTGAAAGTTCAAAAAAAAAAAAAAAAAATCGTAAACTCAAAAAAATTTCTCAAAAAAAAATAATTTGTTATTCGAAGATCCTGATCTTTTTCGAATAACAAATTATTTTTTTTTTTGAGAAATTTTTTTGAGTTTACGATTTTTTTTTTTTTTTGAATTTTCAAAAGTTTTAAATTTTTTTTTTAATTTTCAATAATTTTTGGAAAAATCTTTTTTTTTTAATTTTCTAAAACTTTCAGATTTTTTTTTTTTTTTTTTTTTTTTTTTTTTTAAATATTTAAAAAAGTTGAATTTTTGAAAATCTTTTTTTTATTTTTCAAAAAAAAATAAAATCTCAAACATTTTTAAAAATCGAAAATTATTTCTTTGATTTCAAAATTTTTATATTTCAAGATATTACGGTAGTTTTGAGAAAACCAAAGTATTTTTCTAAACTTTTAAAACATTTGGCATTTAAAATATGAAAAAAATGAATAGAGAAAAATTTAATATAAAATTGTAAATACTTTTAGTTAATTTCCTTAAATTTTAGAAATATTTTTTGTTTTCGTAATTTCTGGTTAAATCAATACTTTAAATATTTTGGATAACTAAAAAAAAAATACAAAAATAAATAAAACTTAATGAGAATCTTTATTTTTTTTTATCCCCTTTACATTTTAGAAAACAATGAGAATATTTTTTTTATTTATATTTCCAAATAATTAAAAAAACCTTAAAAAAAAATATATATAAATGTTAAGTTTAAAAAATGTTAATATTTAAAAAAAAAAAAACATAAAAAATATAGATAAATGTTATTTTAATATAATACCGTTTATTTTAATTTTTTATTGAATAGAAAAAATTTAAAATCTTAAAAAAATTTTATTGTAAGAAGAATATTGCAATACTATGAGCCCAAAATGAAATAATATCATTTTCATCTAGTAAACTTACAAACTTTTGTTAGGTAAAATTATTTTTACTTTATCAAAAAAAAAAAAACTCTAAAGTTCAATATAATATCATTCGGCGTTTTAATATTGTCATTTCTTGAATAGAAAAATGTTTTGTATTTAAAAAAATAATTGTAAGAAAAACACAAATCATATGAAATATTATGTGTCCAAAATGAATAAAATAATTTTCTTCTATAAAATATTAACTAGTATATTCTTACTTAAGTAAAATCATTTTTACTTTATTAAAAAATCTATATTGAGTAGTTTAATATACATAATATCATTCGACGTGTTTTTAATATTTGGAATTATTAGTAAACAGAAAAGATTTCTAGACTTAAACAATTTATTGAAGGAAGATTCTTACTTACAATGTTAAGTAAAATTATTTTTTCTTTATTAAAAAAACTCTATATTGAGTTTTGGACGTCATTTCAATATTCGGATTTATTAGTTAATAGAAAAAAATTCTAGACTTTAAAAAATTTATTGTGGAAAGAACACATAGCATGAAATATTATGAGTCCAAAAATAATTAAAAATCATTTTCATCTAAATTGTATTCTTAATTACAAACTTTTGTTAAGTAAAATTATTTTTTTACTTTATTAAAAAAACTCTAGGTAATATAGAAACCATTCGGCATTTTGATGTTTTCATTTCTTATTGAATGGAAAAAATTTCTAGTCTTTAAAATTTTTTTGGTAAGAAGAACTTCGTATTTTTTAATATGAATATAACCATTTTTTAATTTTATTATACCCTCCACTCTAGTGATAGAGGGTATATATAAGTTTGTCATTCCGTTTGTAACACCTCGAAATATTGGTCTAGGACCCCATAAAGTATATATATTTATGATCCTCGATCGATTTTAAGTCGATCTAGCGATGTCCGTCCGTCCGTCCGTCCGTCCGTCCGTCCGTCCGTCTGTCTGTCTGTCTGTCCGTCCGTAGAAAACACGCTAACTTTTGAAAGACTTTACAGAGGCTACTGAGGTTTGGCATATATGTTTGTCATTTACCTGGTCAGGTTGGTATTGCAATCCAGCCAAATCGGTCCAGTGGTTCAAAAGTTATGAGCAAAAGAGTAAATTTCGGCAAGGGTGTTTCGTGAATTTACAAGATAAAAAACACGATAACTTTCGAAAGACAATAATGAGACTACTGAAGCTTGGCATGTATCTTTGCCGTTCCCCGGGTCTGTTTGGTATTAAATTTCAGCTCAATCGGTCCAGTGGTTCAAAAGTTATAAGCAAAACCCTGAATTTCAGATTAGTTTCATCTAAAATGCCACGTGTTTTAACAAGTTTTAAAAGCATTGGTGGTAACTAAACAATGCTTTTTAAACTTGTTTAATTTTAAAGCAATGCTTTTTAAACTTGTTTAGTTTTAAAAGCATTGGTAACTTAAAAATTACACTCGAAAAAAATTTTACACTCAAAAAAATTTTACACTCAAAAAAAAAATTTACACAAAATAAATTTATTTTTTTTTTTTACAAAAATGTCAATATTTTGTGTACATACGTACGTGCATTCACTCAGAAATATTTTTACAGTAAAAAAACATTACACTGGAAAAAAATTTTACACTCAAAAAAAAAAATTAGTAATTTTTCTTTTAAAAAAAAAAAAAATGACAGTTTTACACTCAAAAAAAATTTTACACCCAAAAAATTTTTACACTCAGAAAAAAATTTACACAAAAAAAATTAATTTTTTTTTTACAAAAATGTCAATATTTTGTATACATACGTACGTGCATTCACTCAGAAATATTTTTACAGTAAAAAAAACATTACACTGGAAAAAAATTTTACACTAAAAAAAAAATTAGTAATTTTTCTTAAAAAAAAAAATGACAATTTTACACTCAAAAAAAAAATTTACACTCAAATAAATTTTACACTCAAAAAAAAATTTACACAAAAAAAATTTAGTTTTTTTTTTACAAAAATATTTTGTGTACATACTTACGTGCATTCACTATATTTTTACAGTAAAAAAAACATTACACTGGAAAAAAATTTTACACTCCAAAAAAATTAGTAATTTTTCTTAAAAAAAAAATGACAAAAAAAGAGTTTTTACTCAAAATAAAATATTTCTAATCAAAATTGTTAATTTTTTCACGTTAAAAAATGTACTACCCTTTAAAAAATGCATTGTGGAGGGTATTCATAGATTCGGCAAAGTCGAATTTAACTTTTCTACTTGTTTTTTTTTTACATTTTTAATATTTCTTGCATAAAATTCATATTCATCATTTTATTTTCAATTCTAATAACTGACCATACTCAATATCTTGAAAAATAAAGTCTACGTTCTACCATACACAAAAAAATAAAAAATAAAATAAAATAATATCGCGTTACATGAAATATTTTGCATGTATAGCAATTTGCACTTTTTTAAAATACTCGTGCATGGTGAAGTAATACACTCATCTGTGGATTTACGTAGTAAACTATAAACAAACTTTATTTCAATAAAAAAAACTCAAGACAGTCGAAACATATGTGTAACTGGAGAAAAAAAACAGTAATTTGATACGAAAAAACAACAATTTACACAGCAAATTTGCTCCAGCTCCTCCAGCAGGAGCAAACACAATTATTTCACAAAAATATAAGCCCGCAAATCGAAGCATAGCTAAACTGGAGGAAAAAAGCTTTAATTTTTTCCAAAATTTTTATCTTCAGTTTTTATCCTCAGTTTTTTATTCTCAATTTTTTATCTTCAATTTTTATATTTTTTTTTTTTTGTTTTTTTTACCCATTTACAACAAAATATATTTCTTCATAAAAATTCATAATCATCATTTTATTTTTCAATTCTAATAACTGACCATACTCAATATGTTTAAATGTAAAGTATCAGACAATGTTCTACCATATACTTATGTATAACGAAAAAAAAAAAAAAAATATAAAAATTAAAATAAAATAATATCGCGTTACATTAAATATTTTGCATGTGTGCAATATGAACTTTTATATTACTCGTGTATGGTTAAGAAGTACACTCATCTCTTGATTAACGTAGAAGACAATTAACATCGTTAATTTTAATTATTTTTAGTAAAAAATCCATGAAGTCCAGAAATAAGTGTAAAACAGTAATTTGGTAAAAAAAAAAACAAATTTCATAGCAAAAAAAAAGTATTCTTATCAAAGTAGAAGTAAACTGGAGGAAAAAAGCAGTAACTTCATACAAAAAAAAAAAAAAAAAAAACTAGAAATTACACAGAAAATTAGCATTAGCTGAAACAAATACACTCATTTAAAAAAAAATAAGGCCGATAATCGAGGTATGACAAAAACTATAAAAAACAGATATTATGTTACAAGCAAATTATTTTTTTGCATGGTGCATGAAAAAATTAAAAACATTTACTGTGAATAAAAAAAAATTATCAGCAAATGATAAAAAAATTTACTGTGAATGAAAAATAAATTATCAGCAATTTTTATCTTCAATTTTTATCATTTTATTTTTTTAATTTTTTTACTCATTTTGCTCCAGGCCCAGAATCGGTATATTACTACTACTCTCGATATTTAGCAAAGATTTTATGCATGTTTGAATATGTATTTTAGCCTTGGGTAAGCATAATACAAAATGGTACGTTTGGTTAACTTCGGAATAAAAATGTAATTTTGACAATTTTTTTAAAAATTTTAACTTTAAACCGCCATAGTTTTGGGTGCGATCGCTCAAATTAATGCATGCGGACGGATTTGAATTACTTATTTATAATGTTATTTACCTACAAAGTCTTATCAATGTGCCACGAAAAAAAAATCGCAATTTTTTTTTTTCTTAAATATTAAAAGTTAATGACAATTGCTCATATATAGATTGTTGCTTTTCTCACCCCGTTACTTAATATTATGCCTGAAATTCAACTTTCTCTCTAAAAATACTCCAAGATACTTGGCTTCATCTGAGAATGTTATTTCAGTGCCGTCCAGAAAAATAGGATCAAAAGCAGGAATCTTATTTTTCCTTGTAAACAAGACTACTTGTACTTGGTTTAACTCCTAGACAAAAACCACTTGTCCATTTAGATAGATCTTTCAGAGAACCCTGAAGAATATCCCTCAGTGTTGACAGATGCTTTTTCTTTACCAACATGACAACTACGTGCTTCTAGAGACAGCAGCATTGAATTTAATGCCAGTTTCCAAAATGCGGCGAAAGAACACCTCCCTGTGGTGTTCCCCTATTGACAAATCAAGATATGACAGACGCTCCCACTTCAGACGTTATATGTCAATGGCAAGTAGGTTTTCCACCATTAAAACGATCCCAGGCTTTACTCCCAGAACAGTCAATGCCAAAATTATCGAGTCTGGAATGACATTATTAAAAGCACCCTCTATATCAAGAAAGGCCACCATAGTGTACTCCTTTACCGAAAGCGATCTCTCGATGGTTCCAACGAGCTCATAAAAATTTGCTTCCGTAGATCTACCCTTGCTGTATGCATGTTGCCTTGTCGAAAGTAACCACGGGTCAATCCCTCTATGCTAATATGAGTCTATCATTATTTTCATTGTCTCTAACAAAAAGGAAGACAGACTAATTGGTCTGAAATCCTTCGGAGCTGTGTGGTAAATTTCCGCAGCCTTCGGGATAAAGACGACGCTGTATCCCTCCATTTTAAGGAAATATAAGACCAGTTAATGCATGCTGTGTATAGATTATACAGCCAAGGGGCTATATAGTCCGACATTTGCTGCATTCTAGTTGGGATTATAC
Source organism: Pegoplata infirma (assembly GCA_963921195.1). Taxonomy (NCBI): domain Eukaryota; kingdom Metazoa; phylum Arthropoda; class Insecta; order Diptera; family Anthomyiidae; genus Pegoplata; species Pegoplata infirma. Next base: position 133,640,915 of record OY992540.1, on the reverse strand, counting down.
CATCAGGTCCAGGGACTCAAGCTTTTAATCGCCCAGATCGTTGTTGGCATATTTATTATTTCCGAAGCAATTTCAGATGTTTGGGCGTCAGAACGTTCCAAAGCTTGAAACGGCGTCATCGAATTGCCCGGAAGGAGATCCAGCGACTTTCCACTGAAGGAAGACCACACACCATTAGGATCTTTCAGGTATCCCAGGGTGCAAGGAGAAGAAGCCAGAACGTTATGCAGCCTGGATGCCTCAGAAACGTCTTCTATGTTTCCACAGAAGTTTTTCCAAGAATCACATTTAGCAATTCTAAACATCTTCTTATAAATCTTAAGTTGCAGCCTGTATGCAGACTAGTCCTCTTCCGCTCTTGAAGATGTAGCCTCATTAAAGAGCTTTCTGCAGGAATATCTGCTCGTCTGCAACTCATTTGACCACCAATGTGGCTATTTTTCCCTCTATCCAGGGACCTATTACAAATATTTGCTATATGGTCAAATAGAAAGTCAACTTCCGCCAAACTATGCGGTTACCCCTCTTAGGTAAAGATTTCTCTTCTGGCGAGGGCAACCTTTTAGCAGACTTCGATTACGTTTGTATAAAACAAAGCTAAAATTTTATTCAGCCTTGTCCTATATCGCTATATTGAATATCTTATGTTTTAAACTGTGGATTTTTTTAAATATATAACGTTTATAATATTTTTTCACATTCAGTGGTTTTTCAATTTGTACACAATATAACATTTATTACATACATATATGTTATATTTTGCCCCTTTGTGTGGCACTTATACTAAGAGAAATTCGTTATATTTATAAAAAGGGGTGCAATATACCAAGACCTAATAATTTTACCATTTTCATTTAAAACTTATTTAACAATAAAGTCACAGCATTTCTCGAAAGCTAAGATTTTTTAAAAAAAAAATATCACCCTAATGTTCATATGAAATTCCACATAAGTAAATATGTATACAAACTAAAACAAGTAACAACATACATACAGTGGCTCACAACTTTAATCGTCCAGTAGGTAGTAGACATCAGCTCAAGGAAATAATACTAGAGTCAAAAAATGTATTTAAAATATTTTTAAAAAATTTTCTAAAAAAAAATCTCTAAACAATTTCATTTTCCCGTTCAACCCTCGTAGCACATATATTATTAACTCAATCTGGATGGCTATCAAGCTTAAATAAAAGTTTGATAAATTACCTACACCGCTTTTTTTAATAATACTCGTTGGATATTAACAAGGTTTGGTATTGTTCAATTTGTCTTCAAAGAATTTCCATCTACTGAACGATTTAAGGTGTGAGCCACTGTACATAGATACGAGTACAATCTACTTTAGAATGCTACAACAACAAAAAAGGTCATTTTATGTATATTTTTATTTCAATTGTTTACATTTCTAAGCTCTAATGGTTTCTGTTGTTTTTGTTAAGGATTTAGCCACTCACTACAAATCTCTCTCGTTTAAGTCTTTATAAATATTCACTTATATGTACTATATATCTCACAGGCATGTTTTGCTGCTTGTGCTGCTGAGTATGGAAACATATGAGGCAATGCCTACACAAAATATAGATAGAAAAATGAACTTTTTGATGAACGGACATAATCCCCACGGACATTATCCTCATGACGGAAATTTTTAAATTTTTAATGTTTGAGCTTGGGAAAAATCGACCTAAAAGTATTTTTAAGAAATTTTCTAAAAAAGTCATTCAATAATTTCAATTTCCATTTCGACCCTCGTATCACGTTTAATATTTACTCAATCTGGACGCCATTAAGCTTAAATTAAAGCTCGACAAATTACCTATACAGCACTGTTAACACGAGTACTCGTTTGATAATAATTAGGTTTATTTTTGTTATCTTAGTCTTAAATGGAATTCTAACTGATATCTAACACACGAAATAAGCTGCAAGTCACTGTATATACTTTATGGTGTCCCAGACCGATATTTTGATGCGTTGTACACGGAATGACAAAGTGAGTATACCCCCATACTGAAGTTGGAGAGTATAAAAAGTTAACTTGGATACGTTTTTTACTACCTGATATAATGGTCCTTGAAACTAAAAATGTGGATCCTCTAACCTTTCGAAAAAATATTTTTTTAATATTTCGATTCTTACTGAATAAAAATTGTAAAAATGTGTTTTTTGCCCTCTTTCTATTTCCTGAAATAATAATCCTAGAAACCTGAAAACTGAAGAGTAGGAACCTCCAACTGAAAAACATTCTGAAAAAATACCTTTTCAGCAGTTTTTTTATACCCTCCAACTACAGTATGGGGGTATACTCACTTTGTCATTCCGTGTGTAACGCATCGAAATATCGGTCGGGGACCCCATAAAGTATATATATTATTGATCAGTGATCGATTCTAAGACATTTTAGCGATGTCCGTCCGTCCGTCCGTCCGTCTGTCCGTCCGTCCGTCCGTCTGTAGTTAACACGATGCAGTCCAAAATAAAAGAGCTTGGAACCTTAAGTTGGGCACAAATATGTCTTATGTTCCTAGGCAGGTTAAGTTCGGAAATTGGCCAAATCGGACAAGGGGGAAAAAAGTTCCCCCTTGAAGAACTAAACCAACCTCTAAAAAAATACACGTTTTTACATGTTTTTTTGTATTTTTGTTAAATAAATGAAACATTTGGTATATTTATCGCGATGGGAAGGTGCTCTCAACGTGCCCCCACTGACCCTATCAACTTCGCCCCCCCCCCCCAATAAAAAAGAAACGCCCCTGTCAATTTTTTTTTTTACATTTTGGAGGGTATAAAAGATTCGGCACAGCCGAATTTAACACTCTCACTTGTTTTTTTTTTTATTTTATTAAGAATTACCATATAATTACAAATCATATACTAATTTTACCTAACCGAGAACTGGTAACAATGACCTTCGTCTCGTTGTAGCGAAACAGACCAAGGCCTCTGGTGGGAATCGAACCCACGACCCCCAGACTCATAGGCTAGCACGCTACCAACTAGCCTACTGGGGCGCCTAGCAGTTTTTTTAAATTCCGATTCAAAAAGGGTAAAAAGTTCACATTTGGTACTTTATTTATTTCCTTAAATAATAGACCAAGAAACTTGAATTTTGAAGTGAAGGATCCTCTAGCGGGGAAAAAATCCTAACAAAGTGCTTTTTTGGACCACTTGAAATAAAGGAGTTACAAACTTGAAATATGGAATGCAGAATCATCTGTTGGTAAAAAAACATTCTGAAACAAGTAGAAAAGATAAATTCGACTTGGCCGAATATATGAATACCCTCCACAATGCCCTTTTTAAATGATAGTAAATTTTCTAAGGTGAAAAAAATAACATTTTTGATTAGAAATATTTTATTTTGTGTAAAAAAACTTTTTTTAGTAATTTTTGAAAAAAAAAAAATAATTTGCTAAATTTTTTTTGAGTTTAAAATTTTTTTTCGAGTGTATTTTTTTTTTTAGTGTAAACATATTTTTGAGTGGCAAAAATACCTTGTAAAATATTTTTATGACTTATCAATGTTGTTAAAACATGTTTAACGGCTTTTCAACATGTGAATTTAAGATCGAACAAATCTGAAATTCACGGTTTTGCTAATAACTTTTAAACCACTGGACCGATATGGCTGAAATTCAATACTGACTAGGCTAGGGGAACAAAATATATATATGCCAAGCGTCAGCATCCTCCGATTTGCCATTCGTAAGTTAGCGAGTTTTTTATCTCGTAAATTCACCAAAAACCCTTGCCGAAATTCAGTCTTTTGCTCATAACTAGGGATGAGATTTCCATGCAAATGCATGTTTTTTGACGATAGTCTTAAAACGATATCGACCAATTATCTTTCCGAATCAAGAAATTTGCGTTAAAATGGCATCGATTTGTTTTTGCATATTTTTGCATATTTTGGTGAAAATGCATATTTTTGCATATTTTGATTTTAAATGCATATTTTGTGCATATTTCGAACTTTTACGTGCATATTTTTGCATATTTTGGTATAAATTAGCAAAAACACAAATTGAAATTTATTTTTTCCAAAATCTATTTAAAATTTTAAAAATTTATTTTGAAAATAAGATAATTTTTTTTTTCATTTTATATTTTTTAAGATTTTCTTAATTTCTAAAAAATCTTGCTCATATTAGGTTTTAAAAGTTACTATTTAAACCCGGCGTTATTTTTTGCTTTTAAAGAAATTTTTCCTATAAAAACAAGCAGCCTTACCATAGAAAAATAAAATATATGGGGGTTTTTGTGTCAACTGACACAACTTTTGAAACCGATATCTTCCGATCGGGATGAAATTTGCACCAAGGTTAGTCCTGTTGGATAGTAGTTCAGACACAATTTTTCAGCGAGATCGGTCAAGGACTCTCTGAGTTAGAGGGGGTCGAAATTTGACATTTTGGCCAAAGAGGTGTTTATTCTCATCCATGTAACTTCTTACCTATTATTTTTAGCAAAATGTGTCCCAAAGAGTTTAGATAGCTATTTCTTCAGTCTTTCGAAAAAAAATTATAAAAAAAATAAAAAAAAAATTTTTGATTTTTTTTCTTAAAAATCTAAAACTTTTTTGACTTTTTCCTCAAATTGGGCGCTTTTTTTTTTTTTTTTTTTTTGATTCAAAAGAAAGCTTAGGTCTTTTCCTTTAAGAGCTATGGGGTCGCTTAGTGGGATGCGAGTGGGATATCTATGAAAAAATTATTTTTTTAACTTTGGAACACAAAAAACGGTTCTTTAATTTGCACTATTAGGCGTGGGATAGCTAACCAGTTTTCGATTTCGATCCGCGATACCCTCTAATTTTTATAGGTTCGAAAAAGAAAGCACGAGCCAAAAAATAAGGGCGGGGGGTGGGGCCATATGGCCCCTCATCGGGGTCAAAGTTGGGCGTAAAGAGGTAAAATCCTCAAAAAGCCCCAAAACTGCCCTAGAAACGCCCCTGGAGGGGTGCAATGTGAGACGAACCTCCAATAATTTTCTGCCCCCAACATTTTTCTTGAACATACCTTACCCCTATTTCCACTTCCTATGGGGGCTCCCATACAAAACATTTTTAAAAAATTTGATCCTACCATTCTAACTTACCCTAAAGTGCCCCAAGTGGAGCCAAATGTATGACCGACCCCCATTATTTTATTAATTCCAACATTTTTTGCGAACACACCTACAATGTATCTTTAACCCTTAAGGTGGTCCCCATACATTTCTTTTATTTTTTATAAATTTGTTTTATTAAACCAGCTCCTACCGCCCCTACCGTGCCTCCTAGAGAGGCAAAAATTGTGACCAACCCCCATTATTTTTTAGTTACCAACATTTTGTCCGAACATAATAACACCCTATCTCCACTCCTTAAGGGGCTCCCATACGTTATAAAAACATGTATTTTTAAAAACTAATAAAAAAATAAAAAAAAATGTATGGGGACCCCCTTAAGAGTTGAAAATAAAGGGTAGGTAAATTCTGAGAAAATGTTGGAGATGAAAAAATATTGGGGGTCGGTCATATATTTTACTTCTCTAGGGGCACCCTATGGACAGTTAGAGCGGTAGGAGCAAATTTTATAAAAACGACATTTTGTATGGGAGCCCCCTTAGGAAGTGGAAATAGAGGTTAGGTATATTCAAGAAAAATGTTGGGGGCAGAAAATTAATAGAGGTCGGTCTCACATTGCACCCCTCCGTGGGCAGTTCTAGGGCAGTTGTGGGGCTTTTTGAGGATTGTAACCTCTTTACGCCCAATTTTGACCCCGATGAGGAGCCATATGGCCCAACCCCACCGCCCTCATTTTTTGGCTCGTGCTTTCTTTTTTGAACCTATAAAAATTAGAGGGTGTCGCGGATCGAAATCGCAAACTGGTTAGCTATCCCACGCCTAATAGTGCAAATTGAAGAACCGTTTTTTGTGTTCCAAAGTTAAAAAAATAATTTTTTCATAGATATCCCACTCGCATCCCACTAAGCGACCCCATAGCTCTTAAAGGAAAAGACCTAAGCTTTCTTTTGAATCAAAAAAAAAAAAAAAAAAAAGGGCCCAATTTGAGTAAAAAGTCAAAAAAGTTTTAGATTTTTAAGAAAAAAAATCAAAAATTTTTTTTTTACTTTTTTTATAATTTTTTTTCGAAAGACTGAAGAAATAGCTATCTAAACTCTTTGGGACTCATTTTGCTAAAAACAATAGGTAAGAAGTTACATGGATGAGAATAAACACCTCTTTGGCCAAAATGTCAAATTTCGACCCCCTCTAACTCAGAGAGTCCTTGACCGATCTCGCTGAAAAATTGTGTCTGAACTACTATCCAATAGGACTAACCTTGGTGCAAATTTCATCCCGATCGGAAGACATCGGTTTCAAAAGTTGTGTCAGTTGACACGAAAACCCCCATATTTAAAATCACCTTTTAATTTTATTTCCATACAAATTGTTCTTGTTTTTAAAATCGACTTTCAAAAAATGTATTGAAAATTTTAAATTTAAAATAAAACTTTTGTTAAAATAGACTTTTTGTTTTCTTGTGGTAAGGGACAAGATTTTTATTGTACACATTTTATTTTTTAGTGCATATTTTAAGGTTTTTTAGTGCATATTTTGAATTTTTTAGCGCATATTTTAAGCGCATATTTTCGATTTTTTAGTGCATGAAAATCTCATCCCTACTCATAACTTTTGATCCAGTGGACCGATTTTGCTGGATTGCAATACCAACCTGACCAGGAAAATCCCCAACATATATGCCAAACTTCAGAAGCCTCCGTAAAGTCTTTTAAAAGTTAGAGTGTTTTCAACAGACAGACGGACAGATGAATATATATACTTTATGGGGTCCTAGACCAATATTTCGAGGTGTTACAAACGGAATGACAAACTCATTTTTACGCCTTTAAAATCGTAATTATTAAAATATACTTTTTATACTCTATCACTAGAGTATAAAAAGTATATTTTAAAAATTACGATTTTAAAAGCGTAAAAATGACAAAAAAAAATCGGTTTTTGGTATTTTTTTATATTTCAGTAAGGAAAAAGGGGTTAACAGGTGTAAGGTAGTACCACATTGGTACTTTTTATATCCTGAAATAATGGTACTATTTCAAATCTAAGGTGCCAAAAAGAGTTAAAAAGTGTACTTTAGTACATTTTCTGTCTTTTAAAATAACGGTTTTTAAAACTTGAAAATTGAAATGTAGGATTCTTCAGCTGAAAAACATTCTGAAAAAACATATTTAAATGGATTTATTGTACTTTAGTACTTTTTCCAACTCCTGATATAATAGTTCCAGAAACCTGACACAAAACGTGTGGTTTATAAAACCGAACTTTAATAATGTGGTACTTTTACACTCTAAATAATAACTCTGTAAAATACTCTGTAAAATGACTGTAATCTCAATTCAACAGATATTTGACAGAGTTTTCTGTAAAAATACAGATTTAAAGAAAATACTTTGAATTTTGTTGTGACAAAAAAACAAAGTTTCCTCTGTTATATTACTTTTTACTTTGTAATCTTAATTTTACAGATAATTAACAGAGTTTTCTGCTAAAATACAGATCTAAGCAAAATACTTCGTATTTTTTTGAAACCAAAAAAGTTTTCTGTTTTGAGTAGTTTTTGTTTTTGTTACCAAACATCAAAATTTTATCTGTATATTTTTTTGAGAAAAAGCTTTGAGAAAAAGTATCAAAAGAAACTTATCAAAATTTTTTTTTTCAGAAATCTTATAAAAATTTTACAAAATAACATGCATTTGACTAAACTGTGTAAATTTACAGGGTTTTTTCTGTAATTTTTTTTTTTGCAGCAAATGTTTTTTACAAATATATGTAAATTTACATAGTTTTCTTTGCTAAATGGAGGTTTATTTAACCAATATTTTACTGGAAACTCTGTAAATTAACATTTTTTTTGTCCAAATCATTTTACAGAGTTTTATAGTAAAATAACAGAGTTTTCTCTGTAAAAAAGCTTTCATATTTAACCATTATTTTACTATAAACTCTGTAAATTAACAGTTTTTTTCTGTCAAAATCATTTTACAGAGTTTTTTAGTAAAATTACCAAGAAATGTTGTTAGCTGGAAAAGTATGGTGTACTTTGTTAAATTAGCAGAGTTTTTCTGTAATTTAACAGAGTTATTATTTTGAGTGTATAAAAAGGTACGTTTATAAAATAATAAAAAAAATATAACACCGTACTTTTTACGAAATGCTTCTTTAATAAAATACTTTTATTTTGAAATAATTTTTATGAAATGGTGCTTTATAAAAAAAAAATGATATTTTAATGAAATCGCCCCTTTTAATTACACAGTAATACAAAATCAATTTTTTGGGGTTAAGTGTCAAAACCCAGTCGGCAAAAAAAACACACCTGACATACTGCTGACTCTCCCTTTATAAAATTGCTGACATCTTCATACAATTTTCCAAAATGTCATCAATGACATGTCAGCAGTTGTTCAGCGGTTGTTTAAACGAATGGTTAGTGGCCACCGATACTGGTGGACACTGCTGACCAACTGCTGACATGTCATTGATGACATTTTGAAAAATTGTATGAAGATGTCAGCGATTTCATAAAGGGAGAGTCAGCAGTATGTCAGGTGTGCTTTTATTTTGCCAACAGGGAACTTAAGCTCAAAATTACGTTATGCCTTTATGATACTTGCTTGTTTCAAGTTACTTGTTGCTGCATTTATTAGGGTTTTTCTATGGGAATTTCGATAAATTCAAAATTTTTGGTTTAAGTTATCGAAATTTTTATAGAAAAACCCTAATAAATGCAGCAACAAGTAACTTGAAACAAGCAAGTATCATACGCACTTTAGCTATAACCGGTATGAATTTTGCTGCAATCGTTACAGTACTTGCTAAGCGACCGAATTATGCAAATGATTGTGCACCGTTGCGTATGATTGTTACTTAAAGGCAATGACAATATTAAGTATACGCCACTTATAAATTTTTAAAGTACTTAAAATTATAAAATGAGGGTATAATAATAAAAATCGCACTTAATTAAAAAAAATATATAAAAAAACCTTGAGGGTTTGTAATGGAAAACGTCAACTTTCATTTGATTTTGGTTTAATCCCACTCCGATTTGGGTTATTGCAATGTGTTATTATTCCTAACCCTAGATCAGAGCTGCAGTCAACATCATTTCCACTATTGGACTTTTAAAGTGGAATGTCTTATATTTAAATGTACTACTTTTATTGATTTTATATTTTTTTTATTATTTTTTTTTACAAAATTTTTTATAACATTTTACGGCAACACTTGAAATCAACAACCTACAAAAGATTATAGTATAGTAGTAAACTGAGCCTTTATGTATATTTGTATCTTCAGTTGTTTTTTTATATGTGTTAGAATTTAGTCCATGAATCATTGTGTTTTCCATTAGTTTCCCACATATTTTCCTTGTAGGCCAACATTGATAAAAATAAAAAATATATATATATTTTTATTAAATGGTGCATTTTGTTTACAGAAAAATTTTAGTCAAGTAAATTGTTACCTTAGTCTGTGGCCAGATTAAATGGTAAAATAAAATAAATATTTGAAAATCTCAACATAATAAAAATGAAAATGGAAAAAGTAAATTTTATATCGTGAACCTATATTCAAAATATGCCAACTCAAATTTGACCGAAATGAGTTTCCGATGGCTAATAGCTCCCCTATGCAATACCCATCTGTGATGATATAAATTTCAGAGCAAAAAAATAATTTGTTGTCGTTTTACATCCATTTTTGTTATTCTGCTAACTCAAAGTACATATTTTTTGGTGAAAATAAATGCCAACTCCCATTGTAAATTTCCAAAAATTTTTCAAATTTTTTTTTTAAAAAATTAGACCACATATCTTATTGAAATTGCCATGCTGAACACAAATCTGATAAATATTTTGATATCTAATGACTAGTTTTCGAGATATTGCCATTTTGACAATATCGGTAAATAGTGTTTGCACAAAAAAATGCTTATGTATGTATATGGGGCATTCCATGTCAAATCGGACACTTTGAAAAATTTTTTTAGTGCGGTTGGAGCAAATTTTTAAAAATGTCGTTTTGTGTGGGAGCCCCCTTAGAAATTGGAGATAGGGTATTAGTTTGTTCCAAAGAAACGTTAAGACGAAAAAATTAATGGGGGTCGGTCTTATTAAGGACCCCTCTATGACGCACCATTCGAGCAGTAGAAATGATTTTAAGATTGGAAAATTACAAAAAAAAAATTTTCAAAAAATTTTAAAAAAATAGTAATAATCGTTATCCCACGATCTTCCTGAGCAAAAAATTTGTAGAATCGGTAAAAATGAGATTTAAATTTTAAAACTTAAAAATCGCAAACAAGAGCGCTTTTAAGAATTTTTTGTGGGATTTTTTTTTAAAAAGAACGTAAAAAAACAAAAATTTTGGAAAAAAAATTTGAAATTTGGACCTTTATTGAAGAAGTTATGAGGAAAAGAAGTTTGAGTAAAGGAACAAACTACCAATTTTTAAAAATTCGATATCTTTTGAACGGGTCATAAAAAAAATCTGAAAATTTACCACGAAGGAGTTTTCGAAGGGTACTAAAAACTGTAAACAAATTGGGAAAATCTAAAAAAAAAAAATTCCAAAGTGTCCGATTTGACATGGAATGTCCCATATGTAACTTTCAAACTATTTATCAGATTGAAACATTTTGGGTGGGGCGAATAAAGTCAATGATATAAGCCTTCAAAATAGCTAGTTTGGAGTGACACTATTACAATACAACGTGAGTTACAGAGTGCCAAAGTTGACCACCCCGAGATTAAAAGGCTTTTGGAGCTAGTAACTTTTAAAAATATGCAAAGATTTTTGTTTTTTTTTTAGTTTTTGCAATTACCGTACTAAGGAAAACAAAATCCAAAAAAAAAATAAAAACAAATTTTAAATTTTCAAAAAAAAAAATACATTTTTATTTTCCGACAAAATATGCCAACTCTAAAAAAATATTTGTTTTTCAACATAGTAATAAATGCCATCTCTGAAAAATACGCAAACAAGTGAAAAATATGAAATTTTTGGCATAGGTAAACATTATTTAGAATATTTTAACCATCTTATGGAAGGTACATTGTTTATTTTTACAAAAACTTGCGAAATAACTAGTTTTTTAGCTCTCCTGAAAAGTAAGCTTTTTAGAGATGGCATTTATTGAATATAGTTCGACGATATACAAAAAAGAATTCTTTGTTGAAGATAAACAAATGAAATAACAAAAGTGAATACAAATAATTCTGATAAAAATTGTTTTATTTGACCTTTAAAATATTATAGTTTGAGTAGGTTTATTCTAGCTCGAGGTCATTATTTTTTTTTTACTAATTAAAACTATGATAAAGTACCTTTTTTTCTTTGGTAACCCCAAAAGCAATTTTTTCGAGTTTTTTTGCACTTTTGTTAAACAAACAAAACAAATGGGACCGTGTGATTATTTTTTTAGAATAAATTTTTTTACAATTATAAATATTTACACACGAAAAAACATTGTGAATACCCTTTTTATACCCTCCACTCTAGTGATAGAGGGTATATATAAGTTTGTCATTCCGTTTGTAACACCTCGAAATATTGGTCTAGGACCCCATAAAGTATATATATTTATGATCCTCGATCGATTTTAAGTCGATCTAGCGATGTCCGTCCGTCCGTCCGTCCGTCTGTCTGTCTGTCTGTCCGTAGAAAACACGCTAACTTTTGAAAGACTTTACAGAGGCTACTGAAGTTTGGCATATATGTTTGTCATTTACCTGGTCAGGTTGGTATTGCAATCCAGCCAAATCGGTTCAGTGGTTCAAAAGTTATGAGCAAAAGAGTAAATTTCGTCAAGGATGTTTTTCGAATTTACGAGATAAAAAACACGATAACTTTCGAGAGACAATATTGAGACTACTGAAGCTTGGCATAAATCTTTGCCGTTCCACGGGTCTGTTTGGTATTAAATTTCAGCTCAATCGGTCCAGTGGTTCAAAAGTTATAAGCAAAACCCCGAATTTCAGATTAGTTTCATCTAAAATGCCACGTGTTTTAAAAAGTTTTAAAAGCATTGGTGGTAACTAAACAATGCTTTTTAAACTTGGTTAATTTTAAAGCAATGCTTTTTAAACTTGTTTAGTTTTAATAGCATTGGTAACTTAAAAATTACACTCGAAAAAACTTTTACACTCAAAAAAATTTTACACTCAAAAAAAATTTTACACTCAAAAAAATTTACACAAAAAAAATTTAGTTTTTTTTTTTACAAAAATGACAATATTTTGTGTACATACGTACGTGCATTCACTCAGAAATATTTTCACAGTAAAAAAACATTACACTCGAAAAAAATTTTACACTCAAAAAAAAAAATTAGTAATTTTTTTTTTTTTTTTTTTTTTAAATGACAAAAAAAGAGTTTTTACTCCAAATAAAATAATTCTAATCAAAATTGTTAATTTTTTCACGTTAAAAAATGTACTATCCTTTAAAAAAAATGCATTGTGGAGGGTATTCATAGATTCGGCAAAGTCGAATTTAACTTTTCTACTTGTTATATTTTTTTCAAGATTCATTTCTGATTATTCCAGATTTTTCAGATAAGTTTTTTCCAAGAAAAAACTCCATCTCATAAATAACAAAATAAACAAATTATTTATAACTTATTTGTTTCTTATTTTTCTTAAGTCATTTTAATTTATTCTGTTGAGGAAATTCCTACATTTTCTTAAAATCTTTACATTCGTTTACGCATAAATTCACATTAAGATTAACATAATTAGAGATGCACGTGTCAAAAGAAAATTTAGGGCGAGTGAGCAAAATGCTCCCTGGAAAACATTTTTAACTCTTCAATAAATTCTGTTTTTATACGCTTCACTTATTGTTAGTAATAGAGGGCATATATAAGTTTGTCATTCCGTTTGTAACTAATCGAAATAACAGGACCGCATAAAGTTTTTATATTATTGATCTGTGATCGATTCTACACCCAATATAATACATTAGTAGATTTACTATTTTTTTTTTGCTAATGCTTGTTAGCTAACTTTTAGCAAAATTAGTTGAGATTAGCATGTTAGCAAAAATATCTTGTAAACTTCATTTAGCGCATTAGCAATTTTAAACAAAATTTGAACTAATTTTTTTTGCTAAATTAAAAATTGAGTTGACCAAATTTTTACAAGCTTTTTTGCTAATATTAGCAAAAATAAATGGTAAATTTTTTTTTTATTTTCAGAAAACTTAAAATGGCGCTGTCTCGGAAACTAAGCCAGATAGAGCAAAATGGAGGCCATTTTTGGTTCTCGGGCTCTACATAAGGAGTGAGATCATAAAAATGTTAACACACATTTTTGCCTACAACTTTGGTGTAAAGCTTCCAAATTTTTTTTTTTTTTCGGCAGTTTACATTTTAAAAATATGTCAGTTAATAAATTAATTTACATCATGAGTTTTAATTTGCAATTTTTTACACAATGGACGATGAAAGAAAAGTGCGTTCAAAAATAATTAAATATTTTCAACAAAACCAAACATGGACATACAAAAAAATTGCCAAAGAAACTAATGTATGCCGCCAAACAGTTTCAAAAGTGGTAAAAAGGTATCTGGAACACCTAACAATTGAAAGGAAGCCGGGAACAGGAACAACGACTGGTTATCGTAACATTGGTAAGGCATATAAAGTTAAAAGCATCCTTAAGAGAGCTCCTAACACATCTGGCAGAAAAACAGCTCGGTTAGCCCAATGCTCAGACTTTTTTGTACGTAAAGTGAAACGTAAGGCGGGACTAAAGTCCTACAAAGTTCAAAAAGTTCCCGATAGAAACGCTTTTAAAAATTTGGAGGCCAAAACCAGAGCTAGAAAATTGAAATCAAATTTTATAAAAAAATACAACTGTTGTGTAATGGACGACGAAACTTATGTCCTGGCTGATTTTGCGCAGCTCCCTGGTCAAGAATTTTATGTTTCCGATGTTCGAGGAAATGTTGCGGAAAAATTTCGGTCAAAAAAGCAAACGAAATTCCCCAAAAAATTCCTAGTATGGCAAGCCATATGTAGCTGCGGCCAAAGAAGCCAGTCATTTGTGACATCTGGTCATTTGTGACATCTCTATAAACAGCGAAATTTATATCAAGGAGTGTTTGCAGAAGAGACTTCTTCCGTTCTTGAGTCAGCACAATGTATCCACTTACTTTTGGCCCGATTTAGCATCTTGTCACTACAGCAAGAAAGCGCTGGAGTGGTATAATGATAATAATGTGGTTTTTGTACCAAGAGAGGCAAATCCACCAAACTGCCCGGAGCTCAGGCCAGTGGAGAGATATTGGGCTCTTGTTAAAAAAGAATTAAAGGGCACAAAAAAGGTCTCCCAGGACATGCAAGATTTCAAACGTAGATGGACCACCTGCTCTAAAAAGGTGACAGAAACTACCATAAAAGCCTTAATGGGAGGGTTTCCGGAAAAAGTGGATAACTTTGTTCGTAGTGGTTAGAGTTCCATGCGGTTTTTTTGTTATGATTTTGTATTAAATTTTATTTAGTAAAAATTTGGTTTGAAGTCTTAAAATTCAGTAGTCTGTTTTTTATTTAACTTTATGTGTGTTAACATTTTTATGATCTCACTCCTTAGTACTGCCGGTCCTCTTCACATGTGTGGACTCTAATGGGTCCTAACTTTGGATCCAAAAACTTTGAATCCGAAAATTTTAAAATGCTCATATCTCGGCAAATATTGCCGACACAACAAAAAGTTCAAAAGCATTTTTGTAGCTCTCAATGCGTAGGACAAGACCGCAAAATAATCAAAAGCTCTCCGAGTAATATTTTTGAAGTTATCGAGTTTTGTAATTCTCAAAACCCCGGTGGTCCCCTAAAATCACATATCTCAAAAACTAAGCAAGGTAGAGCGAAACGGACACAAATTTTTGATCAAAAACTATGGCGATTTTTAAGGAACCCAACTAGGTCTAGGCCCATCGGGGTCTGGACCTATCGGGTCCGAACCCAATGGGGTCCTCAAATGTGTATGAACTAAGTTGAAATAAAAAAATTTCAGTTAACTGATTTTTGGCAAAACATTTTTGCTAACTTTACCAAAAAAATTGTGGGTTCAAAATCAGCAAATTTTCTTGTTGGTTTACAAGCTTTTTTTGCTAACATTACAGTTTTTTTTTAGTGTATCATCCTTAATTTTTATACCCTCCACTCTAGTAATAGAGGGTATATATAAGTTTGTCATTCCGTTTGTAACTCCACGAAATATTAGTCTAGGATTCCATAAATTATATATATTCATGAGCCTCGATCGATTTAGAGACGATCTAGCGATGTCCGTCCGACTGTCTGTCTGTTGAAAACTTTTGAAAGATTTTACGGAGGCTGCCAAATATATATTGGTCATTTATCTGGTCAGGTTGGTATTGCAGTTAATCGATCCAGTGGTTCAAAAGCAAAATAGTGAATTTCGGAAAGTTTTTTTTCGCGAATTTACGATATAAAACACACGCTTACTTTCGAAAGACAGTTCTAAGCTAAGCATATATATATTGTCGTTCCTCTGGTCTGGTTGGTGTTGCATTTCAGCAAAATCGGAAACAATGGTTAAAAAGTTATTAACAAAACCGTGAATTTAAGATTGGTTTCACCTTTAATTCACGTGTTGAAAAAACTGTTAAACAAGTTTTAAAAACATTGGTAAGTCACAAAAATATTTTACAACGTATTTTTTGTAACTCAAAAATATTTGTACACTAAAAAAACCTACACTCAAAAATAAATTGACACTAAAAAAAATTGTACACTCAAAAAAAATTTGTTTTTTTTTTTACAAAATTGAGTAAAAAAGCTTTTACGCAAAATAAAATATTTCTTATCAAAATAGTTAGTTTTATTCATGTTAGAAAAATTTTCCAGAACTTAAAAATTGCATTGTAGAGGCCCGGGTAAAAATTATATATATATGATCATTAGGGTGCGCCAAAGTTGTATGGGTAAAAAAAAAATTATGCTAGAGATCGGCACTCCCCCCAAAAATATTCGTTTTTATATCAAAATACACTACGCAAAAAGTTATGGCGATCGCTTGAGGGGAAAGGGTGCCTCAAACGTCTTGAAAATGGAGAAATATGTCAAATTTGACCATTAGATAAAAAAAAAAATTTTTTTTTGTTGTTATTCAATTTCGTCAAAAAAAAAATTTTTGTATTAGGTTTAATAAGAACTACTTACAAAAAAAATATAAGCTCTCCACTACATCGCTTACCCATTTTAACTTGCGATACAAAAAAGGGCAGTTATTTTTAGGGGTACCCAAAAGTAACATTTTTACATTTTTGAAAATTTTATTAAAAAATAATTTTAAAAATTAAAATCGCTCTCCACCAGTTTTTTATATATATTATAAAGATATAAAATGTGAAATATTATAAATATCCGTTCGGCAGTTTTTCTTTTATAGCGACTTGAAGTTAGCGGATTTCAAGCAAAATTGATTTTTTGCTGTATTTTTTTTAATTTTGAACTTATTACTACGTTTTAAACGAAATTGACGATATTGGCTTTGAAAGTAATTAAATTGGATCATAAATTTTAGTTAGTTAGTAATTTTTACAGTTTAGTTTTAACCCATGTAAACCCGGGTCAATTATGTCCCACTTTGGAAATATTATTCTTTAAGCTATTTTTTTTTTTATCATGAAATTAGTAAATGGAAATAGTTTTAGCTATTCATCGTGTATGCACTTAAAGAATTTAACCCTTTTTATGAAGTTTTTGTATATTTAATGAAGCTTTTCATAAATATGATGAAATATTTTTTGATTGTATCAAACACATTAAGAATTCATGATTTCTTCTACTTTAAATTTAAATTTAATTTTTTGTTTGGGTTTTTGAAAAAATTAGTTGATGACTAAAGAAAAGCTAATGGACAATTTTTTCTTTTTTTTTCTTTGAATTTAGAAAAAATCGACTTCAAAATATTCTTAAATAATTTTCTAAAAAAAAATGTGTATAAATAATTTCATTTCCCAGCGCGACACGCGTATTTCATTTAATATTTGCTCAATCTGCACGCTATTCAACTTAAATTAAAGCTTTATAAATTACATTAATAACATTTTTACAAATAATACTAACTTTAAAATAATAACGTTTGATTTTTTTTTAACAAATTGGATCTACTTTAGAAAAGTTTCATTGTATTGTCACCCACCGTATATAAAAAATGCGGTATAATTTAAAAACATTGTTTTTTCACATGTAGATTTAAATAAACTTAGACTAAAACATTTATTTTTACAGATTAATTTTATTATATTTATTAAAAATATAAAAGCCGGCATACAATGGGAAATATTTGCCCTGTGGGTCATCTTCGACCCGGGTTTACAAGGGTTAATGCTGTCCTGCAAAAATTATTTACTTCCCGGGTGAAAATGACCATGTATGTTCATATATGATGCATATATGGATGTCCATACAAGTGCATATCCGTAATTTGAGGGTACATGTACATTAATGATCATACATTGTCATACATGAATTTGTATGTAAATTTTTTTTTTGTATTTTTTTCCATAAAACGTCTATTAATTGAAATTTTTTCAAATATAAATAATTTGTACTAATTTATGACACTGATTTTTTAATAAAAACTAACGAATATTTAAAAAATATACTTTGGACTTTATGCTACTTTAGGCTAATCAAAGCTTCGAAGAATTAACCACTTTTTGAATGAATTCACAAATAAAATACATTCGATTTTTATAGTCACTGAATACAATTATCTTTAAATATCAATATTTCTGGGAATGGATTCGATTTTTACCATTAAATCGAATTCTTGTTTATAAGAATTTTAAAAACTGAATGCATTCTTTATTTCATTTATTTATTATTCATGAGACTTTTAAAAATCGAATTTATAAAAACTTACGCATTCAATTTCAAAGTCGAATGAAAAAGAAACCGAATTCATTCTATATTTTAAAATCAAATGTAAATTCATTCGATAAATTGTGATTGGGGAATGCAATCATTAAAGTTTAATTCAGAACACCAAATCTTATTAAGGGATGAAATCCTTTGCAGCTCTGACAGTAATACCGTCAGAGTGTTCGAATTTTCTTCTAAATTTGGTTGTTTACGTTAGTGCCGTTCATATTCGCCTATAGAATACAAAAATTATAATCAATCTTGATGATGTATAATCATTATTGTCCAACCGAACGGTTTTTTCAGACTGAAACCATACATGAACTTCGTCCAATTTTGTAAAGTTCTGCCGAACCCAACCTTTAAAAAAAATATTTTTAAGACATGTATGATATGCAGATGCATAGCATATATGAAGGAGTATGACATATCTATCTACACGTAGTTGCATACATTTACATATATGGAATATTACATTACTTGTGTATGTTCATATATGCTCCCATATATGACATACATTTCCATATATTGTTCATATACTATCATACATGGAATCATGTATGAGCATGTATGAACATACATGGTCATTTTCACCCGGGTTACTAAAATTTATGATCCAATTAAATCAGTTGCAAAGTCAATTTCGTCAATTTTGTTTAAAACATAATAATAAGTTCAAAATTAGAGAAAATACAGCAAAAAATCAATTTTCCTTGAAATCCGCTAACTTCAAGTCGCTATAAAAGAAAAACTGCCGAACGGATATTTATAATATTTCACATTTTTTATCTTTATAGTATATATAAAAAACTGGTGGAGAGCGATTTTAATTTTTAAAATTTTTTTTTAATAAAATTTTCAAAAATGTAAAAATGTTACTTTTGGGTACCCCTAAAAATAACTGCCCTTTTTTGTATCGCAAGTTAAAATGGGTAAGCGATGTAGTGGAGAGCTTATATTTTTTTTGTAAGTTGTTCTTATTAAACCTAATACAAAAAATTTTTTTTTGGCGAAATTGAATCACAACAAAAAAAAAATTTTTTTTTTTATCTAATGGTCAAATTTGACATATTTCTCCATTTTCAAGGCGTTTGAGGCACCCTTTCCCCTCAAGCGATCGCCATAATTTTTTGCATAGTGTATTTTGATACCAAAACGAATATTTCTAGGGGGAGTGACGGTATAAAATCGAAAGTTGACATTTTTGGCGCACCCTAATGATCATATATGAAGATATATGGATCATATATGGATTTATATAACCATATATTATCATATATGCCTCCATATATGTTCATATATGGAGGCATATATGATAATATATGGTTATATAAATCCATATATGATCCATATATCTTCATATATGATCATATATATTTCATTTTTACCCGGGGGGTATTCATAGATCCGACCTAGTCGAATTTAACTTTTCTACTTGTTTTTACTTACGTTTCTGTTAACTGACATTTGCACAAAAAATACAAGTTAACAAATGATTGTGTTATATTCGGCAGTATCGATTCTTATGTACCCTGCATTTAAAAAAAAAGAAAATCAAACGTAATAACAAGATGAAACCAATTTTAAACTCACAATTTGGTTCGAAACTTTTTAGCCCCTAGACCGATTTCACTTCTTGGTCAAGTGAAATCGGTCTAATGACAATTATCTGTGCCAATCTTCAGAAGAACCAATTTGTCTTACGAAAGTTATTCAGTTTTTAAAAGACAGACGGCAACCGCTAGATCGTGTTTAAATCGTTTATTATTATTTATTGTCGGGGATCTACAGTGGTTGTCAACTAATTAGAAACGTTTTTATAGAGTAAGGAGTGAGATCATAAAAATGTTAACACACATAAAGTTAAATAAAAAACAGACTACTGAATTTTAAGACTTCAAACCAAATTTTTATTAAATAAAATTTAATACAAAATCATAACAAAAAAACCGCATGGAACTCTAACCACTACGAACAAAGTTATCCACTTTTTCCGGAAACCCTCCCATTAAGGCTTTTATGGTAGTTTCTGTCACCTTTTTAGAGCAGGTGGTCCATCTACGTTTGAAATCTTACATGTCCTGGGAGACCTTTTTTGTGCCCTTTAATTCTTTTTTAACAAGAGCCCAATATCTCTCCACTGGCCTGAGCTCCGGGCAGTTTGGTGGATTTGCCTCTCTTGGTACAAAAACCACATTATTATCATTATACCACTCCAGCGCTTTCTTGCTGTAGTGACAAGATGCTAAATCGGGCCAAAAGTAAGTGGATACATTGTGCTGACTCAAGAACGGAAGAAGTCACTTCTGCAAACACTCCTTGATATAAATTTCGCTGTTTATAGAGCCAGATGTCACAAATGACTGGCTTCTTTGGCCGCAGCTACATATGGCTTGCCATACTAGGAATTTTTTGGGGAATTTCGTTTGCTTTTTTGACCGAAATTTTTCCGCAACATTTCCTCGAACATCGGAAACATAAAATTCTTGACCAGGGAGCTGCGCAAAATCAGCCAGGACATAAGTTTCGTCGTCCATTACACAACAGTTGTATTTTTTTATAAAATTTGATTTCAATTTTCTAGCTCTGGTTTTGGCCTCCAAATTTTTAAAAGCGTTTCTATCGGGAACTTTTTGAACTTTGTAGGACTTTAGTCCCGCCTTACGTTTCACTTTACGTACAAAAAAGTCTGAGCATTGGGCTAACCGAGCTGTTTTTCTGCCAGATGTGTTAGGAGCTCTCTTAAGGATGCTTTTAACTTTATATGCGTTACCAATGTTACGATAACCAGTCGTTGTTCCTGTTCCCGGCTTCCTTTCAATTGTTAGGTGTTCCAGATACCTTTTTACCACTTTTGAAACTGTTTGGCGGCATACATTAGTTTCTTTGGCAATTTTTTTGTATGTCCATGTTTGGTTTTGTTGAAAATATTTAATTATTTTTGAACGCACTTTTATTTCATCGTCCATTGTGTAAAAAATTGCAAATTAAAACTCATGATGTAAATTAATTTATTAACTGACATATTTTTAAAATGTAAACTGCCGAAAAAAAAAATTTGGAAACTTTACACCAAAGTTGTAGGCAAAAATGTGTGTTAACATTTTTATGATCTCACTCCTTATAATTAAAAAAATGCTATGTAGGTAGTTTATAGAGCTTAAATTTAAGCTTGATAGCATCCCGATTGAGTAAATAATTAATTTGCTACGAGGGTCGATCAGGAAAATGAAATTATTTGTATACATTTTTCAGAAAATTTTTTTAAAATATTTCTAAGTCGAGTTTTTCTAAGCTAAAACATTAAAAATTTAAAAAATGATCCAATAGTTTATCAGTAATCAACTAATTTTGTCAACAACCCAAACAAAAAATTAAAATTTTTAAATACAGTAGAACAAATTCGAATTTTGACCTAAAATTTGTTTGAACACCAATTTTTTGTAAAAAAAAGAAAATATGTTATTGTTTATTAACGTGATATTAAAATAATTTAAATTTTTCTTTGTTTACAAAAAATTTGTGGTCAAAAGAATTGGAGGTTTTAAAGAACTTTATTATTTGTTTGGTTTGTTGGAAAAATTGTTTGATTACTGTTTAAAAACTATTGAATCATTTCTTAAATTTTTAATGATTTTAAACTTAGAAAAATTCGAGTTAGAAATATTTTTAAAAATGTCTATAAATAATTTCATTTTCCAGATCGACCCTCGTAGCACATTTATTATTTACTTAATCTGGACGCTATCAAGCTTAAATTAAAGCTTTATAAATTATTTAGATACAATTTTTGAAAATTATACTCGTTTAATTTGTTACAAACGGAATGACAAACTTACGACACCCCTCTCACTAATAACAGTATATAAAAATATTCCTTATTTTTTCAAATTTTCTTATTTTTTGTTGAAAATATGCCTGACTATGCAGTTAATCAGGGTTGAATAAATTTTTCCAGATGATTAGACAATTTTTATAAGATCACGTACATAACCATTGGTACGTGAACATAAGCATAATTTAAATAAACATTTCTAAATAAAACAACTTAAAATATGGCGTCAATTACACTGTGCTACAAAAGACAAAAAATAATTTATGCAGGGGTTCTCATATGATAATTCGGGTTGGTTGGAGTCCATAGAGTACTGATATACTCATAGTTTTTCTGGATCACTTCGTTAAGTACGTTTTTTATTGGCAAATGTGTTGAAAAACGGAAATTCTTAAATTACAATTTTAAAAAATTATTACTTTGTTAGTTTGCAACCGATTTTCGATTTTATGGATTTGTTTTAAAGGTATAGGTCTTACCTTTCAAACAAAACAAAAATATTAAAAATCGATCAAGAATTGGCTGATCTACGATCGCTTAAGTAAAAAAAAAACGTATTTTTTGAAAAATTTGTCATATTCTTTTCTCTCTAAGTTGAAAGTGCATCATTAAACAATTTTTTTGAATTTTTTGTAAAAAAGTATAGTAAAGTAGCTTTCCAAAACACTAAAAAACATAACAATCGGTTTAAAAATGAATGAGTTATGCTAAGTTTTGTGATAGGGCATTTTTAAATTTTTTCAGAAACGCTTGTAATTCAAGCATTATTCATAAATCTTGTTACTAGTAGTAATTTTAAGCGCATATGCATATAAACTAGAGATGGGAACGTAATTAGATTTGTGCGTGATTCACACATGATCAGAAGTGAGCGTGATTGAAAATTAATTTTACTCACGTGGTTGTTAGTGAGTGTCAGTGTGAGTGGAATAAAAAAATGGGCGTGTCAGTTACTTCCAAATCCTATTTATAATTTTTTGGGTTTGTTTAAAAAATATCAGTGTTACTTCTTAAACAAAAAAATATTGTGAATCGGTTGAAAACTGGCTAAGGTGCGCTTGTTTAAGTAAAAAACCTTTTTTGAAGAGTTATACCTGCAACATTTTTATGACAAAAAACATTTGACATTTTTGAAACGAAATTGGTAAAATTGTGGGATCATTTGATGGAAATTTTACCTGTTTATAAAAATACGTATGAGGCATTCCACACCAAATGTTCAGCGAAAAAAAAACATGTGAACCGTAAATTGTTAAATGGGTTGTATGGATAGCCATGTGAGGCATTCCACACCAACTGTTCCACTACAGAAAAACCATAGTGGTTTCAATGGGATATCATTTGCAAAGTATTCGCTCTTAGGGTACTAATAAATAACAAAAATAAATTTTAAGTTTTTTTCAAAAAGTGGGCCTTGTAGGCGTGGTCAAATATTAAAAATATCAAACTTTTTTGCCTGAGTATTTATTCACGATCACGCACGCTAATGAAAGAAAAAAAATATTCAAGCACGATATTTTATTTTACTCACGCTCACGTGAACATCGTGACCGTAACTTATTTTTTTCTACTCACGTGTGCGTGAATGAGCGTGAGCAAAATAAAATATCGTGAGTGACTAAATTTTTTCTTTCATAAGCGTGCGTAATCGTTATTAAAAACTCACTCACGCTACCATCGCCCTTAAAATATTTTTTAAGTATTGATATTACTCATACGCACATGTTTTAAATACCATTAATGTATAAAATAACCGTGTTGCAATTTTTGAATTTTGATTTTTCGAAAACAAGGCAAAACACATCTCTAAAAATTTCAGATCAGATAGAAAATTCCTTTAACTTTTTTTAAAAAAATAAAAAACAAATAAAATTGCGGCATGTTTTTTGAAAAATAAAGTTTAAGTTTAAATTTAAAAAATTCAGAACTTCTTCTGAAAATGTTCCAATTTTCATTTTCTTAGCTTTTATTGATAGCCCATTCAGCTTTTATTGATAGCCCATTTAATTGATAGCCCATTCAAAAATCTATAAACAGCTTTTGTCTTTAAGACTTTACTGTGTTTCACTTAATTTGCATAAATATTGAAGTAAAGATGCTCAGGCAAAAAAGTTAGATATTTTCAATTTTTGACCACGCCTACAAAGCCCACTTTTTGAAAAAACTTAAATTTTATTTTTGTTATTTAATAGTACCCTAAGAGCGAATACTTTGAAAATGATTTCATATTGACACGACACAACTTTTTTTTTGCTGAACATTTGGTGTGGAATGCCTCATATATGGAGCTAAGAAAATTACGTTTTTGGTTGTTCAATTTTTCAAAAACTGGGCTTAGGAGGCGTGGTCAAATATTGGAAAAATGGTCAAGTTTGTGTCAAGTTGCCTTGTTCAAATATATATCAAATAAAAACGAAATGCACCAAAATCTCAAAATTTTTTTTTAAAGATTAGATGTTTGTCTAGCAAGATTTTTTTAAAAATTAAGAAAATCTATAAAAAAAAATTAAGAAGAAAAAATAGTAATTTTTCTGATTTTCAAAATAAATTTTAAAAATTTAAAATAGTTTTTGAAAAAAATTAATTTCAATTTGTGTTTTTGCTAATTTATGCCAAAATATGCAATAATATGCACTTAAAAGTTCGAAATATGCACAATATATGCATTTAAAATCAAAATATGCAAAAATATGTATTTTCACCAAAATATGCAAAATATGCGAAAACAAATCGATGCCATTTAATGCAAATCTCTTGATTCGGAAAGATAATTGGTCGATATCGTTTTTAGGCTTTCGAAAAAAACATGCATTTGCATGGAAATCTCACCCTACACAGTAAAAAGTTTTGGGTTATATTTAAAACCTAGCGGAGCACATTTTAAACTACTTTGGAATTAAACTCAAAGTTAAATCCGAAATGGGTTATATGATTAAAAATTCGATTATCTTTATGTCATTTTTTTTTAGTTTTATTTTGATGCCAAAAAATAATTAAATTTCTCTCTTGAAAAACTTATAAAAAATAAACGTCAAACGTCATCAAAAAATTGTATTTCATCAAGTTTAAGATAAACACTTAACAAGGAATTGAAAACAGCTGTCATATTGAGTGAACAAAAAATGCTTATTCATTCAATGAAAGTGAGAAAAGAGGTTAGCAATGTACACAAAAGTAAAATCTTTATACATATTATCAAAATTTGTGATCCAGAAAGTGAAGATTTTACTCCGACCGAAATATAAATATCAAGTAAGTATTGACTACAAACGTTTATCAATCATTTTAATTGATTTTTGGTTAACTTTACTTTTAGGCCAGCTGAATCTTGAAGCAGAAGGCAGAGAGATGGAATTTTTAGATCACGACGGTGCCTACCCCAGGAATAATTTCTTAATATAGAAGCAGTAGCAGTTTATTTTATGCAGAGTTGTGCTGACTTTGAGTGACACATCAACAGTCCTCTGGATGTTACCTTTATTCATGTATTTGGTCTGTATTTGTATTCAATACACAAAAATATTAAAAAAAATAACCTTACATTTGTGTTATTTATTTTTGGAGAAATTTAAGTCCTGCCTTGTTCAAATAAACACCTGTTTAGGTGTAAAATTATTTCCATATTTTGGTTTTATTATAACACCCAAAAATAAATTCAAAATCCATTCTCTCACTCTCTTTTTATCTCTTTGAAAGTAAACTTTTTTATGGAATTAATTAAATTATTTTTGGCATTGTTATATATACACACCAGCTAGGAATTAAAATTAACCCAAAACTTTTTACTGTGTAGTTATATAAAAAACTTTTTTACCCCGGACCCATTGAAAAATTTTGGTACACAATTTTTTTCTCACTGAACATTTGGTGTGGAATGCCTCACATGTATATTTATAAACAGGTAAAATTTCCATCAAATGATCCCACAATTTTAGCAATTTCGTTTTAAAAAAACATGTTTGCAAGCGCACAGCTTTTTCTGTCATAAAAATGTTGCAGGTATAACTCTTCAAAAAAGGTTTTTTACTTAAACAAGCGCACCTTAGCCTGTTTTTAACCTATTCTCAATATTTTTTTGTTTAAGAAGTAACACTGATATTTTTTAAACAAACCCAAAAAATTATAAATAGGATTTGGAAGTAACTGACACGCCCATTTTTTTATTCCACTCACTCTGACACTCACTAACAACCACGTGAGTAAAATTAATTTTCAATCACGCTCACTTCTGATCATGTGTGAATCACGCACAAATCTAATTACGTCTCTAGTTTATATGCATATGCGCATAAATTTACTACTAGTAACAAGATTTATGAATAATGCTTGAATTACAAGCGTTTCTGAAAAAAATTAAAAATGTCCTATCACAAAACTTAGCATAACTCATTCATTTTTTAACCGATTGTTATGTTTTTTGGTGTTTTGGAAAGCCACTTTACTATACTTTTTTACAAAAAATTCAAAAAAATTGTTTAATGATTCACTTTCAACTTAGAGTGTAAAGAATATGACAAATTTTTCAAAAAATTCGGTTTTCTTTTACTTAAGCGATCGTAGCTCAGCCAATTCTTAATCGATTTTTAATATTTTTGTTTTGTTTGAAAGGTAAGACCTATACCTTTAAAACAAATCCATAAAATCAAAAATCGGTTGCAA
Source organism: Pegoplata infirma (assembly GCA_963921195.1). Lineage (NCBI taxonomy): Eukaryota > Metazoa > Arthropoda > Insecta > Diptera > Anthomyiidae > Pegoplata > Pegoplata infirma. Next base: position 133,614,454 of record OY992540.1, on the reverse strand, counting down.
ACTAACAAAGTAAAAATTTTTTAAAATTGTAATTTAAGAATTTCCGTTTTCCAACACATTTGCCAATAAAAAACGTACTTAACGAAGTGATCCAGAAAAACTATGAGTATATCAGTACTCTATGGACTCCAACCAACCCGAATTTTTATATGAGAACCCCTGCATATTTTTGGTGTAGCACAGTGTTATATATTTAAATGAAAATCACTGAAGTTATTAAAAATAAACAGAAACAGAAGCAGAGCAGAGTGTGAAAAGAAAATCATTTCAAGAAATGAAATTTAAATACAAACATGTGTTACAGAGTAAAATATGCGGATATTATATTTAATTTTATTAGAGGAACAGAGAAGCAAACAAAATCGAAGAAATCAAGGAAGTTTTACTTTTGTAAAGAAAAATTTATGGAATTTTTTTATATACTTACATAAAAAGTTCAATAATTTCATTTAACAACATTTTTATTTCTGGAACTTACCTAAAATGAAAAGAAAAAAAATTATTAGTAAAATGAAAAGAAAAATTTATTAGTAAAAATAGGAAGAAATTACAAAATTGTTTCTTTAAAAATGTAGCAAGTATTCGAGTTGAATCTGCACTCAAAATAATAACTCTGTCAAATACTCTGTAAAATTACTGTAATCTCAATTCAACAGATATTTGACAGAGTTTTCTGTCAAAATACAGATTTAAAGGAAATACTTTGTATTTTGTTGTGACAAAAAAACAAAGTTTCATCTGTTAAATTACTTTTAACTTTGTAATCTTAACTTTGCAGATAATTAACAGAGTTTTCTGCTAAAATACAGATTTATCGAAATACTTTGTATTTTTTATAAACAAAAAACTAAGTTTTATCTGCATTTTTACTTATTTCTTAGTAATCTTAATATCATAGTTAAAAACAGAGTTTTCTGTAAAAAAACACCAACATTTCATCTGTATGTTTTTTTTTTCTTTTAAATGTTAAAAAAGTACCAAAAAAAATATTTTCAAAAATCTTATAAAAATTTTACAAAATAACATGTGTATTTTACAAAACTCTGTAAATTTACAGTTTTTTCTGTAAAATTTTGGTTGCATCAAATGCATTTTACAAATATATTTAAATTTACAGAGTTTTTCTATGCTAAATGGTGTTTTATTTAACCATTATTTTACTAGAAACTCTGTAAATGAACAGTTTTTTTTTTTTGTCAAAATCATTTTACAGAGTTTTATAGTAAAATTACCAAGAAATGTTGCTACTTAACTGGAAAAGTATGCTGCACTCTGTTAAATTTGCAAAGTTTTTCTGTAGTTTACCAGAGTTATTATTTTGAGTGTAGTAATTTTATTTGTCGTCTAGGTTATCTCTCATTTCTAAAAATTCGAGATTAAAATTAGCCTTCTTCACTAAAAAAAGAAAAACCTTGCCAAATTACAACAAAAGTTTGCAACTTTTTTTGCTACCTCCTATTTGACAAGAATTCTTTGTTATTTTGCACGCTTTTTACCAATAATTTTGTAATTTTACAAGCTTTTTACCAATAAAATTGTAAATTTACAATTTTTTTGACGCGATAAAACTTACAAGGTTTCGCGACTTTACTAAATTTTTGCTACCACCTATTTTACGAGGATTCCTAGTAAAAATTACGAGCTTTGTTGTAATTTTACAAGATTTTTAACAATAAAATTGTAAGTTTACAACTTTTTTGGCGAAATAAAACTGACAAGGAATTCTCGTAAATTTACTATAAACCTTGGAAATCTGTAAAAGATTATTTGTTAAAAAACAAGGAAAACTGTCAAATATTGGTAAAATGACCTGAAAAAACCCTTATTGTTAGGGATGTGATTTCCATGCATATTTTTTGTCGATAGCCTAAAAACGATATCGACCAATTATCTTTCAGAATCAAGAAATTTACGTTAAAATGGCATCGATTTGGTTTTGCATATTTTTGCATTTTTTGATGAAAATGCATATTTTTGCATTTTTTGGGTTTAAATGTATATTTTGTGCATATATCCAACTTTTAAGTGCATATTTTTGCATATTTTGGCATAAATTAGCAAAAACACAAATTGGAATTTAATTGTTTCAAAAAATGTTTTAAATTTTAAAAATTTATTTTGAAAATAAGAAAAAATATTTTTTTTTTTTAATTTTTTAATAGATTCTAGTTTATAAAAAATCTCCCTTTCATAAAGTTTTAAATGTTTCTATTTAAGCCCGGCGTTATTTTTTTACTTTTTTAGAAGTTTTTCGTATGAAAACAAGATTTTTATTGCTCAAATTTTATTTTTTAGTGCATATTTTTATGTTTTTTAGTGCGTATTTTGAATTTTTTAGCGCATATTTTAAGCGCATATTTTCGATTTTTTAGTGCATGAAAATATCATCCCTACTTGTTAATATAAATCGACTATTTTTGTATAAAGTGCTACATAGAAAATTTTCCAAGCTTTAATTTAAGCTTGATAGATTCCAGATTGGGGAAATATTAAATGAGATACAAGGGTCACGCTGGAAAATGAAATTATTTATAGACCTTTTTTTACAACATTTTTTAAAAATATTTCTAGGTCAATTTTTTCCAAGTTCAAACATCAAAAATTTAATAAATGATCCGATAATTTTTTATTCATTTACCAACTTGTTTTTCTAACAACCCAAACAAAAAATTAAAATTTTTAAATACAGTAGCATAAATCCGTATTTTTTTACCTCCAACTTTTTTGACCACCAATTTTTTGTAAACAAAGAAAATATTATCTTGTTTAGTTATTTGAGTACACTTAAGTGTAAACTAATGATATATTAGAATAATTAAAATTTTTCTTTGTTTACAAAAAATTAGTGGTCAAATGAGTTGGGGGTCAAAAAAGTCAGATTTCTTCTTCTGTATTTAAAATACTTCATTTTTGTTTGGGTTGTTTAAAAACCTAGTTGATAACTAAATAAAAATGACTGGACCATTTTTTAATAATTGAACTTGGAAAAATTCGACTTAAAAATATTTTTAAAAAATTTTCTAAAAAATATCTATAAATTATTTCATTTTTTGCTCAATCTGGACGCTACACTGAAAAAAATAACTATACTGAAATTAAATAAACACTGTTATTAATTTAAGTAAACAATTTTTTTTGGAATTTACTTCAACTTATCTTAATATAAGGTGGTTTTACTTAAAACAAAGAAAATAAACTTGAAGATAGTACATGCAAATACTTAAAAAACACAAAAGTTTTCCTTAATTTGTTTTTTTTTTTAAATTAAGTTAAATATTCTTTACATTTATGGCGAATTGATTGCATTTAAGAAAAAAAGGGTTTATTAAAAGATTTTGTATTACTTAAAAGAAAAAAATTTAAATTGTGAGCAAAAAAAATAAATAAGTACGTAACTTACTTAAAAATAGTATCGACATTTGCAAGACATTGAATCAAATAAGTACTAATCTTTAATTCCAAAACGCATTTTCTTCAATTTAATCCATTTTTGTTTTAATTTAAGAAAAAAGTAATCTTTATTTTATTGATTTCATTGACTTTATTTGAATCCATATCTTCATCAGTTTAAGAAAGAATTTACTTAACGTAAGGAAAAACTACATTAGGTATTTTGGGGACCCCATCTGGGGGCCCCATCTGGAGACCCCATGAGACCCTAACTTTAAATCCAAATTTCGATTTTCGCGGAATTTTCAAATGCCTATAACTCTGCAAATATTGCAGATACGAAAAAAATTCTAAAGACATTTTTGTAGTCCTTAACTTGTAGAATATGACCGCCGAAGACCCGAAAGCCCTCCGAGTTATAGTTTTCGAGTTATTTCATGATGAAATTTCTCAAGACCCCATTTCCATATCTCGAAAACTAAGCAAGATAGAGCGATTCTGACCAAAATTTTGGATCAAAATCATTAGTGACCCTATAATAGTGTATGCACATACTCATGGGCGGACCCCATATATTGGGGGGCCGTAGGGTCCTCACATTGGGACTCCATAGGGTCCACAGAATCCGTAATTTTAAGGAAATTTTTACTTATTTTAAAAAAATATTTTTCCTCTGGATAAAAACAATTAAACTTATATTAAGTACAATTTTACTTACTTTTAAGATATATTTAAGTAAATGCATTACTATGTTTTTGGAAAAAATATACTTGGAAGAAGAATTAATATCTTTGGAGCCCTCGCATACCCTCCTTTTTTTAAATTAAGTTCAACATGCTTTAAAAATGGTAAATTTTTTTTTCAGTGTATTAAGCTTAAATTAAAGCTTGAAAATTATAGCATTTTCTACAAAAATAATCGATTGTCAATAATACGGTTAAGTATTTGGGGCATTCCATGTCAAATCGGACACTTTGAAAAATTTTTTTTTTAGATTTTCCCAATTTGTTTACAGTTTTTAGTACCCTTCGAAAACTCCTTCGTGGTAAATTTTCTGATTTTTTTGATGACCAGTTCAAAAGATATCGAATTTTTAAAAATTGGTAGTTTGTTCCTTTACTCAAACTTCTTTTACTCATAACTTCTTCAATAATGATCCAAATTTTATTTTTTTTTTTTCAAAATTTTTGTTTTTTTTTACGTATTTAAAAAAAAAAAAATCCCAAAAAATTCTTAAAAGCGCTCTAGTATGCGGTTTTAAAATTTTAATCTCATTTTTGAAAATGTTTGTACTCTTTAATTTTTTGAAATTTTTTTTGTGTAAAACTTCTATCGATTCTTCAAATTTTTTGCCCAGGAGGATCGTGGAATAGCGGTTATTACTATTTCTTAAAATTTTTTGAAAAAATTTTATTGAAATTTTCTAATCTTAAAATCATTTCTACTGCTCCAATGGTGCGTCATAGAGGGGTCATTTCCAAGACTGACCCCCATTAATTTTTACGTCTTAACATTTCTTTGGAACAAACTAATACCCTATCTCCAATTTCTAAGGGGGCTCCCACACAAAACGACATTTTTTAAAATTTGCTCCAACCGCTCTAATGGCACTCGTAGCCCTTAGAGCAACAAAATGTATGACCGACCCACAGTATTTTTTTAGTCTAAACATTTTCTCTGAACACACCTACCCTCTATCTCTATTTTTTATGGCAGTCCTCATACAATTTTTTTTTATTTTTTGTAAATTTGTTTTATTTAATCAGCTTCTACCGGTCCAATGGTGCGTCCGAGAGGGGTCATTAGTGAGGCCGACCACCATTTCTTTTTGCCCTACAATATTTTTTTAAAACATACCTACGCTCTATCTCCACTCCCTAAGTAGGTTCCCATACAAATAACACTTGGAGCAAATTTTATAAAAATTTCAAAACGCGAATATCTCGAAAACGGAACATGCTGGACAAATTTTGATTACTGTTTTGGAATTAGGAGGTCCATTTCATATGAAATCAAGTCCTTTTTTTTTTTGGAGAAGAATAACACTGGACCACCAAAAGTACGAAATTATTATTTTTTTTTACTTTTTAACAGCGAAGATCTCAAAAACGGTACGTGGTAGAAAAAATTAAAAGGCAGATTTGGATTCAGGAGAGAAAAGTCTACAAGAACCGGTTGGATATTTTACTGGGAGGTTTTTGTTGTCAATGAGTGTTATTATTTAGCAATAACTCCAAAACAGGATCAGCTAAGATTTTCGAGTTAACGAGCCAAGTCGAATTTAACTTTTCTACTTGTTCTGTTTTAAATTTATTTATGTTGGTAATTTTTGCAAGACTTAAACAACACGTGTTTTGAAAGTTGTCAGATTCCATTGTCAAGACTATTTACATAATTTTCGTCTTCTTATTCCAAATGCTAATAGAGTCGAAAATAAATTAATATTTTAATTTGAATATTAACGATTTGTCATTAAAATCCCTTTGCTAGGGTTTTTATATTTGCTAAATAATCTTGACAATGGAATCCGATGAATTCCGAAACACGTGTCGATTAAGTCTTTTCAAAAATTACCAACCCGAGTAAAAAAGTTTATATATAATTATATATAATTTGATAAAATTATATATAATTATATATATTTGATAAAATTATATAAAATTATATATAATTTGATAAAATTATATATAATTATATCCGAATTTTTTTTATATAAAATTTTATAAAATTATATCTAATTATATATAATTTGATAAAATTTTATAAAATTAGATAAAATTATATATAATTTTATCAAATTATATATAATTATATCAAAATTTATTTTATATAAAATTTTATAAAATTATATCAAATTATATATAATTTGATAAAATTTTATAAAATTATATAAAATTATATAAGATTTGACAAAATTTTATATAAAAAAAATTCGGATATAATTTCATATAATTTTATCAAATTATATATAATTTTATATAATTTTATCAAATTTTTTGAAAACAAAAACTTCTTTATATAATTTTATATAATTATATATAATTTTATCAAATTTTATATAATTTTATAAAATTATATAAAAAACTTTTTTACTCGGGAACATAAATAAATTTAAAACAGAAAAATAATTTTCTTGAAAGTTATTCTATGAGAATATCACAGTTTTAATTAGTAAAGTAAATAATGACCTCGAGCTAGAATAAACCTAGTTAAAATATTTTTATTTTATTTTTTTACACATAATGTGTTAACTGTGTTAACTGAACAAATTGTAACATTAATTTTATATTTCCTATTAAAATTTAATGATACATCAAAACTTTTTCAATTTGATTGATTATTTTGATCATTATGTATTGTATAAAACAAAACAAAAATAAATAATATTAATATTTAATGGCAGAAACGCATAAAATGTTCCTGTAGTAAAACGAAGAAATTAAAACATTAAATATTTGTATTTCTTTTTTAACAACTTAAACAAAAAAGAAAAAATCATTAAAGTTTGTATGTAAATAAATCACAAATGACATGAAAATCAATAAAAACTTATTCAACATCCCTTGAAAAAAGAAAAACTCAAATGAAAATGGAAAAACAAAAAATAAAATAAAAACATTTTGTAGACAGTTAAATTGCTGCTGCTACTGCTGCTGTTATATTTGTATGTTTGCAAAACGAACAAGTGTAACAACAACAGCAACATAAAAATATTGTAGACTTTTTTTGTAAAATCAATAATGTGTTAACACTTGTACTTCTTATTCAAAAACCAGTAGTCGCCATTAACATTTTGATTGTTTGGTTTGACTAAAGAAGACAGTCAGTCAAGTCAGTCATTCCTACATCAATAGAATCATCATCGAGCACACTTAACAGTGATTGTATAAAATAAAAAGGGAAAGAAAGAAATGAAAATGTTTATGTGTCAAAATAACCTAACTACATAAAATAAATGTTGTTATTCCGTTAAAAAAAATTGAAACATCTTTTAAATTTTTATAGTTTTCAACACAAAAAATTAATGGAAAAATTTGTACTTTTTTTGGTACAATTGTACTTTTTTAGGTACAATTGTACTTTTTTAGGTACAATGGTAATTTTTTAGGTACAATTGTAATTTTTTAGGTACAATTGTACTTTTTTAGATACAATTGTAATTTTTAGGTACAATTGTACTTTTTTAGATACAATTGTATTTTTTTTTGGTACAATTGTACTTTTTTTGGTACAATTGTAATTTTTTAGGTACAATTGTAATTTTTTAGGTACAATTGTAATTTTTTAGGTACAATTGTAGTTTTTTAGATACAATTGTATTTTTTTTTTTTTGTACAATTGTAATTTTTTTTGGTACAATTGTACTTTTTTAGGTACAATGGTAACTTTTTAGGAACAATTGTAAATTTTTAGGTACAATTGTACTTTTTTTGGTACAATCAAAAAAGGACACGATTTTTTTTATAATGGCTGGGATTTTTGTTTTCATAAAATGTATGATTTTATTAAAAAAAAAAATCATTAATTTTATTTTTTTTTTATTAAACTTTGCATGAAATCAATGAACATTTTCATTATTTCAAGGAAATTATCATCAATTTTATAAAAAAATCGTTAATCCAATGAACAAATCATCTAACTTCCAATGAATTTATGATAGATTGTATGAACATTTTCATAACCATTATAAAAAAAAGAATTCAGTTTTGAGTTAAAGTTGATGAAAACAGAATTTAAAATTTTGTTGCTATAAAATCATGTTAAATCGACTTAGAATGCTTTAAAATAGGTGTGTCAACACAATCCCTATAACAACATTTTTCACTGGGATTTTAGTGTGGTTCTTTTTTTGTCTGTTATTTGTTTCTTGTTAAATGTTATAATTTTTCAACAAAATTATACTACCGGGTATTGTAATATAAACATGCGAACGCATGTAAATGTAATGAGTAGGGATGAGATTTCCATGCAAATGCATGTTTTTTGTCGATAGTCTAAAAACGATATTGACCAATTATATTTTCGAATCAAGAAATTTGCGGTAAAATGGCATCGATTTGTTTTTGCATATTTTTGCATATTTTGGTGAAAATTCATATTTTTGCATATTTTGGTTTTAAATGCATATTTTGTGCATATTTCCAACTTTTGAGTGCATATTTTTGCATATTTTGGCATAATTAGCAAAAACACAAATTGAAATTTATTTTTTTCAAAAAGTATTTTATATTTAAAAAATTTATTTTGAAAATAATAAAAATTATTTTTTTCTTTTTAATTTTTTTTAAAGATATTCTTAATTTCTAAAAAAATCTTGTTTTTATAAAGTTTCAAATGTTACTATTTAACACGGCGTTGTTTTTTGCTTTTTCAGAAGTTTTTCCTATGAAAACAAGAATTTTATTTCACACATTTTATTTTTTAGTGCATATTTTATGTTTTTTAGTGCATATTTTGGATTTTTTAGCGCATATTTTAAGCGCATATTTTCGATTTTTTAGTGCATGAAAATCTCATCCCTAGTAATGAGTATTGCATACATATGGGGCATTCCATGTCAAATCGGACACATTGAATAATTTTTTTTTTTTAAGATTATTCCAATTTGTTGACAGTTTTTAGTACCCTTTCGAAAACTCCTTCGTGGCAAATTTTCAGATTTTTTTGATGACCCGTTCAAAAGATATCGAATTTTTAAAAATTGGTAGTTTGTTCCTTTACTCAAACTTCTTTTACTCATAACTTCTTCAATAACAGTCCAAATCGCATTTTTTTTTTTAAATTTTGTTTTTTTACGTACTTTTAAAAAAATAAATCCAAAAAAAATTCTTAAAAGTGCTCTAGTATGCGATTTTGAAGTTTTAAAATTTAAATCTCACTTTTGAAAATGTATGTACTCTTTGATTTTTTTGAAATTTTTTTGTGTAAAACTTCTATCGATTCTACAAATTTTTTGATCCCAGTAGGATCGTGATATAACGATTATTACTATTTTTTAAAATTTTTGAAAAAAAATTATTGTAATTCTCCAATCTTAAAATCATTTCCACTGCTTCAATGGAGGGGTCATTTCCAAGACCGACCCCCCATTAATTTTTACGTCTTAACATTTCTTGGGAACAAACTAATACCCAATCTCCAATTTCTAAGGGGGCTGCCACATAAAACGACATTTTTTAATATTTGCTCCAACCGCTCTAACTGCCCTAAGAATGCCTTTAGATCAATCAAATGTATGCACTCAAAAAATTATGTCATTAACTATTTGTAGTTTATTTAAAAAGTTTTACGTTTAGTAATTTTTAAAAGAAAAAACATTTGTTTGATGTTCAGTTTTTATTAATGACTATTTCTGTCCTTTATTTCAAAAACAACACACTAAAAAATAAAGACTTTCATTAACATTTTATTTTTAAAGTCATTTATTTTTGTTCTGTAAGTAAAAACTACTGATTATTCTTTAAATTTTTAATGATTTCTGTAAGTAATTTTTTTTTAAATTGTTGGTATTTTTTAATGATATATCATTAGTTTTTACCTACACAAGTAGGTTATTTGTTTGTAGAAAAAAAATTCAAAAAATTATTTATAGAAATATAAAAACATATTTGTATCAAGTGACTTTGGCACGATGGGTAGAGTGTCTGGCCAGAATGTAGTTGATTGCGGGATCGATTCCCCAAAATTTTATTAAAAATTTTTAAAAAAATATTTCAATAGGAAATTGTATAAAATAACCTACAAAATCATTAATTTTTAATGTTTTCGTAGGTTATTTTTGTCGAATTTGTTGGTAAAAAAGAATGAAAAAACCGTAATTTTTTAATGTTTAATGTTATTTATTTTAGAAAATTTTGTCAACAGTAAAAAATAAATGTTGATGTTTGTTAAAACAAATGAATAATTACTGGGATGGTTTTCAATTGTTTATTCACTGGTTTTAAGTGTGTTTTTCATTTGTTTTTGCCTACAAAATATTTTGAGTGTGACCGACCCACAATATTTTTTTAGTCTAAACATATAACATAACAAGTAAGAGTGTTAAATTCGGCTGTGCCGAATCTTTTATACCCTCAAACACGTTTAAAATTAAAAAAAAAAAATTTGCAGGGGCGTCTTTTTTTTTGTGGGGGGGTCGGCATAGTTGGTGGGGGACACCTGTTCCCCCGCTATATATGTTTACAAATTATTTGTTTATGATATTTACGATTAAATAATAAATTTGTATCGTTATTTTTAATTAATTTCTATAACCACGCCCCCAAAGGGGGCGGCCTACACTCAAAATAATTAATCTGTTAAATACTCTGTAAAATGACTGTAATCTTAATTCGACAGATATTTGACAAAGTTATCTGTCGAAATACAGATTTTAAAAAAAATCTTTGTATTTTCTTGTAACCGAAAAACAAAATTTTGTAAAATTGGAGTTACTCGTTAAAAACTCGTTATTTTCACAAAAATAAAAAAAGTAAATTTACATTTTGGAAGCATTAAAGCAGGCAAATTTAACAAAATTTCAATTTTAATAAATTTAATATTTTTAATTTTGATTAATGTTTTTAAAGCATAGAAGTTTTACTCATAAAATAAATTTAACTAAAACTTTGTAAATTTACAGAATTTTTTTGTAAAATTTTGAACTCATAAAATTCATTTAACTAAAACTTTGTAAATATACAGAGTTTTTTTGGTAAAATTCTTTTTAGTTTTATCAATATTTTACAGATAATTCTGTAAATTTACAGTTTTTTTATTATCGACATCATTTTACAGAGTTTTCTTCGTAAAATAACAAAAAATCTTGCTGGTTGGAAATTTATGGTATTTTCTGCTGGCTCAGCAGAGTATCTCTGTAATTTAACAGAGTGATTATTTTGGGTGTATGAACATAATATGACATACAAATGTTACATTTGTTGAACAAAAATTAAAAAAAAAACTCGTAAAAATATCGTATTTTTCAGGGGTCGTTTTAGTTCTTCAAGGGGGAACTTTTTTCCCCCTGGTCCGATTTTGCCCATCTTCGAACTTAACCTTGCCAGAAAAATAAGAGATATTCTTGCCCAATTTCAAGGGTCTAGCTCTTTTGGTATTTTTCGATGTGTTACACACGGAATGACAAAGTGAGTATACCCCCATACTGTGGTTGGAGGGTATAAAAAATATTCAAAGTGTCCGATTTGACATGGAATGCCCCATATATAAGTACTTTACGTTATACATTAAGAATAGGGTGGAACAAATTTTCCTTTTTTCGAACTTCACAATCGTCGGGGTTGGAATAGTAGCTTTTTAGGGTAGCGTCTAGCACGGGAAGTTTACCTGGTGTCACCCTCCGATCTTCATGAAATTGGATATGCTGTTCAGAACGAAAATTAATTTGATACGTATTTTTTTTAGCGGCCAAACATATTTTTAGGGGAGGTCGATTTGTATTGGGGGAAGGTGCACTTTTTCAGTTTTTTAAAATTTACTTCTATTTAATCAAAATAAACATTGGCATATTTAGTAAAAGTTCGGTTGTAAGTAGCTGCTGACGTTTCCCGTCAGCACACGTATACTCTGAGATCCGTTTGATATCACGGGACTGTAATAGATTTCCGTACTTGTCCCTGCCGTTAAACCAATTTGTGATTCTTATGAATCTCTTTAGATATCGCATTTTCATCCAAATTTCGTGCAGATTGGAGATTAACACCATGTAGATTTCCCTTGTTAGTTGCTTATTGTAGTTGAAAGCCTCATATATTAAATGTACTTACATATTTTGTATGTTATTATGAGTTTTATTTATTATTACTTAGTTGTTTGTCGTTACATATTTATAGGTTTTTTTATATGTTATAAAAAAATATTTATATATGTTTGTGCTAAGTATTTTCACATTTTCATTTTATGTAGACATCAATTTTACTAACCAAAAAAAAACGTAAACAAAAACGTAGAAAAAACAAAATATTTGCAAAAAAAAAATTATTACACCAATTTTTTAGTAAAAGTCAAAACAAAATCATTCAAATAATTTTCATTAAATCTTGCAGAAATAATTAATATAAAATTCCAAAAACAATCTAAATAATAATTTAATTTCAAAATAAAATTTTAAATTAAAAGTCCTTGTAAAAACTTCTCCCCCTAAGCATTTGCATTACTTTGAAAAAATCAAATCTCTCACAAGGAAAGTATTCTAATCCTTATGAACCGATTTGCCTGAAACTCAAAATATATATAAAAGAGTTATGAGATTGATTAAGTATTTAATTAAATCAATTACAAGAGTAATTGTGTATAATTTTATTATTCAATGAAAACTTTAATCACATGACATCTATTTTTTTCATGTACATCATTAATCAATATTAATCAATATTTTCTAAATTATAATATTTCTACATGAACTAATATTGGAAACGGTGTATTTCCTATACACTCATATGTTACCGACAAAACAGCGGACAAACACAACAACATGTATAAAAATTATTCATAAAAGTCAACATTTTTTTTTTTTTGATTAATGATGACCAGGGAAACCAAAAATATGCAGTATCATGTTTTTTCCTGTGCATTTTATTGATAAATGGGTAAGGTATTTATCCGTTTCAGAAGTTTTTAAGAAATCTGGCATCGATTTGTTAGAGCATATTTTTGCATATTTTAGCCTTAAGAGCATATTTTTGCATATTTTAGGTTTAAGAGCATATTTTAGCATAAGAGCATATTTTTAGAGCATATTTTCAATTTTTAGAGCATTTTTTCACTTTTTAGAGCATATTTTTGTTTTATGACAACATGTATTTTTAAATTTTTTATCTAACGAGAATGTTTTTTTTTCAACAATTACGGAATTGTGACGATTAATTCCCATTTGGTCTGTTCTTGCTTCATATCGGTATATGAAACTATGTTTTCTTTAGATTCAGCAACTTGGCAGAAAATATTAAGGAAAATATTTTTGTAGAACATATTTACCCCCTTACTATCGCACATAACGGTATTTGGAGGGTCTATTCTCTAACAAATTGTAAAAAACACAACATAAAAGGGGACATAATTTTTTTAAGAGCATATTTTTATTGTTTTTAGAGCATATTTTCCGTTTTTAAGGGCATTTTTTAAGCGCATAAAACGTGTTTTTTAGAGCATATTTTTGGTTTCCCTGATGATGACCATATAAAGAATATGAAATATATTACAAACACATACATGAAAATTTACGATTATTATGGTATATAAATTTATATAAAAAAGAAACTACTGCGTATAAAACTGAAACCACTGTGCATTAGGGTAGTTCTTATTTTAGACATTGAAAAATTTCAGTAGGTAACTTAATTTTTTTTATAGAAATAATGTTTTATAATACAATCACTTTAAAATGTAAGCACTTCTGTCATTCTAGTATCCGTGATATGGGGTCTTGAAAATTTGAAAAATCGTATATATGGATATGACAACATCGTAATCCGGTAATCCCAGGTAATCCGGAAAGACCGGTATAGCGCTAGACCAAACTCTAAATTTTAACTACATATTTAAACTACTTTAAACAAATGTTTAAAAAATGGCATAAGAACTCATAAAGTCGCGAGTTTTTAATGTATTTTACTGAAATTGTCACGGTCTCTGCGTCACGGTACTTATTATTTATTTATTTATTAGAATTAACTTACAATTTAAAATTTATAAGCTAATCTGTAGTATAAAGAGCAATAGCTTCTAAGGCTTTCAGCTCGTCTTAAATTAGATAAATGCAATTCTAAATAAAATTATAGGTGTTGGATTTTTTAAGAAATTCAATTACTATATTAATATTATCAAGGGTGGGATCAGAGATCAAGTTCAAAGGATTTTTATCCTTAAAAATTTGTTGTCTTATGGATTGGTGTTGTGGACAGTGGGATAGGAAATGTTCAGGAGAGGAAGGATATATGATGTTACAATTACATCTTGGTATGTTTGGAATCTTAAGAAGGTGTCCATGCGTGTATCTGGTATGACCTAAACGGATTCTTAGAAATTTGGTTATATCTCTTCTCGTTAATTTGTTAATGTCACCGTAAATAAAATGTTCAATTCAATTCTTTATTTATCAATAACATTACTATATAATACATTTGTACAATTATACAGTTTTAAGAGTTTAGGGTGCGTTTTACCCTTTTCTGCTTAGTTATACAATGGTGATAATAATACAATAATTTAGTTTAATTTAATATAATAAAGTAAAGGAAAAATTTACAAAAACCTTATTAAGGCAAAAAGAAAAAAAAAAAAAAAAGAAGTTTTTATTAAAAACAGTTTAAAATATACATCGATATGTATAGCGCTATGACGAGGCCAGCTCGACAATGTAATCGATTTCCGAATTTGTACATCTTGTATTAAAGTTGAGAACAGTTCGATTTAATTTTTGTTCAATTGTTTCCATGTTAGCTAACTCGTGTAGCCTTCTTGTTGAGAAATGCCAGGGTAATTTCAAAATAAGTTTCAGCAGTTTGTTTTGTGAAATTTGTAGTTTTCCTAGATGACATTGAGCAGCTTTAGCCCATACTGGAGCCCCATAGAACATAATAGATTGAAAAATTACTTTAAAAATAAGTAGCTTATTTTCCAGACTCAGAAAAGAGTTTCTGTTTATTAATGAATAAAGCAGTTTAATATGTACACCAACTTTGCTTATTACGTATGGGATATGATCTTTAAAATTTAATTTTGGATCCAATATTATGCCCAAGTATTTTACTTTACTTTCCCATTTTATTTCGACGTTATTAAATTGTAGGCATGAATCAGGAATAAAGCAAGTTTTGCGCTTCCGCGTAAAATAAATTGCTTGTGTTTTTTGAGTGTTTACTATTATTTTCCACTTGGTGAAGTAGTTTGTAACATTTATCATTGCGGATTGAAGGTTGGTTGTAATATCATCTGCGAGTATTCCAGTACTTAAAATAGCCGTGTCATCGGCGAATATCGAAGTAATACATCCTTCTAAATTTGGGAAATCCGAGGTGTATATGTTATAAAGGATTGGAGAAAGGCATGAACCTTGGGGACAGCCTGCTGTTATAAAATGATCACGCGAAAAACTTGAGCCCAGGAAAACGCTGAATGTTCTATCAGAAAGAAAACTATGTACGATTTTAGTTAAATATACTGGAAAATTAAGTTTAATCATTTTAAATATTAAACCTTTGTGCCACACGGAGTCAAAAGCAGCCTTAACGTCTAATAGGACCAAGCCAGTTGACTTACCATCTACGAAATTTGATTTTACTATGTTACGGATTCTTACCAAGGGCTGGACCGTGTTATGTTTCCTACGGAATCCGAATTGTTGAGGGGGTAAGACATTGTTTTCTTCTACAACATCAAGTATTTTATCCTTTATTACTTTTTCGAATACCTTACTAAGAGAGGATAATAAACTTATTGGCCTGTAAGAAGAGGGATTTTCAGCCGGTTTATTGGGTTTCTTAATAGGAATAATTTTAGATTTCTTCCAGCTTATTGGGAAATAACAATATTTTAAACAAGCATTTATTATACCGGTTAAAAATATTATGCCTTCCTTAGGTAGAGCTTTTAAAGACATGTTATTCAATTTATCGATACCAGGCGACTTTTTGGTTTTCAAGCTTTTGATGATGTTTTTGATAAGATTGTTGGAAACAGTAATATTACTTGGGAGGTTAGCGTTGATAGAATTGAAAGTTGATATACTTTCATTAACTTCATTGATAGTTTGGTGGTCACTCAGATTTTGTGAAATAGTATGATTTAAATTAAACGTTTCGGCCAGGATTTCGCATTTTTCCGTCTGGTTCAAGTAGCTATTGTTATTGTGCTTTAGAGTAGGGACTATGTTTGTCTTCTTCTTTAATATTTTAGATACTTTCCAAAACGTGTTGCTACCTTTATCTAATGTAGATAACATGCTGTTCCATGAAGAGTTTCTTTGGTTTGATATATTTAAAGTGATAGATTTGTTTAACGTTTTAAATTGTAAATAATCTATAGGGTTTCGATTTCTTTTCCAGTCTCTTCTGTATCGGTTTCTGATTCGTATCATTTGTCTAACATGTGGTGATAATGATGGTTTGTAAGTTTGTGCTCGTCTTTTAGGTACACTGTGATTTATAGCTTCTGTAATAACATCTGTAAAATTTTTAATCGAATTATCTATTTGCTCTTTGCAGTTTATTGAGTTTATAATATTGAGTTCTATATTGTTTCTTATAAACTGGGCATAATGGGACCAATTAGCTTTTTTATAATCAAGGTAGAAGTTTTCTGAGAAATTACACCTGGAGTTTAGAGTTATTTTAATCGGTAAGTGATCCGAACATAAATCGTTAACGGCACAGACTGGCGAAAAATTTGTTGTATTATTGGTTAAAAAGAGATCGAGTGTGGCAGGCTGTCTACTAGGGTTGCAAGGTATATATGTGTAATCGTTTGAATACAGTACTTGTAGATAGTTGGAGTCCAATCTCGCATAGAGTAAATTACCCCAGCAGTTAGATCGATGACAACCCCATTGACCATGACGACAATTAAAGTCCCCACCTAAGAGAAATTTAGAGTTAACGTTAGATAATTTTCGAAGGTCAGAAGAAAAACTGTGTTTTCGCGAGTTGTCTGGGCCGGCAGAACCGCCTGGGAAGTAGCAGGAGAAAATTTTAATGTAATCATCGTTAGTTGTATATATTTTCAAACCAATATTTTCGATTAATTCGGTGTTAATGATTGGAAGAATTTCATGTTTAATATTTTTACGAATTAAAATTGCAACTCCTCCTCCCCTGGAATTAACACGGTCATTCCTATAGCAATAAAATTGTTGATGTTTGATAGTAATTTTTTTATTAAGCCAAGTTTCTGAAAGAAGACAGACATGAATATTATGAGTTGTCAAAAAGTGAAAAAGTTCATCTTTTTTATTTTGAATGCTACGAGCATTCCATGAAATAATATTTAAGTTTGAGTAGGAAGTCATCGATACAAAAATTTATACGCTATATCGGTGACAACACTAAACTGGTCAGCCTTGGTTTTGCATTTTTGAAGATTTGTGATTAACTCTTTTGTTAGGTTCTGTAACTCCTCAAGTGAGAACAAATCATTGTTGTTGTTTGTATTTCTAGGTGGTACCCAATTAGTATTACTTGAAATTGTAGGTTGTTGCAAGGTATTGGGAAAATTTTCTCCATATGCTCTGTTGTTACGACTAAACGCGTTATTATTTGCAGGTATATTATTTCTTCTTATATGTCTCCTCTGTTGGATTTGTTCTTTAATCTGTAAGAAGTTTTCTCTGCTGGGGCATTCAGGCGAAAGTGCTCTGTGTGGCCCTTTACAGTTGGCACATTTTATAATAAGTGAATTACATTCACTTGACTTGTGGCTTCCGGCACAATTTACGCAGAAAGTTTTTACCTTACAGCGGCTTGAACCATGCCCAAACATTTGGCAGTTGTAGCATTGTGTCAATTTGTTAACTCTTGGGCGTTGAAATTCCCATCTTACTTTAATGTAGTCAATTATAGGGAATTTTTGTCTTAATTCTCTTATGGTTATAGTTTTTCGTTGAAAATATACAATGTATATTGATTGATGGTTGTATCCGTCAGAAGATTTCGTAATCATTTTGACGTCGAGACATACTAAACCATTATCATTAAAATGTTTTTTCAGCACGGCAGTTTCGTATTTCTCCAACCCGAGAAGTACTGCTTTGTATGGTTTGTCCTCCTTGGTACCATAAGTAAAGTATTCATGTTTTTCATTTAATTTTTCGCGTAGAATATCATATTCTTCCTTCTTATTACAAAAGATCTTCAATCCAATTGAAATTTTCCTAATTGAATAGTCACTAATTTTGTACGTTTTACAAATTTCTTGAATTTGTTGAATGGAACATTTTAATATTGTTATTGGTGGTATAACAGTTTTTGTTATATTTTCGATTGCAACGTCATTGTTGTCTTCATCAGTAATTGTTTGTAAAGGTTGGAAATAATTTTGTGATTCTGCTTTGGGTGCAGAATTTGTTTTTTTTATTTTTTTACCCATTATGTATTGCCCCTGAGAAGCAAGAGCATCTTCACCGCGAGAACGTTTAATTTTGTTGTTTTATAGTTAATACTTGTGTATATTCAATAGCGGTATTTTTTATATAGGAGTTAAATAAAAAAATAATAAGACTATGAAAGCGCAGCTCACAGAAAATACGTACGTCTATACACATCGAGTGATAAAACGAGACTGAAATAAAATGTTTTATATTGATTTTATCTTGGTTGATGACTTTATACCAGTTTGATGTCATATTATAAGTTTTGTCTTTTTTTGTATAATAGTCTTTAATATATTTTTGAAGGTCTTTTGTGTTACTTTTTAAAGTCCATTCCAAATGATTCCAAATTAAAAGAGATTACTCTAGACATATATGCCGTTTCAAAATATGATATTTTATCCAGTACTCAACAAATTATGACAGCTACTACATGTTAGTTGTTCGTAAATTAATTCGTTTTAGTTTTCAACTACAAATGTAGGCGGTTCTTTTTTGATATCTAAATCAGAAAAATTTGGAAACCATTTAAATGTTTCACTAAAAAATTTGACAAATTTAACAAAACGTGCCACCTTAGTGTCCCTACCAAACCAACATATCATCACAAACTAGTCATCTATAATAAAGTTATGAAATTTATATTACACACATAAACACAATCACAAAACACACACTTGTAAAAAGGATGTTTTTTTTTTATAAATATTCAAAATAAAAGTCAGATTCGTAGACCGCAAACAAAATTTTTCAAAATTTTTGGCAAATTGAAATTTTATATGCATTTTTATAGCCTCCAACCAAAGTGTGGAGATATACTCACTTTGTCATTCCCTGTTTAATGCAACCTAATATCGGCCTATGACTAGGCTGACCATTCGTACTGATTTGATCAGTACATGTACTGATTTTTGATCAGGTGTACTGATCAAAAAGCGTTGTACTGATTTGTACTGATTTTTTGAAATATGTATGTACTGATTGTACTGATTTTTGAACATTTCAATATAAAAAATATTTTCATTCGAAAATTCTATATAAAAACTTGAATTTCCATATAATAAGTCGTCAGAGTAGTTTTTAATAACTAAGGTCTGACAATGAGATTATTTGAATTAATTCTAAGGACCTTAGAGTTCGTAAATCAAGAGGTTCCTTAACGCAGAAATGTATCCGAGCATGAGATTATTTTGATCTTCACACACAGAAAACAAATTTACCGATTTCCAACTGAAAATCAGTTGATGCAATAGAAATTCGGTTGAAACACTTAAATATAGGTTGTCACAATTGAATATCGGTAGTCACAACTGAAAAAGGTTTATATAACTGACTTTTAATTGTAAAACTTTGAGGTGTTTTCTAACGAAAAGTTTACGGTAAAATGAATTTTCTATATTTTAAAAAAGTTAACGTAATTGAACGAATCCAAACAATTCTGAGATGTTCGATGAGGTAATATCATCAGAATTTATTGGAAAAAGCGCTGAGAACATAAGGGCTATTTAAAAAAAAACATGGAAGAGATATCAAAACTTAGCGAAAAAATCCTAAGAATCTAAGGGATATTCTTATTTTCTTAAAACCTGTGGGTTTTTGTTATATTTAATGCAGTGAAATGGAGCTGTTTGAAGCCAACTAAATCTTACGCAAAATAACGACAACAGTTCATGGCAGTTGTTTTTAGCAGTTGTTTTCAATAGTTGTTTTTACTGAAATAATTATTGAGTTTGTTAGTTTATCCAACATTTTTTGAGTGTTTAAAAAACCATCAGTGTTTTCCCATAGCAAAGAGTTTGCATAGAGTTATTTCTAGAAAAAAAAAAACAAACATAAAAACTTGGGCGTACTGATTTGAGTTCAGAAAAAAATGGTCACCCTACCTATGACCCAATATATCACAAAATATATTTTTAAATTTCAACTCAGTGAAACTGAAATAAATGTTTAAAAAAAACGACAGTTCTTGGAATTTAGAAAAACTGTAATAGCAATTGTGTAAACAAGACCTTGAACCATCACTGAGCAATGTTTAAGGATTACCCCACTTTATCCGTAAAAGTTACAGAGGGTTAAAGTTGAAAAATCGATAAAAATGGCTTGAAATAATCCATAGTTTTTACCTTCTTTCGTTTTTTTTTTAAGTTCTCCTTATATTTCAATCTTTTCTGGCATAACACAAAGTCAGTACATATAAGAGATTATTTTAATGTTGATTTGATAGATGCTTCATCGCTTGGTAAAAAGTTATAAGACGGTTAAGTTTTGCAACCAAAAATTAAGTTTTTAAATTTTCGAGGTTTTTTGATCAGGGATTTCGGCCCCCTCTATAAAATGAAAAAAGTTGAACTAGAGTTGGTAGATGTTGTAATTCCTAACATTTTGGAATTAATCCCGTTAATGTGCCACGAATAGTTAAGGAGTTTCAGCAGATCAAAGTTCGAAAGAAAAAACGTAATTTTTTTAAATACCAGTTTTTCGCGAGGCACATTCGCGGTTTCATTCGAAATTTGGTGGACTCCTGCGTAAACCGAGTTTTTTGTGAGTTTACATAAAAAAATCACTGGCGGGTTTATAAAAAATAAATTGCAAAAATTTTATGGCATTTTTGAAAATTGTGCGAAATTTGCAAATCTGTTTCCTATTTTTTTTAGTAGCTATTAATGCATCATGTTCATTTTAATACACCAAAAGACGTGCCTTAACGAGTAGAACTGATTTGCTTTTTGACTTTTTACTTTAAGCCATTATGAGCGGAAAGCGCGATGATTTTATCTAAACCTGTTTTGATCTGGCACATCCAAGGCTTTACACGAAATCGGATGAATTTTTTTTTAAATGAAAGCAAACTTGATGTGTCATCATAAAATCAGAGGCGGGTTAAAAAATGTTGATGATTGTAGATTTTTTGGACCATATTAGATTTTCTTGTTAGAAAAAAGCATCACCGATTTTTTTTAAACTACGTGTACAATAATACGATTTTCCGTGATTTTTTTCAGTAATACCAACGTGCATTGCCTAAATATGTTATAAAAAATTATGAAACTTTTCTTTTACCGCGAATTAATCGCGATTTTAGGTACTTAGATATTTTTTTTTTTTTAATCGTTTGGTCTTTAAAGGGTTAAATTTATATTATATATTTTAGAAGAAATGATATATCCTGGCATGTTTTAATAACGCATGCAACAAATGTGCAGAAAAAATAATCTTTAAAATATTTTTAAGATTTTTAAAACCGCTAAATCTTAAAACCGCCATAACTTTTAACCCCCTTGCGCGATTTAATTGACGCGAACGAATTTCTTATTCTTAAATAGCTTCTAATATTTATGCCAACTTTCATCAATGTGCCATCAAAACAAAAATCACATCTTTTTTACCTCAAAATTTAAGTCTTAGTCGGAACTCCTCATATATGTATATTAAACGATGTCTGTTCGTCCATCTGTCTGTGGAGGCTACGATACAGTCCAAAATAAAATAAATACACTCCTAAAGTTTGACATAAATATGTCTTTTGGTCATAGGCTGGTTAAGTTCGAAGATGGGCAAAACCGGACCAGGGAAAAAAAGTTTCCCCTGTAACAACTAAAAAAATCTATTAAACTTTTTTTTACAGGTTTTGTATACTTTTGCTAAGCAAATGAAAAATTTTATTGGCGAAAGAAGTTCTTGTTCCCGCACTTGGACCCAGGGATTAAGAATTTTTTTCACGCCTCTTTTGTGGGCGTACGTATAAACAATAATAATAAAATTTCATTATTTTCAAAAATTATAATAAATGAATTTGAATCCATCAAACTAAAAAAAAAAAAAAAACATTTTTGTATCCGCCACTGATTATATCTATCTACTCCTGTCTTATATAAATCACTAAAATTTATAGACAACTAAATACATATATTTATTACATTGTATCACTGTATTAGTCCATTTTTTTTTGTTGTATCGTGGTTAATTCTATGGCATTAGAAATTCTCAACAACATAAAGTTGTATAATGGCCATTAATCATCGTAAGGTGTCGCGGCGTTCAAGGAAAACAAACTTGAACAATATATAAACAATAAATAAAGTGTAATTTAAGTGTATGAAGTGGTATATAAAAATTATAAACAAATCATAGATAATTACAAACACATGTATGGTGAGACAATTACAAATAACACACATAACAAACTAATCAAAGAAAATGACAATAAATTTACTTGATTTTTTGGTAAAGGTGGGTATTAAATTTCTTCAGAATTTTTTATAAGGTCCTCTAAAAGTTAAATTCAATACATTTAGGTCAATAATATACAATTTTTAAATTGATTTTTTGATTTTATAATTGAACTTTTTGTTTTGAATTTCAAAAAGCCCCTCAAGTTATGCTTTATTTAACATAAAATAGATTATCCTATAAGTATGCTATGATTTTTGTATTTATTTACTTAAAACTACACAAAACAAAAATGAATTTTGTGGAATTGATGTGTGTCTGAAATAGAATATTTTTAAAGTTATTAAGGATTTACACCCAAAAATATATAATTATGGGGTATTCCATGCCAAATCAGACACTTTGAATTTTTTTTTTTAAATTTTCCAATTTTTTTACTATTTTAAGTACCCATTGAAAATTCTTTTGTTGTAAATTTTTCAAATTTTTTGCCCGTTCAAAAGATATTGAATTTTCAAAAATTCGAAACTGGTGCTTTCACCAAGACTTCTTTAAGGGGGGTTTAAATAAAAAAACTGCCTGTGATTTTTTAAACAGCTATAAAAAAATAAATACGCAATTTTTTTTAACTCTGTTTTTATACCCTCCACTCTAGTGTTATTCCGTTTGTAACATCTCAAAATATTGGTCTAGGACCCCATTAAGTTTATATATTCAAGATCCTCGATCGATTTTAGGACGATCTAGCGATGTCCGTCTGTCTGTCCGTCCGTCTGTCCGTCTGTCTGTCTGTTGAAAACACGCTAACTTTTGAAAGACTTTACGGAGGCTCCTAAAGTTTGGCATATATGTTGGGCATTTACCTGGTCAGGTTGGTATTGCAATCCAGCGAAATCGGTAAAGTGGTTCAAAAGTTATGAGCAAAAAAGTGAATTGCGGCAAGTGGTTTTTCGCAAATTTACGAGAATAAAAAACACGATAACTTTCTACAAGCAATTCTGAAGACGCTGAAGCTTGTCATATATATTTTTCGTTCCCCTGGCCTGGTTCAAATTGAATTTCAGCCAATTCGGTCCAGTGGTTAAAAAGTTATTAGCTAAACCGTAAATTTCAGATTCGCTTCACCTTAAATTCACATGCTAAAAAAAAGGGAGCCTTAAAAAAAACAAGCTTTAAAACCATAGGAAAGCCACAAAACTACTTTAAAAAGTATTTTTGTCACTTAAAAATATTTTTACACTAAAAAAAAATTTACACTCGAAAAAAATTTTACACTCAAAAAAAAAACAAAAATATTTTTACACTAAAAAAAATTTTCACTCGAAAAAAATTTTGCACTCAAAAATAAAAAAATTTGTAATTTTTCTTTTTTTACAAATATGATAAAAAAAAGTTTTTTACTCAAAATAAAATATTTCTACTCAAAATTGGTAATTTTTTTCACGTTCGAAAATTTACCATTCTTTAAAAAGTTCATTGTGGAGGGTATTCATAGATTCGACCAATTCGATTTTAACTTTTCTACTTGTTTTTTAAATTTTTTTGTGTAAAACTTCTATTGATTCTACAAATTTTTCGCCCAGTAAGATAGTGGGATTACGATTATTATAACTTTTTTTTTTAGATTTTTTGAAAATAAAGTTTTCAAATCTTTAAATAGGTCTACTACTCCAATAGTGCATCCCAGAATGGTCAACAACAAGATTGAACCCCATTAATTTTACTTTGAAACATTTTTACAAAAAAACTAACACTCTATCTTCAATTCCATAGAGGGCTCCTATACAAAATGAAATTTTTTTAATTTTCCACAACCGCTTTAACTGCCCTAGGAGTGCCCCTAGAGCAGCCAAATGTATGGCCGAGCCACACTATTTTTTTCATCCAAACATATTCCCAGAATATACCTTTCCTCTATCTTTCCCCAACCGCTCTAACTACCCTAAGAGTGCCCCGATGTATGTTTGTGGAAAACTTCTAGCGATTCTACAAATTTTTTGCCCAGTAAAATGGTGGGAATACGATAATTACATTTTTTTGTTGATTCAAATCTTCAAATAGGTCCACTGCATCTTAAAAGGGTCAACAACATGACCGACCTCCATTATTTTTACTTCCAAACATTTTTTACAAAAAAAAAACTAACACTCTATCTCCAATTCCCAAGAGGGTTCCCACCCGAGTAAAAATTTTTATATGATACAATATATAATGGTATGTAACACAATATATATTTATACGCAATTTGATCCGAATAATGGTGGATGTTTTTGCATTAAAAAATATCAACTTGTATAAAATTTGATTTGATTTCATCCGAGTTTTGACCAGACATTGCCATATATTAGTGCATCTAATTAGATCTAATTGCATAAAAACTTGTAAAATCCTGGTGTTTTTTGGTTTGGGTTGAGACACACCACAGGTCAACGATACATTCACCAAACATATAATTTTCTTAAACAAAAAAATGTTCGGGTACGCTTCGAACCAGATAGGTGATATACATAACCCTAACAAGGAAATGTTTAGGAACATTTTAAAAAGTTTCTCATACTTTGCCTTAAAAACTTAGAAAATTGTTGATTAAATGGAAACATATAGTGTTATATATGGAACAGAATAGGATATACTATATAATTTTATATTAAATTATACAGAAAAACAAATTTTGTATTGACCCTCATATAATTTTATATAATTATATCAACCGTACACCTTTTAATCCGAATCATGATTAAATTATATATAACTACATATGACTGCATTTAAAAAAATTTGAAAATATCTCACGCGATGTATAATCATATATGATTTATTATGTTTGCATCTGGTTATATATTGTTATATATGTTTATTTTTACTCGGGCCCGAGTAAAAATTTGTATATGATGCAATATATAATGATATGTAACACAATATATATTTATACGCAATTTGATCCGAATAATGGTGTATGTTTTTGCATTAAAAAAGATCAACTTGTATAAAATATGATCTGATTTCATCCGAGTTTTGACCAGACATTGCCATATATTGGTGGATCTAATTAGATCTAATTGCATAAAAACATATAAAATCCTGGTGTTTTTTTGGTGTGGGTTGAGATACACCACAGGTCAACGATACATTCACCAAACATTTAATTTTCTAAAACAAAATAATGTTTGGGTACGCTTCGAACCAGATAGGTGATATACATAACCCTAACAAGAAATGTTTAGGAACATTTTAAAAAGTTTCTTATACTTTGCCTAATAAACTTAGAAAATTTTTGGTTAATTGTAAACATATATAGGTTTATATGGAACAGAATGAGAAATATATAATTTTATATTAAATTATACAGAAAAACAAATTTTGTATTGACCCTCATATAATTAAATAATCAACCGTACGCATTTTAATCCGAATCATGATTAAATTATATATAACTACATATGACTGCATTTAAAAAATTTAGAAAATAGCTCACGGAATATATGATCATATATGATCCGATAGGTTTGTATCAAGTTATATATTGTTATATATGTTTATTTTTACTCGGGGTGTTATATATGGAACAGAATAGGATATATACAATTTTATATTAAATTATACAGAAAAACAAATTTTGTATTGACCCTCATATAATTTTATATAATTATATCAACCGTACACCTTTTAATCCGAATCATGATTCAATTATTTATAACTACATATGACTGCATTTAAAAAATTTTGAAAATATCTCACGCGATGTATAATCATATATGATTTATTATGTTTGCATCAAGTTATATATTGTTATATATGTTTATTTTTACTCGGGCATACAAAATGGCATTTTTTATTTTTCCACAACCGCTCTAACTGTTTTATGAGTACCCCTAGAGCAGCCAAATGTATGGCCGAGCCACAAAATTTTTTTAAATTCAGATTCTCAATTTCTTAGACATTTTTCCTACAGAAAGAGTCTCAGATTCTGAGACATTTTGCCTATAGAAAAAGTTCCAGATTCTGAGACTTTTTTCGTATAGAAAAAGTCCCAGATTGTGAGACATTTTTCCTATAGAAAAAGTTCCAGATTCCGAGATATTTTTCGAATTGAAAGTCTCAGATATTGAATCTTTTGCATTGATTCTGAGGCATTTTCGTATAGAAACGTCTCAGATTCTGAGACATTTTTTCCTATAGAAAAAGTCTTATTATTATTCAAAATATTTATTTCATAAAATTATAAGTATCTTTTCTACAAAACCTTAACCTTTCCTTTATTCAGATTTATGTATGTAAACCATATTATATTTGAATAAGTAGATTTGTACTACATATAGCATTTCTGCTGACATAATTTAAAATAATTTTTGTTAACGTCTGTTATTTTGCTTTAGTCCTTATACAGAAAATTTCCTTTTACTTGAATAATTTCTGTGTCTGTGTTGTGGTTGTAATAAGTATTACATAGTTTTCATATTATAATTTTATACAATCTTTATTTATATTTACAAATTATACAATGGTCGAATAGAATCGTCATTAACTAGGATAATGAAAATTGACGTTGTTTATTTATTTTTTAAAATTTAGAAAAAATTTTAATTTTTCTAAAAATCTCAATAATCCGAAAAAAAAATCCTGATATCACCACTCAAAAAAAAATCTTGTAAAATAACAAGAAAAGTTTGTAACTTTTATTTGTTTTTGCTACCTCCTAATTGTCAAAAATTCCTAGTAATTTTACAAGTTTCTTACCAATAATTTTGTAATTTTACAAGGTTTTTACCAAAAAATTTTAAATTTACCAATTTTTTGACACGATAAAATTTACAAGGAGCTTTTGTAACTTTACTAGATTTTTTGCTACCTCCTATTTTACGAGAATTCCTAGTAATTTTACAATCTTTTTGCCAATAATTTTGTAATTTTACAAGCTTTTTACCAATAAAATTGTAAATTTAGAGTTTTTAGACGCATTAAAAATTATAAGGAATTCTCGTGAATTTACTACACTCAAAATAATAACTCTGTTAAATTACAGAAAAACTCTGCTAATTTAACAGAGTACACCATACTTTTCCAGCTAACAACATTTCTTGGTAATTTTACTAAAAAACTCTGTAAAATGATTTTGACAGAAAAAAACTGTTAATTTACAGAGTTTATAGTAAAATATTGGTAAAATATGAAAGCTTTTTTACAGAGAAAACTCTGTAATTTTACCATAAAACTCTGTAAAATGATTTGGACAAAAAAACTGTTAATTTACAGAGTTTCTAGTAAAATATTGGTTAAATAAATCACCATTTAGCAAGGAAAACTATGAAATTTACATATATTTGATGCAAAAAAAATTTACATAAAAATTCTGTAAATTTACAGAGTTTAGTTAAATGCATGTTATTTTGTAAAATTTTTATAAAATTTCTGAAAAATAAATTTTTATAACTTTTTTTGCTACTTTTTCAACTTTTTCTCAAAAAAAAAAAAAATTACAGATAAAATTTTGATGTTTGGTAACAAAAACAAAAACTACTCAAAACAGAAAACTTTTTGGTTATAAAGAAATACGAAGTATTTTGCTTAGATCTGTATTTTAGCAGAAAACTCTGTTAATTATCTGTAAAATTAAGATTACAAAGTAAAAAGTAATATAACAGAGGAAACTTTGTTTTTTTGTCACAAAAAAATACAAAGTTTTTTCTTTAAATCTGTGTTTTGACAGAAAACTCTGTCAAATATCTGTTGAATTGAGATTACAGTAATTTTACAGAGTATTTTACAGAGTTATTATTATGAGTGTACATTTTTTTTTAATTATTTTGGAAATTTGTAAAATTACAAAAAAAAAATTGTAAAATTACAAAAAAAATGTAAATTTCGATCCAAATTTGTTTGTTAAAAAACAAAGAAAACTGTCAAATATTGGTAAAATGGGATTACGAGACTTTTCATAGTAATTTGACAAAGGTTTTTTGTGAATAAATGCCTAAAGATTGAAAATATAAAATGAAAATTCTTAATCTGACATACGAAAGTGTGGACGACCAAAGGAGGCTAAAGATCAAAGATAAAATGTCAACTCAAAAAAGTATCCGGCCATTTTCTTTTTGTACAAACCAAATTAATTTTGGTTTGTTAAATATTGTTCATGAAATCTTTTGATAGTTGGTGCTTGACTTTATAGAATTTTAGTGTTGGGAAATGTGAAAATGTATTCTATACACGGTGAGCCTCAGCGATGTTCAGGTTGAACTTTAGTGTCGACGAAAAGTGTTAGCGCAGTTCGATTTCAACAAGATTAAATGCCACAAAACTGTTAACAGCGAAATCGTAGCTGCTCGCATTCGCGAGATAACGCGAAATTAGTGTTTTTGCATTTTTTTAAATTTTGACATTGAAGTTTTTTAAATATTTTCAAAAACTGAGTATACAGTTTTAATTGTACTTATTTAAAGGTCACAAAACAGTAAACATCAAAATTCTATGTTCTTTAGTTCGCGAGAAATCGCGAAATTAATTTTTTGCTGTTTTTATTTTCGTTTTTTATCTTTAGATATGTTTCTTTAAAATTCCGTAAAAACATGGTATGCAGTTTTACTTGTGCTTGATCAAAGGTCACACAGCTGTTGACATCGAAATTGTATGCGTTAAATTTCGCGAGATATCGCGTAATTAAATAATTTTTTTTTATTATTTATTTATTTTTTAAAACCGGTTCTTTAGAAATAATAAAAAAAAGTCGTATGCAGTTTGATTTGAGCATGTTGGAAGAAATTAAAACTGCCCACAAAAAAATTATAGCTGCTCACTTACGCGAGAAATAGCGAAAATCAGCTTTTTGGGGGTATTTTTTTTTTATTAATAAAAGAAGTTTCTTTAACATTGTTGAAAAACACGAAATGCAGTTTGATTTGCTATTGATTAAAGGTGATAAGGCTGTTAACATTTAAATTCTAGCTACTCAATTCTTCGAGATATCGCTAAGAAACTCACTAAACTACTATTTATTCATTGCTTTGTGTTATTTTTGGTATGTAAAAACATTTCCTTTAATTAACGACAAAAATGTGGTATGCAGTTTGAATTCGAGGTTATTAAAGTTGACAAAACTGCAATCATAAAAATTATAGATGATCAATTTCCCGAGAAATTGCAAAATTACTGTTCAAGCTTTTATATTAATTAATTTATTTTTTCTTTAGTGTCTAAAATAAAGGAAAAAAATCTAGAAACGACAAATATATTGTATGCAGTTTAAAGTTTATGTGGTTAAAGGTGGTAAAACTGCTTAAATAAATATCTTGACTGCTAATTTTCCAAAAAATTTTATTTTTTCCAATTTTTCATATTTTTTATACCCTCCACTCTAGTGATAGAGGGTATATATAAGTTTGTCATTCCGTTTGTAACACATCGAAATATTGGTCTAAGACCCCATAAAGTATATATATTCATGATCCTTGATCGATTTTAAGTCGATCTAGCGATGTCCGTCCGTCCGTCCGTCCGTCCGTCCGTCCGTCCGTCCGTCTGTCTGTCTGTCCGTTGAAAACACGCTAACTTTTGAAAGACTTTACGGAGGCTCCTGAAGTTTGACATATACAGCTGCGGTCAAAAAAATAGCACCAGGATAAAACAGAATTTTCTTCGTTGGTTTCTTTTTAACAATTTCAACTTATGTCACTGATAACGTGTCATAAGATACTTACAAGAGTGTGAAACAATATTACATAAGAAAAGGATAATTTGGTTTTTTATTTTATTAAAAATTTTCAGAGTTTTTAAAAAAACTTAAAAAAGACTCAGTCAAAAAAATAGCACCACAGTACTTTTTGTATTAAAATTAAATTCTTAAATTTGAAAAACGAATGGATTATGAATTCAGCATTGTTGTAATATCTTTAAATATTAAAAAAAAAATTGTCGAGTACTCATTGTTGACAATTACCTCTGTACAACGTTTTTGTACCGAATTCGCGAGATTTTTGGATCTTTAGTTCGAAATTCAGTTCCAGAGTTGCTGAACAGCCACCCAAAGAGCTTCATTACAAGTTGGTTGTATTCGAGAGACTCCCTTCTCTATATCTGTCCATCAACTATCGATTTGGTCTAGATCTGGGGACTGACCAGGCCATTCCATCACGTTTGCTTTATTGTCCAGACCCAATTTTTTGCCAATTTCCCGTCATGCTTTGGGTAATTGACGTGCTAAAAGACCTAAATTAGTGGCATTTGCTTAGAAACTTATTGCAACATTACTTTCTGGAGGATATAAACGTTAAGTGTATATCCACGGTTGTCCTAGTCCAATATGTGAGCCATGGTCCAATATATGAACACCACTCCAGAGTAAGAAAATATCCCCCACACCATAAGCACCATTTAAAGTTATTTTTATTTTGAATTTTGGATTGAAATCCGCGTTTTAGGGTCTTCTGACATAGGTATGTGATCCCATGTCTCAAAATGAAACAACATTGGATTCATTTGCCCATAGATCATTGATCCACTTTTAAGCTGGTCATTCTGAGTTACTGTTAGCAAACTTCAAAGGACTTGCAGCATGCTTAAGTGAGAGTAGGCGCACTTTTCCGAATCTACAAGCGTTAATGTTGTTGTTTTGTAATCTTTGACGAACATTTTCGCCATTTGCTGTCCTTTTTTAGCTCTGGAGCTGCCGTAAATGGGTCTTTCTTCCATTGTCTATACAAACACCTAACCACTAATGGTGACAAACGTCGCTTGTGACTAAGTCTTTCAAGATCTAAAGTTAATTTTGTTAAATTTCCAATCATTTTATAAGCGCATCCAACCAATTTTCCTTTTTCAGAATATGGTTTATGTTCAGAAATCATATTTTTTTACAAAAGAACGTTTTTGAGGAGTGTAAGTCTTTCCACGTCATATTTATATGAAATTTTGTAATGAATTAAATTTTTTTATAAATAAAAACTATCTTCCTTTATCATTTAACACTTTTATTTTAATAATTAAAATATTATTAATTTTTTTAAAGAAATTTTGTAAATTGGTGCTATTTTATTGACTGCACTGATTCGGAGTTTTTTTAAAATATCGATCATTAAAAAAGAACCGTCCACAATTTTTGGAAAAAGTAAAAACATTTAAGGGGTTTAGACCTAGTATAAGAGTATTGCATATTTACTTTAAACGAATACGCACATAATATTTTGTTTTAATTGAATGAATAGAGATTTTGTCATTGGTGCTATTTTTTTGACCGACACTGTATGTTCTCCATTTACCGGGTCAGGTTGGTATTGCAATCCAGCGAAATCGGTCAAGTGGTTCAAAAGTTATGAGCAAAAGAGTAAATTTCGGCAAGGGTATTTTTCTAATTTACAATAATAAAACCACTATAACTTTCGAAAGACAATTCTGAGGGGAATGAAGCTTAGCATATATATTTGTCGTTCCCCAAGGCTATTTGGTTTTGAATTTCAGCTTTAAACCAAGGCTGTTTAAAGCAACCCTAGTAAAAAAGTTTTGATATAATGATATATAATTTGATACAATCATATTAAATTATATATGACTTTTTATATGTTCAGATCAAACTTTATCTAATATTTATTTCGGATCCAATTTCTTATCTGAGGTTATACATAAATATATATGACTTTATGTAATTATATAAATCTATATTAATTTATATAAAATAATATCAAGTGGATTTAATTAGATGTGACCAAAATTCGGATCTAATTGTATCATTTTTTATATTTGTGTATCTCAAATAATACAATTAGATCAATAACTGATCCAACTTGATACAGCCAATTTTGAGATCAAATTAGATCTGAAAAGTTTTTTTTTTACTCGGGAATGCTTTTTAAACTTCCCGAGTAAAAAAGAAATGATATAATCATATACAATATTGTATAGGAATATAGACTTGTATATGTTTATATCCGACACTATATGTTTCTAGATAAAATTATGTATTGGAAAAAATATTTAAATAATTTTTAATATAGTCTCAGATAAAGTTATATATTATTATATGTGGTCACATATATTATTTTATATGCTGTATATAAATATACAAGATTGGCCAAATTAAATACAACTCCGCATATAAATATCTGTGGAGTTTTGACAAAAGCATTTAAATCGACTTAAGTTCTTTTGTCAAAAAAATATTAAGATAGACTTTTTCGGCTACAACAAAAACTTTTAACATGATTTTTTTTAAAGATCTCCACAATTTGAAATATCTGCTTATCAGATCTCTTAAAAAATATGGAGAAAATCGGCCAGTTCTTGCCATTTCAGTCTCTTAAAAAAAGCTCAAAAAAAACTTTTCAAAAAAAATAAGTGCTTTTGTCAAACGTCCACAGATATATATGGTACCATGTCAAATAATATATTACATCAAAAAAGCAAAAGTTTTCTAAGTTAATTTTGATATTATTTTATGTAATTTTATACAAAAAAAAATCAAAATTGTTAAAGAAAAACAAATAATATAAATTATAACAAAAATTAATTTATATTTTTACTAAATTAAAATGATTAAAAAAACAAAACTTGGAAGATTGTTGCTAATTCTAATTTTAATATAACCCAAAAAGAAAAAACCCTAAATGAATTCAATAACTACATAAAAATATTTGTTTTAAGTTTTAAAATTTATGGTCACAATTGACCTCAGAGTCTACGTTTGTTGACGTAAAACGTCAGCAGCCACTTACAACCTAATGGTCCAAATTTTGTTTAAAAAATTTTTATGAAATATCAGATTATATAATTTTTAATATAATTTGATAAAATTTTACAAATCCACATTAGACCAAAATTCGGATCTAATTCAATCTAACAATATCATATATGATATTATTAGACAATTTTAGATAATTTCTGATACAGCCAATTTTGAGATCAAATTAGATCAATTAAGAGCTGCTACCAGATTAATTAAGATATAAATTCATAAAGGACCAGATTAATTTTTTTACTCGGGTTGTTTAGTTTAAAAAACATTGGTAACTTAAAAATTACACTCGAAAAAAATTTTACACTCAAAAAAAATTTTACACTCAAAAAAAATTTACACAAAAAAAATTTATTTTTTTTTTACAAAAATGAGAATATTTTGTGTACATACGTACGTGCATTCACTCAGAAATATTTAAACAGTAAAAAAAATATTACACTCGAAAAAAATTTTACACTCAAAAAAAAAATTAGTAATTTTTCTTTTTTTAAAAAAAAAAAATTACAAAAAAAGAGTTTTTTACTCAAAATAAAATATTTCTAATCAAAATTGTTAATTTTTTCACGTTAAAAAATGTTCTACCCTTTAAAAAAATGCATTGTGGAGGGTATTCATAGATTCGGCAAAGTCGAATTTAACTTTTCTACTTGTTTTTTTTTATATTTGCGATTTCTCGCGAAATTGAGAAGATATGATTTTGATGTAAACTGTTTTGGGACCTGTAAATATATACAATTAAAACTGCATACACATTTTTTAAAGACATTTAAAAAACTGCATTGTAAAAATTTTAGAAAATACAAAAACACTAATTTCGCGATATCTCGCGAACGCGAGCAGCTACGATTTCGCTGTAAACAGTTTTGTGACATTTAATCAAGTATAAATCGAACTGCGTTTACACTTTTCGTCGACACTAAAGTCGAACATAAACATCGCTGAGGCTCGCCGTGTATAGTAACATATGTATTATATCAATGTTGTGGTTGTATCGTCTAAGGTACCGGGCAGCATGTGTTGCCTTCAACACTTAAACATTTTTCGTACAGAAAAAGTTTCAGATTCTGAGACATTTGGCGGAAAGAAAAACTTTCAGATTCGGAGACATTTTTCGAATAGAAAAAGTCTCAGATCCTGAGAAATTAGTCTTAAATTCAGAGAAATTTTTCGTATAGAAAAAGGCTATGATTCTAAGACATTTTTCCAATAGGAAAAGTATCAGATTCTATGACATTTTCGTATGGAAAAAGTCTCAGATTCTGTGACCTTTTTCGTATAGAAAAGGACTTTGAGACATTTTTCGTATAGAAAAAGTTTTAGATTCTGAGATATTTTTTGTATAGAAAAGGTCTCAGATTCTGAGAAAATTTTTCGTATAGAAAAAGTCTATGATTCTAAGACATTTTTCGTTTAGAAAAACTCTCAGATTCTGAGACATTTTGCGCATAGAAAAAGTCTCAGATTCTGAGAAAATTTTTCGTATATAAAAAGTCTCAGATTCTGGGACATTTTGCGTATAGAAAAGTTACAGATTCTGAGACATTTTTCGTATAAAAAAGGTCTCAGATTCTGAGACATTTTTCGTATAGAAAAAGTTTCAGATTCTGAAAAATTTTTCCCACAGAAAAACTAAAGCAAATAAACAAAAATATTTTTTTTTTCATACGACTTTTGACATTTCAGCAGGGGCCTAAGTACTCCCCCATACCTTAAAACGACCCTGAGTGTACTGAAATCTATTTAAACGTTCTGACTTTTTAATCATAGTGTATTTGTAGTTTTAAGAAAATCAATATGTTTACTCTATTGGCTTTTGGTCAGACATTTACAACATGTTATTTTCTGTTTGTCTTCATTACATTTCATTATAATGTCATGATTTTACAAAAATGATATGAGTTTTATAAAATCTGTGGCAATAAATGATAAAATCTTATGTCGAAAACTAAATTTTAGATTTAAAGTTTTTAAAAAAAAAACTAAAGAAAAAATCATGCAATCCAAAAAATAAAAAATTTTGAAAATAAATAAAAATATTTAGAAAAACTCAACTCGGGAAAATTAAGAAAAACTTGAAAACAAATTAGAAAATTCTAAAGAATTGTGGAGGGATTTTTAAATTCAGCAATGCTGAGTGTAGAATTCTTACATGTTTAAAATGTCTAAAAAAAAATCGGATGAATTGTTACATCAATACAAAGAAATGTTACATATTTTTTTATATCGATATATTGATGACAATTCTTCATCATATTTATAATACATTACAATGTAACTTTTCATTAATATGATGCAGTTAATTCATCAATATCTTACTATATTTTAATAAAATATTATTAAATTACCAAAAAAATGTGTTCGGGACGTTTTAACATTTTTTTCGGAACTTTGAACATTTTATTCATTTTTTTTTTTTTTTTTTTTTTCTAAAAGCATTTTTTATTGAATTTTTTATTTCAAAATATAGCCAAAAAAATTATTTTCCAAAAAATTATCATAAATTAGAAAATTTTCACAAAATTTATTACAGCAAGTGATGAAACTGTTTCATCAATATAAAGAAACACATTTCTTGGAGTGTAACTTTTTATCTACAAGGAATTTCGAAATGAGATTTGAACGTCAATATTCTCCTTAATATGTAGTGCAACAATATTCAATAAATAAAAACTAAATTTGCTCTTATGTTGACTTAACCTATTTTAACTTATATAAACAAATATGTATTTTATATTAAACAAAATTCACAATATGTTTGAATTCTCAGTAGTTAAAAATTTATGTTATTTCATATGAAATTAAAGTTGACTTTAATAAAATAAGAGAAAACTTAGAAATACAAAAAAAAAACAACTGTTGATACTTTCTACTCCCATTAGTTTATTCCCATATATTAATTTGTATACCCTCCACTCTAGTGATAGAGGGTATATATAAGTTTGTCATTCCGTTTGTAACACCTCGAAATATTGGTCTGGGACCCCATAAAGTATATATATTCATGAAATTCGATCGATTTTAAGACGATCTAGCGATGTCCGTCCGTCTGTCTGTCTGTCTGTTGAAAACACGCTAACTTTCGAAATACTTTACGGAGGCTCCTGAAGTTTGGCACATATGTTGGGTATTTACCTGGCCAGGTTGGTATTGCAATTCAGCGAAATCGGTCCAGTGTTTCAAAAGTTATGAGCAAAAGACTGAATTTCGGCAAGGATTTTTCGTGAATTTATGCGAAAAAAAACACGCTAACTTTCGCTAACACGCTAACAATTTTGAGGATGCTGAAGCTTGGCATACATATTTGTCGTTCCCCTGGCCTGGTTCGTATTGAATTTCAGCCAAATCTGTTCATTAGTTCAAAAGTTATTAGCAAAACCGTGAATTTCAGATTAGGTTCATCTTAAATTCACGTGTTGAAAGCCCGTTAAAAATGTTTTAAAAACATTGGTAAGTAAAAAAAATATTTTACAACGTATTTTTTGTGAATCAAAAATATTTTTACACGAAAAAAAAATTTTACACTCAAAAAAATTTTTTACACTCAAAAAAAAATTTAGTATTTTTTTTTTTTTTTTTCAAAAATTACTACAAAAAAGTTGTTTTACACAAAATAAAATATTTCTAATCAAAAATGTTATATTTTTTACGTTAGAAAATTTAAAAGGGCAGGGTCTTCATAGATTCGGCCAAGTCGAATTTAACTTTTCTACTTGTTCTAATTAAATTTAATATTTTTTTTTTTGTAAACCCTTTTATAAGTAAATGATATGTAGTTCATATTTTTCATTTCTCTTATTATCCTTTTGGCATTTATTATAATTTTCTCAATAAATCCTGTACCAAATCCATGGTAATTTCTTTTTTCCCAATTTACTATTTTTGTTTTGTTTTATAACATTAATAATGTATTTACCTAAGGGGTTTAGATTTAAGTTTATACCAGAAATGAGCTTCAATTCTACAAAAAAAAAATCTTGATATTAACTTAATCTATACTACTTTAAGGTTTATTTATCCTTTTCATTTAGACCATTTTTCATATACAATTATTAAATTTTGTTTTTCTTTTTTGTGTCATTAAAGGCAGAGTTTTGAAAGGATTTGGTAATTGGAAATTTCGTTTGGGTACTTTTTATATTTCCTGAAATAATGGATTCTTCGGTGAAAAAAAGTCTAACAAAAAGTTATTTTTGAAACTTCTGTTTCTAAGGGGGTGCAAGGGTAAACAATTTAACTTCTGTTACTTTTTCTATTTCTTGAAATAATGGCCCCAGAAATTTTTAATTTGAAATGTAGGATCCTTCGGTAAAAAGAGTATTCTGAAAAAAGTACTTCTTGAAATTCCGTTTATAAGGGACAAAAAAGGTAAAAATTATACATACTTTTTCTTTCTCCTCATATAATGGTTTCATAGAAACTTGAAATTTGAAATATAAGACCCTATGTAAAAAAAAAACATTCTTAAAAAGTACTTATTTTAAATGATGATAAGGGGACAAAAAGGGGTAAAATAGTGTACTTTGGTACTTTTTATAACTTTTGCAATAAATGTTGTAGAAACTTTAAATTTAAAACGTAGGAAATTTAAAACGTAGGAAAAAAAATTTAAATGTAGGATTCGTCGATGAAAAAACAAACATTCTGGAAAAAGTACTATTTGAAACTTCCGTTTCTAAGGGGTATAAAAAGGGTAAAAAATTGTAATTTTGGTACTTTTTATATTTCTTGAAATAATGGTTCCAGAAACTTAAAATTTGAAATATAGGAACCTTCGGTGAAAAAAAAATTGTGGAAAAAGTACTTTTAGAAAATTTGGTTACTAAGGAGGCAAGCAGGGTAAAATAGTGTACTTTGGTACTTTTTCTTTCTCCTCATATAATGGTCTAGAAACTTGAAATTTGAAATATAGGAACCAATGTAAAAAAAATTCTTAAAAAGTACTTATTTTAAAATGATAAGGGGACAAAAGGGGGTGAAATAGTGTACTTTGGTACTTTTAATAACTTTTGCAATAAATGTTGTAGAAACTTTAAATTTAAATTTAAATTTATCAAAAAAAAAAACTTTCTGAAAAAGTACATTTTTACAAATATACTTTTGGTACTATTTTTTTTTTATTTCTTGAAATAATGGTTACGGAAACTTGAAATTTGGATGGTAAGATCCTTTGGTAAAAAAACATTCTGGAAAAAGAACTTTTTTTAAAATTCCGTTTCTAAGGGGGTAAAATAGTGTACTTTGGTACTTTTTATATTTCCTGAAAAATTGATCGTAGAAATTTAAAATGTAAGATCTTTCTGTAAAAAAAAATATTCTAAAAAACACTTTTTGAAATTCCGTTTCTAAGGATGGTAAAAGGGGTAAAAAAAATACTTTTCGTAATATTATATTTCCAAAAATAATGGTCCTAGACAGTTTAAATTTGGAGATCCTTTGGTGAAAAAAACATTTTGAAAAAATAATATTTGAAAATTGGGATTTGGTACTTTTTATATTACCTAAAAAAATTGGAATGTGGGATTCTTCGATGGAAAAACATTCTGGAAACAGTATTTTTTTAAACTTCCGTTTCTAAGGGAGGGGGGGGGGGGGGGTGGTAACAAATTTTACTTTTGGTACTTTTTCTAGTTCTTGAAATAATGGTCCCAGAAATGTTTAATTTGAAATGTAGGATACTTCGGTGATAAAAACATTTTGAAAAAGTACTTTTTCGTTTCTAATGAGGCAAAAAAGGGTGAAATAGAGTACTTTGGTACTTTTTCTTTCCCCTAGTATAATGGTAGAAACTCGAAATTCGTAATATAGAACGCTATGTAAAAAAACATTTTAAAAAGTACTTTTTCTAAAATTATGAGTTTGTAGGAACAAAAAGGGGGAAAATAGTGTACTTTTGTACTTTTTATAACTCTTGCAATAAATGTTATAGAAACTTTAAATTTAAGACGTAACAAATTTAAAATGTAGCAAAAAAAAAACTTTTAAAAAAAGTACATTTTTGAAAGGGGTAAGAAAACATACTTTTGGTACTTTTTTTTATTCTGAAATAATGGTGATAGAAACTTGAAATTTGGAACGTAAGATTCTTTGGTAAAAAAAATCATTCTGTACACTCAAAATAATAACTCTGTTAAATTACAGAACAACTCTGCTAATTTAACAGAGTACACCATACTTTTCCAGCTAGCAACATTTCTTGCTAATTTTACTATAAAACTCTGTAAAATGATTTTGACAAAAAAACTGTTAATTTACAGAGTTTCTAGTAAAATATTGGTTAAATAAAACACCATTTAACAAAGAAAAACTCTGTAAATTTACATATATTTGTAAAATGCATTTGATGCAACCAAAATTTTACAGAAAAAACTCGGTAAATTTACAGAGTTTAGTAAAATACATGTTATTTTGTAAAATGTTTATAAGATTTTTAAAAAGATTTTTTTGGTACTTTTTTAACATTTTCTAAGAAAAGTATAGATAAAATTTTGGTGTTTTTACAAAAAACTCTGTTTTTAACTATGAAATTAAGATAACATATTATAAAAATAAAGAAAAAACTTAGTTTTTTGGTTAAAAAAAATACAGAGTATTTCGCTTAAATCTGTATTTTAGCAGAAAATCCTGTTAATTATCTGAAAAATTAAGATTACAAAGTTAAAAGAAATATAACAGATGAAACTTTATTTTTTTTTCACAACAAAATACAAAGAATTTTCTTTAAATCTGTATTTTGACAGAAAACTCTGTCAAATATCTGTTGAATTGAGATTACAGTCATTTTACAGAGTATTTTACAGAGTTAATATTTTGAGTGTAAAAAGTACTTTTTATATTTTCTAAAATATTGATCGTAGAAACTTGAAATTTAAAATGTAGAATCTTTTTATAAACAAAAATATTCTGAAAAAATACTTTTTGGAAATTCCATTTTCAAGGAGGGTAAAAAACTAAACTTTTGGTACTGTTTATATTGCCTAAAATAATGACCCTAGACAATTGAAATTTGGAATGTAGGATCCTTCGGTGAAAAATTATTTTTAAACAATAATAATATTTGGAAAATTCGTTTTTGTACTTTTTATATTTCTGAAAAAAATTGTTTTAGGGACTTGAAATTTAGAATGTAGGATTCTTCGGTATAGGACCATATCGTCGAACTATATTCAATAAATGCCAACTCGAAAAAGCTTACTGTTCAGGAGAGCTAAAAAACTAGTTATTTCGCATATTATTGCAAAAATAAACAATGTACCTTCCACAAGATGGTTTTAATATTCTAAACAATTTTTACCTATGCAAAAATTTTCATATTTTGCACTTGTTTGCGTATTTTTCAGAGATGGCATTTATTACTATATCAAAAAACAAATATTTTTTTAGAGTTGGCATATTTTGTCGGAAAATAAAAAAACATTTTTTTTGGAAAAATTTTTAAAAAAATTTTTTTTTTGGTTTTTGTTATCCTTTGTACGGAAATTGTAAAAACTGAACAAAAAATTAAAAATCTTTGCATATTTTCAAAAGTTACTAGCTCCGAAAGCCTTTTAATCTCAGGGTGGTCAACTTTGGCACTCTGTAACTCACGCTGTATTGCATTAGGGTCACTCCAAACAAGCTATTTTGAAAGCTTATATCATTGACTTTATTTGCCCCATTCATAATGTTTCAATCTGATAAATAGTTTGAAAGTTACATAAATATAAGCAATTTTTTTTTTTGCAAACACTATTTACCGATATTTTCAAAATGGCAATATCTCGAGAACCAGTCATTAGATATCAAAATCTTTACAAGATTCGTATTCACCATGGCAAATGCAATAAGATGTGTGGTCTAATTTTTTTTTTTTAAT
The DNA here is from genome assembly GCA_963921195.1 of Pegoplata infirma. Lineage (NCBI taxonomy): Eukaryota > Metazoa > Arthropoda > Insecta > Diptera > Anthomyiidae > Pegoplata > Pegoplata infirma. The sequence continues at coordinate 133,573,240 of OY992540.1, read as the reverse complement.
TTTTTGAAAAATTTTTGGAAATTTACAATGGGAGTTGGCATTTATTTCCAACAAAAAAATATGTACTTTGAGTTAGCAGAATAACAAAAATGGATGTAAAACAACAACAAATTATTTTTTTGCTCTGAAATTTTTATGGCAGATAGGTATTACATAGGGGAGCTATTTGCCATCGGAAACTCATTTCCGTCAAATTTGAGTTGGCATATTTTGAATATAGGTTCACGATATGTAAAAAAACCAAAGCACTTTTTCTAAAATTAATTTTCTGTGGGACTTTTTTTTTTTTGAGTAGGTTTATTCTAGCTCGAGGTCCTTATTACCTTTACTAATTAAAATAATGATATTCTCATAGAATAATTTTAAAGAAATTTTTTAATAAAAATTAATCAGAAAAGAAAGACTTTTTCTATAGGAAAAGTGTCTCAGAATCTGAGACGTTTTCTATAGGAACAATGTCTCAGAATCTAAGACATTTTCTATAGGAAAAATGTCTCTGAATATGAGACTTTTTCAATAGGAAAAATGACTCAGAATCTGAGACTATTTGTATAGAAAAAATGTATCAGATTCTGAGACTATTTCTATAGGAAAAATGTCTCAGAATCTTATAAAAATTCTATAGGAAAAATATCTCAAAATCTAAGACTTTTCCAATAGAAAATCTGTCTCAGAATCTGAGACTTTTTCTATAGGAAAGCTGTCTCAGAATCTGAGGCTTTTTCCATAGAAAAAATGTCTTAGAATCTGAGACTTTTCTGTAAGAAAAATGCCTCAGATCGATCTATTATTCGGTATTTATTATTACCGGTTAGAAAGTACCGTGCAGGGCAATAAATTTTAAATAAAATGTCTTCTTTAAATCTCTGTTTTGTTTGGTAATTTTTTTTTTTATTTTTTTTTTTAATTTTTGGTGGTATATTTTTCCTTGTCATCATTTCCTTCCTGCAAAAATTTTGTGTTTTATTACAAAATGTTGTTCTAGGCCAACGAATGAATGAATGTTTTTCTTTTATCAATTTTTGTTGCTACTTTGTTGGTAAGTAAACTCTGCTGTCTTTTTTGTCTATATTTATGAGGGAAATGTTAAAAAGTCTTAAATATATATTTAAATAAACCAAGTGATATATTCTGCTGAGCCGAATTTTTAAATACCCTACACTCAAAATAATAACTTTGTAAAATCCTCTGTAAAATGACTGTAATCTCAATTCAACATATATTTTACAGAGTTTTCTGTCAAAATACAGATTTAAAGAAAATACTTTGTTGTGACAAAAAAACAAAGTTTCCTCTGTTATATTACTTTTTACTTTGTAATCTTAATTTTACAGATAATTAACAGTGTTTTCTGTTAAAATACAGATTTAAGCAAAATACTTCGTATTTTTTTATAACAAAAAAAGTTTTCTGTTTTTAGTAGTTTTTGTTTTCTGTGTCCAAACATCAAAATTTAATCTGTATATTTTTTTTTGAGAAAATGTTGAAAAAGTAGCAAAAACAGTTATCAAAAAAATCTTTTCAGAAATCTTATAAAAATTTGACAAAATAACATGCATTTTACTAAACTCTGTAAATTTACATATATTTTTCTGTATTTTTTTTTTTTTTTTTGCATCAAATGCATTTTACAAATATATGTAAATTTACAGAGTTTTTCTTTGCTAAATGGTGGTTTATTTAACCAATATTTTACTAGAAACTCTGTGAATTAACAGTTATTTTGTCCAAATCATTTTACAGAGTTTTTTAGTAAAATTACCAAGAAATGAGTTTATTCTGTCAAAAAGCTTTCATATTTAACCAATATTTTACTATAAACTCTGTAAATTAATAGTTTTTTTTTTGTCAAAATCATTTTACAGAGTTTTTTAGTAAAATTACCAAGAAATGTAGTTAGCTGGGAAAAGTATAGCAGAGTTTTTCTGTATTTTTTTATTTTATGTAATTTAATACAGAGTTTTTTCTGTAATTTTTTTTGCATCAAATGCATTTTACAAATATATGTAAATTTACATAGTTTTCTTCGCTAAATGGTAGTTTATTTAACCAATATTTTACTAGAAACTCTGTAAATTAACAGTTTTTTTTTTGTCCAAATCATTTAACAGAGTTTTAAAGTAAAATGACAGAGTTTTCTATGTCAAAAAGCTTTCATATTTAACCAATATTTTACTATAAACTATGTAAATTAACAGTTTTTTTGTCAAAATAATTTTACAGAGTTTTTAGTAAAATTACCAAGTAATTTAACAGAGTTATTATTATTTTGAGTGTAGTCAAAATTACGAGGTTTTTCGTAATTTTACCAATAAAATTGTAAATCTCGTGAACTTACTAGATTTTTTTTAGTAAAATAACCTTGGAAATTTGTAAAATTACTAAAAAATTGTAAAATTACCAAAAAAAATTAAATTTCGATCGAAACTTTTTTGTCAAAAAACAAGGAACACTGTCAAATATTGGTAAAATGGGATTACGAGACATTTTCTAGTAATTTGACAACCCGTGTAAAAAAATAATTATATCAAAACATATCTCCTTTGATAAAAACATATATGGATTATATATAAATAGATGTAATCAGATCTACGCCATATATATTCATATCTGCTTCAGATATGTTTTGATCCGTAAATTGAGTCTATCTGACAATTTTACATATATGCACATATCTGAAAATGTCTGATCATATATGCCATATATGCCAGATACTCAATTTACGGATCAAAACATATCTGAAGCAGATATGAATATATATGGAGTAGATCTGATTATATCCATTTAGATATGATCCATATATGATTTTATCAAAGGAGATATGTTTTGATATAATTATTTTTTTACACGGGAAGTAAGTTTTTCTGGTCTAAGTATACTTTATGGAGTCCTTGACCAATATTTCAATGTGTCACATACGGGATAACAAACTTAAATTTTTTTTTTTTTTTTTACTTTGAGCCAACACTCAGGGGATGCCCCCTACTAATGCAATGCATTGTGTTGGTATTAGGAAAATAGGTTATGAGGAGGAGGAAAGAGGGAGTAGTGTTTGTGGACGTTTAATTTGAATTTTTCTAGGTCGTAGCTGACTGGGAAGACAACTGCAGGAAGTTTATTCCACATACGGCTGGTTCGACTGAGAAACGAATTTTCTCTGTAATGCGTTGTGCGATACATTGGACATTCGACTACGAATGGATGTGATCTACTGGATAGACGAGTACTACGAGCATGCACCCGCGTCTCCGGGAAGAGTTCGCCTATCTCAGCTGAACACTTACCGTGGTAATATCGATAGAACAATGACACACAACCCACATTCCGACGATGCTCCAATGAGTCAATAGAGCTGGATACCCTACTGTCATTGATCAGCTTCAACGCACTCCTTTGCACCCGGTCCAGAAGCTCCAAGATAGACCTTGAAGCTCCTGCCCAGATATGGGAGTTGTATTCCATTTTCGGTCGGATATAGGAGGTATAGATAGTAAGGAGATCAGACGTAGTGAAGTAATTCTTGCACCGTTTTAAAAAACCAAGGCACTTGAATGCTTCTTTCGACACTTGAAAAACATGCTGGTTCCAGCGAACATCACATTGAATTTGCATGCCTAGAACATCAAGAGTGTCTGATTCCTCGATAGCTATACCCCCCATGTATACAGATGACGTTGATTCCACATACCGTCTGTGGGTCAACATACAACACTGGGTCTTACGAGCATTGAAATCGACCCTATTAGCAAGACCCCACTCAGTGATCGTCGAAAGGTCGTGATTGAGTGTGTCATTCATGTTCTGCCTCATAGCTTCAACCTCGGTAAGGTTTGGTCTATGATTAAAGGAAAATGAATGACAAATGTTGCTGTCATCTGCGAAAGAATAGATAGGATTGGAAGTTTGACTTAGAAGGTCATTTAGAAAAATAAGAAAAAGTGTGGGAGAAAGAACGGAACCTTGCGGTACCCCCGAATTAAGATGGAATTCATCTGATGAAACCCCATCTATAACAACACGTATAGTGCGGTTACAGAGAAAGCTCGATATAAATCTAGAAAATTCACTACCGACACCAAAAGCAATAAGCTTTGAAACGAGGGCACCGTGCCACACACGATCGAATGCTTTGGAAATATCCAGAGCAACCACTTTGCTCTCACCAAATTGGTGGATGGAACGACTCCAACGTTCCGAAAGAAACGCTAACAGGTCTCCCGTAGAACGACTTCTACGAAAGCCATACTGCCAATCGCACAAAAGTGAGTTGGACTCCAGATAGTTAACCAAGTGATAATTAATCATGGTCTCCATCACCTTAGAGAGCGTAGAGCAAATTGCTATTGGGCGGTAGTTATCTGGATTAGAGGCTTCACCCTTTTTAGGGATTGGCTGAACGTTAGCCACCTTCCAGCATGAGGGGAAAACTCCTATAAGGTACGAGTAGCTAAAAAGTTTTGCCAAGGGACGCGACAATGACGAAGCACAATGCTTCAACACCAGTGCCGAAATACCATCTGGCCCCGGGGACTTATTAACGTTGAGATCTTCAAGGACTCTTTTAACTGCTCGTGCTCGGAAAAATATCTTGGACATAGTAAAGGATACTCTCTCGAGATCGGGCAGTGGTTGATTGCTTTCCGGCAAGAATGAATTTCTTGCAAACATTTCAGCAAAAAGGTTGGCCTTATCAACCGAGTCTGTGAATATTTGGTCATTCCTTATAAGGGTTGGAATGGATGAACTAGTATTATTCTTTACCCTTTTAACAAATGACCAAAAGGTCTTGCTGCCCCGCGGAGCAGCAAGGACCTTAGCACGCAAACGCTGTTCGTACAGAAGCTTTTCGCGTCTGAGTACTCTGGCACATTCATTTCTCGCCTGTTTGCGTAACGCGTCAGTAACTGGATTTTTGTCATTACGCCAATTACTAAACGTATCCTCTCTGGATCTGACTGCATTTCTGCACGTCTGGTTAAACCAGCACTTATGTTTTGGTTTAGCCGAAATTTGCTTAGATGGAATAAATAATTTTATTCCTAGCATTACTATATTTACTATCATTTCTGCTGCAGAGTCAACATTATTGTCTAGAAAGCAGAGCTTCCAGTTGAAATGATGAAAAAAATCGTTGAGCTCAGCCCAACGGGCCTTTTCATAGACAAAAATAGAGCGCTTCGGTGCTGGTTGAGAAACACTGCGAAGGTCCGAAAATGAAAAGGATGTAGAAATGACGTTGTGATCCGAGTTTCCGAGAGGCGGAAGTAACTCAACATCGTATTTGTCAGGATGCGATGTGAGGAAAAGGTCGAGAGTATTACGAAACTGCCCTTCAACACACGGAATATGAGTTGGCTCATTCACAAGTTGCACAAGGTGATTGTGTGCAGCAAAGAGTTCAACGTATAAGCCCTCTGGAGTCGTTTGGGTAGAATGGCGAAGCCATGAAACATTGTGTACGTTGAAGTCCCCAGCAATATCCCAGTTGGAAAATCTGTCACTGAGGAAATTTCCACAGTGATTCCTTGAGGAAATGTCTTCAGGTTCTGACAAATCATAGGTAATCCTTGATGACATGTCCTTACATTGTCAGCACTGAATGTTTGCTTTAATAGTGTGGACAATTCCTCTAAGACGTCTAAAAGGAAATGTCTTCCAAATAGCAGTATACTAAATTAAAATTTAAAATCTGGGCAACTCTTCAATTTCCAAGAAAAAGATGGCAATATTATCAATTTATTTAAAATAAATTCAAAATCTAACAAGTAGAATAAAAGTAATAAATAGGCAAACAATTTTCAAAATAAAGTTTAGAACAAGTAGTAAGGTGTGGGACTAATAAATTGGAGGTTCCAGGTTCAAATCCAGTTGGGACTAAAAAAGGCGAAAAGTTTTTTCTAAATATGAGAAAGATAATTTATAAAGGAAAATGGATAAAAGTAAAAACTAAAGGAAATACGAATTTTTTTTTGTATTTTCGAATGACCTACGTCAGATATTTCCCCAAAGAAGTCTTAGGTGACATGTCCCCAGAAGGTCAGCCCTGACCACTGCTGACTTTGAGTGAGGACATTTTGAAAATTTGTATGAAACTGTCCTCAACCCAGTACATAGAGATGTCTTGTGTATGTCAGCAGTGACTCTGACATGTCACAGCTCCGTCACTGAGGATGGCTCGAGGACGTTGCCAACTGGGATATACCGTCTATCACCAGAGTGTAGGGTATAAAAAAAGGTAACATAAATACAAAATAATATACAAAATAATATACAAAATAAACCGCGTTTTTGCCCTCTATTTTAGCTGGTATACTCTTTAGTGGTTTTTATCTCTTAATGCGGGTCTAGGTGTGGGGGTGTGAGATTGTTGTTTTTTTTTTTTTGTTAATTCATGGCCTTTTATTTTAAGGTCAACTGGTATAGATGGTTTGTTGGGAGGTTCTTTGGTTATTTGACTGACTGGGCTGGTTTAGTATGTTTTAATTCAGTACTTTTTCTGTTTATTTGTATTTTTGTGTGAATACAAAACTGACATTGTACAATGACACACTATGGCCAAGACAAGTTAAATTATAGTAAAACTTATCTATGTATGTACTCGGGGTAACATTGAAATACCATAATGGTTTTTTAAGTTAAGTAATGGCTTTTTGTCTATTATAATATGGAAAAAAATATATATGTATATTTACAATGGTATTGACTGTCTGTAAGTTTGTTTACATTATTATTTCATAATGGATTGTATTTTGGTTATAAGGTGACAACTTGTTTTTGAAATTTATTTACATGCTAGCATACAGTCAGCATACTTCGTTGTGTGCAATTGCTTAGGTACCCCTCTTTACCCTAAAAATTTTTAATATTTTAAAATATGTTCTTCCCTAAGTTTAAATTTTATTTCAGTGCTAATATTTTTTAACCGCATTTGAAGTTTGTGAGCTTTTATTATAATTATAATACATAATTACTTGAAAACTGTATAAGTGGCGTATACTTAATAATTATTAATTAAATAACAATCATACGCAACGGTGCACAGTGGGTTCGATGGTACCCAAAATGGCGATTAATTCAGATAAGCAGTAGTTTTAGAATATTATTTTTTTTTTATTGATGAACTAATATAAATACGTAAAAATACACATTTTGGAAAAAAAAAATTTTAACCTGTTAGGCGTTTTTTTGTTTTCGGAAAAAAGGGTTATAGTTCACAATTTTTGCTATAACTTTGGAATGAAAAGCGATATATTAATAAAAAAAAATGGAAATTAAAGTGTACATAATGTGCTATCAAAATTATTAAAGAAAGAACGCATTATATGTTTTTATATTATTATAAATTTTATTTAAAATCCAATTTTTGTTTTTCACAAAATCTCATAAATGTACAAATTTATCTGAAAAAAATTATTTAAGAGAATATTATAGTTTATTATTAACTAATTATCATAACTACATAAAAACACAGCATTTTAGAAAAAAAAAATTAAAAAAAAAAATTTTTTTAATCTTTTAGACGTTTTTTTTTTGTTTTTGGAAAAAACACGAAACCCTTGAACATGTAATAAAGCTACAAAAAACAAATGGAGGGCACTTTTTTTGGCGTAGGGGGAGGGTTTGCCAGGAGACTATGGGGGACACCTTCCCCCCGCCATAAACGTTGCCAAATAAATAAATAAATATCAGTTTTTGCTCCTAATTAAAAAAAAATTATCATTACTTAAAAATTTTTTTCTAACACGCCCCCAAAAAGGGGCGGACCGGAAAAATTGGCTTTCCTGATCCCCTAGGTTCAAATTCAGGCCGATGAACTACATATGGCATTAAAATGGTTAATTTATTGAACAAATATACAAATAAAACTTGTAAAAAAATATTTGTTTGGGGTAGTTTTAGTTCTTCAAGGGGAAACTTTTTCCCCCCTGGTCCGATTTTGCTCGTTCAAGAACTTAACCAGCGTATGACCATCATACATATTTGTGACAGACTTCAGGATTCTAGCTCGTGTTTTTTGTACTTTATGGTGTGCTCCACAACAGACGGACGGACGGACACACGGTTAGTCACAGAATGTCTTAGAATCGACCAGTGATCAATAATATACACTTTATGGGGTCCTAGACCCATATTTCGATGCGTTACATACGGAATGACAAAGTGAGTATACGCCCATACTGTAGTTGAAGGGTATAAACACCCATTAGGTTAGGTTAGGTTAGGTTTTAAGTGGCTGCTGACGTTTTACGTCAACACACGTAGACTCTGAGGTCCATTGTGATACCACGGGATCGTAATAGGTTTCCCTACTAGTCCCTGTCGTTAAACCAGTTTGAGCTTCTTATGAAACTCCTTAGATGTTGTATTTTGACATCCGACAAATCAGAAAGATCGTACAGCTCCCTAGATCCCAGTGAAGCAAGTCGCTGACCAGAAAGTGCCGGGCAATGGCAAATAAAGTGTTCGATAGTTTCCAACTCCTCTTCATCCATGCAACTTCGGCAAAAGTCATTCGACGGCACATTTAACCGCTCTGCGTGCTTCCCTATAAGACAGTGTCCGGTAATTATAGAAACCACCGTCGAAATCTCTCCTCTTGGAAGCGATATCAGCTCACTTGTGCGCCCCTGATTAAGAGAAGGCCAAATCAGTCGTGTTGTCTCACACGTCCATCCATTTGCCCATCTTTGATTAGTCTCCGTCGCAGAACAAAGCCGTAGGTTTTGCTTGCAAGTTTCTAGAGGCATACCAACACATTCCAATTCTGTTGGAACCTGTAAGGTAGTTCATAGTCTTGCAAGCTCATCGGCTTTGCAATTCCCTGGAATGTCTCTGTGCCCTGGGACCCATATGAGTCGTATGTTAAACTGCTTGGCCATCTCATTTAAAGACGTGCGGCAGTTAAGGGCAGATCTTGTTTTCAGAAACATTGAATCCAGGGACTTGACCGCGGCTTGACTGTCAGTATAGATGTTGACTGCGGTTGTAGACAAGACATTGCAGCTCAACCAGTCAGCCACTTCCTTTATTGCCAGCATCTCTGCCTGGTAAACACTGCAATGATCTGGCAATCTACGAGCCAGGCTCAATCCAAGCTCTTCCGAATAGACCCCAAAGCCCACTTGTTCGTGCAGCCTCGATCCATCTGTGTAAAAATTTATGGTAGCTCCACTACCCGGAGTATCCCCCATCCAAGACTCCCTGGATGGTATCATAGTGGTAAAGTGGCGCTCAAAGAGGCTCAGAGAGGGAGCACAGTCCACATTTTGTGGTATTGTTATCTTTTTCAAGATCGCGCTATGGCCACAATCACTGCTCCTCCATTGCAGCGTGCTATTAAGTCGAATTGCCGACGCAGCCGCATACTGCCTACCCAATATGTCCAAGGGTATCAGGTGAAGGAGGATTTCTAATGCAGCCGTAGGTGTAGTACGAAGAGCACCAGTGATGCACATTGACGCCATTCTCTGTACCTTCGTGATAAAGACAAAGTTCGCTTTTGTTTCCAAAGCAGGCCACCAGACAATGATTCCATACAGCAAAATTGGACGCACCACTGCTGTATAGATCCAATGAACGACTTGAGGGCTAAAACCCCATCGTTTTCCAATGGCCCTTTTACAGGAATACAACGCAATCGTTGCTTTTCTCACCCGTTCCTCAATATTACGCCTGAAATTCAGCTTCCTATCTAGAAATACTCCAAGATACTTGGCTCCATCTGAGAAGGTGATTTCAGTACCGTCCAGAGAAATAGGATCAAAAGCAGGAATCTTATTTTTCCTTGTAAACAAAACAAGCTCTGTTTTACTGGGATTAACTCCTAGACCACAGTCTCTTGCCCATTTAGACAGATCTTTCAGAGAACCCTGAAGAATGTCCCGCAATGTTGGCAGATGCTTCCCCTTTACCGCTATCGCGACATCGTCAGCATATGCGATAACATGACAACCACGTGCTTCTAGAGATAGTAGCATTGAATTCAGTGCCAGGTTCCAAAGAAGCGGCGAAAGAACACCTCCTTGTGGTGTGCCCCTATTGACAAATCGAGATATGACGGACGCTCCCAATTCAGACGTTATACGTCTATTGGCAAGTAGGTTTTCCACCATTAAAACGATTTCACGCTTTACTCCCAGACCAGACAATGCCAATATTATTGATTCTGGAATGACATTATTAAAAGCCCCCTCAATATCAAGAAAGGCCACCATAGTGTACTCCTTTACCGAAAGCGATCTCTCGATGGCACCAACGAGCTCATGAAGAGCTGTTTCCGTTGATCGTCCCTTGCTGTATGCATGTTGCTTTGTCGAAAGCAACCTCGGGTCAATCACTCTACGCAAATATGAGTCTATCATTCGTTCCATTGTCTTTAACAAAAAAGAAGACAAACTAATTGGTCTGAAATCCTTCGGAGCTGTGTGGGAACTTTTCCCAGCCTTCGGGATAAATACGACTCTGGTATCCCTCCATTTTAAAGGAATATACGACCAGTTGATGCATGCTGTGTATAGATTATACAGCAACGGGGCTATATAGTCCAACACTTGCTGCAACTCAGCCGGAATTATACCATCAGGTCCCGGGGATTTATAGGGCCTGAAGCTTTTTATCGCCCAGATTAATGTTGGCATATTTATTATTTCCGAAGCAATTTCAGATGCTTGGGCGTCAGAACGTTCCAAAGCTTGAAACGGCGTCATGGAATTGCCCGGAAAATGCGTGTTTAAAAGGAGATCCAGCGACTCTCCACTGGAGGAAGACCACACCCCATTAGGATCTTTCAGGTATCCTAGGGTGCAAGGAGAAGAAGCCAGAACCTTGCGCAGCCTGGATGCCTCAGAAACGTCTTCTATGTTTCCACAGAAGTTTTTCCAAGAATCACATTTTGCATTTCTGATCATCTTTTTATAACTCTTAAGTTGCACCCTGTATGCAGACCAGTCCTCGTCCGCTCTTGAAAATTTAGCCTTATTAAAGAGCTTTCTGCAGGAATCTCTGCTCGTCTGCAACTCATTTGACCACCAAGGTGGCTTTTTTTTCCCTCTAGGCTTTGCAGAAGGGCAAGACGCATCCAGGCACCTATTACAAACATTTGTTATATGGTCAACCAGACAGTCAATTTCCGCTAAACTATGCGGTTCAGATAGGGGTACTTCATCCAAAAGCAAAGAAAAAGTCTCCCTATATTTCACCCAGTTTGTTCTTCTCAGATTTCTAGAGACTGTCTCAACCGGGGCACGCTCCCTGAGTAAAAACTCAATGTAGCGATGATCTGAGAAAGAATGCTCTTCCAAAACTCTCCAGTCATCAATTCTGTCAGACAATGTATCTGATACAAGTGTTACGTCAAGAACCTCCATATAAACACCCATATAATAGTCTTGTTTAATAAATGATACCCAGACTTTTTACACAAAAACGGGAATAAAAAAAAGGGCCGGGCATTGTCTGGACTTTTTTTTTCTTTTAAATAAAAGCTGATATCTTATACTTTTTTAAAATCCACAAAACTAAATCCAACTATTACTAACTTAATATTTGTGGCCCATTAAATGTGGGAAATATCCCAATTTCGGACCCTTTTTAAAAAAATTATTAAAAATGTTAAGACACAATTTTTTAAAACCAAAAAAATTTTGCAATTTAGTTTAATACATGGTGTTGACGCTTCCATTATAAAAGATTTTCTTTTAAAAGATTTAATACTACTAATAATCGCATGAATTGTAAAAAAATCAAATTTTTTCACTTTTTTCAAAGACTGCAATAATTTTCTAACTTTGACAGCTCACCGAAAAAAAAGTAAACAACTTAGTGGGTTGATTTTGATAACTAGTGTTGCAGAATTTTATCTTCTTTTACCCCATACCAAATTTTATTACAAAAACTTAATTTATAAATTTCAATTAATCGCCACTTTGGTACCATTTGAACCCAATGTGCGGTGCACAGTGGTTAAGTTTTAATAATTTGGCTATTCAGTAAGTAGGTACTGGACCGATTGCAGTGAAATTTATACCGGTTATCAGAGCTTCGAAGAATTTCATTCCTTAATTCGATTTGTCATTCTGAGTGAAAATTTAGTAATTGCATTCCCCAATCATATTTGAGCGAATTGAATGAATTCACTTTAGACTCATTCGAATTATAAATGTCGAATGCATTCGTTTTATTTTTCATTCGACTTTCAAAAATCGAATGCATTCGATTTTTTTTCATTCGACTTTTAAAAATAGAATGCATTCACTTGCGAATGCAATCGATTTTCTTTTCATTCAATTTGAAAAATCGAATGGCTTATTCATTCATTGCATAAAAAACTTAAAAAAACTAACCAAGATAGAGCAAAACGGAGCCAATTTTTTTTTTTCCATAGTATCGCTAACACTCTTCACATTTTTTGTCGTATAGGCAGTTAATATGTGCATTTTTAAAATTTTCGGAAACACCAATTTTTTTTTGATTCAAAATTAGAGCCTATTAGGGTCATCGTATGTAAAGAGAGTAGGCGATACTATGGACCAAAATTTGGCTTCGTTTTGGTATATATATTTAAAAAATCGATTCATTCGCAGTGGAATGATAAAAAATCGAATGCATTCGATTTTTCTAAATCGAATGAACAAGATATCGAATGCATTCATTTTTGTTCATTCAATCGAATGAATTCCAAGGACTGCATTCAATGTTGATTTATGAAATGCATTCACTGACTATCAAAATTGAATGGATTTTTTTGAGAATTCATTCGAAAAGGATTTCATTCTTCGAAGCTCTGCCGGTTATAGATAATGTAAAGTCGGACATATTTATTATAGAAAAACTCCAAATGCTTTAAAATCGCCAACTTAAAATGCGTGTAAACAAAAATCTAGCTCTAAACTAAAAAATGCCTTTATAACAGTGTTGGCTACCGTTACCCTTTCAATACCGTTACCGATTAAAAACCCTTTAATATTGACTACCGTTACCGTTACCAATACCGAAATAAAAAATTTTAAATACCGTTACCGATAAAAAACCGTTACCTTTATTTGGATTTTTACCGGTATTATATCGGTTTTGTTTCGGTTGCATTAATATTACTTATTTTAATTTTTATTAAAATACTTAAAATAAAATAAAAATTTTTGTTCATTCCCAATCCTAACCAATGATCACATTCGCAATTAACTAAATTCGAATATTGGACCACATAGATATTTTATATTATTGATCAGTGATCGATTGTAAGCGATGTTCGTCTTCCCGTCTTTAGAAGACACGATACGGTCCAAAATAAACGTGCTACTATGCTGGTACGAATACGTCTTATGGCCATAGGCTGGTTAAGTTCCGAAATGGGAAAATCGGACCAGATGAAATAAGTCCTTCCCTGAAAAACTTACAAAACCAAAGAAAAACATATTTTAATTAATTTTTATACCCTCCAACTACAGTATGGGAGTATACTCACTTTGTCATTCCATGTGTAACGCATCAAAATATTGGTCTAGGACCCCATTAAGAATATATTTTTATGATCTCTAAGACATTCTAGCGATGTCCATCCGTCCGTCTGTAGTTAACACGATGCAGTTCAAAATAAAAGACCTAGACTCCCGAAATTTGACATTAATATATCTAATTTTCCTAGGCAGGTTAAGTTCGTAAATTAGATAAATCGGATCAGGGAAAAAAGTTCCCCCTTGAAGAACTAAACCAACCTCTGAAAAATACCATTATTTTACACGATTTTTTGTGATTATGTTTAACAAATGCAACATTTTTATGCTACAAGAAGTTCAAAGTCCTGCATTTGGACCCAGAGGATTGCAAAATGGCTCTCGGCTTTCGGTCCCCCCCCCCCCCTTTTGTGGGAGTGGATTAAAATTTTCTTTTTTAAATAATGATTAACTTTCTTTAGTGCAAAAAGCATAAGAATGAATTTTTAAACATATATTTTGAGAGGAAATTCCCCCCCCCCCCCCCAAAAAAAAAACGCCCCAGCATTTTTTGCATGGGCAAGGGTATAAAAGATTCGGCACAGCCGAATTTAACACTCTTACTTGTTTTTTGTCTATTTGTTTAGAAAACGTGAAGTTCATTGACCAAGATTACTAAATGATAAAGATTGTAAATGTTATCCTTGCCAATTTTTTTTTAACAACAGGACAACAATTTTGATCATTTTAACAAAGAAATCTGCTGATTTGAAATAAACAGTTTAGGCTGTTTATTTGAAATCAGCATATTTATCTATTAAAATCAGCAGATTTTTCTGCTATCAGGAAGGTTTTTTCAGCATATTCTGGATTATCCAGACAGAAATTTAGCAAACCGCTTCAGCTATTATCAGCAGATTTCTCAAATGTCTCAAAATGCAGATTTTTTGCTTATTGGACAAAGGTGTCTCTACGAACATGAGTTCGTATTTGTTGAATTACAATATTGCGTTAATATTTAAATTTAATTCTGAGTTAATTTATAGTATTTAATACTAGTGCAAATATTATTATGTATAGAAAATGTACAGAATTAACCGTTTTTTTAAATTTTTTAAAATAATTTTTTATTTTTTACGCGTTTTTAACAAAATTGTGACTTGTTAACATTTTATTTATAATACCGGTACGTACCGGTATTGATGTTTCGGTAACGGTTCACCGATACCGAAATAATCGAAAATACCGTTACCTTTACCGTTACCGATAAAAAAAATATGTAATACCAATACCGTTACCGATACCGTTATTCGTTTCGGTTGCCAACCCTGCTTTATAATTTTGTTATGTAAAAGGTCAACTTACATTTTCTTTTTGTTTCATCCTATTCGATTTTGTATCACTGATCAAAATTTTGGATTTTGGAAAATTAAAAAAAATAAATATATCTTGCCACACATCGTATTAATATATATATATTTTGATGCGCTGAACAAAAAAAAAATAAAACCGACCAAACTCTTATCAAGATGTCGCTATTTGAAATTTGAAAAAAAAATGTCGGCTTTTCCGAAGGTCGTGAAAAAAAGTGAGAAGACCTGCTCTAAACCGAAAACTCAAAATGAAAATAATGTGTGACATTGCAAATTGTAGATTAAGCAAACAAAATTTAGTCTTCTTTTTAATTTTCTTATTTTTAAGAACATTTTTGCATCGTCCTTTAACGAAAGAAAAAGAAAAAAAATTTTCGCATTCTTTTTTTATCACGTTAACATCATTGTGGTCGTAATATTTCATCCTTTACCTTAAGGATAAGTAAATTTATTATTTTTACGAAATTATTTAAAAACATTTTTCTTCATTACACCCAAACACCATGCACTTTACAAACCACAAAAAATTTCAACCACATAAAAATATTCAAGAATACCTGTTCAAACATTTACATAAATTAATATTAAATTTTAGACGCCGTATATTTTTTTTAATATTTATTTTATTACTAAAGTGGTGAAAAAAATTGCTGATATTTTTAAAGATTAATATAAAATTAAATTTTGTTTGTATAAATGGGAAATTCCAGGACAAGCTGCCGATTTCACAAAACATTTACGAATTTTCCTGAATTTTTTAATTTTTTATTGATACTTTTTCATAAAAAAAAATAAAAGGTACTTTTTAATACAAGGTACTTTTTACAAAAACGTACCTTTTAAAAAAAGGTACTTTAAGTAAAACCTACTCTTTAATAAGTGGTACTTTTAAATAAAATAATTTTTTTTTTATAAAAGGTACTTTTTAACAAAATTTGCTTTTTAATAAAGGAACTTTTTAATAAAAGTTACTTCTTAATAAAAGGTACTTTTCAATAAAAGGTACGTTTTAATAAAAGGTACTTTTTAATAAAAGAAACTTTATAATAAATGGTACTTTTTAACTAAAGGTACTTTTTAATAAAAGGTACTTTTTAATAAAAGGTACTTTTTAATAAAAGGTACTTTTTAATAAAAGGTACTTTTTAATAACAAGGTACTTTTTAATAAAAAGGTACTTTTTAATAAAAAGGTACTTTTTAATAAAAAGGTACTTTTTAATAAAAAGGTATTTTTTAATAAAAAGGTACTTTTTAATAAAAAGGTACTTTTTAATAAAAAGGCACTTTTTAATAAAAAGGTACTTTTTAATAAAAAGGTGCTTTTAAAAAGTACTTTTTAAAAAAACGAACTTTTTAATAAAAGGTACTTTTTAATAAAAGGTACTTTTTAATAAAAGGTACTTTTTTAATAAAAAGTACTTTTTAATAAAAGGTACTTTTAAATAATATATACTTTTTAACAAAATGTGCTTTTTAATAAAAGGAACTTTTTAATAAAAGTTACTTTTTAATAAAAGGTACTTTTTAATAAAAGGTACTTTTAAATAAAAGGTACTTTTTTATAAAAGGTAATTTTTAATAAAAGGTACTTTTTAAAAAAGGTACTTTTTAATAAAAAGTATTTTTTAATAAAAAGTACTTTTTAATAAAATTAACTTTTTAACAAAAGTTACTTTTTAATAAAAGGTACTTTTTAAAAAAAGGTACTTTTTAATAAAAGGTACTTTTTAATAAAAGGTACATTAAAATAAAAGGTACTTTTAAGAAAAGATACTTTTTAATAAAAGGTACTTTTTAATAAAAGGTACTTTTTAATAAAAGGTACTTTTTAATAAAAGGTACTTTTTAATAAAAGGTACTTTTTAATAAAAGGTACTTTTTAAAAAAGGAATTTATTAATAAAAGGTACTTTTTAATAAAAAGGTACTTTTTAATAAAAGGTACTTTTTAATAAAAGGTACTTTTTAATAAAAGGTACTTTTTAATAAAAGGTACTTTTTAATAAAAAGGTACTTTTTAATAAAAAGGTACTTTTTAATAAAAGGTACTTTTTAATAAAAGGTACTTTTTAATAAAAGGTACTTTTAAATAATATGTACTTTTTAACAAAATGTGCTTTTTAGTAAAATTAACTTTTTAATAAAAGTTTTTTTTTTTTTTTTTTGACCAACACTCAGGGGATGCCCCCTATAAATGCTTTGCATTGTGTTGAAATCAGGAAATATAGGTATGGGAAGGAGGAAAGAGGGAGTAGTATTTGTTAATATTTGACTTGAATTTTTAGATGTTAAAAGTGTCGGGAAAGACATATGCGGGAAGTCTGTTCCACATACGAATCGTTCGGCCAAAGAAAGAATTTTCTCTATAGTGTGTGGTGCGTTCTGCTGTCCAATCAACGACAAACGGGTGAGCTCTGCTAGAAAGGCGCGTACTACGACCAAATACACGTCTATCCGGAATGAGGTCATCTATCTCAGCAGAACATTCTCCGTGGAAGTATCTATAGAACAAGGACACACAACCAACACTCCTACGATGCTCTAAGGAGTTGATGGAATTAGATATCCGATCGTCCCCTATAAGTAAAAGCGGTCCAGTAGCTCCAATGAAGATATTGAAGCACCAGCCCATACATGGGAATTGTATTCCATTTTGGGACGGATATAGGTGGTTTAGACGGTCAAGAGATCAGATGGTGTGAAGTATCTTCTACAACGTTTTAAAAACCCTAAACATTTAAATGCATTCTTTGCTACTTCAAAAATGTGCTTATTCCAACGGACATCACACTGAATTTTCATGCCCAAAACGTCTAGAGCTTCCGATTCATCAATATCCGTAGTACCAATAGATAGATTAGAAGATTCCGCACCCCGAATACGCTTGTGCGTCAGAGTACAGCATTGAGTCTTCTGTGCATTAAAATCGACCCTATTCTCAAGACCCCATAAACAGATTTTCGAAAGGTCAAGGTTAAGAGAGTTATTCATATGTTGTCTCATAAGTCTAACTTCGGATTGACTCGGTCTGTGGTCAAAAGAATAAGAGTGACAGATATTGCTGTCATCCGCAAAAGAATAAATAGGGTTCACTGTCAGGTTCAGTAAGTCGTTAATAAAAACTAAAAAAAGGGATGGAGAAAGAACAGACCCCTGTGGTACACCTGCGTTTAATATGAAGTTCCTAGAAGAGAACCCATCTACAACAACACGAATAGAACGTTCACTTAAAAAGCTTGAGATAAAACGAGCAAAATCATCACCTACCCCAAATGCTCTTATCTTTGATATAAGTGCATGGTGCCAAACCCGATCAAACGCCTTGGAAATATCCAGAGCGATAAACTTACTTTCACCGAGGCGGTGAATGGATCTACTCCACTGTTCGGAGAGAAACGCCATCAGATCGCCTGTAGAACGGCCCTTACGGAATCCGTATTGACGGTCGCTCAACAGGTCATTAGACTCTAAATAGTCTACAAAATGGAAGTTCACCATACTCTCCATAACTTTTGAAAGCGTGGAACATATGGCGATTGGACGATAGTTGTCGGGGTTTGAGGCTTCCCCTTTTTTCGGTATTGGTTGAATATTGGCCACTTTCCAGCAAGACGGAAATATACCCGCGTGGTATGAAATACTGAAAAGATTTCGCAATGGACTAGCCAGCGTCGTAGAACACTTCCTCAAGACAAGTGCTGGGTCTCCGGGACCGGATGGTATGGTCCCGGAGATTTGTTCACATTGTGCTCGGCGAGAACCTTTTTGACCGCTCGTGTTCTAAAGAAAATGTTGGGCATAGAACATGATACCCTAGGTAGCACAGGTAGTGGATGGTTACTCACAGGTAGTGAGGAGTTTTTGGCAAAAATTTCAGCCATAAGATTAGCTTTATCCATTGGGTCAGTAATAATCCGATCATCCCTTAACAGAGTTGGGATGGAAGTGGTCGTATTACTCTTGACCCGCTTGACAAACGACCAGAAGCTTTTGCCACCCTTTGGGATAGCAAGGATCTTAGCACGTAGGCGCTGTTCATACATAATCTTTTCACGCCTCAGTACCTTAGCACAATTTGACCTTGTTTGCTTACTCAGCCGTTCGGTAGTCTCATTATTATTCAACCGCCATTCCCTAAAAACTTCCTCTCTGGACCGGATTGCTTCCCTGCAATTTGCATTAAACCAACATTTTCCATTTGGTTTAGGGGAAGTATATTTCATTGGTATAAGCGATTTCATACCAAGCAATATAATGTTCACAACCATATCCGCCGCGGCATTGACATCCTTATCGAGAAAACATATCTTCCAGTTGAAGTCCCTATAGAAATTGTTTAACTCGTCCCAACGGGCTTTGTCATATAAAAAAAACCGAGCGTTTGGCGACAGGAACTAGAATCTCACGAAGATCCGAGTATGAAAATGATGCGGATATGGTTAAATGGTCTGAATTTCCAAGAGGGGCAAGCAAATATACTTCGTACTTATCAGGGTGCGAAGACAAAAAGAGGTCAAGAGTATTTCCCTCTTGCCCTTCCCCACGCGGAATATGTGTTGCCCCTTTAACCAATTGGTCCAAATGGTTATGAGCGGCAAAGAGTTCAGCATATTGACCCTCAGGCGTCGGTAAAAGGTACTTTTTAATAAAAGGTACTTTTTAATAAAAGGTAATTTTTAATAAAAGGTACTTTTTAATAAATGGTACTTTTTAATAAAAGGTATTTTTTAATAAAAGGTACTTTTTATAAAAGGTACTTTTTAATAAAAGGTACTTTTTAATAAAAGGTACTTTTTAATAAAAGGTACTTTTTAATAAAAGGTACTTTTTAATAAAAGGTACTTTTTAATAAAAGGTACTTTTTAATAAAAGGTACTTTTTAATAAAAGGTACTTTTTATTAAAAGGTACCTTTTAATAAACGGTACCTTTTAATAAAAGTTACTTTTTAATAAAAGGTACTTTTTAGTAAAAGGTACTATTTAATAAAAGGTACTTTTTAATAAAAGGTACTTTTTAATAAAAGGTACTTTTTAATAAAGGCACTTTTTAATAAAAGGTACTTTTTAATAAAAGGTACTTTTTAATACAAGGTACTTTCTTAATAAAAGGTACTTTTTAATAAGAGGTACTTCTTAATAAAAGATTTTTATATAAAAGGTACTTTTTAATAAAAGGTACTTTTTAATAAAAGGTACTTTTTAATAAAAGGTACATTTTAATAAAAGGTACTTTTTAATAAAAGGTACTTTTTAATAAAAGGTACTTTTTAATAAAAGGTACTTTTTAATAAAAGGTACTTTTTAATAAAAGGTACTTTTTAATAAAAGGTACTTATTTAAAAAAAGATACTTTTTAATTAAATGAACCTTTTAAGAAAATATGCTTTTTAAGAATATATACTTTTTTTAAGAATTTTTTTTTTTTACTAAAATGTAATTTTTTACAAAATGAAAACGTTCTTTATTGCCTTATAATATTGATTCGTTTCAATTTTTGCTGCGAAAATAAACGAAATTAATTTTCACTAATCTTTCTTTCCATAAAGAAACATGTACGCAACAGAAATTGATATGTATTTGGTCTCTTAATAAACGAATGTTTTCTTAAATCAATTAAGCCATTTCATTGGCCAAAGTCATGTCAATTATTTTCATTATATAAGTTAAATAATGAAGCATAAAAACTCTTTTCAATATGAATTTATTTTATGGTGAATGGAAAATAACTAAAATACTAACTCAACTATCTAAAATTCATTATTGAAATTTATTCACTTCAATAAATATTCTATAGAAGAAAATTGCAAAAAGAAAACACTCACACGCACATGCAAAAATATTTATTTTATAGACACCCAAACAATTTTGTAAGAAAAATCAGTTGAAAATGTTTTATGCAACAACTAGAAACGTAGTTTTTTTGTGTTTAGTTCAAATTTTATTTTGACAGATGAAAGCTTAGCTGATAGCTTAAATGGCTTTAACAATTAAATGTTAGTAAAAGTATTTATTTTTGTGATGTTACTTTTGAAATAACTTTCAAGAGTTGTCAATAATAAAATTTATTTGTTAAACAAATGTTATTTCTTAAAAAAAAAAAAACAAATATAAACAGACGGACATCGCTAGTTTGACTTTAAATCTATCAAGGATCATGAATAAAGGGTAGAGAGGGTCACATTTGCCAGTGGGGCACAATCGCCACTCCCGCTTATCTCTAAAATAGTGGGGGGCACTCACATACTATAACGTTTATGCTTGTGTGGTAGTAGCTAGCGAAAAGTCAAATAAAACAGAATTTTATAGTGTACGTGTGACGACTGCGCACAAGCAGCATTTTGTAGCCTATTCACGCGGGAATAGGAATTACAAAAATGCCCGACACTGCTCTAAAACTAAGAGTTACTTAGTAACTGAGTTTATCTATAGAAAATTCTATTAAGAAAAATTTGTAAAACTCTATGAAATTTTCTGTTAAAAAATTGTTTGCAAAATAAATTTATCTTTCAAAAAAAAAAAAAAAAAACATATTGTAGAAATGGTGTTTTATATTTCCCAACATTTTTATTTCCTTTGTTCTTTTAGAATTTATTGATTTTATTGATATATATTTTTTATTTTTTTAATTTTCATTTTCAATTCATTCAAAGTTATTTAATTTTTATGTGTATAGTCAACTTTTCCTTTTTATGTCTTTACAAAAAAGTTTAATCATTAAATTTAATACAAAATAGTACAACAAAATAAAAATCGACAAAAAGGAGAAGAAATTTCTTGGTGGGTTTGGCCCACTTTTTGAGGGGTTATATTTATTTATTATATTTTTTCTTAACATGCCATAATATAATAAAAACAATATTAAAAAACGAAAAAAAAACAAAAACGTATTTATTTAAACGTACTGTGTTAAAAAACTTCAAGGACTATTCATTTTATTATTTGGGAAAAGTTTTAAAAACAAAAATCTGTTTAGTGAAATTTTTAAATGCAAAAATTTTTTAGAATCGATTTAAAACTTATTAAAGGGGTTTTTGGTAAAAACGCAGTTTAAATTTAATTTGAGAATAGAAAAAAAAATAAAAAAAAATAAATCCATGTCAATCCAGGTATTTTTAAATTTTTTAATACTACTAATTTTTTTATTAATTTTGTATAAACTTTTTATTAATTTTTCTGGAATTTTTTTTAACGATCTCTTACCACAAAATGTTCTTTAATAAGTTCTATAAAAACTTAAAATTTTTCAAAGTTTTAGCATTTCAAAATTGTATTTAATAAGCTGCTGTGTTCTACAGCCGATTAACTCAAACTAACAACTTTGCAACAGTACGTATGAGTAATATATATTTTCAAGTTCATATAGAGTTCTACAGTGCGTATGCGTAACATTAATACATTTAACAACCAAAAAAACAAAATAACATTAAAATTAAATTAAAAACCAGATTAATTTTTATAAAAAATAAAAGTTGTTTTATTTGACCTTTAAAATATTATATTTTGAGTTGGATTATTCTAGCTCGAGGTCATTTTTGTTTACTAATTAAATGCACGATATTCTTAAAGAATAATTTTAGTTTTTTTACCACGTTAAAGAGATTTTTTAAAATTTCTTTCCCTATACCAATTCATAGAGTTTGAGATGAACTTTAACTTTAACTTAATTTGAGCACAATCTGACCATTTTAACCCGTGGCGCTCTTCGATTAAAGTTTCGAATTTTTGAAAAATTTCCACAAAAAGACAAACTTTAAATGGAACCAAATCAAATCATTTTAATCTGCGCCAATTTTCGGTAAAAGTTTTGAATTTCCCAAAAATTTTACAAAAATTCAAAGTTTTTATTAAAGGGCGCCATGATGGAAATGATCGGATTTGGCTTATGATAATGATTGGATTTGGCTCAAATTAAGTTTAAATTAAAGTTCGTTTATAACTTTTTAAAGGGTCTAGGGAAAAAATTTTAAGATCTTTTTTTTAATTTTGAACGTAGGAAAAAATAGCAAATTTTGCAAGTCTCAAATAGCAATATCTTTTGACAACTTTTTTATTCCCCCCACTCTACACCATTTACAAAAGTAATTCGTAAAAGATCAATTGTAATTCGAAGATTTTACTTGTAATTCGAAGATTCCATTTGTAATTCGAAGATTCTATTTGTAAGTCGAAGATTCCATTTGTAATTCGAATATTCCAATTGTAATTCGTAAAAGTTCAATTGTAATTCGAAAAAGATCAATTGTAATTCCTAAAAGATAAACTGTAATTCGAAAAAGATCAATTGTAATTTGAAAAAGATCAATCGTAATTCGAAAAAGATCAATTGTAATTCGTAAAAGATCATTGTATTTCGTAAAAGATCAATTGTAATTCGTAAAAGATCAATTGTAATTCGAAGATTACATTTGTAATTCGTAAAAGATCAATTGTAATTCGAAAAAGATCAATTGAAATTCGAAAAAGATCAATTGTATTTCGTAAAAGATCAATTGTAATTCGTAAAAGATCAATTGTAATTCGTAAAAGATCAATTGTAATTCGTAAAAGATCAATTGTAATTCGAAAAAGATTAATTGTAATTCGTAAAATATCAATTGTAATTCGTAAGAGATCAATTGTAATTCGAAGATTCCAATTGTAATTCGAAAAACGTCAACTGAATTTCCATTGATAATTTACGAATTACAATTGAAATCTTCGAATTACAATTGATCTTTTACGAATTACAATTGATCTTTTTCGAATTACAATTGATCTTTTACGAATAACAATTGACCTTTTTCGAATTACAATTGATCTTTTACGAATTACAATTGATCTTTTACGAATTACAATTGATCTATTACGAATTACAATTGATCTTTTACTTATTACAATTGATCTTTTACGAATTACAATTGATCTTTTACGAATTACAATTGATCTTTTACGAATTACAATTGATCTTTTAGGAATTACAATTGATCTTTTACGAATAACAATTGATCTTTTATGAATTAAAAATGGAATCTTCGAATTACAATTATTATTTTACGAATAACAATTGATCTATTACGAATTACAATTGATATTTTACGAATTACAATTGATCTTTTTCGAATTACAATTGATCTTTTACGAATAACAATTGATCTTTTACGAATAACAATTGATCTTTTACGAATTACAATTAAACTTTTACGAATTTCAATTGACCTTTTACGAATTACAAAAGGAGTATTCGAATTACAAATGGAATCTTCGAATTACAAATGAAGTCTTCGAATTACAAATAGAATCTTCGAATTACAACCCAGCAAAAATAAATCGAGATTTTGGCGACACAGCATCTTTTTATAGCTATCGAAGCGCATCCAAAGAGCGCTCTTGAAGATGCAGTAATAGTAAGGGGAAAAAATTAAGAATTTTTGTTAAGATTTTTTATATAAAACTCAAAATATAAAATTATATTTTGATAAAATTTCATACATGCTTTCCTTTTGAATATATGAGGCATATTTTCTTGTATTAACTTTGCGAATGAGTAACATTCATGCAGTTAATAATACTCATTCGCAACGATAATACAAGAAAATACAAGCAAATTACAAAATTGTTATGAAATTTAAAATTCAAATGCGATTTTATCGAAAAAAAAACGAAAAATGTTTTTCTGCATTTTTTTGTGTGGATGGACAAACATCTAAACTTAAAAAAAAAAATTAAAAAGAAGAAAAAAAAGTGGCCAGATTTTTGATAAATTGACATTTTTAAAAAATGGAAAATTTCAGAACGGGTTCTGAAAATTTTCCAAAGAAAAAAATTTTATTCGATAGCCCATACAAAACTATATAAGAATGTTAATTTTTGAGATTGTGGTGCATTCCGTTTTAATGTGATAAATATTTAATCAAGGCAACTCGCCACAAATTTGACCATTTTTCCAATATTTTACCACGCCTTCTAAGCCCAGTTTTTGAAAATTAGAAAAACCAAAAACACAATTTTCTTAGTTCCATATAGGGCTATCCAAACAACCTATTCAGAAATTTACGGGACACATGTTTTTCTGTAGCGGGACATTTGGTGTGGAATGCCTCATATTTAACACTTTTTGAATAAAAAACCATGAGTTTTAAGCAAAGACACATGATTTCACTGCATCATTATTGCGCATTAATCAGCGCTGCAAAGAGTGCTTCAATCATAACACCTCACATTGTAAATGAAAAAAAAAAAATTGAGTACACCATTTCCACTTTAGTTTCAGAAAATACAAATTATATTACAAAAATGTCCAATCAAATTTTAGATTATATATTATATTTACAAATGTACAATTATATTTCAAAAATTTCCAATATAATTGAAAATTTTTTAAATGTAATTAAAAATTTTTTTGGTTATAAATGGTAATATCTAAAATATAAATCGAAGTTTCTGAAATATAATTTAAAATTTTCGAAACATAATTGGAAATTTTTTAAATGTAATTGGATCTCTTAGGCGATTTTTCTTCCAAATGCTTGCAGGGAGTCAACTGATTTTCAGAATTAGAATTAGAATTAGTAATTGTATTTAGGATTTTCCAATTGTATTCAGAAATAGTCAATTGTATTTCAGATTTTGTAATTTGTATTTTAGAAATAGTAAAATGTGCTTCATCTTTATTCTGCTTAAATCAGCTCTAAAAAGATACATGAATTCACTGCATCTTTATAGCGATTTTTTCAGCGCTCTAAAGAGATGTGAATTCAGAGCATCTTAAGAGCGCTTTTTCGGTGTATCCAACTAGCGCTCTAAAGTGTGACATCGTCTTAGAGAATCATGCATGAATTCAGCAGGTTTGTATGCGCTCCTTGACTCGAGTTTCCTTTCCAAAAGCTGCTGCCAGTTCAGCAAAATTTCTGCTGGGAATTGATCTATTACGAATTACATCTGTAAATGGTGTAGTGACAGAGGGTATATATAAGTCTGTCATTCCGTTTGTAACACCTCGATATATTGGTCTTGGACCTCATAAAGAATATATATCGGTCAAAATTACAATACAAAACCACAAATCTCTACGTGGGTCTTCAGATTTTTTTTTATATTATCAACACATATGCTCTATGGAGCTAGTTAGACGTTTCCATTTACAGTTTAATTAAATTCCTAAAACTCACGATTTTATTCGCGATTTTTATTTTTTAAAAATCACAAAAAATTAAAAATTGGTGTAGTGTGAAGAGCTATAACTTCTTAAGTAAATATTGGATTTTTATAATTAAAATTGAAATTAGAAGTTAAAGTTCTCTACTTTAAACATAAAAGTTCAAAAAAAAATTGTGTCATTAAAAAAATGCGTTCTTACTGCAAATGCATTCTTTAGTGCATTTTCGTAAACTTTTACCCTTTTTGTTTGGGACACAAAGGTATTCTATTTTAAATATATATTTTTTTAAATTTTGCTAATTTTTTTTTTAATTTTGCTAATTTTTTTTTTCATATAAAAATTAAAAAAATATAAATTTTTTGGTTTTTTGAAATTTTGTAAATAAATGTTTTCTAAATTGCTTTGCAATGTATTTTTGAAGAGCCATAACTTCTTAAGTTAATATCGGATTTCTATACTCAAAATTGAAATAGAAAGCTAGAATCCTCTACTTTAAATGTAGAAGTTCACAAAAAATGCCTCAACATAAAAATGCATTTTAAATGTATATGAACATTTCCACTTAACTTTTGATTTTAAGGTTTAAAAAATATAAAATTTTTTTTGAAGGCACATCAAAATCGTTTAGTACGCGGCAAAACATGCATTTGGTAAGTTCAAATCCGTTCGCGTGAAGAACTTTCATCTGACGGCGCGAAAGTTATGGCGGTTTAAATATTTAAATTGAAAACAAAAAATCTCAAAACTACAATTATTATTAGAATTTAACAACATCAACGTTAATTAATGTTTCATACTATCCCCAATAAAAAACGGATAAATTTCATCCATTAACATGGATATACAATCAGATTTTTGCGTTAAAAGTTTGTTTTAAAAAGTTGCTCTCTTAATGCTTGATATGCAATTTACTCGAAATCTATTGACGATGGACCAAATTAAAGGTCATATTCGGATTAAGCACCCTCAATTTAGTTAAGAAACTTGTGCATTATGCAAAATTGTGAATTTTTAAAAGTGATGCAATTTCTGATTAATGAAATTTTGAAAGATGCATAAAATCCACAATCTTCAAAATTTATTAATGCCGCTCAGTTTTGGAATAAAGCTTTATAAGTGCCAGCAATTGCCATTTATAGAAATTAATTTCTATTAGCGGTTTGGGTGCGCCCTGATGGTTTATCTGGAGACAAAATTGGCGCGTTTTCAGCGTACA
The DNA here is from genome assembly GCA_963921195.1 of Pegoplata infirma. NCBI lineage: Eukaryota > Metazoa > Arthropoda > Insecta > Diptera > Anthomyiidae > Pegoplata > Pegoplata infirma. Next base: position 133,546,082 of record OY992540.1, on the reverse strand, counting down.
GTTAAGTCCCAATTTTTGCACACGATCCATAATACGCATTACAAGCAATGGTCTGACGGGTATATTTTAAATCTAAATTCTTTTCGCATGAAAATACAAGCAAAAGTTTAAAATCGTGAAATGTCAGATTTTTGCAAAATTTTTGCTAATCAAAATTTTAACACGCTATATCGATTTTATTATAAAAAATCAAAAAATATTTGGATCACGCGATGTGCTGGCCACTTTTAAGTAATATTGCGAATGTGCCTCGCAAAAAAGTGGATTTTTGATGACTTTCACGTTTTGTCTCTCAACCTTTGTCTAGCTAGTACTCCGCTCCTATTGAGGGCACATTCATGAGACTGGTTTTAAACTGTAGGGAATTACGACAGCTATTATTCTTCGTATTAGCTTTTGAAAAGTATGGAGCGGCGCAAATTTCCTGATCAAAAAACGACGAAAAATTTAAAATGAAGAAATTTTAACTTCAAACCGTTACCACCAAATAACTTTTTTATTATTGATGGCACATCAAATTCATAAATACATCTTTTTTGAACAAGTATAGGGACCATATATTTTAAATCTTCGAAGAATACGTTGGACGGCGCAAGTACAATAGGCCAAAGAGTACATAATTTTTATGAATTTCAATCGACTTTCCACATTTCTGAAGTTTGGTTGTCGCTAACTACCGCAAATTAAGATTTTTGGCCTTATGTGTTTGCAAGCTAATTGTATTAGGAGTCCTTTATGTATTTCTATCAGTAGATAGCCATTTGAATGCAAATAAAAAACGTTTTTGCCAAAAATCCAAAATTTCAAAGAAATGAAAAGTTAAATGGAAATGTCCATATATATGTCCTTTATTTAATTAAATATTAATAGAAATACATATCGATTTTTAACTAATACTTAAATAAAAGTTCAAAGTGAACATAGGGCGTCTTGAATTAATTGACGTTTCTGTAATCATTTTGATTTAGGAATGAGGGCTGATTAGACCACTGCATCCCGATCCTAGTGTTGGGGCTGCCAACTACCTCTAGGCAGGTTTAGCCTTCTCACTCTAGCTGCCACCAGACGGTTGTCTGAATGGCATTACCAGGGAATACTTGGTCTAAGACCGGAAGTAGTGAGCTGCTTGGAAAATTCATACAGAGGAATTGCTTCTTGCTATTCCCAAGTGAATAGCAGACAGAGAGCTTTCTGCACCGAAGTGCACCTCTGCGAAAGTCCCCATTCCCCAAAAAATGCAATTTTTTAATGCATTAAAAATTAATTTTTTTAATGACAAAATATTTTTGAACTAAACCCTTCAGTGGGCCATACAAAGGAAATTCGAACTAACTTTGCAAAACCCTTTGGTAATTTTGTTTATTTGATGGTTTACTTTCATTTGGCGTTGTAGGTATTGAGGCTAAATTTTATTGTTGGACAATTTTATTTTTAAAAATATGTGCATTTAAATGAAACCTTAACCAAAGAAAAAAACTCACAACATTTCAATAAAAATATTTTAATATGCATCACGCATCCGTAATAAAATTCTTTTTTTTTTTTTTTTGTTATAATTCTTAAGTATAAATTTAAAATTAATTTTGTTTTTTTTTGCTGCAATAGCCAATTTATGAAAATTCATTTCATGTTTTAAATGGATATGGTGACATTTTTATGGAAATGATAATTAAGCTGAAATTCTAAGAAAAAAAATGTTAAAATAACGTAGCTAAAGTTTTTCTTTTAAGTAACAAAAACTTTTTTTACTTAAATAGTTTAAATCCCTATATTAAACAAATTAACACTAGAGCAACCGATTTTAAAAATTTTCAGAAAGCCACAAACCGAAACTGGTTTAAATTTTTTTTAAATCTAGTACTTAATTTTTCAGGGCGAAAATTTCACTTAAACTTTAAACGCCTCAAAAAGCAAAAAAAAAAAATATAAATCACCAACTTTTGACAATTTTAAGAAAGAAACCATCGCAACAAAACTGAAATGTAACTTTTTCATTTAAATTGTCTTTTACAATACAAACAAAAAAAAAACTTGTAAAATTACAAGAAAAGTTTGTAACTTTTTTACAATCTTTTTACCAATAATTTTTTACAAGATTTTTACCAATAAAATTGTAAATTAGCAAATCTTTTGACGCGTTAAAACTTACAAGCAGGTTTCGTAGCTTTACTAGATTTCTTGTTACCTCCTATTTAACGAGAATTCCTAGAAAAATTACGAGCTTTTTGTAATTTCACAAGCTTGTTACCAAAAAAATTGTAAATTTACAGTTTTTTGGCGCAATAAAAATTAAAAGGAATTCTCTTAAATATACTACATTTTTTTTGTTAAATTATCTTGAAAATTTGTAAAATTACAAAAAAAAAAATGTAAAATTACAAAAAAAATTTAAATTTTGGTCAAAATTTTTTTGTTCAAAAACAAGGAAAACTGTCAAATAGGGGTAAAAATGGGATTACGAGACTTTTTCTAGTAAATTGACAAAGTTTTTTTGTTTTGTGTGTAAATATGCGTGAAAACTTTTTAAACTCTATCCCTATAATTCCTCGCGTTGCCAAAATTATTTTTTTTAAGGAGTTTGACATATTTTTTCTTGTGAAAACGAACACAGTGCTATGCCCAAGTCATTGTAAACATTTTTAAAGGAATAATATCTCAGAATCTGAAATTTTTTCGATAGGAAAAATCTCTTTTAAAACTATTTTAATTTTTTTTTTTCAGAATTGGATCTCTAACATGTCGAATCTCATATTTTTCCAAAAATCTTCATATATGAAAAAAAAATCGGTTTTATTTAGTGTTAATGTACATACTTTCCATTTTTTTATTATTGTTTTTGGAGAAATACTTTCAAAGAACCAACACAAGAAGTAGAAGATAAAAAGGATACCATTTTTATTATACGGTATTCAGCTCAACACTAGTTCTTGTTAAGAAATTTTAAGGTAAACTTTGACCTTTTTCTTTCAGTTATTCTTTGTTTTTTGGGTAGTTTGAACAGCTTTACCTGTAAGCACATTTTCTTATATTTTTATTTAATTTAAAATTTCTTCCAACAATGAATAATTGTGGGAAATTTTCTGGAATATAAAAAAAAATAAATAAAATATGTTTCAGAAAAATTGTTTAAAAAGTGTCCACCCAAAACACCATATTTAGAAAAATATGCAAAAGAAGAGCTTGGGAAAGAGGACTAGTTGGACTAAAATTCAATAATTTTTAAAATAAAAAAAAAATCGTAAACTTTTTTTTAATAATTTTTATTGAAATTATTTACTCCAAAACGCAAAAGAAAAATTGTGTCTGGCATTTAGAGATTTTTAAAAAAGTTTTTCGGGAATTAAAGTTTTTAATTCATTTTTTTGCTCCAAAAAAAACAAAAAAATGTTGTTCCGGAACTTAGAAAATGCTAAAACATTTTTCGGTACATTGAAATTTTTCCAATTTTAAATGTTTTTCCTAAAAGCATTTTTAATAAAATATTTTACACAAAAAAATTGCGAAAAAATGTTTGTCCGGGAAAAAAATTTCAAAAGTTGTGCCAAAAATGTTTTTTAAAATCATTACATATTAGTGAAATTCTGCAAAACAAAGACACTATAAAAGACGTTTCATGCGGGAATTTGAAAGAACACGCTTAAAATAATAACAAACGGCAAAACTTTCTTAACTCTTTACTTAATGAGCTGTTTGGATCTTGGAAGGTCTTGTATAGTCTTTTGCTCTAAAACGCAAAAAATTGAAAAATGAAAATTTTTTAATTTTTCTCTCTTACTTTATTTTACTTTTTAATTGTTTTAATTAGTTGAACACATACAGCGGTATTCATAAGTAAAAGTTAGCAGCTGCTTATACATCGCAGACAACGAGCTGCTTACATAGCATAGAGTTTATTCATAAAGATTTTTAAAATCTTTTGACTAAGAACAACCCTGTTTTTGAAAACCAATTGATTTTAGTTTCTTCACAATGCAGCAGCAAGCAGCAAACGGTAGGCAACAAAAATAAAAAGTATTGTATTTAATTATAATTACAATTAAGTGAAGTATTTTGTATTTATTTGTATAAAAATAGCATACAAAAAATACCGCTTTTAATTACAATTATAAGTAAATACCCCAGCAAAACTTGCATGACTTCCAGAACTAGTGCTGGAGTACTTCTTTTTTGCTCGACTAGTTCTCTATCTCGTTCTCAGAGTCATGATTTTTGTTTGAAATTGTCACCCTCAGAACTAGTTCTAGGGAAGTAGTCTAGGAACAATCACCCCTCCTATGGAACGGTTCCATCACTACTTCTAGAACCAGTTCTTTATCCCATTCTTTAACCCATGATTTTTCTTTGAAATTGTCACGACAGGAACCACTTCCAAGAAGCTATTGTGGCACTAGTTCTCTATCTCGTTCTCAGAGTCATGATTTTTGTTTGAAATTGTCACCATCAGAACTAGTTCTAGGAAAGTAGTCTAGGAACCCATGTATGGAACGGTTCTTTAAGTCATTCTAGAACCAATTCTTTATCCCATTCTTTACCCTTGTTGGATTACTCAAATTGCTTACTATTTTTGCTGCAATTGGAAAGTTTTGTCTACTTTTTGTAATAAAAAATTCCAGCTGTAGTAAATAAAGAAGTTTATTCCAGATTGTAGTAAGGTAATTGAATGGATCTATAAAAACCTATTTGCACTAATGCCCCAATACTTAATAATACCAAACAAATTACCCAATACTTAATAATATTTTTAACCCCTCTGTACATATTTCAAAAGGTTTGACTTTTTCCAAATAGAAGATGCAACAGAGAAATACGTAATCAAATATATATTTTTTTCTTTTTTGAAAAAAATTATAAGTTTTTGAAACAGCTTCTAAGATGTTATTTGGGAACCAGTATTTGTTTCATGGAAGTGGTGCAGAAGTCATGTACGACTACTTCCAAATCACTAGTTCCCAAACTACTCCAAAAAAGCCCTTTGGAATCAAAATATTACACTTTTGGGTCACTTCTAGAACTAGTTGTGACATCACTAGTTCCAGGATGCTCTTTGAGAACCTATCATGACAAGCTTTGAAGTACTTCTAGAACTAGTTATTTTTGAATGGCTACGAAAAGTTTTGCTGGGTACAGTACTTTGTATTATTATTGCTGTCTACTGCTTGCTGCTGCATTGTGAGGAAACACTTAATTGTCGTGAGAGAAATTTACTCAATTGAGAACTTTAATTGAGAGAGTTTAGTTAAGAGTTAACAACATTTTGTTTTCTTGTTAGCAAGGGTTTTACAATTTGTTATGAATAAAACACTTGTTAAATTCATGCCAACTTTTCGTTTTGAATACGGCTGATATAGTTTATTTCTAATAAATTAGTTTTAAAAAACTATTTTGTGAAATTTTTATGTTTTTTAAGGATTTATATTGATAATGAAAATTCTTGGCAATCCCGGGAAATTAATTTTTTATTTCCCGTTTACCGGGAAATTCAAAAGTCCGGGAATTCCCAAACACTAATTGAAATATAAAAAAGATTCATTAAAATTCGAAAAATACTAAATAAGATTCAAAAAGATCAACTGAAATTTGAAAAAAAAAATCATTGAAGGGCGCCACGGGTTAAAATGATCAGATATGGCTCAAATTAATTTTGAATGAAATATTGTGTCAAGCTCTTTGAAAGGGTTAAGGGTAAGAAATTTTGATATTTTTTTTTTTTTAATTCTAGAACATAGGAAAAAAACCGCAATTTTTTGCCAATTTCAAATAGCGATAACCCGAAAACCGTTTGACCGATTTAACAAATTCTTTGATATTCGTGTTCAACGCAAAATTAATAAGTGTGATGTGTCGCAAGATATAGTTTTTTAATTTTTTTTTTTTCTAAAAATTTTCAAAAATCCAAACTTTGATCGCCGGGCGCCACGGGTTAATTCAATCTGATTGACCTTAAATTTGTACCAAATAAGTTTTAGGCCTAACAGAATAAAAATTTGCCCTGACGTTCAAAATTAGAAGAAAATCTTTTTTTTTCCATACAACAAAATGCCTAAGTCCAATGTATCATTTATTTTTAGAACGTACTTGAAACAAGTATTTTAAATTTCTAAAAATTTTCTTAAACAAAACTCTCAAAACCATCATTTTTTAACATGATGTTTATAAAATACATTCTAAAAATCAAATATCCGCCGTCTCAATTAATTTTTGCAGCTATACAATAAAAATATAACATTTTTTTTATGTTTTTCCAAAATATACACTCAAAATAATAACTCTGTAAAATACTCTGTAAATTGACTGTTATCTCAATTCAACAGATTTTTGACAGAGTTTTCTGTCAAAATACAGATTTAAAAAAAATACTTTGTATTTTGTTGTGACAAAAAACAAAGTTTCTCCTCTGTTATATTACTTTTTACTTTGTAATCTTAATTTTACAGATAATTAACAGAGTTTTCTGCTAAAATACAGATTTAAGCATAATACTTCGTATTTTTTATAACCAAAAAAGTTTTCTGTTTTGAATAATTTTTGTTTTTGTTACCAAACATCAAAAATTTTATCTGTAGATTTTTTTTTTAGAAAAAGTTGAAAAAGTACACCCAGAAAAGTTTTACAGTAACTATTTACGGTTATTCAAAAAGTTTTTAGTTAAAGTTGTTTTAAACGTTTTATCGTTTGTTGTTCAAGGAAAATAAAATATTGAATGATTTATACAGTTGTAAAAATAATAAACTACAAAAGTTACGGAAAAATATTTTTATCAGTTTAATTAATTGTGACTGATTATTCCGTATAATTTTACAGAAGTACGGTTTTTGTAGTTTGTTATTCAAAAAATTTTATTTTTACTTCACAAAATAAAAAAATGTAAACAGTTAAAATAACTGAAATATCGTTTGTTTTAACGGAATGTCTAGTCATTTATTAACGTTTAAAAATAACTGAAAAATTATGTTGTTTCAAATGAAATATAAGTAGTCCGTTTTTTAAAAGGAAAAACGATTGTTTTAAACGTTTTTTCAGTTAAATTTACTTACAAAATATTTTTAGTGTAGCAAAAAAAGTTATTAAAAAAACTTTTCAGAAATCTTATAAAAATTTAACAAAATAACATTCATTTAACTAAACTCTGTAAATTTACAGAGTTTTTTCTGTATTTTTTTTTTTTTTTGCATCAAATGCATTTTACAATTATATGTGAATTTACATAGTTTTCTTTGCTGAATGGTGGTTTATTTAAGCAATATTTTACTAGAAACTCTGTAAATTAACAGTTTTTTTTGTCCAAATCATTTACAGAGTTTTAAAGTAAAATTGCAGAGTTTCCTCTGTCAAAAAGCTTTCTTTTTTAACCAATATTTTGCTATAAACTCTGTAAATTAACGGTTTTTTATCAAAATCATTTTACAGAGCTTTTTAGTAAAATTACCAAGAAATGTTGTTAGCTGGAAAAGTATGGTGTACTCTATTAAATTAACAGAGTTTTTCTGTAATTTAACAGAGTTACCATTTTGAGTGTACTAAAACAAGTGTTTTTTGTCACTTTAAAATGGAAACAGAACGTATATTCAAAAAATGTAATAAAATTTGAATAAAAATGTAGCAGATTTTGACCACATTTTTATGATATTTGCAAAATTTAAATAACTATTGTTGGTATTTGTTTGTAACGATTTAAAGACTTCAAGGATACACTTTACAAGGATTGAAAGGACGTGCAAAAATTTTTTTCTTAATTTTTGTTTTTTTTTTATTTAAACTTTAAAAAAAAACTTTATTTAAACTTTAAAAAAAAAAATACCAAAAAAAAATAAATTTTTTTCGATTTTATATGAATTTTTTTTCAATTATTAAATTATTTAAAAAAAAACTATTATTAAATAAAAAATAATACGTAATCGAATAAAAAAAAAATATGTTGGCCACACCGGGATTTGAACCCCGCACCTCCAGCGTCACTTGCCACGACACATCCTCGACACATTGTGCGCTTTATTTGAGTTTTGCTAGAATACCAGGGTAGTTTTTCACCCCGTCATTTGATTAAGGGGTGAAAAATATGCCTTTTTTACATCAAGGGGAGGCAATATTTTGAGAAAAGAACATTTTATTTTTTCAAAAGTGTGCTTTTTTTTAGAAAAGAACACAAAAAATTCAAAGAATAAAAAAAAATGTTACAAAATGTCACATTTTTTGTCAAAAAAAGAAAACGCCATAAGTTTTTAAGAATTGTAATATTAACATCTTAACTGCATATTACGCGGTAATTTTTTTTTAATTTTAGCATTTAAAAAATTTCCTTGCCTTTTACCTTTATTTTTTTTTTACCCAAAAATTTTCTATTCACTTAATAAAGATTTATAATGTTCACAAAAAATAAAAAGATTATTTTTCTTGTACAACATTTTATTTTGTCTACTAATAATTTAAGTGAAAACGCTTTTCCACAATATTGATAAACCGTATTACGGAATAACAACAAAAAGTTTTTTAACATAATTCATTTAAAATCATACTTGTTCAACTTTAAAAAAAATCTCATAATACTAAGAAGTGAAAAAAAAAACCAAAACAAAATTTTTAATCCTCTTTTAAAACCACAAGGCATCCCAGCAAAAATTTTATTATTAAAGGAAAAAAAATAATTTACAGGATCTCCAAATTTAATACTTCGCATAAACGATGATTTTAACATGGGATGAGACTGAAAGCAATGCATGCAAATTCTTACAAAGCATCCAGTAAGTATACACTCAAAATAATAACTCTGTTAAATTACAGAAAAACTCTGCTAATTTAACAGAGTACACCATACTTTTCCTGCTAGCAACATTTCTTGGTAATTTTACTAAAAAACTCTGTAAAATGATTTGAACAAAAAAAAACTATTAGTTTACAGAGTTTCTAGTAAAATATTTGTTAATAAAAGCACCATTTAACAAAGAAAACTCAGTAAATTTACATATATTTGTAAAATGCATTTGATGCAACTAGGCTTGCCAGATCGAAAATGGTAAAAAGCTTGACATTTAGAAAAAAAGCTTGATTATTCTTGACATCTAGAAAAAAAGCTTGATTTTTCTTGACATTTAATATTTTAGTATTTAAAAAAAAAAAAAGTACTTTTTTAAACCAATTTGATTTAAATTGAAAAATACTTCAAAAGATTAACAAAAAGTATCAGGACTTAACAAAATTTTGTTTTTTTTTTAAAGAATTTTGGATCTGTGCAACATAAAAGTCGTGGAATCAGAAATCGATAATTTTCAAAAAAAAAAAAAAATTACAATTAACGAAGAAAATTTTGTTTCCGTGTTTAATAAAGTTTTTATAATCCAAACCGCAATAAAAAACAAATTTGGAGGGACTTTTTTTTATTATTAGTTCCTATTGTTCCTACTCTCAAAATAATAACTCTGTTAAATTACAGAAAAACTCTGCTAATTTAACAGAGTACACCATACTTTTCCAGCTGGCAACATTTCTTGGTAATTTTACTAAAAAAACTCTGTAAAATGATTTTGACAAAAAAAAAAAACTGTTAATTTACAGAGTTTCTAGTAAAATATTAGGTAAATAAAACACCATTTAGCAAAGAAAAAGTAAATTTACAGAGTTTAGACAGAGTTTAACATTAAAAAAAAAAATACAGATAAAATTTTGGTGATTCTACAGAAAACTCTGTTTTTAAATTTAAATTAAGATTACTTAGAAATAAGTAAAAATACAGATAAAACTTAGTTTTTTGGTTATAAAAAAAACAGAGTATTTCGCTTAAATCTGCATTTTAGCAGAAAACTCTGTTAATTATCTGTAAAATTAAGATTACAAAGTTAAAAGTAATATAACAGATGAAACTTTGTTTTTTTGTCATAACAAAATACAAAGTATTTTATTTTCTTTAAATCTGTATTTTGACAGAAAACTCGGTCAAATATCTGTTGAATTGAGATTACAGTCATTTTACAGAGTATTTTACAGAATACTTATTTTGAGTGTACACTCAAAATAATAACTGTAATAATAATAAATGACTGTAATCTCAATTCGACAGATATTTGACAAAATTATCTGTCGAAATACAGATTTTAAAAAAAAATACTTTGTATTTTCTTGTGACCGAAAAACAAAATTTTGTAAAATTGGAGTTACTGGTTAAAAACTCGTAATTTTCACAAAAATAAAAAAGTAAATTTTCAATTTGGAAGCATTAAAGCGGGTAAATTAAAAAAAAAAAATTGAATTTTAATTAATTTATTTTTTTTTTTTAATTTTAATTAATGTTTTTGAAGCAGAGAAGGTTTACTCATAAAATGAATTTAACTAAAACTTTGTAAATTTACAGAGTTTTTTTGGTAAAATTTTGAACTCATTAAAAGCATTTAAGTAAAACTTTGTAAATTTACAGAGTTTTTTTGGTAAAATTCTTTTCGGTTTTATCAATATATTACAGATAATTCTGTAAATTTACAGTTTTTTTTCGAAATCATTTTACAGAGTTTTCTTCGTAAAATAACAACAATTTTGCTGGTTTGAAATATATGGTATTTTCTGCTGGCTCAGCAGAGTATCTCTGTAATTTAACTGAGTGAAAATTTTTTTCGGTTTTATCAATATATTACAGGTAATTCTGTAAATTTACAGTTTTTTAATCGAAATCATTTTACAGAGTTTTCTTCGTAAAATAACAAAAAATCTTGCTGGTTGGAAATCTATGGTATTTTCGCTGATATCTCTGTAATTTAACAGAGTGAATTTTTTGATTTAACAGATTATTTTGAGTGTAGTGATGCGATTAACATTTATAAAATGTTATAACTTGAGCCGAAAAATTTGGAAATTTCAGAAGATCTAATATCCAAAAACATTCTAAACAAATTATGATTTGCTAAATTGTATGACTTGCAGCAGGAAAATCTGCAAAATTCATACACTCAAAATAATTACTCTGTTAAATACTCTGTAAAATGTTATCTGCCAAAATACAGATTTTAAGAAAATACTTTGTATATTCTTGTGACCGAAAAACTAAATTTTATATGTACTTTTACTTTTTACATAATAAATAAGAGTTTTTTTTGTGTTAAAATACAGATTTAAGAAAAAAAAATTGTTTTTTCTCGTAACCAAAATACTAAATTTCATCTGTAATTTTACTATTGCTCTGTAATACAGTTTTCAAATTAAAATTTCTTCAAAAAACTTTCAAGAACATATTTCACAACCCCTCTTTAAAAAGCGTCTTAAATTACAATAAAAGATGCTTAATTTTACGAGGATATCGTGGAAAATTAAAAAAAAAAAGTAAATTTACAATTTGGAAGCATTAATTAAAGCAAATTTACACGATGGCAGTTCCCAATTGTCAACACAACTTGCACATTAAGGAAGGAGAAATTGATCAGGAATCAAAAAGTGACGGTTGTGTCAAAGTCATATCAAGCGCATTAAATTAAGAAGATATATAAGAAAGTCATTCTTAAACGATTTTCCATTGATTTTATAAAAGTGATTATTGGAATAACCCCGCTCAAATGTGGAACTGAAAATGAGAAGTTTATGAAAACAAAAACCAGTTTATAAATAATTTCTACAAAGTTAAACATTCGCGTGCAAAACATTTAAGCGGGCGCATTTAAATGATGGCATTTGCCTTTATTTTTTGTCAAGTTATTACTATCCATGCTTCTTGGTTAAATTCTGGTCGCTTTCATCAACATTTTACAGATAATTCTGTAAATTTACAGTTTTTTTTCATCGAAATCATTTTACAGAGTTTTCTTCGTAAAATAGCAAGAAATCTTGCTGGTTGGAAATCTATGGTATTTTCTGCTGGCACAGCAGAGTATCTCTGTATTTTAACCGGGTGACTATTTTGAGTGTACGATCCGATTTTCTAAACTTTCTGATTTTTGCTGAAAAATCTGCTAATTTTAACAAACACGATTTGGTAATCTCTGTCGAATCACTGGAAATCGCAGAAATTATCCAAAAACAATGTTTTCTATGGTTAGACTACAAACCATTTAATCTATGTAATGTATACCCACCACCACAATAAAAGAATTATTAAATACTTGACCTTCAACATTCTAACTCAATTGATTCTAATCATTTTGATCCAATTTAACCTGACATTTGGAAATAAGAGTAAGGTAATTTTTAAACATGAAATGAAAAAAAAATAGAAAAAAATAGAAAACAAAACTGAAGTAAAGCCAAAGTCGACGCATTGCATGAGAAGCACAAAAGAAGAATAAAATTGAAAGCTTTTTATATTTGAAATTATTCCAAACAACCCCCCCTAAAGTGTACGTGCATAAAATCTATGATGAATTATTCCTCGAAAAAAAAGAAGCACACACAGAGTACTTAAACAAAACGTGATGGGGGGTTCCACATAGGCATTTGTAGGTATTAGGTGTGTGTGTGTGTGTGTCAGTATTATGACCAATAGATTGGAAACAAACGGAAAAGCCAAAGCCAAGAAAACCAATTGATTGAATGTGCTAAAGTGGTCAAAGGCACGCAGGAAATTTAAAAAAATAATAACGCAGGCTGGCTATTGATGTTTGATGAAAAGAAATAGTCAAAGAAATTATTACACTGAAAAAAAAGACATGACTAAAATTTAGATAAGAATTTCTTTGAAACTACACTCAAAATAATAACTCTGTTAAATTACAGAAAAACTCTGCTAATTTAACAGAGTACACCATACTTTTCCAGCTAACAACATTTCTTGGTAATTTTACTAAAAAACTCTGTAAAATGATTTTGACAGAAAAAAAACTGTTAATTTACAGAGTTTATAGTAAAATATTGGTTAAATATGAAAGCTTTTTTACAGAGAAAACTCTGTAATTTTACCATAAAACTCTGTAAAATGATTTGGACAAAAAAAAACTGTTAATTTACAGAGTTTCTAGTAAAATATTGGTTAAATAAACCACCATTTAGCAAGGAAAACTATGAAATTTACATATATTTGATGCAAAAAAAAATTACAAAAAAAACTCTGTAAATTTACAGAGTTTAGTTAAATGCATGTTATTTTGTAAAATTTTTATAAGATTTCTGAAAAATAAATTTTGATAACTTTTTTTGTTACTTTTTAAACTTTTTCTCAAAAAAAAAATTACAGATAAAATTTTGATGTTTGGTAACAAAAACTACTCAAAACGGAAAACTTTTTTGCTTATAAAAAAAAACGAAGTATTTTGCTTAGATCTGTATTTTAGCAGAAAACTCTGTTAATTATCTGTAAAATTAAGATTACAAAGTAAAAAGTAATATAACAGAGGAAACTTTGTTTTTTTGTCACAACAAAATACAAAGTTTTTTCTTTAAATCTGTATTTTGACAGAAAACTCTGTCAAATATCCGTTGAATTGAGATTACAGTCATTTTACAGAGTATTTTACAGAGTTATTATTATGAGTGTACTATTTAAACTTTTTCTCAAAAAATAAAAATATACAGATAAAATTTTGATGTTTGGTAACAAAAACTACTCAAAACAGAAAATTTTTTTGGTTATAAAACAATACGAAGTATTTTGCTTAGGTCTGTATTTTAGCAGAAAACTCTGTTAATTATCTGTAAAATTAAGATTACGAAGTAAAAAGTAATATAACAGATGACTCTTTGTATTTTTGTCACAACAAAATACAAAGTATTTTCTTTAAATCTGTATTTTGACAGAAAACTCTGTCAAATATCTGTTGAATTGAGATTACAGTCATTTTACAGAGTATTTTACAGAGTTATTATATTGAGTGTAGTAAATGAATTTTCATAAAAAATATTTAACTAAAACATTAAAAATTTTCTTAACTTTGAGGAAAACAGTTTAGTTCATTTACTTTTAAATAGTTCACAATTTTCTTAAATGGAGTTCTTTAATAAAGGGAAACAAATTCTTACTGCCAAAGAAATTATTCCAAAATCTAGGAAACATATCTTTATTTTTAAGATACATTTCTTAAAAATGAATGCACATACAATGTAGTTCAAATTTAGTTAAAATTTACTAAAAAAAAGTTCATCATATTTCTCTTCTTAGAATTGAGGAAGTGTACTTCTATACTAAAAAAACCTTGTAAAATAACAAGAAAAACTTGTAACATTTATTTTTTGCTAACTACACTCAAAATAATATGTAAAATACTCTGTAAACTAACTGTAATATCAATTCAACAGATATTTGACAGACTTTTCTGTCAAAATACAGATTTAAAGAAACTCTTTGTATATTGTTGTGACAAAAAAACAAAGTTTCATCTGTTATATTACTTTTAACATTGTACTCGAGTAAAAAAAAAGTTTTTAAGATCTAATTTGATTTCAAAATTGGCTGTATCAAGTTGGATCAGATATTGATCTAATTGTATTATTTTAGATACACAAATATTAAAAGGGATACAATTAGATCCGAATTTTGGTCACATCCAATTAAATCCAGTTGATCTTATTTTATATAAATTAATATAGATTTATATAATTACATAAAATCAGATATATTTATGTATAACCTCAGATAAGAAAATGGAGCCGCAATATATCTTAGATAAAATTAGATCTGAATATATAAAAAGTTATATATAATTTAATATAATTGTATCAAATTATATATTATTATATCAAAACTTTTTTACTAGGGTAATCTTAATTTTACAGATAATTAACAGAGTTTTCTGCTAAAATACAGATTTAAGCGAAATACTCTGTATTTTTTATAACCAAAAAACTAAGTTTTATCTGTATTTTTACTTATTTCTGTGTAATCTAAATTTCATAGTTAAAAACAGAGTTTTCTGTAAAAACACCAAAATTTTATCTGCTTTTTTTTTTTAAATATTAAAAAAGTACTAAAAAAAAACCTTTTTAAAAATCTTATAAAAATTTTACAAAATAACATGTATTTTACTAAACTCTGTAAATTTACGGAGTTTTTTCTCTAAAATTTTGGTTGCATCAAACGCATTTTACAAAACTCTGTAAATTTACAGAGAATTTCTTTGCTAAATGGTGTTTTATTTAACCAAGATTTTACTAGAAACTCTGTAAATTAACAGTTTTTTTTTTGTCAAAATCATTTTACAGAGTTTTATAGTAAAATTACCAAGAAATATTGCTAGCTGGAAAAGTATGGTGTACTCTGTTAAATTAGCAGAGTTTTTTTGTAATTTAACAGAGTTATTATTTTGAGTGTAGAGGTACTCGTAAAATACATCGTAATTTTCACAAAAATAAAAAAAAGTAAATTTACAATTTGGAAGCATTAAAGCGGTCAAATTTACTCGGTGGCATTTTCCAATTGTCAACACTACTTGCACATTAAGGAAAGATAAATTGATCAGAAATCAAATAGTAAAATTCTGGTCGCTTTTATCAATATTTTACAGATAATTCTGTAAATTTACAAGTTTTTTTTTTTATCGAAATCATTTTACAGAGTTTTCTTCGTAAAATAACAAAAAATCTTGCTGGTTGGAAATCTATGGTATTTTCTGCTGACTCAGCAGAGTATCTCTGTAATTTAACAGAGTGATTATTTTGAGTGTACTTAAACGTCCAATCTACAATATTCAAAGCTTTTTTTATAATTTTTTAAAAATACTTGCTAAAATAATTAAAAATTCGAAAAAAAAGGTAATTTTTTTGACTAGTTTTTCTTGAAAATATAAGAAATTTCTTGTGTAGCCTCCTTCGCAATTCTTATATGTTCTACTTAAGAAAAACGAAATTCCGAAAAAAAAAATAAAAAAGAGCAGTGTTATACTCTAAAAAGTTTGTTAAAAGTGTTCAAGTGAAAAAAAAAAAATCATTTCAGGTTGTTGAAGTGCTACTCCAGCTGCCGAAGAAGGAAAAATAAGATGCACCAATGGAAAAAACCTTTACATTTACAAAACCAATATGTAAATATACCAAATTTTTTGTAAATTTACAAAACAAATATGAAAGTTTAGAAAACAAAATTGTACACTTACAGAAAAAGTTGTAATTTTACAAAAATGAAGTAGATAATACAAAAACAATATTGTAAATTTACAAATTATTTGGTTAAACTACTGTTTTTACGGTAAAAAAAATAAGAAAAAATGGTATATTTACAATAAAAATTGTAAATTTACCACTTTTTACTGTAAATATACAAGTTTTTTGCCATAAAAAACTGTAGTTAAACCAAACAATTTGTAAATCTACAAATTTATTTTTTGATTTTCTACTTTATTTCGTAAATTTACAACTTTTTTGTAAGTCTACAATAATATTTTACAAAAAAAATTGTAAATTTTCACTTTCTCCCCGTAATATTTTTGTTAAATCAATTTACAAATTATCCCCGTAACATTACGGGGATTCTTGCTAGTACATATTTTACAAAACCTGTCCCGTAAAATCACGGGGATTTTATGTCATTTTAAAAACTTTTTTTTTGAGTGTATGAAATTAAGGTAACATAGAATAAGTAAAAAT
The DNA here is from genome assembly GCA_963921195.1 of Pegoplata infirma. Lineage (NCBI taxonomy): Eukaryota > Metazoa > Arthropoda > Insecta > Diptera > Anthomyiidae > Pegoplata > Pegoplata infirma. The sequence continues at coordinate 133,529,603 of OY992540.1, read as the reverse complement.
ACAGATATATACAGAGTATTTCGCTTAAATCAGAATAAATGTAATATAACAGATGAAACTTTGTTTTTTTGTCACAACAAAATACAAAGTATTTTGCTTAAAACTGTATTTTGACAGAAAACTCTGTCAAATATCTGTTGAGTTAGGTTAGGTTGTTGAGTTGAGATTACAGTCATTTTACAGAGTATTTTACTGAGTTATTATTTTTAGTGCACTAAAAACTTTGAAATTGTTGTACAGTGTAATTACACTTAAAGAAAAACTCTGTCAAAAAATCTGTAAAACGATTTTCAATTTGATTTAGCAAACTTTCAGTAGATTTTTCTGCTAAAATTTATATTTTTACTAAAATCTCTGTCATTCAGTTTTACAAAATAACAGAATTTTTACTGCGTTTTTACTTATTCAGTTTGTAGAGTTTCAAAATATTTTTGAACATATTTTTAGCAGATTATTTTTTAATTATACAGAAATACTTTGCTGATTTTTTTTCAAGATTTTTTTTTTAAAGTGTTAATTTTTTTTATGCAATCTAAACGATATTTTTGGATATAATTTTGAACATGTTTTTAGCAGATTATTTTGTAATTTTACAAAAATAGTTTGCTGTCATCCTTTTTTCAAGAAAACTTTCTTTATTAAATCAATTAAAACAATTGAGAATTATAATTGACAAAACCGAATAAAAACCAGTAGAATTTCCAATTTTGCAGAAACATTTTTTTATTTTTATACCCTACACCACTCTGTGGTAAAGGGTATAATGAGTTTGTGCTGATGTTTGTAACTACCCGAAATATTGGTCCTAGACCTACCTTCAAGTATACCGATCGACTCAGAATTACTTTTTGAGTCGATTTAGCGATGTCCGTCCGTCCGTCCATCTGTCCATCTATCGGTTTAAGCACGATACAGGTCGCAATTTTCAATCAATTGACTTGAAATTTAAAACTTAAGCATCTTTTGGCCCAAGGACGAAGCCTATTGAAATTGGAGAAAAGCGGTCCATGTTAAGACCTAGCCCCCATACAAATGCCCCCTTTGGATTCGGCTATAATAGATATCGCATTGAAATTGAGCAGGTAATCAAATTTTGTATGCACAAATCAGCATTACAAATTTCAAAGGAATCAAGTTAGTCCTTCTGGTAGTCCCCATACAAACCACCCTCCCGATATCCACATAATTCCCTCAAAACTCATAAAAATGGAAATATTTGATAAAATTTTTATTTTTAGGTGTTAAACGTGTACCTTAGTAACCTAATCAAATCGAAATATAATTGGACCATTTTTGGACTTAGTCCCCCAAATAAAAATTTCGACCGATATTCAGTTAAATCGGTCTATTTACAAAAAAATAAACCAATTCCACTACAATTTGATCTGTGTGTGTTTCTACACTAAATAAAGATCTAACAAAAGACAAATACAACCGGTCCATGTTTGCACTTGGGACCCATTTTCCAGAAAACACTGGTGTAGGGTATCATATGGTCGGTCTTGACCGACTATAACTTTCTTACTTGTTTTTTTTAAGTTTAAATTAAAAAAAAAAAAACTATTTAAGTTTTCATGAAAATAAATTTTTTAAAAACAAAAATTTTCTAGAAAATGTCTTAGAAGATTTCTCTGCTGTTTTGACAAATTTCTCTGCTGATTTCCCCTAAGTAGATAATAATGACAGATTTTCAGCAAACCGTGTCTGCTAAAATCAGCAGATTCCTCATATGGCTCAAAATGGGTTTATTTTCAGCAGATTTTTCTGCTGATTGGACAGAGAGTTTATTTTTAGTGTAGTATACGTTGATTTTTTTTGTTACACGCTGGTTTTTTTAAATACTTACAAAAAATTACTACAAATTTTCCTACTAATTTCCTGGCAATACCTATTACACTAAACAAAAACCTCAACCAGAAAGCAATCAATCAAATTTGACACAATTTTCTATACAACTATACACAAAAAAAAATGCAAAAATAAATAGAAAAATAATAAAGTTTTGCAAATAAATATTTAAATACACAAAAAAACATAAATGTGGTCCCCTAAATAAACTCAACTCGTGTGTTTTTGTTGTTATGGTTTCAATATTTTAAGTAAATGTGTAAAAAAAGACAAAAAAAATGAAATTGTAAATGTGTCAGTAGTACTTTTAAATTTCATATAAATTGTTTTAGCATGCAAATTTATATTACATGGTACTTTGTACTCAATTCACATGTAAATCGATTAAAAATTCGTTGGAAAAATAGTAGAAAAACTTTTATGTGTGTGTGTGTTAGTGATTGTTCCTTACTTTATTTCATTTTTTGGCAACTATGTAATGTTTTAAATTTATATGTACAAAAAAATTGGATGCATAAAAAAAATTGTGTGCATTAAGGTGGCACAAAATGTAATCTAAATTAATATACAAAAAAAGTTTACGACAATTTTTTTGCAGCAATTTCTCATTAAATCTTCAAACAACAATGAAATTTATAAAAGATTCTGTTTTAATTTTTAAATAAATAAAAATTTTTTGTTATTCAACATTTAAAATTCTACACTCAAAAAAAGAGTGAACTAAAAAATTTTCTTAATTTCTTAAAAAAATTAAATTTAAATTTCTGGAAAAAATTATCAGAAATACTTGAAATTTGGAATAAAGGATCCTTCCGTAAAAAACCCCCCTTATAAAACATTTCAGAAAAGTCCTTTTGGAAAGTTCCGTTTCTAAACGGGGAAAAAATATGTACTTTTGAAACTGTTTGTATATCCGGAAAAAAATAGTCCAAGAAGCTTGAAATCTTGAATGCATGATCCTTCGGTAAAAAAAAAGTCTAGAATGATCCTCCAGCAGATATAGCATCAATAGAAGGACCTTTTTTAAAATTTAAAATGTTAGTTCAAAAAGGGTACACTAAAAAAAACTGTAATGTTAGCAAAAAAAGCTTGTAAACCTACAAGAAAATTTGCTGATTTTGAACCCACAATTTTTTTGGTAAAGTTACACACAAAATAATAACTCTGTTAAATTACAGAAAAACTCTGCTAATTTAACAGAGTACACCATACTTTTCCAGCTAACAACATTTCTTGGTAATTTTACAAACAAACTCTGTAAAATGATTTTGACAAAAAAAAACTGTTAATTTACAGTGTTTATAGTAAAATATTAGTTAAATATGAAAGCTTTTTGACAGAGAAAACTCTGTAATTTTACTTTAAAACTCTGTAAAATGATTTGGACAAAAAAACTGTTAATTTACAGAGTTTCTAGTAAAATATTGGTTAAATAAACCACCATTTAGCAAAGAAAACTATGTAAATTTACATATATATGTAAAATGCATTTGATGCAAAAAAAAAAAATACAGAAAAAACTCTGTAAATTTACAGAGTTTAGTTAAATGCATGTTAATTTGTAAAATTTTTATAAGATTTCTGAAAAGATCTGTTTTTATAACTTTTTTTGCTACTTTTTCAACTTTTTCTAAAAAAAAAATAAACAGATAAAATTTTGATGTTTGGTAACAAAAACTAATCAAAACGGAAAACTTTTTTGGTTATAAAAAAATACGAAGTATTTTGCTTAAATCTGTATTTCAGCAGAAAACCCTGTTATTTATCTGTAAAATTAAGATTACAAAGTAAAAAGTAATATAACAGAGGAAACTTTGTTTTTTTGTCACAACAAAATACAAAGTATTTTCTTTAAATCTGTATTTTGACAGAAAACTCTGTCAAATATCTGTTGAATTGAGATTACAGTCATTTTACAGAGTATTTTACAGAGTTATTATTTTGAGTGTAGTTTTTGGTTATCAAAAATACAAAAATTTGTTTGCTTAAATCTGTATTTTAGCAGAAAACTCTGTTATTTATCTGTAAAATTAAGATTACAAAGTAAAAAGTAATATAACAGATGAAACTTTGTTTTTTTGTCACAACAAAATACAAAGTATTTCCTTTATATCTGTATTTGACAGAAAACTCTGTCAAATATCTGTTGAATTGAGATTACAGTCATTTTACAGAGTATCTTACAGAGTTATTATTTTAAGTGTAGTTGGTGTTTTTTAATATTGTTCTATTGGCGATGTTAGAGGGATTTCTATTAAAAAAAATAGTTATTTAAAAATTTAAAAAACTTTTTGTGTCACCCTATTAAAAATACAATTGTTCTGCTCTTTGCCATAGTAATAGTACACACACGTATATTAAGTTTTTATTTTAAATTTTTTACACTCATATGCATGTATGGGAAAAACCAAAATGTGTTTTTGACATATTTGTGTTGACGTTTGGCATGAAATTTGAATTAAACTGTCGAGAAAACAAAATTTAAAAACTGTCAATTATATTATAAAATTGTTTGCATTATTTTAACTTTTGTATTTTAATATGTTTGTGTTGTATTAAAGTTTGTAGATGGAGTTTTTTTGTTTTTTGTAATGTAACATTATAGTACAATTTAAGTATTTTGCAACTTTTTACCCTACTTTTACCAACATTAGACAGGTTTCCTTTGGCATATCACATTTTGATGGTAGAACATATGATATATTTCACACAAGCAGACGCAGATCCAGTTCTTAAGGTTTTAGAACTTGAGAAAATTTTTAAAGTTTTTAAAAATGGTTTCTTAAGAAAATGTAGCAAAGAATTTTTCTGCTTGTAAAAGTCAAACATTCTTAAACAATTTTCCAATAGAAAAAAATTTAGCTTTAAGAGATGTGCATTAGGGCAGAGCGATAAATTCTCTTTCGCGAATTTCGCTTGGCCGATATGCGGGATTTTATATGCGTATTTTGCAATTTTAATGTATTTTTTTATATTATTGCAAAAAGTTGGTTTCTCCAAAATTTATGCATATTTTTAAACCTCTGGTTTTTGGCGGTAAGCGGTATCCTACACTCAAAATAATTACTCCGTTAAATACTCTGTAAAATGACTGTAATCTCAATTTGACAGATATTTGACAAAGTTATCTGCCGAAATACAGATTTTGAGAAAATACTTTGTATATTCTTGTGACCGATAAACTAAGTATTATCTGTAATTTTAATATTTTTTTTGTAATCTTTATTTTACAGATAATAAACATAGTTTTTTGTTAAAATACAGATTTTTGAAAAATACTCTCATAACCAAAACATTTATTGCTCTGTAATACAGTTTCCAAATAAAAATCCCTTCAAAAAAACTTCCAAATATTTCAACCCCTTTTTAAAAAGCTTCTTAAATTACAATTAAAGCTGGTAAATTTTCCGAAGATGTGTTGTAAATTGAAAGGTTTTTTTAATTTTCACAAAAATAAAAGTAAATTTAAAATTTGGAAGCATTAAAGCGGGCAAATTTATACGATGGCATTTCCCAATTGTCAACACTACTTGCACATTAAGGAAGGATAAATTAATCGGGAATCAAATAGTGACCGTTGTGTTAAAGCCATATCAAACACATTAAAAACAAGTAAGAGTGTTAAATTCGGCTGTGCCGAATCTTTTATACCCTCCAACACATTTAAAATTGAAAAAAAATATTAGGGGCGTATTTTTTTTGTGGGGGGGGGGGGCGGCGAAGTTGGTGGGGGACACATGTACCCCCGTTATATATGTTTACAAATTATTTGTTTATGATATTTACGCTTAATAAATTTTTATCGTTATTTTTAATTAATTTCTATTACCACGCCCCCAAAGGGGGCGGCTTGAAAATTTAATTTTCTAACCCCCTTGGACCAAACGCAGGTCTATGAACATAATATGGCTTACAAATGTTACATTTGTTGGGCAAAAACTAAAAAAAGTTCGTAAAAATATCATATTTTTCAGGGGTCGTTTTAGTTCTTCAAGGGGGAACTTTTTTCCCCCTGGTCCGATTTTGCCCATCTTCGAACTTAACCTTACCAGTAAAATAAGAGACCTTCTTGCCCAATCTCAGGGGTCTAGCTCTTTTGGTTTGGACTGCATCGTTATTTCTACAGACGGACGGACATCGCTAGAATGTCTTAGATTCTATCATGGATCAATATTATATATGGGCAATTCCATCATGTCGAACGTGACCGTTGCACACATTAAAGTTGAAAAAAAAGTCAAAATAAAAAGATTTTTTTTCTTGACAAAAGGGCAAACTTATAGCTCTTAACTAGCTCTATAATTGTTGCTCAGGTTGATTTTGAAAATTGTTTCAAGCTTTCGAGATAATCGCAAAAAAGACAACCATTCGCACGGGACAAAAAACAGAAGTCGTTTTCGCGACTATCAATCAAAACTCTGATTTCAGCGAAACCTGAGGCAATATCGCAATGCGACTAATTTTGAAATGTTGGCTTATAATGTCTCTTAAAAGTTGTAAAGTTTTACCTCGAAATTACTTCTACTTTTTTTTTAATTTAACTTTAATCACTGTCGCACGGGACATGTCGCACGGGACCGTTTTTTCCATAATCATATTTATGTTTTTTTTTGTTGTTCTTTTTTAACAAATTATAAATAAATAAGCTTAGAAAACTTGGCATATATATTTTTCGTTCCCCTGGTCTGGTTCGTATTGAATTTCAGCCAAATCGGTTCAGTGGTTCAAAAGTTATTGGCAAAACCGAGAATTTCAGATTAGTTTCACCTTAAATTCATGTATTGAAAACCCGTTAAACAGGTTTTTAAAACATTGGTAATTCACAAAACTATTTTACAACGTAATTTTGTCACTCACAAATTTTGTCACAAAAAAGTACACTCGAAAAAGTTTTACACTCAAAAAAAATTTTACACTCAAAAAAAAATTTAGTAAATTATTTTTTTTTTTTTTAATAATTACTTAAAAAAAAATTTTACATAACATTAAATATTTCTAATCCAAAATGTTATTTACTTTCATTTAAAAAGGGCATTGTGGAGGGTATTCATAGATTAACTTAAACTTTTCAACTTGTTTAATTTATTGCCTTGTAATTTCATTTCATCTTCCTTCAACTTTTCTTTCCGCCGTTTGCATCTCTCTTTATTTTTTTCGCCGTTTATACTCATCTATATTTAAATAATTTAAAAAAAATGTATTAAAATAAGTAAATCATTTATTTAAGAAAAAAATATTTTTTCAAAATTTTAAAATCCACACTTACCATGTCGCACGTGACCAACTTTATATAAGAACCAAGATCACAGATTTTATTATTTTTTATTTTTTTTTTTTTTTATTTTAATTGTAATAAAAATCTGTGTTTGTTCTCAATATTTGATGAACTTTCGTCATGTCCACTTGACGCACTAATTACAAATGTTGTTTTTCAATGTCGCACGGGACATCGAAATATGTGATAAAGCATATCAAAAACTAACCGTTATTTTTTGAATTGCATAGTTTGTTATGCATTTTTTTTAGCTCTTTGTATCTCCAGAAAGATTTTTTAAAAGCAAAAGTCAATAGTTAATGCTTCTCTTTAAGAACTTTTAACAAAACAAAAGGTGCAATAGAAATGTCCCAATGAGAAAAAATTGGCTTGCTCGACTTTACATTCGAATATCTCAAAATGGGTTATGAATAAATGTAAAATTTGTTCACGTTAGTTAAATTTGATTGTTTTCCTATGAAAATATGTTAAAACAAATTCGTTTCAAGAACTTTTGGTTTTTTGGTCTTGGTAGACCTTTCGGTGGAAGTGCCCATATACTTTGTAGGGTCCCCGACCGATATTTCGATGTGTTACACACGGAATGACAAAGTGAGTATACACCTATACTGTGGTTGGAGGGTATAAAAATATGCAAGAAAGTCAAGGCATTCTTCAACGATTTATCTTAAATTTTATAAAAGTGTTTATTAGAATGAATCCGCTCAAAGGTGGCACTGAAAATGAGAAATTTATGAAAAAACAAAAAACCTGAGAACATCTAGCGAGTTTATAAATAATTTCTACAAAGTTCAACTTTCGCGTGCGAAACATTTAAGCGGGCGCATTTAAATGATGGCAGTTGCCTTTATTTTGTGTCAAGTTATTACTTAGCCATGCTTCTTGCACATTACAATCGAAGAAAATTAATAAGAATTCTTATAGTTGCCACTTAAAAAGTGAATTTAAACACAAGAAATTAAAAAATAACGTTTCGCGTGTGCACCATTAAAGTGGGAAATGCATTTAATCAGTCCCATTTACTTTTTAGTTTTTTCTCGAAGTTTATAAAATACTACAATTTTCACATTTAAATAGCCCCTGCTCAAATCGTCATTTATTAGTTTATAAAAACCTCGGTGAATATCTACGCTTAAATGCGTCACTAAATATGTGAGCTTTAATACGCAAAGAATAATTTTGATGGCTTGTCAGACTGTTAATGTTTTTGATGCAGAGAAGTTCTGGAGTTCATGCACGCAGGTAAAACAAAATTAAAAACGCCGTTGAAATGACAACTTTAAGAAGTTTTTTTTATTATAAGTATGGATGTTATTTTTGTTCTCAATTATTTCATGTATTTAAGTTTGAAATCAAATAAATTTAACAAAAACTTTGTAAATTTTCAGAAGTTTTTTTTGAAAAACTTCTAGTCACATACCAACATTTTATAGATAATTCTGTAAATTTTCAGTTTTTTATCGAAATAATTTTACAGAGTTTTTACAAATACTTATATGTAAAGTACTTCTTTGTAAAAATGTGATCCCATTTAACTAATATTTTACTAAAAACTATGTAATATTACAGTTTTTTTTGTCCAAACCATTTTACAGAGTTTTCTTCGTAAAATACCAAAAAATATTGCTGGTTGGAAATCTATGGTATTTTCTGCTGGCTTAGCAGAGTATCTCTGTAATTTAACAGAGTGATTATTTTGAGTGTATAAATCTAATATTTAAATTCTAAATAGATGTGATCAACTAAACCTCATAAAATTCATAATTAAGAAGATCTGATTAACTTTGAATTTTTGACAATTATTTTAGAAAAATTGAAACTGAAGGTGAAATGCGATCTGCCTGAAACTTAAACCAAATCGTTTTGGCATCTATTTTTATCAATCTCGAATAGCGCCCAAGCGAAATTCACGAAAAAGCATTTTTCGATCCGCCCTAATGTTCATTCAAAGAATTTTTTGATTTTCACATTTTAATGATTCTAAACCCATTTTCCAATATAAAAAAAAAATATTGCGATTCTGATTCTTTCTAGTAAAAATTACGAGCTTTTTTGTAATTTTACAAGTTTTTTACCTAAAAAAATTGTAAATTTACAACTTTTTTAATGCGATAATACTTACAAGGAATTCACGAGAATTGGAAATTTGGACATTTACGAAACAAATTTTAAAATTACAAAAAAATAAAATTTCGATGGAAATTTTTTTGTTAAAAAAACAAGGAAAACTGTCAAATATTGGTAAAATGGGATAACGGAACTTTTTTTCTAGTAATTTGACAAGGTTTTTTTTTTTTTGAGTGTAGAAAAATTCTCAGATTCTGATACACTTTCATAGAAAATTCATAGATGCTTAGAAATGTTCCTACTCCTCTAATTTAAAAAAAGGAAGTTGAAATTTTTCAGTTTTTTACGACTTTCGCATATTAAGTCAACATAAACAAAATATTTGATATCAAATTAAAGGTATTTAAAAGATCATCTCGTAGTGCAAACAACGTGCAAAAAATGCAATATTTTTCGATTTAATAACAAAAATGTCCTAAAATTTTAATCAACATGACAAAATGTTGTGCATGTTTGGACACGTTCTTTGCACATTTCGATAAGTTTTCCAAACATGCATCATGACTACACTCAAAAAAAAAACTTGTAAAGTTACCAAAAAATCTCGTGATTTTACGAGGCTATTCTCGTAAAATAGGAGGTAGGAAAAATTACGAGGATTTCCTCGTAATTTTGAATGCGCCAAAAATTGGTAACATAACCAATTTTTTTGGTAAAAATATTGTTTTAAAACTGGAAAAATATAAAAAAAAATTTAAAACTTTCAAGAAAAAATGGTAAATATGTTTAAAAAAATGGTTAATTTAAAAACTAAAATGGTAAATTAAAAAAAAAATTTTTTTGTTAAACAACATAAATCCTCGTAATAAAATCATTTTTGTAAAATAACTGTTTTTTTTTTTGTAAATTAACTAGAATCCTCGTAATAAATTTTTCAAAATTTTGTCAACTTTTTTTTTAAATATTTTTCAATAAAAAAAAAATTTGTCCTGGACTTGGAAAATTAAAAAAAAAAAAACAAGTAAAAAAGTTAAATTCGGCCTTGCCGAATGTAGTGATACCCTCTACAATTTCTAAAAGATTATTAAATTACTTTTGAAAAAAAAAAAAATTTTTTGAAAAAAAATTTCTGCGAAAAAAAAATTTGGTAAAAAAATCCACGATTTTTTTTCTTGTTTTGTCCAAAAATATGTTTGTACTTGTTTAAATACCATTTGGTGTTTAATTATGTTCACATTAGAGATGGGCGCGTGAGTGATTTTTGACTCACACTCACTCACGCTCACGACAGGAATTTTTGAATCACGTACACTCACTCACGAGCATATTTTTTCTACTCACACTCACTCACAATAACGTAAGTAAATTTAATACATCTCACACTCACGTTGACTCACACTCACGAAACTCTTATTTATACAAAAAAAATTTAAAAAACTAAAATTTCAAAAATCTTTCAAAATTTTCAACAAAATTTAAAGTTCAACGAAATTTTTCGGGACGAAATCTTAAGTTACGCCAAATTTTACAATTTTTTTGTTGCTTTTTTGGTACGAAAGGAAATATGAAGAGAAAATAAATCACGCAAACTCACGCAAAAAATTGATTCACGCAAAAATCTTACTCACGCACACTCACTCACGACATTTTTTTCTCCACTCACACTCACTCACAACCACGTGAGTAAAATTGAATTCAGTCACACTCACGCGTGATCACGAGTGAATCACGTGAATCACGCTCTAATCTGCTCATGTCCCCATCTCTAGTTCACATAAGTCAACCAGCAGCCGAATTAAAGCATTTTGTATTTTTAGGTTATGTTGAATGTTCTAAAATTTTTGAGGTGTCCTTACATTTTAGTTCATAACTTTTGAACCGCTGCACCGATATCGCTCAAATGCAATACCAAATTTCTCGGGAGAACTTCCAATATATGTGTTTAATAACAGTCACCTCTGTTTTATATTTTGGACGTGATCACATTTTCCACAGAGAGACAGACAGACAAACGGACATCGCTAGAATGTCTTAAAATCGATCGGGCATCATGAATATATATACTTTATGGGGTCCCATACCGATATTTCGAGGAGTTACAAACGGAATGAGAAACTTATATATACCCTCTATCACTAACAAGGGTCACCCGCAGATCTTTATGGAATTGGTTTTATTTTGTAGAGCAGAAAAAATAAAGGGACACGTAATTTTGTTTAGCGGCCCAAATTCATATTTAGGGGGTAAAAAGGAGGGGGGAAGACAAGGCCATTTTTCAGTTTTTTTCGTTTATCTCCTATATTATGCAAAGAAACCTAGTCATGTTACATACCAAATGAAAGGTCTTTGGAAAACCTATCTACTTGTGCTAAGAACGTGTCCAAACATGTACAACTTTTCGTCATATTGTAAAATACCAAAATTTTAGAACATTTTTGTTAAAAAGTTGAAAAATATTAACTTCTTTGGCCCGTTGTTAGCACCACGAGATAGGTATTTTTAATACCTTTAATCTGATGCCACACATGCCTATATTAATTTTGTTTAAATAGGCGTAAATCGTAAAAAACTGAAAAAGTTCAATTTCCCCTCATAGAAATCGACTTAAAAATGAGTTTGGGCCGCTTAAAAAAATACGTGTCGAATTAATTTTCGTTTTGAACAACATATCCAAATTTCATGAAGATCGGAGGGTGACACCAGGGAGACTTCCCTTGTTAGTGGAGGGTATAAAAAAAGAAAATTTATATAAAAAAAATTTATTTTTTTTTTGTTAAACAACATCCTCGTATAATATAATTTTTGTAAAATAACAGTTTTTTTTTTTTGTAAAATTACCTTTCAAAATGGTAGAATACAATTACGAAAATAAATTTGTAAAATTACCAATAAAACTGTAGTTCTCGTTTGAGCAAAGTACAAGATTTTTTAATAAAAAACAAGGAAAATTTTTAAATATTGGTAGAACGGGATTACAAGGCATTTTACCAGGCGTTTTACCAGTTTTTTTTTTTTTTTTGAGTGTAGATTTCATTGCATTATATAGGAGATAAACAAAAAAACTGAAAAATGTGCGTTTCTACCCCCACATTAGCACCACCTAAATATTAATTTGGGCCACTAAAAAAATACGTGTCCCCTTATTGTTCTTAATCTACAAAATAAAAACAATTCCATAAAGATCGGTGCACTCAAAAAAAAAAAACCTTGTAAAGTTACAAAAAAATCTCGTGATTTTACGAGGCTATTCTCGTAAAATATGAGGTAGGTAAAATTCTCGTAAAATTACGAGGATTTCCTCGTAATTTTGAATGAGCCAAAAATTGGTAAAATAACCTATTTTATTGGTAAAAATATTGTTTTAAAACCGGAAAAATAAAAAAAAATGGTAAACTTACAAGAAAAAATGGTAAATATGTTTAAAAAATGGTAAATTTACAAACCATAATGGTAAATTTACAAAAAAAAAATTTTTGTTAAACAGCATAAACCCTCGTAATATGTTTTTTTTTAAATAACTTTTTTTTTGTAAATTAACTAGAATCCTCGTAGTAAATTTTTCAAAATTTTGTCAACCTTTTTTTAAAATATTTTTCAATCAAAAAAAAATTGTCCGGGACTTGGAAAATTTTTTAAAAAAAATTGAAAATTTACAAAAAAAAATGTATTTTTTTTTTTATTTGTTAAACAACATAAATCCTCGTATAACATAATTTTTGTAAAATAACAGTTTTTTTTTTGTAAATCAACTAAAATCCTCTTAATAAAAACTTTGTTGTAAAATTACAGATACAATTACGAAAATAAATTTGTAAAATTACCCATAAAACTGTAGTTCTCGTTTCAGCAAAGTACAAGATTTTTTGTTAAAAAACAAGGAAAATTGTTAAATATTGGTAAAACGGGATTACAAGGCATTTTACCAGGCGTTTTACCAGTTTATTTTTTTGAGTGTGGTTAACAATAAGGAGACCTTCCTTGTCAGTTGACTTTTTTTATAATTTTTTTTTTATTCTAGTTAGACCCTTATTAAGAAGAGGATTTTGTAGAACATTTCACATTTTGGACTTTAATCTATTAGGATTTGAAAGGTCATTAGTTAATTCTAAATAAAAAAAAGTAAATATTAACACTAAATGCTAAGTTTGATCAGACATGGTTAAATTAGGTATAAGTTTTTCCCATAACATGTAGTGTTAAAATCATATGTTAATCCTATATAATAAACCTTTTTGTTTGAAAATTAAGGTAAACATCATATACTGAATAAGGAGTGAGATCATAAAAATGTTAACACACATAAAGTTAAATAAAAAACAGACTACTGAATTTTAAGACTTCAAACCAAATTTTTATTAATTAAAATTTAATACAAAATCATAACAAAAAAACCGCATGGAACTCTAACCACTACGAACAAAGTTATCCACTTTTTCCGGAAACCCTCCCATTAAGGCTTTTATGGTAGTTTCTGTCACCTTTTTAGAGCAGGTGGTCCATCTACGTTTGAAATCTTGCATGTCCTGGGAGACCTTTTTGCCCTTTAATTCTTTTTTAACAAGAGCCCAATATCTCTCCACTGGCCTGAGCTCCGGGCAGTTTGGTGGATTTGCCTCTCTTGGTACAAAAACCACATTATTATCATTATACCACTCCAGCGCTTTCTTGCTGTAGTGACAAGATGCTAAATCGGGCCAAAAGTAAGTGGATACATTGTGCTGACTCAAGAACGGAAGAAGTCTCTTCTGCAAACACTCCTTGATATAAATTTCGCTGTTTATAGAGCCAGATGTCACAAATGACTGGCTTCTTTGGCCGCAGCTACATATGGCTTGCCATACTAGGAATTTTTTGGGGAATTTCGTTTGCTTTTTTGACCGAAATTTTTCCGCAACATTTCCTCGAACATCGGAAACATAAAATTCTTGACCAGGGAGCTGCGCAAAATCAGCCAGGACATAAGTTTCGTCGTCCATTACACAACAGTTGTATTTTTTTATAAAATTTGATTTCAATTTTCTAGCTCTGGTTTTGGCCTCCAAATTTTTAAAAGCGTTTCTATCGGGAACTTTTTGAACTTTGTAGGACTTTAGTCCCGCCTTACGTTTCACTTTACGTACAAAAAAGTCTGAGCATTGGGCTAACCGAGCTGTTTTTCTGCCAGATGTGTTAGGAGCTCTCTTAAGGATGCTTTTAACTTTATATGCCTTACCAATGTTACGATAACCAGTCGTTGTTCCTGTTCCCGGCTTCCTTTCAATTGTTAGGTGTTCCAGATACCTTTTTACCACTTTTGAAACTGTTTGGCGGCATACATTAGTTTCTTTGGCAATTTTTTTGTATGTCCATTAGGGTGGGGCGATTAGTAAGGAAGGAAAAAAATCTTAATGGGCGCATCGCGTTTCTGATTCTTGGGATTGTACTGAGCAAAAAAGTCAACTAGACCATACGTCTACGGTGAAAACCGAGCCTCCCGATTTTGACTTGAAGTTTTTTTTCAGACTTTATTTTTTTTTGGAAAATTTGCAAATTTTCTTGGGCTCATATTTCGTAAACTATTTGAAATTTTGACTTATTTTCAAAAGTAAAGTTGTAGCTATTGTCTCGGGCTACAATTTCTCTGAATATATTACTTAGAAAAAACTTCGGTTTCATGGTCAAAAAGTCGAAAATGTAGAAAATTCACCACTTTTTGTAATTTTTTTTTTGATATTTTGGCCTATAACAGCCAAACCCTTGAGATTTTCGATCCAATACTAAGACAAAAATTGTAGCTAAGACTATAGTTAAGAACTCTCTAGTACATCGAAAAAGCATTGGAAGGCTCCTTCAGGCAGTTTTGGCCTTGTGAAAGTGCAAATTTTTTGTGAAAATATTGATAAATTACCATTTTCAGTTGTTCATAGCGAAAAATAAAAGGTAAACAAAACATCCAGCTTTCCCAGATACCATATAAACAACTAACCCCACCTATAAACGTCAAAAGGAACGGTCCCATAATTAGTCTTTACTTATTATAGTTTTTGAATGTAAGTTTTAGAAATAATTGTTTCGTGTATAAACTGTGCAGTGCTACTAAAAAATTTAAGATATAAAAAATATGGATAATCCAGTGGATTCTGATAATACAGAGAATGTGGAGATGGAGATGCAGCCAGAATCATCAGCGTCATCATCAAATCTAGAAAATAAGCCTTCGCATACGATATGGTTTTGTAATTTTTTTATTTAAATAATCTAAACATTTTTCAGGTTATCGAAAATTTTCAACTTATTCCACTTGAACACATTCCTCCAATGAGTACAGATGCTGAAAATCAACTTTCTACGGACGTTAAATATCTATACCAAATTGCCCAAGCCGTTTCAAATGGTAGTTGCTCAATTAATCTTGCAAACATCAAACCTGGAACAGTAGGACATTCGAGACGGATAACAAAAGCTAGTAGATTGCTCCGTGTGTATATTGCGACAGAAAATCCATCACAAAATTTACAAATTTTGCAAGGTACATTATGAAAGTGTATGTTCCCATGTATTTCAATGTCAAATACTACAATTCGGCTGTATACGGTAGTGCTCTGCTTGGAAAATTCATCCAGTAGACGCAATATTTACCAGACAACTTACGTAACATCATAAATCCCGTAATACAGAATAATTCCTATTTCGCACACAGTGAAAATGTTTTGTTGAGCATGTTATACAATAGCATGTCCCGAAATCAGGAAATTTTGGAATTTCTTTTGGGCATACCCCTAAAACGATGCTTATTGAAGAGCTGATTACGGGAAAAATAATTAAAAAAATTTTGGAGGTCATCTTCAGGGCGCAACCAGCGCTTAAAGTTTACATCCGTGGTGCATTTGATCAAAAAAAAAATTTTTTTTTATTTTCAATATTGATGCCAAAAGTTTCGTTAGGTGGAGTACATTCAGGAAAAAATATTTATAAAGTTTTCATGGAGCAATTTTGGTCCAGCGCAACGTTTTTAAACTTCGAAGATGCATAATTTATTACACATTTTTTTAAGTTTTTGTAAAAAACGGTTTTTTATATAAAGGCTTGAACATAAACTCCGTTTAATACAAAATCTTAAACGAACTCTTACAAACTCCGGTTTTTACAAAATCTTAAAAAAATATGTAATAAATTACACCTTTTCAAAATTTCAAAACGTTGTGCTGGACCAAAATTGCTCCATGAAAACTTTACAAATATTTTTTCCAGAATGTACTCTACCTAGCGAAACTTTTGGCATCAATTTAAAAAAATAAAAATAAAATTTTTTTTTGACCAAATGCACTACGGATGCAAACTTTAAGCGCTGGTTGCGCCCTGAAGATGACCTCCAACATTTTTTTAATTATTTTTCCCGTAATTAGCTCTTTACTAAGTATCATTCTAGGGGTATGCCCTAACATTTTTCATTTTCGGGACACGCTATTATACAATGATTGTAAAGAAATTCGTACATTGGCACTCAAAAAAATATTGTATATTCGCGACAACATATGCGATTAAACTGAGCTTCGCTAAGCGCTCAATCGACAAAAACCGTGAAGGTATAATGGCATCTGTATCTGAAGGCCGAAAGAAAGCGCCTCGTATGGAATCTAGAAAAGATTTGGAAGGCAATCTTTGAATGAAAAATACACTAAATTGGAATTCTTCTTGATTCATACCTTGTCTCTACCTATACAATTACTTTGTACTTTAAATGAATTTTCAAAATAAATATTAAACAAAACAAAGAAAAAACATTATATTTTTGGATAAAAAAGTGGAAAAAATAAGAAATAGAACAATTTTATGATTTTGCGCTATGAACAACTGAAAATGGTAATTTATCAATATTTTCACAAAAAATTTGCACTTTCACAAGGCCAAAACTGCCTTAAGGAGCATTCTAATGCTTTTGCGATGTACCAGAGAGTTCTTAACTATTATCTTGGCTACAATTTTTGTCTTAGTATTGGATCGAAAATCTTAATAGTTTGGCTGTTATAGGCCAAAATATCAAAAAAAATATTACAAAAAGTGGTGAATTTTCTACATTTTCGACTTTTTGACCATGAAAACGAAGCTTTTTCTAAGTAATATGTTTAGAGAAATTGTAGCCCGAGACAATAGCTACAACTTTACTTTTGAAAATAAGTCAAAATTTCAAAAAGTTTACGAAATATGAGCCCAAGAATATTTGCAAATTTTCCAAAAAAATAAAGTCTGAGAAAAAACTTCAAGTCAAAATCGGGAGGCTCGATTTTCACCGTAGACGTATGGTCTAGTTGACTTTTTTGCTCAATACAATCCCAAGAATCAGAAACGCGAAGCGCCCATTAAGATGTTCAAATCGCCCCACCCTAATGTCCATGTTTGGTTTTGTTGAAAATATTTAATTATTTTTGAACGCACTTTTCTTTCATCGTCCATTGTGTAAAAAATTGCAAATTAAAACTCATGATGTAAATTAATTTATTAACTGACATATTTTTAAAATGTAAACTGCCGAAAAAAAAAAAATTTGGAAGCTTTACACCAAAGTTGTAGGCAAAAATGTGTGTTAACATTTTTATGATCTCACTCCTTATGACACCTACAAACAAACATGAGTAAACAAACATAACACATTAGACTGGCATTTTTTGTATGACAAATACGGGCAAATTTTCATTATTCTATGCCTAAAACTTATTTGCTACAAAATCGAGGCCAATCGGAATAAATTAACCCATGGCGCCCGACGATCAAAGTTTTGAAATTTAAAAAAAAATGATTTTGATGCGCTGAATATCAAAGAAAATTAAAATCGGTCTAACGGTTTTTGAGAAATCGGTATTCAAAATTGTGCAAAAAGTGAAAGAAACTTAGAAAAAAAAAACTCCATATATTCAAAAAAATTTTAAAATTACAAGAAAAATTTGTAACTTTTTTTTTTGCTACCTCCTATTTGACAAAAATTCCTAGTAATTTTACAATCTTTTACCAATAATTTTGTAATTTTACAAGGTTTTTACCAATAAAATTGTAAATTTACAAATTTTTTGACACGATAAAATTTGCATGGAGGTTTCGTAATTTTACTAGATTTTTGCTACCTCCTATTTTACTAGAATTCCTAGTAATTTTACTAGCTTCTTACCAATAATTTTGTAATTTTACAAGCTTTTTACCAATAAAATTGTAAATTTACGGCTTTTTTGGCGCAATAAAAATTACAAGGAATTTTCGTGAATTTACAAGATTTTTTTTTTGTAAAATTATCTTGGAAATTTGTAAATTTACAAAAAAAAATTTTTAAATTACAAAAAAAAAATTTAAATTTCGATCCAAATTTGTTTGTTAAAAAACAAGAAAAACTGTCAAATATTGGTAAAATGGGATTACGAGACTTTTCCTAGTAATTTGACAAGATTTTTTTTGTGTGTAGAGCTTGAGACAGTCTTTCATTTTAACTTAATCTGAGCTAAATCCGATCATTTTATGCAATGGCGCCCTTCGATCGAAGGGTTGAATTTTTGGAAAATTTCCACACACATTTTGGATTTTTGAACAATTAAACAAATTTAAAAATTTGTCTTGCGATACATTTTTTTTAATAATTTTTGCATGCTGAATATGAATATCAAAAAATTTCTGAAATCGGTCAAGCGGTTTTTGAGAGCATTTTAAATTTCTAAAAAAAAAATTCAAAAATGGGGGCTTTTCAAGAATATTTTTTTTTAAAAAAACTCAATTTTATTTTACTGATTATTTTGTAAAGCTTGAGACAAACTTTTGTTTAAGTTTAATTTGAACCAAATCAGAAAATTTAAACCCATGGCGCCCTTCGATCAAAATTTACAGCTTTTGGTGAAAATTTTCTAAAAACCAAAATTTTGATCACAGGGCGCCACGGGTTGAAGTTATCGGATTTGGCTCAAATTTATTTTAAATGAAAGCTTATATGAAGCTTTTTTAAAGGGAAAAGACAGAAAGAAATTTTTTTTTTTTTTTTAATTTTTTTTTTTATTATTTATTTATTTATTAGATTTATATAATACAATAAATGCTATTACATAAATATATTGTTTTAATGAGTACGAGCAACTAAGGCCTTCGACTCTAATTAAATAGCGATATTTCGAAAACCTTTCTATAGATTGTATATTTTTTTTATATTTGTGTTCAGCTTATCAAAATTAATAAATATGATGTATCGCAAGACATTTTTTTATTATCTTTTTTTAATTTTAAAAATCCCAAACTTTGATCGCCGGGCGCTATGGGTTAATTTAGTCCGATTATCCTCAAATTTAAAACACAAACCTATTAGTTCTAGTAAAATAAAAATTTGCCCGAACACTTGGCAAAATCAAAAGTTGAAGAAAAATTGTCACCCTAATCACACATACATATTTATAAATATAATGAATTATACACGTTTGAACTTGCCCATTAATCAAAAAAGTAAAACTAATACATACATACATTTTTGCCATCATATTTACATCCTTATTAATGATAAACTTTTAATTCATATTAAATAATAAAACGCAATGAAAATCAATTAGAAGAAATCGAATTTAATGAAAATAAAGGTCGAAATACCGATTATAAAAATCTATTTTAAGTATTTTTTATGTAAAGTAAGACGGGGAATTCTTAATTAAATTAATGAATCATTTCATAAAGTTTACGAATTTTTACATCAATTTTAGCAAACATTTTATTGTTTTAACAAAATGTTTCATAAATGTTATGAAATTTTTTTGTTAGTAAAATAATCATAAACACAATAAAATTTGGTTTGGCCAAAGTTTTAGAATGTGGATTAAGTTTTAACTTACAAAGGAAGTCTCCTCAGTGTCACCCTTCGATTTTTATGGAATTGGTTTTAATAAAATCTTGATCAAATTTGGGATCAAAATCGAAAAATGTTTGATTGAACAAATATTTAAATAATCACCTATTCAGTAATTGGTATAACAATTTTCTTCATCGGGGGAGTTTCAATCAAAAATTTTATTGAAACCGCGTTTTTCGTGATTGAAATTCGTTTTCAACTCTTTCTGTGTTAGAGCAAGATTAAGCCGATACCCCAAAAATGTTGCTTACAAAATTTAATCAAACTAAAAATAAAGTTTAACTGACAATGAGATCTCAAAAATTGCTATTTGTTTAAGTCTAATACAGTTAGAGTCTCAATTTTCTAAATTTTCAAAATTCAGCCTATAATTTTTTAATACAGTCCACTCTATTATTTTAAAGGTTACAGCCTACTACTACTAAATATCTAAAGAACTTTATAAAATAACATTAAGTAAATTGAATATGTCTAGCAAACCAAAATATATGTAGGATATACTGGGATACTGTTTTTCTGGTTAATACTAATATTTTGAAAACTTTTAATGGGTTGACATGTTGTGTATATTGTTGTTAAAACAAAAAAAATTTAAAATTTATATTTTAAAAGTTTTTTATTTTTTATTTTGTACGCATTAATTTTAGTTTATTAGTTACTACTGCTGCTTTTAAACAAGGACTTTTTATGGTTGACCAAATGGTTGCAAAGTGGTCAACCACACTCATACAAAAGGCACAGTAGGGGATTTACTAATATTTACTTTTTTATCTGATGGACATTTCAAAGAAAGTTTTCCTATAGAAAAAATATCAAATTCTGAAGAAATGTGGTAAAAATTTTAAACCCGTGGCTCCCGGTGGTCAAAGTTTTTGGATTTTTGAAAATTTTTAAAAATTTTTAAAAATTTTCAAAAATTTTTAAAAATAAATTTAAAAATAAATTAAAAAAAAAAAAAAATACGAATATACAAATAAATTAAAATCGGTTGAACGTTTTTCGAGACAAAGCTATCTAAAATTAGCAAAAAAAAAATTTATAACATAAACTTTCTATCTCAAATTTTAAGGGGTTATTTTAGTCCTTTTTCTTACATCCTAATAGAACACCACTAAAATGTGCGTTTAAAGGGTTAAAAAAGTCTAACAAGGGAAGTATCTCAACCTTTATGAACCGATTTGCTTGAAACTTAAAAGATATATAAGTGTTTCAAAATTTCAGTGTTTCAAAATTTCGTTGTCCCCTTATGAAACAATGTCGACCTCCGGGAAAATTTCGATAACTCCCGAACTAACAGGAATATCCTCTAGAGAAAAAATACGTGTCGACTTAAATTTAATAAAGATTATTTCGTATTCATATGGATATCGTAGGTCTATGTATTCATATAAATACCCCCCAAAATTTACACATTTTCAAAAAAAAAATATTTAATGAAGCCAAACTTTTAAAAGGTTATGTCACCGTTGGATAGACATTAAAAAATCCTTTCTTCTCATATGTAAACATCATATAGTTTCTTAGAAAGAAATGGCTTAAAAATCCAAAAAAAAAACAATTTTTTCGCCATTGTTTGACCCATGTTTTGAACCCCTAAATACCCGATATGGCCGATAAGCCGAGACACCCCAACCTTAGAATTGTCTCTTTTATCTATATTTTACGTTTCATGCAAATCGGTTCATAAGGGTTGAGATACTTCCCTTGTAAGAAAAATGTTTGCATCGAATTTTAGTTGGGGTTGTACAATGCTAGCAGTAACAATAAACTGAACATTGAAATTATTTCCAAGTCGATTTTTTCAACTATCTACTGCACGAAGTAAGATGCGAGTCACTGTAGATGTTTAAACTTTATAGTTTTTGTTTATTTGTGTGTATTTGTGGTTTGATTTTGTATAAAATTTGTTTAAAGTATTGTTAAAATTTTTAAAAATTTTTTTTTTTTTTTGTTGTTTAAATAATTGTGGTGGCTGCATCAGATTATACTAATAACAAACGAACGTTGTTATTCACATCAGATTAATTACGTTTTAATTTAAAATAATCATATTTTATCTAACAAAAAATATATTTGTTTGTATGTAGTTGTGTATATGATTTAATATCACGCTATTTTGAATGCACACATTCATACATTTATATAAATTTCATGCCCGCACACACATAGACCAGTCCTTTGTTAGCATGTGTAGTAGAGTGACACTTTTTCTTCAAATTTTAGTTTTTTTTTTCTGATTCCAAGGTGTCCGAGCAAATTTTGTATTTTGAATACTAGAGCTAAAAATAATGTGGCATAAATTTAAGGCCAATAGGATTGAATTTACCTATGGCGTCCGGCGATCAAAGTTTTGGATTTTTGAAACTTCCCGTTTAAAAATTGGTTTCTTCCTTTATGATCTAATATGTAATTGTATCTGATTGTATGTAATTGTATCTAGTCAGATATAAATAAATGTCAAAATTGTTCCAATTTTTACAAAATCCGAGAAATAATTAGATCGCTATTTTGGTCATACAATACAAAACATATCATATACATTAGAGTTCGATTGGTGACTATGTCACTTTATCTGTTTACCGGGTATCATAATTTTTTTTAAGGAACGGTGGAAACTATTGCAAATCTGATTTCAAAAGTCGACTCTACACCAAGTTTTTCTATAATGACCCAGTTGGATTTTCATACAATTTTTCAAAATGTCCCCAATGACATGTCAGCAGTTGGTCAGCAGTGTCCACCAGTAACGGTGACCACCAACAATTCGTTTAAACAACAGCTGACCAACTCCTGACATGTCATTGAGGACTTTTTAAAAAATTGTATGAAGATGTCAGCAATTTTATAAAGAGTCAGCAGTATGTCAGGGGTGGTTTTTGTTACCGACTGGGAAATTATAACACACTGGCCAACATTTGAAAAAATTTTGTACGCGTCTGGCGTCCAGACTCTCGTTTTCGATTAATATTTCAATGCTGATTTCAAATCTTGTTTCCAAAAAACGATTTTTTGTACACTTTTGAGACTATTTTCTGTAATATTTTTGGATAATATTCTGGAATCTTACCACTCGTTTTCGATTAAAATTTCGCTGCTGATCTTGAATTTAAAATTGTTCTATCGCGTCAGGTTTTCGAGAAAATTGAGGTCAAAATTCTCAAAAAACGTATTTTTGTCCATTTTTAAGAGCTTAAAACTTTTTAACAGGTTGTGATTAGTGTTTGGGGTCCGAGAATTTCCGGGAAAACTCTGACGGAAATTCCCAGGAAATTTTTTATTTTTCCCGGGAAATCCGGGAACTTTATATAATAAAGCTTTTTACATAAAAACGCTTATTTTAATTTAATTTTAAATATATTTTACCACTAAAAAAAGTTAAATTGTTTAAAAAAGTCCACTCAAACAGGCATCTTCAGAAAAATATGCAAAAGAGAAGTTTGGGATCTAGTTCATGGTGTAAAGACTTGTTGGAAAAGCATGGTTACTATAATCCAATAATTTTTAAAAGCAAAACAAATCGTAAACATATTGTTTAAATCAGCGGTTACCAACCTTTTTGTCTCACGTACCCCCAATTTTAAATTTTATCAGCCGCGTACCCCCTAACGAGTTTTTTGTTTTCGTTTAAAAATTTTACATATAAATAAAAGAGTTAATTTTGAAATTTTTGATCAGCGGGTATTATTATTTTTTTGAAGGATTTAGGGGAGATCAAAACAATAGTTGTATTTTTTGTGAAAATGTTCGCTCCTTGGGGTAGTTCCATGCATCTGGAAACACGGCTTTTGAGCTGATTTTTTTGCAGAGCAAAAACGGCTGAAAATATTTGCAAATCTGATTTCACCAGTCGATTCTACACCAAAAATTAAAACAACGGACGTTTTTTGAACTCTGAAAAAAAGTTCGGCAAACCCATCACAGGGGGCGGAAATATAATGTTTTTAATTATTTTTTATGTTTTTTTTTTTTAATACGAGGGCAGATAAATAATTCCGCGACTTTTTGAATGAAACACCTCCGTATATATGTACAATGAAAGGACATTTTGAGCTAAAAAATGGTACCAAAATTTCCACTCTATCAGAAACCGTCTCAAAAATGTCCAAAAACACGTTTTTTGAGAACTTCGACCTACATTTTCTCAAAAACCTGACATCTTAGAAAAATTTGGGAACCATATTCGGAATCAGCATCGAAAGGTTAATCGAAAACAAGTGGTCGTCGCAAAAAATGCTCTCTAAATTTCACAAAAATACGTTTTTTGTAATTTTTGACCTCAAATTTCTTAATGACTTTATGGAAAACTTTGGAAGCCAGATGCGGAACCAGCATTGAAAGGTTAATCTAAAACAAATGTCCAAATTACTAAAATTTTGCGTACCCCGCGAACAATTTCGCGTACCCCCTAGTGGTACGCGTACCATAGGTTGGTAACCGCTGGTTTAAATAATTTTTAATGAAATTCTTTACTCCAAAACACAAAAAAATATTGTGTCCGGGATTTAGAAAACGTTAAAAAAATATTTTGGACATAAAGCTTTTAATGAATTATTTGCTCCAAAATGCAACAAAAAATTTTTGTTCTTGTGCCTCGAAAATTTTAAAACAATCTTCGGTACTTGGAAATTTTTCTAATTTAAATTTTTCAAAAAAATTTTCTGGCTGTCAAGAAACGTTTTTTTTTTGAAAATCCAAGTTCTTTACTACAATAAAAGACGTTTCATACGGGAATTCGGATAAGCACGCTGTAAATAATAACCAAAACGCAAAAATTTCAATTTTTTTTTTAATTTTTCCCTCTTACTTCTCTTACATTTATGTTACTTTTAAATTGCTTTTTTGTATTTTAATTAGTTGTAGTTGTAGAGTTTTTAAACAACAATTTTGTGAAATTTTAATGTTTTTTAAGGATTTATATTGATAACGAAAATTTCCCGGGATTCCCGGGAATCCTGTAAAATTAATTTTTTATTTCCCGTTTCCCGGAAAATTAAAAAATCCGGGAATTCCCAAACACTAGTTGTGATAGAACGGAACCTTTCATCGTGCATATTTAAGAAATTGATAAAAAAAAACATGGTATTTCCGCCCTCTGCAAAAGCTCAAAATCCGCGATTTCAGATGCTTTGAACCACCCCAAGGAGTGAAAATTGTTCCAAAAAAATTCCGGCATTATTTTTACCTCCCCTAAATCCTTTAAAAAAAATTATGATACCCGAAAATCAAATTTTCAAAATTAACTCTTATATACATATTATATACATTAGAGCGACTCAAAAAAAAAAGTGATTTAGTTACCCCTCTGAAAATAAAGCTTGATATGTTTTATGATGATTCCCAAAATATTTTGGTTCTAGCGTTGACCATCCGTGAGCTGGACCATTTTTAAAAAAGGTCCTTTTTTCAGTTTTTCGAATTTTTTTGTACTTTGCTCCAAGACGACATAAATAAAATTTGGTGTCATCGAAAAGAGTTTTTGACGCAGCATCCAATGGTATATAAAACTTGACCACTTGCGACCTGCAAATTGCGATATTTAACTAAATACATATTTTCGTTTCGGGTTTTCATACAAATTCTACGTATTTGGAAATAATGTTCTGCTTTTCAAATTGAATCAGTTTTAAAATAATATTTATTTATTTTTTTTTTTTTGTAATTATTCATATTAAACGCGAAAATCGCGATATATTTTATATTTTTTCAAATATAGGCAATATGGGTATCAAAATTTTTTCATTTTTCAATTATAATAACCTGGTGATAAGTAAAATATCTGTTTTCAAATCTAGGATGCTGTGAGATAAATTTAAGTTTTTAAATATTATTTTTTAACAATGTTCTGCTTTTCAAATTGAATCTGTTCAAAAATAATGCTTATTTATTTTTTAATATTCACATAAATCGCGAAAATCGCGATATATTTTCTCTTTTTTTAATATAGGCAATATGGGTATCAACTTTTCTCGTTTTTCAATTATAATAATCTGGTGATAAGCAAAAGATCAAATCTAGGATGCTGTGAGATATATTTATGTATTCAAATTTTATTTTTTTAGTTACTAACAGAACACCAGATTATTATAATTGAAAAATGAAAAAAATTGATACCCATATTGCCTATATTAAAAAACATATGTAAAATAAATCACGATTTTCGCGTTTTATGTGAATAATAAAAAAAAAATAATAAATTGACATTATTTTAAAACAGATTCAATTTGAAAAGCAGAACATTGTTAAAAAATTAATATATAAGAACTTAAATTTATCTCACAGCATCCTCGATTTGAAAACAGATCTTTTACTTATCACCAGGTTATTATAAATGAAAAATGAAAAATTTTGATACCCATATTGCCTATATTTGAAAAAAGATTAATAAATCGCGATTTTCGCGTTTTATGTGAATAATTACTAAAAAAAAATAAACTAACATTATTTTAAAACAGATTCAATTTAAAAAGCAGAACATTATTTCCAAATACGTAGAATTTGTATGAAAACGCGAAACGAAAATATGTATTTAGTTAAATATCGCAATTTGCAGGTCGCAAGTGGTCAAGTTTTATATACCATTGGATGCTGCGTCAAAAACTCTTTTCGATGACACCAAATTTTATTTATGTCGTCTTGGAGCAAAGTACAAAAAAATTCGAAAAACTGAAAAAAGGACCTTTTTTAAAAATGGTCCAGCTCACGGATGGTCAACGCTAGAACCAAAATATTTTGGGAATCATTATAAAACATATCAAGCTTTATTTTCAGAGGGGTAACTAAATCACTTTTTTCTCTTCCATACAAGTTGAGTCGCTCTAATATACATATATCATATATATTAATTTTGATGCGCTAAACACGAATATCAAAATAATTTAAATTGGTAGAACGGTTTTCGAGATATCACTATTTGAAATTTGACAAAATGAAGGGTTTTTTCCTATGGTCACGAAATTAAAAAAATATTTTTTTTCTCCTTGACCCTTTTCAGACATTTGGACCAAATTATTTAAAATTAATTTGGACCAAATCCGATTGTGTTAACCAAAAACTCTAAACTTTGATCGAAGGGCGCCATTGGTTAAAATGATATGATTTGGCTTAAGTTAAGTTTAAATGAAAGTTTATCTCAAGCTTTATGAAAAAGTCATTGAAAAAAAAATTTGAGATTTTTTTTTTAAATTACTTAAACTTAGGAAAAGACCCCAATTTTTGGAAATTTGTTAACAAACTTTAAAGGGTTTTATGGCCCACTCAAGTTTTTCAATTTTTTTTCACAGAAGTTTTAAATAACTCAAAAAACGTATTAAATCTTGTTCTGAGGTAAATAATGTTAAGACATGAATTCATGTCTACAAAAATGTTCTGCATAAAATTTCACTAGAAGTTGTCAAAGATCAAAAGTCCGTGCAAGAAGTACAAGATGCTTAAAAAAGTAAAATTGTAAATTATCACATACTTTTAAATTGGTTTTCATTAAAGTCGTGTGAAATAAAGTCGAAAAAATGTTATAAATCTGCTTCTGAGCTTAAATACCGTAATAGATGTCTGCAGTGAAATTTGATGGCGGTTCTTTTTTTAGAACATATTAACCCTCTATCCCCCACTTTTAGGGGTAATTTTTGTCCCTTTTCCAAATACCATTTTAGAACACCATTAAAACGTGCCTTTAAGGGGTTAAAATGTTCTACAAACATTTTCTGCATCAAATATCACTAGGGGTTGTCAGTCGTGTTCTAAGAGGATATTTGCAAAAAGAACCAACATGCATGCGCGGGTACAAGGGGGGGGAAAAAGGGGAAATTTCCCCCCCCAGACCAAATTTCGAAAAGAAAAAAAAAAAAGAAAAAAAAGAACAAAGAAGAAAAAAAAGAAAAAAAGAAGAAAAAAAAAAGAAAGAAAAGGAAAGAAAAAGAAGGAAATTTTCTAAAAAAATCTCGAAGTCCAAAAATTTTTCATAGAAAAAAATCTGAAAATTTTAATAGGGAAAATTTTTAAATTTTTTAAGGAAAAAGTGAATTAATCTGAAAATTTTCTATGAAAAATATTTGTCAATCTTGTTATGAATTTTGGAATAAACAAATTACTTAGAAATTCTAAGTTAGAATATGCTTTTCTTGTATTGAAAAATGTTACAGGATCTTAATTTGGATTATATAAAAAATGTTTGTCTTCTACATAGCAATTGAAAAAATATCTTAAAATCTTAAAAATGTTGATAGTCGAACTTACATATGTAAAACTATTTTAATTTTTTTTTTCTAAAGAATAAACTTTTTCTAAAGAAAAATTCTCAGAATCTGAGACTTTTTTTATGTGAAAAAGGTCTCAAAACTTATTTATAGGAAAAAGGTCGCAGAAGAGTTTTTATATGGAAAAAACGTCTCAGAATTTCTGAATTTGAGACTTATTTTAAGGAAAAAGGTCTCAGAATCTGAGTCGTTTTGAAAAAGAACAAGTGAGAGTGTTAAATTCGGCTGTGCCGAATCTTTTATACCCTCCAAAATGTACAAAAAAAAAATTGACAGGAGCGTTTCTTTTTTTGGGGGGGGGGGGCGAAGTTGATAGAGTCAGTGGGGCACGTTGAGAGCACCTTCCCATCGCGATAAATATACCAAATGTTTCATTTATTTAACATAAATACAAAAAAACCTGTAAAAACGTGTATTTTTTAGAGGTTGGTTTAGTTCTTCAAGGGGGAACTTTTTTCCCCCTGGTCCGATTTGGCCAATTTCCGAACTTAACCTGCCTAGGAACATAAGACATATTTGTGCAAAACTTGAGGTTCCTAGCTCTTTTATTTTGGACTGCATCGTGTTAACTACAGACGGACGGACGGACGGACGGACGGACAGACGGACGGACGGACGGACGGACATCGCTAAAATGTCTTAGAATCGATCACTGATCAATAATATATATACTTTATGGGGTCCCCGACCGATATTTCGATGCGTTACACACGGAATGACAAAGTGAGTATACCCCCATACTGTAGTTGGAGGATATAAAAAGGTCTCAAAGTTTGAGCCTTTTTATTGTTGAAAAATAGTCTCAGAAGTTGAAACTTACTAAATTGGTAGAAGGTCGCAGAATCTGGACTTTTTCAACGGGAAAAAGGTCTTAGAATAAGGTCTCAGAATCTCAGAAAAATGTCTCAGAATCTCAGACTTTTTCTATAGGAAACAGGTCTCAGAATCTATGACCTTTCTATAGGAAAAAGGTCTTAAAGTCTGAGACGTTTTCTATAGGAAAAACATTTCCGAATCTGGGACTTTTTCTTTTGGAAAGGGTCACAGAATCTCCGACTTTTTAGGAAAAGTGTCTTACAATTAGAATCGGAAGAGAATCAGAAAAAGGTCTCAGAATCTGAGACTTTTTCTTTAGAAATAAGATCTCAGAATTTGAAACTTTTTCTATTGAAAAAAGGTCGAAGAATCTAAGACTTTTTCTATAGAAAAAATGTCTCAGAATCTTATATTTTTTCGGTATGAAACAAATCCAATAATCAGAGACCTCTCTAAAGGAAAAATGTCTCAATAATGCTTTAAAATATGATACGTTTTCTATAGCAAAATGTCTCAGAATCTGAGACTTTTTCTGTGGTAAAAAATTCTTAAAATCTGAAAATTTTTCTATACGAAAAACGTCTCAGATTCTGAGACATTTTTCGTAAAGAAGAAGTCTTATATTCTGAGACATTTTCCCTATAAAAAAAAATAACGAAAAATGTCTCAAAATCATATATTTTTTGTGTAGGAAGAATTTCTTCTATAAAATAATTCTCAGATTTAGACTCTTCTTATGTATACGAAAAATATACAATTTTCTTTTAAATTTCTTTTAAAAATCTGAAAATTTTTCGATTTGAAAATAGTCTCAGATTCTGTGACATTCTAATATTCTGAGACATTTTCCCTATAAAAAATAATTTTTTCACGAAAAATGTCTCAACATCTGATATTTCCTATGTAGGGAGAATTTCTTCTATTAAAACATTCTCGTCTTATGTATACGAAAATATACAATTTTTTTTTAAACAAATTAAAAAAAATTTATCTAAACGAAATATGATCATGAAAAACAAACCTCCTTCGGCAAAAACTAATAAATTTGATGATTTTATAGCTTTCCCATCACTTCTTTTTTGGAAAAAAAACGTATCCCTTTTTTTTTTTGCTCGTCAACAAAGGTGAATTTATGAATTTCACTGAAGATATCTGTTTTCGTAATTTATATCAGAAGCAGATTTACCACAATTTTTCGACTTATTTCGCACGTCTTTGTTGAAAAACAATTTAACATTTTATGATAATTTACAATTTTACTTTTTAAACCATTTTGAACTTTTCGCACAAACTTCTGATCTTCAAAAATCCCTAGTGAAATTTGATGCAGAAAATTTTTGTAGAACATTTTAACCCTTTAAACGCATGTTTTGTTGGTGTTCTATGAGAATATTTGAAAAAAGGATCAAAATGATCCCTAAAAATGGTAGATAGATAGTTAATATATTCTAAGAAAAGAACCGCCATTAAATTTTACTGAAGACATGTCTTAAGAGTATTTACCTCAGAATTATATTTAATACTTTTTTTTGACTTATTCAAAACGCCTTTGAAAAAAATGTAAAAACTTCAGTGGGCCATAAAAAAAGAACTCGAGCTAAGTTTTCAAAACCCTTCGGGGATTTTGATCTTCTATTGGTATACTTTAATTTTTTTTTTTCGCGTCCAAGATACACTCGAAGACTCCAAATTTGTTGCACAGCGTAATGTATCGTAAGATATTTTTTTTTTTTCATTTTTCAAAAATTAAAAAATTTTTATAAAATTTTCCAAAAATCCAAAACTTTGATCGAAGGGAGCCAAGGGTTAAAATTATTGGAATTTGCTCAAATTAATGGCGTTTTCTTTTCTGAATCAAAATGTTGCACCCTTAAACAGTATCATTTGTAAAATGTAGCCACAACCCTTTTAATATGTTGCCAGTTTTGTGATTTCAAAAAAAAAACAAAAAATTGAGAAAATTTTTCTTTCAACCAAAACATTGGCAATCAGCTGTTTTTATAAGGCAACTTTACTACCCCGTCATTATATGAAAGTGTGAAAAGTGTGACATTTTAAAACTTTATAAATGCAACATTTTTAGAAAAAAAAACATAATAAATTTTTAAAGTGTTGCCAGTTTTTTAGAAAAGAACAAAAAAAGTGCAATTTTTTTGAAGGGACGGTAAAATGTGACATTTTTGTCAGAAAAGAAAACACCATAAGTTTAAATTAAAAAAATGTTAAGCTCTATGAAAAGGTCAACGGAAAGAAATATTAAGATTTTTATGAAAAAATGTTTTATGCTTAGGAATAACCCGCCATTTTTTGCAAATTTCAAATTGCGATATCTCGTAAACCATTCGACCGATGTTAAAAAATTTTGATTTTCGTGCTCACAGCACCAAAATTAATAAACATTTTTTGCATAAAGCAAAGTAAATGAAAGATTAAGAAAATTGTTGTTGGTTTCTAGATTAAATGCATTGCTTGAGTTAGAGAAAAAGCTTTTCTGCATACGTCACACACAAACCTACTGTGAGTTAAAACAAACTACGTTTAGTCACTGATGTTTGTACACCGAGTATAGCCTAGTGTTTAGAGCTTCGGTTTACAAAAACATGAGTGATTTAATGACACAGGTTCGAAGCTCATGTCGGGCTAGTCTGTTGATAAAAAACATATAAAGAATTTTTCAAGCAAATATCAAATAATCAACTTATTGTAATTGCCTACTGATGACGTTGTAATGAAGTTTTTCATTACATCATATTTACTCGTAAATATGAATTAATTATTTTATAAATGAAGTTATTATTTTGATATTATTATTACCATATTATTTTATTAATTGTGTAATTCATATACTAAGAGCATGAATTCATTGAATATGTTAATATTTTAAGAGAAAGAATATTTTTTTAACATTGCTATGTTTTGTATATAAGAGTATAAGAGAACCAACTAAACAGGCGATACTCACTCACTCATTGTTTTGTACAATGTATGTGTGAGTAACAGTGATGCCATTTTAGCACTTTTAGTGCTAGATCTAGCACTTTTTTTTTGGACTTAGCACTAAAGTTTTGGAAAAAAGTGCCAAGTGCTAAGTTAGCACTTTTTGATATTTTTTTAGCATTTTTAGCATTTTTTTTACATTTTAATTTGTTTTTTAATCTCTTGCAAAAATTTTTTGCCTGCGGCGCTTTCTTTGCACCTGTATAATGAAATAACTCCCAAATCGTATAGAATTTATTTATTTTTTCTTCTTGGGTAAGCCCCAATTAAAAATCAGGAATCCCAAGAAATTAAGAAAGTATAAATTGAAATTAAAAAGTTTAGAAAATATAAAAAAAATGTTTTCACGGATTCAGTTATTTAAAAAAAAAAACGTTTTTCTGTCTATTTTCCTTATATATCGCGTTGTATACATCCGAACTTCTAGCAATTGAAACCATTGTAAAGAGAATCATACTTGCAACAAATCGTATAAACATTATTTTTCCAATCAACACATTTGATAACGTGGAATTGGCATACATATGACAAAAATGCATTTTGAGTAAGAAAATATGAATTTGAATGAAACCGTAACAAAAAAAAATGTTATGGTTTCTTTTAAGCCTAATTCTTAACTAAGACAAAAAAGTCGGTTTGATGAAAATCTATGGGTTATCACCGAAGTTATGACTTATTATCAGTGTTGCCACCAAAAGAATTGGAAATTACACACGAAATTATCCAAAATATCACAAATTAAACAAAAAAATTTTTTAACCAAAAAAAAAATTGTTTTCACTACACCCAAAAAATTTCCCAGTTACTGGCTACTAAGAATTTAACTAAGTGCCAGTTAAAATACACCTAACTGAGCCCCAGTTGTTTTCACTCGGTTGATGGTAACTAATTTTATAAACAGTTTTGAATTCAACTGAATTTCCAGTTACTGGCAACAAAATATTAGTTAAATTTGTAAAATCGTTGAAAATAGTTGGTAATAACTGGTTAATAAATAAAAATTGTTAATGGGAACTGCTAACTTTTATTTTAATTTGACCATTAAAAAAAATACTTTTTATACTTTAAAATATTATTATTTTATTTAATATTTAGGGAATTCACATGGGTATCGTATTTGGTGTTGTATGTTGTATGTCTTATCTAAAAACAGGGCTGGTTAAACTTTAAATTAATAATACGACACTTACACGATATGACGATACAACATTTATACCTCTGTTTTGTGTGCTATTTTCAAGTATGCTAACAAGAAGAGAATTTATGAGAAAATTATCGAATCAGAGATAAATAATTTTTAACAACTCTGTTTTTAGATAGGACAATACAACTTTACAACAAATACGATACCCATGTGAATTCCCTAATTGTATTTAGATGTATTGTATTACATTGCCCCAACCATTACACTCATAAAAATTTGCTGGTATTCCTTACAAAAAAGTCTGTTACCATTACTAATAAAGTTTTCAATTTGTGCCCGATAACTTTTTCAGTTACCATTACAAACTTTGGTTTTCAAAAATTAGTAATCTTAAAAATACTAAAAAATTTAGTATTACTAAATTTTTCTGTACAATTTTTGTAAAATGGATTTTAAAACGCGTTTGTAAATAATATTAACTTTTTTTGTAAAAAAATTGTAAATTGTGTATTTTTAATTTTTGGTATTTGTATACATCAGTAAATTGCGTATTGCGCTTGTTGTCGCCAATAACTATTTCCATGCAAGTCAGTTTTTGTTAGAATTTTCGATCTAAAAAAGAGAAAATATTGAACACATTTTTTTAATACAAAATATACATACTATACCATATAAAATTAATTCTTTGAAGATTGATGTTGAATAAATTGGTGTACGGTGAACTAAAATAAAAAAAATATCAACATAATATTTTAAATAGATCACATAAATATACAATTGTTACCTGTTGTCATCATTTCCTATTTTGCTTTATTATTCTTAAAATAAAAAACGAGTTACATAATTTTAAACAAAAAATACTTTAAGATTTGGTTACCTGCAATGCTTTTTTTGTTGTAATATTTTTTTTCTACATTTTTTATTCATTTTAACCGTCGCGCGATGTTCACCGATCGAATGTTATTTTGTGACTTAAATATTCAAAGAAAGGCATAAAGTAAATTACACAAAAATCAACCCTTTATGTGCGTGAGAAAAAAATATTCGTGGATAGCATAAACAAAAAAATTCCGCAAGTAAAGAAGAAAGAAAAAAAAACTGATCTTATTATGGAAATTTTCCATTTGAAAAGGTCGGCATTGTTTTTGAAATTTTGCATGTCTTTTCTTGTCTCTATTTTGTTTCCTTTTTAATGTATATTTTTTTTAAATTGAGAAAAAAAAAAAACTAATGAAGCGTAAATGAATATTAAAAATAATAAACATATTCATACTCATCAAAGCGTAGTTTTATCGTTAAAAAAATAACTAATAATATATTTTTTTATTTATTTTTTTTTAATTTCCAAATATTTTAATAAAATAAAATTTTTTTTAATTATAGTGTATAGGTTTTCTAGAAAAAAAAAACGAAATTTACTAACTAATATTGTAAAATTTACAAAATAATTATCAAAAGTTAGTACGATAATTTTTAAAAAATCAACTGAAAAAATTATTAAAATGTCAGTATAAAATTAATAGTTTGTAAAGCGAGTTTACTAAAAATAATTACTAAAAATTGATTTTTTAGTAGAATTTAGTAAAAAAGTAGTAAAGTTGAGATACAAACCACTTTACAAATTTTTTTACTAACTTATTTTTTTGAGTGTAAAAAACCAGGGTTTGGATTCATATGTCCCATTTTTAAATCACTAAATTTTACTCCTTAAGTCCTTCACATGCTGCTTTCGTATAGTACACATCTTTTTATTCTCCATCTGAAAAAAATATTACTTATTTGTTTATAAAGAAAAAGACACAAATTAGAAAATAAAACTTACAATTTAAAAAAAAAATCCGTTTGGGGTTTTCCCTTTTTTTATTTTTATAAAAACGATATTGATTTTTAAAATTTGTAAACAAATCAAAAAATATTATTAACAGGGTAACTGATAGATAGTTTTAATTAATTGAAAATCCAGTTGTTCGTTACTAACCCAGTTATTTTAAATTTATTTCAAAACAACTAAGAATTTTCGTAACTATCTAACTGGGGAATTTTTTCGGTGTAAAAAAATTATATTATATTATATCAAGAGATCATAGAAATTAAAAAAAATTAAAGATACTAAGAAATTTATTTATCTTCTTTCCAGTTTTTTGTTAAACTTCAATAGTACGTTAACATTTTTCCTTTTGGGGTACCTTGTATGTTGAATATTTGATCCGTTTGTCAAATTGTTTTCGGAATAATTTCAAAAGAAGAGGAGAGCCATCCGTATTTCAAATAACATAAATTCATTTATTCTGTTTGTGTTAAGGCTATAAAAACAAGAGCTTTATTCAGAAAACTTTGCCAGGTCGACTCGTCTGAAAATTCTTTTAACTGAGGAATGGGAGAGTGGTAATAATTAAATAAGTTCAAGAACATTTTTCAGATTTTGGAAGAAGGATTCTCCAGAAAAATTTAAAAAAATTTAGACTAGGTTTTTATGGTCCAACAAAAATGCATGTCCGTCATTTATTATCTAGTAATAAAAATTGCTAAAGTCCATATTGTCAATGTTTTTTTAAGCCGAAAATGTCGATAAAATAATAAAAATAACTAAAATATGACCAAAATTATTTGGAACTTTGTTGAGGTGAAATTACAAAAAAATTACTCAAAAAATTTCATTATCCAAAAACTATCCAAAGATTTTGAAATTGTACCACTTTTGGATAATTATCCAGAAAGTGGCAACACTGCTTAATATATGAAAATAAAGTTTATTTTATTTAATAAACACAAAAAACACTATGGTACTTAACCAAGTTTTATTCTTGTATTTTAAATAAAAAAAAAATAAGGAAATTTTTTTGCGTAGTTTCAAACAATTCTTATAACTTTGGTGATTGCCTATAGATTTTTATGAAACCCATTTTGTTACATTTGAATAGGTTCAGGCTTTTAAGGTAAACAAAAAAAACTTGCTTATTTGCAACGATTCCTTAAAAAAAATTAAAAATGAGTTTTTTGATAAAAAAAATTAATTTTTACAATATATTTGACTATCGCTCGTAAACTTATGAAGGATGGGAAAGTAACGTGTGTAAATTTTGTTGCAAATTTGATTAATTTTAATTTGGTTTTTATCGCGAGTAGATCGGAGGTATGTCAAAAAAACGATAAAAAAATTGTTAGAAATATGTATCCGTGAAAATTTTTTTCAATAAAATTTTTAAGTTTAGCGGTAAAAAAAATATGTAGACGAAGTTAGTGCGCATTTTCGTGTTAAACTAGAGTTATTGTTAAAAAGCATTACTTCTTAATTTTATAAAAGAAAAAAAATCTAGCACTTTTTTTTTGGTCTGTAGAGCATTTTAGCACTTTTTTTTCTGCCATTTAGCATTTTTTCAAAATTCTCTTATGGCAACACTGGTGAGTAAAACTTGAATATCTTTTTATTCTCTCACTACGTAAATATTGTACTAGGGTGGTTAGTGTGGTCATCACTACTACTTTAGTTTGGCTTGGACTGTTCAAGTGTGTGGATGACACCGCATGTCTTAATGGCAGCCAAGCCAAACTCAATGTAGTAGTGCAGAGGAAACTACTGGCTCTAGATGAACATAGTTTCCAGGCGAGTATATGTAGTAGTAGCCAGGGAGTCTACTGGTATAATTGCCATAGATCCCAGGTCGTTAGTAGTAGTACCCAGGGAATATACTGGTCTTAACGGCCATATATCTCATTGGTATTGGTAACTAAACACACTAACCACCATAAAATAAACATTCAAAGAACATTGCTTGCCATGGTTTGGGCATTCGGTCTTGGACCACAAAAAGTTAAAGTCACGCGTACGGATACTCTGCGTTTCTCCGTGTTCTTGCATTTTTTTTAGTAAATCGTCCTGACAACTAGTTGGTTCTCTAATAATAAATATAAGTATTATTAGAGTATAAAATTGTATAATAAAAATAAGTAAAATTTGAATCGTTTTGCGTTTTCTTTATTATCCTGGATCTGGCTGAGGACTACCCCGACAAAGATTGTTATAACGTAGAAGTGGCTACAGAAACCATGATCTACACTCGAAAAATAAACTGGTAAAACGCCTGGTAAAATGCCTTGTAATTCCGTTCTACCAATATTTAACAATTTTCCTTGTTTTTTAACAAAAAATCTTGTACTTTGCTCTTACGAGAACTACAGTTTTATTGGTAATTTTACAAGTTTATTTTCGTAATTGTATTCTACCATTTTGAAAGGTCATTTTACAAAAAAAAAAACTGTAATTTTACAACAAAATTTTTAATTACGAGGATTCTAGTTGATTTACAAAAAAACTGTTATATTACAAAAATTATGTTATACGAGCATTTATGTTGTTTAACAAAAAAATCATTTTTTTTTTGTAAATTTTCTATTTTTTTTTTTAATTTTCTAAGTCCCGGACAAAATTTTTTTTATTGAAAAATATTTAAAAAAAAGTTGACAAAATTTTAAAAAAATTTTTACGAGGATTCTACACCATTTACAGATGTAATTCGAAAAGATCAATTGTAATTCGAAGATTCTATTTGTAATTCGAAGATTCCATTTGTAATTCGAAGATTCCATTTGTAATTCGAAGATTCCATTTGTAATTCGAATACTCCAATTGTAATTCGAAGATTCCATTTGTAATTCGAAGATTCCAATTGTAATTCGAAAAAGATCAATTGTAATTCGAAAAAGATCAATTGTAATTCGAAAAAGATCAATTGTAATTCGAAAAAGATCAATTGTAATTCGTAAAAGATCAATTGTAATTCGTAAAAGATCAATTGTAATTCGAAGATTCCAATTGTAATTCGAAAAATACCAATGGAAATACAGTTGATATTTTTCGAATTACAATTGGAATCTTCGAATTACAATTGATCTTTTACGAATTACAATTGATCTTTTACGAATTACAATTGATCTTTTTCGAATTACAATTGATCTTTTTCGAATTACAATTGATCTTTTTCGAATTACAATTGATCTTTTTCGAATTACAATTGATCTTTTTCGAATTACAATTGGAATCTTCGAATTACAAATGGAATCTTCGAATTACAATTGGAGTATTCGAATTACAAATGGAATCTTCGAATTACAAATGGAATCTTCGAATTACAAATGGAATCTTCGAATTACAAATAGAATTTTCGAATTACAATTGATCTTTTTCGAATTACATCTGTAAATGGTGTAGTTAATTTACAAAAACAAACAGTTATTTTACAAAAATGATTTTATTACAAGGATTTATATTGTTTAACAAAACTATTTTTTTTTGTAAATTTACCATTTTCGTTTGTAAATTTACCATTTTTTTCAACATATTTACCATTTTTTCTTGTAAGTTTAAATTCACATTAAATTTAATCTTTAGAAGACACAATTTTCTTCTTCAATCAGAAAAACACAAACAATGAAGACAACTACACCATTTACAGATGTAATTCGAAAAAGATCAATTGTAATTCGAAGATTATACTTGTAATTCGAAGATTCCATTTGTAATTCGAAGATTCCATTTGTAATTCGAAAATTCCATTTGTAATTCGAAGATTATACTTGTAATTCGAAGATTCTATTTGTAATTCGAAGATTCTATTTGTAATTCGAAGATTCCAATTGTAATTCGAAAAATATCAATGGAAATTCAGTTCATATTTTTCGAATTACAATTGGAATCTTCGAATTACAAATGGAATCTTCGAATTACAAATAGAATCTTCGAATTACAAGTATAATCTTCGAATTACAAATGGAATTTTCGAATTACAAATGGAATCTTCGAATTACAAATGGAATCTTCGAATTACAAGTATAATCTTCGAATTACAATTGATCTTTTTCGAATTACATCTGTAAATGGTGTAGTTGTTTAATATTTTTTTTTAATTTTAAAAATCCAAAACTTTGATTGCCGGGTGCCACGTGTTAATTTAGTCCGATTGGCTTCAAATTCGTACCACATAAATTTTAGATCTAGGAGAATAAAAGTATCCTCCGAAGTTTAAAATCAAGAGAAACATTTTTTTGCCATACAAAAAAATTCCGCTCTAATGTGTAGATAGCATGAGTGTTATATTGAGTGCTTTTATAGATCGTTGAGTAAACTGCAAAAGGCCGTTATGTCACAAAGATAAGATACATCAAAACTACATTTAAAAAATCTTTTAAACATTTTTACACTGTGTTAAAATATTTGGGGGTATATAAATTATGACTCTGAGACATTGTTTCTACACAAAAATTTAGATTTTCAGATTTTAAGATGTTTTTCTTAGTATAAAATTTTACTTTTTAAAATTATCCCACAGTGCAGTAAACTTTTTGTTTATACAGGATTTTTTTTGTTGAATGATTTGTAGCCTTTTGCATTTTAGCTAACGATATGAAGTTGTAATAATCCTTGTTATTATTTTTTTAGCTGGTCGGTCGCTTCTTGTTTATGTTTTGGTTTATTGTGAATTTATGAGCTTTATGGTAAATACACACACGCATACATTTGCAACTTATTTATAATTTATACACATACAGTGGGCATTAGAGTGGGTCGAACATTTAAAAATTTGTAAACTTTTTAGAAATGAAAACAAAAATTGTATTTAAGAGAAGACCATTTAAGACCTAGGCCACATTGAGGGAGTTTTACAGCAGTGAAGGTGCACTGCCGTCATTTTTAGACGATTCTAATCAAGGCAGTGCACAGCAACGTACTGCTGACACTGCTTCAATGCAGTTTGGGATTAATACAGATAGTTTTTAAATCGCTTTGCTAATTTGAGAAATTTTGGCAATTATTTTTTTCTGTGTTTATTTTCTTTTTACTAATTTTCTTGTCAACTCTATACTTTTTAATACATACTTAACACAAAAAATTATTGGGTAAACATTTTCAATTAAATCTATTGATCAACAAAATTTAAATGAGTCAATCAATGTTTTGATTAAAATGTTTGTTAATTTCTTTAACTGTCGATTACAAATTTTTTAGCATACCAGATTTTTTTTCGTTTTAATTTTTTTGAATAGAATTATTCAAAAATATACAAAATAATCGGGGTTTCCTTTTTTTATTTTTGGCAACATATTGGAAAGCAAAAAAGATGAATTTTTTGATAATTTTGGCATAAGCTTACAATTCATTCGTTAAATCAATCATTATTTTGATTGACTATAAATAAAAAATTGATAAAATTTTTGATCAAAATCAAAAAAATTTTTGATTGAAAAAAATTTCAATCAATCACCTACAATTTGATGATTGGTATAACAATTTTTTTTAATTGGAGAAATTTCAATCAAAAAACTAATTCAATCCGCGTTTTTGTTGATTGAAATTCGTTTCAAATTATTTCTGTGTAAGAATTTTAGTCGCGATTAGTTTTGTACTTGTTTTTATATTTGGTCTCATTTTAATTATACCGCTCAACACTCATTTTCCGGTTTGATTTCTGGTGATCAATTTTAGTAGACTTCGATCTCCTGATTCCAAATCTGTTCTCCAAGTTTTCCATCACATCCAGATTTTTAGTTATTCATGTTTGAAAATGCGAAAAATGGCGATTTTTGCATTATTTGAAAGCCTGCACAGCAGCCATTGAGTGGAATACAAATCTGGTATAAAGCGCAAAAGTATAATTTGTCTTTGGTCTCCAACATAGAAAACAACTTTTTTCTAATTATTGCGTTTGGTTGGGTTACAATTGCGTTTTAAAATGACTCTTAGTTTTTTTTTGATATTTTTCAAAGAAAAACTAAAAAAAATAAATATTTTAAAAATTTAAGTTTTCTGTGTTATTTTTCTTATAAACCGGAAGATATCTTTAATGGGTTTAAAAGTCTATAAGAAAGAATGAACTTTTGCTTAAATTTTGAGCTCATCACAGTAAAGATTGATCATCTGGTTTTTGTTTTAGAGCCTTTTAAAAATGGTGCTTTTTCTAATTTTTTTCACAGTGTTTTTTTAAAATACATGTTTGGCCAATAATAGTGCAACAACTTCAAATTTTTTGATCATATATTTGAGATCATAGTTCAATTCTACTCTTACGCTTTATACCAGATTTTTATTCCACCCAGTGGCTGCTGTGCAGGCTTTCAAAAAATGCAAAAATCGTGTTTTTTCGTATTTTCAACCGCGAATAATTAAAATTTTAGACGTGATGGAAAAATTTGAAGCACAGATTTGGAATCAGCGAGTCAAAATCTTTAAAATTTTTATATCAAACTTCAAACCGGAGTCAAAAACCTTCGATTTGTTGAGCGGTGGTTTTTTAGTAATTGAACCAATTACTTGAGTAATCTATATTAAAATTTTCGTGCTCGGAGGAAATTCAAATACTAAAGTAATTGAATCGGTGTATTTAGTAATTGATTTTTTGTAATTTTTTTTTCATGTTTTTCCAATAGAGGGCGTAATTTTGAACCAAAATGAAAAAATATGAAAGTGTTGGTTTCTCACATAATCACCTTTCATATCGACCATTTTTTTTTTTTATATTATACAATATTTTTTTATTGGACAAAACAACAAAAAACAGGCTGTTTTTTCTGTGTACCAGATTTTTTTTCGTTTTAATTTTTTTGAATAGAATTATTCAAAAATATACAAAATAATCGGGTTTTACTTTTTTTTATTTTGGCAACATATTGGAAAGCAAAAAAGATTAATTTTTTGATAATTTTGGCATAAGCTTACAATTCATTCGTTAAATCAATCATTATTTTGATTGACTATAAATAAAAATTGATAAAATTTTTGATCAAAATCGAAAAAATGTTTGATTGAAAAAATGTTCAATCAATCACTTACAATTTGATGATTGGTATAACAATTTTTTTAATTGGAGAAATTTCAATCAAAAAATTGATTGAATCCACGTTTTTGTTGATTCAAATTCGTTTAAATTTTTTTCTGTGTATGATTTTTAGTAGCAATTAGTTTTGTACTTGTTTTTACATTTGGTCTCGTTTAAATTATTTGGATTTTATTATATCTTAAACCACAAATAAATGTTGAGGAAAATTCACTTAAAGAATTGCAAAGTGAGTTTCTGCGGGTCTTTTTTCCTTTTTACCCATACAAATTGGAATTTTAAAAAATATCATTCTGTTTGATTTTGTTCATCAAATTCTAAAATTCTGAAGGCATAAGTTCAATACTTTAAAAAAAGTACAAAAATGTTGCACTGTGTTATTTTTGTTTTTTTAATTACATCCAATGTTAAAATATATATGTAAAATTTATCTGCAAATATATATAAAATAACTTACCTTCATTTGTATGAATTATAAGAAGTCGTCATATGGCCTTTGTTGTTTTTTGATTACATAAATGTTGTTGTATTAATTTTTTATTTCATGTTTTTAATCATCATTATAACCTAAAAAACACAAAAAAAAAAATATAAAGAAAACATATCGAGGGCCTATATT
The DNA here is from genome assembly GCA_963921195.1 of Pegoplata infirma. Lineage (NCBI taxonomy): Eukaryota > Metazoa > Arthropoda > Insecta > Diptera > Anthomyiidae > Pegoplata > Pegoplata infirma. Next base: position 133,486,911 of record OY992540.1, on the reverse strand, counting down.
CAAAACCCTCTATCTTCCATTTTCACGAAAATGACTTTTTTAATGGCAAAATATTCAGTAAAACGGCCCTCATCTATGGTGTAATTTTCAGAACAAAAAACTTTTTTTTTGCTATTTTATTTGCATTTTTGATTTTCTCTATCTCTTACACAATTAACTTTTCTGAATGCAAAACCCTCTATCTTTTCAAATAATTAATTTATAAATACTTTTTTAGAATAATTTCATCATGCATTACACTCAAAATAATTATTCTGTTAAATACTCTGTAAAATGACTGTAATCTCAATTCGACAAATATTTTACAAAGTTATCTGCCGAAATACAGATTTTAAGAAAATACTTTGTATTTTCTTGTGACCGAAAAACAAAATTTAATCTGTAATTTTACTTTTTTATTAGTAATCTCTATTTTACAGATAATAAATAAAGTTTTTTGTTAAAATACAGATTTTAGAAAAATACTTTGTTTTTTTTCTCGTAACCGAAATACTAAACTTTATCTGTAATTTTACTATTGCTCTGTAATACGGGTTTTAAATAAAAAATCTCTTCAAAAAACTTCGAAGTATTTCAACCCCTCTTTAAAAAGCGTTTTAATTTTACGAGGTGTTGTGCAAAATTGAAGGAACTCATAATTTTCACAAAAATAAAAAAGGAAATTTAAAATTTGGAATCATTAAAGCGGGCAAATTTACACGACGGCATTTCCCAATCGTCAACACAACTTCCACATTAAGAAAGGAGAAATTGATCAGGAATCAAATTGTGACTGTTGTGTAAAAGCCATTTCAAGCGCATTTAAAAGATATATAAGAAAGTCATGCCATTCTTAAACGATTTCACTTTAATTTTATAAAAGTGTTTACTGGAATGACCCCGTTAAAATGTGGAACTGAAAATGAGAAGTTTATGAAAACAAAAAAACGTGAGAACATCTAGCGATTTTATAAATAATTTCTACAAAGTTAAACATTCGCGTGAGAAACATTTAAGCGGGCGCATTTAAATGATAGCATTTGCCTTTATTTTGTGTCAAGTTCTTACTATCCATGCTTCTTAGTAAAATTCTGGTCGCTTTCATCAACATTTTACAGATAATTCTGTAAATCTACAGTTTTTTTTATCAAAATCATTTTACAGAGTTTTCTTCGTAAAATAACAAAAAATCTTGCTGGTTGGAAATCTATGGTATTTTCTGCTGGCTCAGCAGAGTATCTCTGTATTTTAACAGAGTGATTATTTTGAGTGTACATGTTTTCATACTAATTTTTGCATGCTGCACATGAATTTGTCAACAAAATTCCAGAACCACGTTTTTGGTCCACTGATGCTAATTTTTTCTGAAAATTCTTGTTTGACTTTTTTGAAAAATATGGCTCAAAATTTGGATGTCTTGTTTACATTATGAAACAAAAATTTTAATCTTAAAAATCCCGATGCTGATCAGCATCTGTGGACCAAAATCGCGTTTTTAATTTTTTTACTATTTTTTACAAAACATACTCAAACTGTTGAGTCAACTTTTGAGACGAATTCGGTAAAAAAATAATTTTTGTCTTAAAAATTATCATCTGTGGACCAAAACCGCGATTTCGGAATTATTTATAAGCCGTTATCGTTAATAAATTACGTTAAAAATTTACCGATGTCGGAAATGAAATCATAATAATTCATTTTTATTAAAATGCAAAACCCTCTATCTGGTCATTTTCATTCATGTACTTAATATTTTTAAGAAACAAAACCCTCTATCTATCCTCTAAAATCCCCAATAGTGCAAAATTTTAAAAACGAATCATATGTGAGATTCAGTAGTTGATTTAAAAAAATATTGTAGAATATCGAATTTTAATTACTCTAACAATACGCGAAATAAACAGTTTTTTGGCTCTCCTGAAAAGTTGTGTTTTTTTAGATAGAGGGTTTTGAATATAGGCCCTCGATATATTATTTTTAATACACATTATTTTTGTTGTTTTATACACGTTTATTTTTTATTATTATCAATTTTAAGTATTATAAACATTGCGTGCATTTTTCAAATTTCCTTCAAATAAACATCATGTGAACAATTTTATTATAAAACATGAAATAATATAAGAATGCTGTATTTGGCAGGCATGAATCAAAAATACCCTCTATAACACTTTGGAAATTTTTCGAGTTTTTTTTTTCTAATATTTCTTATTCTCTGAGATTTCTTTGAATTTCTCTTATTTTTCCTTTTTTTACTTCCTGAATTTTCAAATTTATAAGAAAAAGTTGTAAATTTACCAAAAAAAGTTGTAAATTTACAAAGAAAGGTTGTAATTTGCAGAAATAAGTGGTAAGTTATAAAAAGATGTAAATTTACCAATTATTTTTGCAAAATTACAAACTTTCTTTGTAAAGTTATAATTTTTTTGGTACAGTTGAAAATTGATAACTTTTTACTGAAATTTTTGCTGCTGATAACAAACGTTTTACTAATAAAATTGTAAAATTATAACTTTTTGATGTTGCAAAACTTACAAGGAATTCTCGTGATTTTACGAGATTTTTTGCTATTTTCGATTTTACGAGAATTCCTAGTAAAAACTACAAGGTTTTTTGTAGTTTTACAAGATTTGATTTTAAAATGCAGAACACATTACAAAATTTGGTTACGTATTTGTCAAAAATTGTTTCTTTAAAAATCTTTATACCCTTCAATTAGTGGTAGAGGGCATATATAATAGCATGTCCCGAAATCAGGAAATTTTTGAATTTTGGTAGGGCATACCCCTAGAACGAAGCTTATTGAAGAGCTGATTACGGGAAAAATAATTGAAAAGATTTTGGAGGTCATCTTCAGGGCGCAACCAGCGCTTAAAGTTTGCATCCGTGGTGCATTTGGTCGATTTTTTTTTTTTATTAAAAAGTATGTACTTATTTTTTTATAAAAAAAGAAAAAAATCGCGGGCTGCTGGTTGGCACATGTGGACAGAACTGAATGGTATTTAAAGAAGTACGAAGTAATTTCGTTCCAAAAATGAAAAAAATTGCGGGTTTTTTTAAATTTTTTTTTGGCGAAATTTTTATTTTTTTAATTTTTTTTCTTAAAAGTATTTCTTTTTTAAATAAAAATGTTTGAAATAATCTTTTTACATTGTGGAGGGTATCAATTCATTTGGCAAAATCGAATTTAACTTTTTTACTTGTTTTTAATTAAATTTATTACTCCATAAAGGAAAAAACAATTTTTTTGGACTTAAAAAATGTTCAAAAATCTTTTTTCCTAAAGCATTTTTATTGGATTATTTTAATCCAAAATTAAAAAAAAAAAATTGCCAAAAAATGGTTGTGCCCGCAATTTACAACGAAAGTTTTCCTACCGTTATTCCCCGATTTGCCTGAAATTTAAAATATATATAGAAGAGGCGATTTTAAGGTTGGATTGCCCTGTCTTATCGGCCATATAAATGCCTGAGCAAAAATTTTCTAATATAATCATTAGGGATGTGATTTCCACGCAAATGCATGTTTTTTGTCGCTATTCTAAAACCGATATAAACCAATTATCTTTTCGAATCACGAAATTTGCGTTAAAATGGCACCAATTTGTTTTTCTATATTTTTGTGAAAATGCATATTTTTGCATTTTTTGGTTTTAAATGCATATTTTGTGCATATTTCCAACTTTTAAGTGCATATTTTTGCATATTTTGGCATAACTTAGCAAAAACACAAATTGCAATTTATTTGTTTCAAAAACTATTTTAAATTTTAAAAATGTATTTTGAAAATAAGAAAAAAAGTTTTTTTTATACCCTCCACTATAGAGGGTATATACTAGGGTGGTTTTTTATTTTATTTTTTTTGGAATTTCGAGGAGCGCGCAGCGGATTTTTGTGCCATTTGATGTTAAAATAATTGTGTAAAAATTTGAGCTAAATCGGATAAAATTAACCCGAGGCGCAAGGAGGTCAAAGTTTCGAGAAAAAGCCAAAATGGCCAAATTTTGAAAAAACTTAAAAAAATGTAAATTTTGTAGAAATAAAAAAAATAAAATATTTTTTATTTAACTTTCTTGCAATAATACTCAGAAAAAATTATCTTAACTTTTTATGACGGCAGTAACACTTCCAAACATGAAATACAAAAATTACCATGCATTTTGGGGGGTACCTGATATGAGTGTTTTCGATTTTTTGAAAATTTTATTAAACAAAAAAATTAAATCTTACTATTCTATAGCAATGGATTATCAAATACATCCTAAGGCTTAAATATTTAAAAAATTGGGGATATCCATCGACTCAATTTTTTTTTGGAGTCATTTGACTTCTTGAAATCCGCAAAACTCAAATGACTCCAAAAAAAAATTGAGTCGATGGATATCCCCAATTTTTTAAATATTTAAGCCTTAGGATGTATTTAATAATCCATTGCTATAGAATAGTAAGATTTAATTTTTTGTTTAATAAAATTTTCAAAAAATCGAAAACACTCATATCAGGTACCCCCCAAAATGCATGGTAATTTTTGTATTTCATGTTTGGAAGTGTTACTGCCTTCATAAGAAGTTAAGATAATTTTTTCTGAGTATTATTGCAAGAAAGTTAAATAAAAAATATTTTATTTTTTTTATTTCTACAAAATTTAAATTTTTTTAAGTTTTTTCAAAATTTGGCCATTTTGGCTTTTTCTCGAAACTTTGACCTCCTTGCGCCTCGGGTTAATTTTATCCGATTTAGCTCAAATTTTTACACAATTATTTTAACATCAAATGTCACAAAAATCCGCTGCGCGCTCTTCGAAATTCCAAAAAAAATAAAATAAAAAACCACCCTAGTATATTACATTAGAGGTGTCCTTAAAAACGAAAATCATCTTTTTACACCTGGTAGGGTCCTAAATTGTTCTTTAGTATCTAAAAATGAGTGAGCCAAAATTTGGGGACAATCGGCTAAAAATAACTCGTGCCGAAAATGGATTGAAGTTTTGGGGCATTCTTATATGAAAGAAAAACCCTTTTTTGTAGTTTTTGGTAAAATGTTGGTATTTGTTATTTTTTGTTAATTTTTTTGTGAAACAATACGAAAATGGTACTAAATTACCTTTCTAAAAAGACTAATAAAATTAAATTCGGATAAAAAACAAGCATTTTACGCATACATGCCCCAGACCATTGTATGCGTTTTAAAGCCAGAATTTCAAAATTTTCAAAATTTTTAAGCAAAAAAATAAAAAAAAAAATTAATTTTACTTTATGATCATATTGAAAACATGTTTACGATTAAAAATAGCAGATATGGTAGTCAAGATTTTTTTTTTATTTTTCGCCGGTAGTGATAAAATTTCCGCGGGTTCCAAATAAAATGCGTTTTTTCCCAATAATTTAAAAAATATGGGGAAATTTTTTCTTTATTGTACGGATCGAAGCGTAAAATGTAAATTCTATAACTTTTGAGAAACCGGATATATGCAGATATCTTGTTTTATATAAATATGTAATGTCCCAAATTTGTCATTTCACCTCGATGAAAAGTGGCTAAAGATACCCTATTTCTCTAAAAATTTACAGAATTCATGTTTTACACTTGGTATAGTACAATACAAAACATTTTTTTTTCATATTTGCTAAATTACCATAGAAAAACATATTTTCTTTGAAATCCGCGGAAGTTATATCACTACTCACGTTAAATTAAAAAAAGCTAGACTACTATATTTGTTAGTTTTTATCTTTATCATGTATTTAATAACATTATAAAGTAAAATTATTTTTTTTTTATTTTTTTGCCTAGAAATTTTGAACATTTTCAAATTTTGGCTTTAAAAACCATGCAATGGTCTGGGGCATGTATGCATAAAATGCTTATTTTTTATCCGATTTGAATCTTTTTAAGCTTTTTGGAAAGGTAAATTAGTACCATTTTCATATTATTTAACAAAAAAATTAACAAAAAATAACATATACCAATAATTTTCAAAAAACTAGAAAAAACGTGTTTTTTTATCACATAAGAGTGTCCCAAAACTTCAATCCATTTTCGGCACGAGTTATTTTTATCCGATTGTCCCCAAATTTTGGCTCACTCATTTTTAGATACTAAACTACAATTAAGGACCCTACCACGTATTCAAAAGTGATTTTGAAAAATTACCTTAGTCGTAAGGACACCTTTAATATACATACATATAAGGTTGTCATTCAGGTTGGTATTGCAATTCAGCCAAATCGGTCCAGTGATTCAAAAGTTATGAGCAAAATACTAAATTTCGGCAAGGTTTTTTTTCGAGAATTTACGAGATAAAAAACACGCTAACTTTCAAAAGGCTTCTGAGGATGCTGAAGCTTGGCATATATATTTGTCGTTCCCCTGGCTCGATTCGCATTAAATTTCAGCCAAATCGGTCCAGTGGTTCAAAAGTTATTAGCAAAACCGTGAATTTCAGATTAGTTTCACCTTAAAGTCGTGTGTTGAAAACCCGTTTAACACGTTTTAAAAACATTGGTAAGTCACAAAAATATTTTACAACGTATTTTTGTCACTCAAAAATATTTGTACACAAAAAAATATACTCGAAAAAAAATTTTACACTCAAAAAAAAATTTATACCCAAAAAAAAAATTTAGTGAATTTTTTTTTTTTTTTTTTAATTACTTAAAAAAAGTCTTTTTATACAAAATAAAATATTTCTAATCAAAAATTTAATTTTTTTCACGTTAGAAAATTTACTATCACTTAAAAAGGGCATTGTGGAGGGTATTCTTAGATTCGGCCAAGTCGAATTTTACCTTTCTACTTGTGATATTTTTATTTGCACGAATTTGAAGTTGGTTGGTATAAGAGGCGTATACTAAATTTGTAATTGTCTTTAAATAACAATCATACGCAATGGTGCACAGTGATATATTTTTTAATAATTTGGCCATTCAGTAAGTACTGGACCGATTGCAGCTAATTTTATACCGGTTATAGCTAACTTAATTTTGAGATTAAGTTTGGACGCTGAACCCCACATGTCCAATAAGGGCACCACCAGTGGCCCCTAAAGTAGGACATGCTTAGTACACTAAAACATTAAATGCTTTAGGTTAGGTTAGGTTGGATGGGCGCTCGCCATTTGGCGAGTTCACTCGGAGGCCATAAGGCCCATTGTGATTCCCCTAATCATATTTCCCCTCTCCCCCTCTGATACAAAGTTCTACTTTTTAAACCACCCCGTTTCCCTGAGGTATTCCGCTAGAGACGTCAATGAGACACCGCTTAGGCAGTCCAGGTCATCGAAAAATCTTTGCCCCAAATGCTTAAGGCGGCTCCTTATTAGACCCGGACATTCGCATAGCAAGTGCTTCACTGACTCCTCTTCCTCCACTTCCCCACAGCTTCTACAATAGTCCCTATCAGAAATTCAAATACGCACGGCCATTTGGCCAATCATACAGTGTCCTGTAAGTACTCCAACTAATAGGCTAACCGTCCGTTTGCCAAAAGTAAGAAGACTTTTTGTCCTCTTAGGATTCGGCAGTGGCCACAAGGTTCTAGATATCCTGCACGTAGTCAGTGATATCCACCTATCCTTCATCCTATTTTCAGATATCCTATCAATTTCGTTCATCAATTCCACTATAGGAACCGAGATGTCAGGTTCTACACGTTCCCCCACCGATTCAGAGCCATTCCTCGCACACTCATCAGCCAATGCGTTCCCAGCGACCCCACTATGGCCTGCGACCCAGATTAGCTTGATTGTGTGCTGACTGATTCGACGAAGCGATTGTATACAATTCAAAACTATTCCCGATTTTACAGTATTTGACTCTAAGGCCTTCAGAGCTGCGAGACTATCCACGAAAATGTTAATGATGCAAGGACGAAGATCCCTTGTCATAATTAACTGCGCGGCTTTGTCAATTGCAAGCACCTCAGCCTGGAAAACACTACACTTATCCGGAAGCCTCAATGAGACCCCGATTTCGAGGTATTCAGAGTAAACTCCCGAACCCGTACCCATCTCCATCTTCAATCCGTCCGTAAAGATTGAGATCGCATTCTCTGTAATAACAGAGTTTTCCGCCCAGTCTTCCCTAGTCGGTATTTGGACTTCGAAGGTTCTGTCAAAGTTCGTCTGTGGTGAGATATAGTCGGTTCTCTGTTCCAGTTCCGTCCCGCCCACCGTACTTAATATAGTCGAGTGTCCTCAAGAGCGTTGCTTAAGCATTTGCGACTCTCTTAACCTGAGAGCCGATTTTGCTGCTGTGCTCTTGACGTAAATATCCACGGGCTGAATGTTTAGTATCACTTCCAAACCGGCCTGGGGTGCTGATCTAATAGCACCAGTGATACCCACACACGCCAGTCGTTGTACCTTCTGTAGATTGCAGAGATATGATTTCTTATCCACTGCTTTCCATCACACAAGGGCACCATAGGTAAGTATTGATCTAATTATCGCACCATACATCCAGTGTATGATATACGGTTTTAAAACCCCACCTTCTCCCGAAAGTTCTTCTGCAGGTGTAAAAAGCACATAACGACTTTTTCATCCTTTTCTCTGTGTTTATTTTCCAAGAAAGCTTTGAGTCCAGGATCACACCCAGGTATTTCGCCTCATTGGATAGCTCCAAGGTGATTCCACCTAATTTGGGAAGGACAAACCAGTCTATCTTAGTCTTTTCGTGAACAAGACGAGTTTGGTTTTGGCGGGATTGACTCCCAGACCGTTGTTCCTTGCCCACTTTGGGAGTATCTTAAGCGCTGATTCCATGAGTTCACTAATCGTTGGTAAAAACTTACCTCTTATTAGGATCACAACGTCATCAGCGTAAGCAACCGCCTTGATACCCATTTCGTTAAGTGACTCGAGGATTTCATTTATTACAAGATTCCACAGAAGAGGAGAGATGACTCCTTCTTGTGGAGTGCCCCTTGTAACTATTTTCCTCGCCTCACCATCACCTATCTTCGAGTTAATTGGCCTGCTTTTCAGCATGTTGCCCGTCCATAAGGTAATCTGTGTGTCCGTGCCCGTATTCTGTAGGGCATTAAGAGTAGATGATATTTTGACATTGTTGAACGCACCTTCCACGTCCAAAAATGATGCCAAAACATACTCTTTTCTGTGAAGAGTATCCTCAATCAGCCCGACAACGTCGCTTAAAGCCGTTTCAATAGACCTACCTTTAAGATAGGCGTGTTGGGCCTCGCTGAAATTGTCTGATGTGAGGGTACTTTTCACATAGACATCTACCAGTCTTTCCAGTGTTTTCAATAAAAACGATGACAGACTGATAGGTCTGTAGTCCTTTGCGGTACTGTGGTTTATCTTTCCCGCTTTGGCGATAAAGACCAATTGAAGTCGGTGAAAGTGTACCCGAAGGAATATTTCTTTTCATCTCGTCACTGCAACCCGGAAAATGGGTGTCCATCAGGAGTTCAATGGTTTCCTGACTGCTTTCTGCAAAGGATCCGTCTGGCTTATAAAGAAAGCCCGGTACACTGGGAGCTTTGGAGAGAATCTTACGGAGTTCCCTCCAATTCCCCACAGAAAATGGACCAGGATTCTCTTTTCGCCTTCCTGGTTTCCCTTTTGAAAGCATTAAAACTGAGACGATAGTTCTTCAAGTCTTCCGTCGTGTCATCTTTCCTTGCCTTGTTGAAGAGTCTCCTACTTTCCGTTCTTAGAAGCTTGAGTTCCGGTGTCCACCATGGTCGATGGATCTTTTTCGGAGGCAAGAGCTCTGGACATGATTTAAGATACGCTTCCCTAAGGGTGTTCGTCACTAAACTAACCGAGTTTTCCAAATCCAATATCCAATGCATTAAATCACCAACTTTAAAATCACCAACTTTAAATGCGTGTAAAAAATAATCTAGCGCTGAACAAAAAAAAAACGCCTTGAGGGGTTTGGTTTGTAAAATGTCAACCTTCATTTGTTTTTCCGATTCGGAAAGTTCGATTTTGTATCACTGTGTAATCATACTCTCAATGAGGACCCAGAATTTTTAATAAGGAATTGCAAACTTTTTAGTTGGAATTTATGGTTTTATTTATCAGCTTTAAATTCATAGAATATTTCGATGAGTTACAAACGAAATGACAAAATTACTATATCCTCTATCACTAAATGTAGGGTATAATAAATAAAATCTTATTCTAACATAAAACCAAAAAAAATACACCTTGTTTCTCTCCAAAACCAGAACACAAAACTCAACTAACCAACAAGTTTATAGAAACAGAAAATAAAAACCGTAAACTCTTACACACGTTTATCCATAACCTAGTTATTTTTTGCACGAATTTGTTTATTTTGGAATTATTAAATACTTGAGAAATTTAATATAAAAATTTTTATATAGTTTTTTTAACATAGAAAAAATATTTAGAATTTTTCTTTTGTTGTATTTTTTTTAGCAAAATTTTTAATAGATTAAAATGTTAAATGTTTCATAAAAGTGAGAATGAGTTTGATAATGATGATGATGATGATGATAAAGCTGTTATTGATTTTATAGAATAATAAATAGAAGCTCATTATTACACAGTTATTGTTAATTTAAGTGGAAAATTAAATCTTAATGATATTGCCAACTGGCCAATTATGAACACTGTAGCCTTTAACGTTTAAGCATTAAAAGGAAAACAAATACGAAGGAAATTAATTAAAAATTTAAAATAAAAGAAAACAATATGTAAGATGATTCCCATTAAAGGCACTCATAAGGGAAGTACACCAACCTTTATGAACCGATTTGCATGAAACTTCAAACGAGACGATTTTAAGGTTGTGATGTTTCGGCTTATCAGAATATGGACCTTCGAGAGAATTCCGATAACTTCCGAACTAACTGGAATATCGTCTAGGACAAAAATACGTGTCGGCTTGAGTTTAATAAAGATTATTTTGTATTTACATATATGAATATCCATTCTTTCTCAGATCATCGCTACATTGAGTTTTTACTCAGGGAGCGTGCCCCGGTTGAGACAGTCTCTAGAAATTTGAGGAGAACAAACTGGGTTAAATATAGGGAAACTTTTTCTTTGCTTTTGGGTGAAGTACCCTTATCTGAACCGCATAGTTTGGCGGAAATTGACTGTCTGGTTGACCATATAACAAATGTTTGTAATAGGTGCCTGGATGCGTCTTGCCCTTCTGCAAAGCCTAGAGGGAAAAAAAGCCACCTTGGTGGTCAAATGAGTTGCAGATAAGCAGAGATTCCTGCAGAAAGCTCTTTAATAAGGCTAAATTTTCAAGAGCGGACGAGGACTGGTCTGCATACAGGCTGCAACTTAAGAGTTATAAGAAGATGATCAGAAATGCAAAATGTTATTCTTGGAAAAACTTCTGCGGAAACATAGAAGACGTTTCTGAAGCATCCAGGCTGCGCAAGGTTCTGGCTTCTTCACCTAGCACTATGGGATACCTGAAAGATCCTAATGGGGTGTGGTCTTCCTCCAGTGGAGAGTCGCTGGATATCCTTTTAAACACGTATTTTCCGGGCAATTCCATGACGCCGTTTCAAGCTTTGGAACGTTCTGACGCCCAAGCATCTGAAACTGCTTCGGAAATAATAAATATGCAAACATTAATCTGGGCGATAAAAAGCTTCAGGCCATATAAATCCCCGGGACCTGATGGTAAAATCCCGGCTGAGTTGCAGCAAGTGTCGGACTATATAGCCCCGTTACTGTATAATCTATACACAGCATGCATCAACTGGTCGTATATTCCTTTAAAATGGAGGGATACTAGAGTCGTATTTATCCCGAAGGGTGGGAAAAGTTCCCACACAGCTCCGAAGGATTTCAGACCAATTTGTCTGTCTTCTTTTTTGTTAAAGACAATGGAACGAATGATAGACTCATATTTGCGTAGAGTGATTGACCTGAGGTTGCTTTCGACAAAGCAACTTGCATACAGCAAGGGTAGATCAACGGAAACAGCTCTGCATGAGCTCGTTGGTACCATCGAGAGATCGCTTTCGGTAAAGGAGTACACTATGGTGGCCTTTCTTGGTATAGAGGGGGCTTTTAATAATGTCATCCCATACTCGATAATTTTGGCATTGTCTGGTCTAGAAATAAAGCGTGGGATCGTTTAAATGGTGGAAAACCTACTTGCCAATAGACGTATAACGTCTGAATTGGGAGCGTCCGTCATATCTCGATTTGTTAATAGGGGCACCCCACAAGAAGGTGTTCTTTCGCCGCTTCTTTGGAACCTGGCACTGAATTCAATGCTGCTATCTCTAGAAGCACGTGGTTGTCATGTTGTCGCATATGCGGACGATGTCGCGATAGCGGTAAAGGGGAAGCATCTGCCAACATTGAGGGACATTCTTCAGGGTTCTCTGAAAGATCTGTCTAAATGGGCAAGAGACTGTGGTCTAGGAGTTAATCCAAGTAAAACAGAGCTTGTTTTGTTTACAAGGAAAAATAAGATTCCTGCTTTTGATCCTATTTCTCTGGACGGCACTGAAATCACCTTCTCAGATGGATCCAAGCATCTTGGAGTATTTCTAGATAGGAAGTTGAATTTTAGGCGTAACATTGAGAAACGGGTGAGAAAAGCAACGATTGCTTTATATTCCTGTAAAAGAGCCATTGGAAAACGATGGGGTTTTAGCCCTCAAGTCGTTCATTGGATCTATACAGCAGTGGTGCGTCCAATTTTGCTGTATGGAATCATTGCCTGGTGGCCTGCTTTAGAAACAAAAGCGAACTGTGTCTTTATCACGAAGGTACAGAGAACGGCGTCGATGTGCATCACTGGTGCTCTTCGTACTACACCTACGGCTGCATTAGAAATCCTCCTTCACCTGATACCATCGGACATATTGGGTAGTCAGTATGCGGCTGCGTCGGCAATTCGACTTAATAGCACGCTGCAATGGAGGAGCAGCGATTGTGGCCATAGCGCGATCTTGAAGAAGATAACAATACCACAAAATGTGGACTGTGCTACCTCTTTGAGCCTCTTTGAGCGCCACTTTACCACTATGATACCATCCAGGGAGTCTTGGATGGGGGATACTCCGGGTAGTGGAGCTACCATAAATTTTTACACAGATGGATCGAGGCTGCACGAACAAGTGGGCTTTGGAGTCTATTCGGAAGAGCTTGGGTTGAGCCTGGCTCGTAGATTGCCAGATCATTGCAGTGTTTACCAGGCAGAGATGCTGGCAATAAAGGAAGTGGCTGACTGGTTGAGCTGCAATGTCTTGTCTACAAATGCAGTCAATATCTATACTGACAGTCAAGCCGCGCACTGTGGTCAATATTTTGAGATAGCGGCCAAAACTCCTTTTGGTTTTTGTTCTCCGATTTTAAAGTTATTAGACTCATATGAAAGTAGACAGTAGTAAACCTCGGGAGCCAAAAAATTAGAACTCTATTTCAACTATTTCGCTGAGAACAGGGTGGTCCAAAATGGTCTTTTTCAGAATTTAGTAAATTTATGATATTTTTAGTTAATTTTTAAAGTTTAAATGATCATAACTTTTTTGTTTTTCAAGATTTTTGGACGAAATAAATTTTGTGTTGTAACTTAACTTGTTTCCTATTACTGGTAAAAAAATTTAAGCTCTACTGTTTTCAGAACAATTTAAATATTTTTTTTAAAAAAGGTCAAATTTATCGGAAATTTCTTACTTCATAGAGCACAACTCCAGTGAGTCAAGCTGAGTCAAAACACAAATTTACTATTTTGTAGTCCTAACTCTCCCCTACATTCCTATATGTACATGTCCATGCATCGGAACTGCACTTTTTGAGCTACAGCAATTTTTCTGACCCAAGGTAAGATATTCGGTACAAATGCACGTCATATTTTTTGAGAAGTTATTTGTATGTGAAAGTGGCTATTATGCATATATTTTGATGAAATTTTGTACAAGAGTTCTTATTGACCCAAAAAATAATTCTGTTGAAATTAGGAGAAGTTGGCCCATATTTGGACATAGTCCACATAGAAGGGTGTATCAAAATTTTGACAAAAATGACAATAGAACTCTCAAATTATGTGGTATCTGGCAATTCATTAGAAAAAGGTAAAAAATGATTTTATTGTCATCTAATATTACATAACTTAAATACCTGAAAATTGCAAATAAATTTAAAACCAATGGAAATAACTGGTAAAACCAAGTACCTGTTATATTATGTTTCAAAGAGGTAAAAAAGATCATGTTGAAACTTCGAGCAATAGTATATTAATCCATGCATTCATTTTTTTCTTCATTATTGTTTAAACAATGGCTAAATTCAGTTATAGTGTTCTATCTGATATATATTTTGAACGGAAATATGAAAACGACATTATTTTACATATAATGAATAATCCATTCTTCAAAATATGCGACAAACAAGAAATTAAAATTCATAACTTAAAAATAAAAAACTTTTTAAATACTTTAAGAAAACGGTACAATCAATGTTCCAGAAACAAGAAATTGTTTTACTCGCGCAACCAAGAAATAAACTTATTTTTAAAAAGCCATCAGTAACTACCACGGAAACTGGAAAAGGTGGTCGACCAGCAAAGCCAATTGATAATTGTAGTGAAAGATCACGAAGACGCAAGCTTAAACATGTCAATGAAGAAGTTTCTTGTAGCATCATAAAGGATTCATTTCTGCATCAAATTCAACCATCTAAAACTAAAAAGAGTAAAATTGCTATCATTGAAAAAATAGTGGAAGCAAGCCCCAGACGCACAAAAAGGATTTTAGAAAGTAAGCCGACACCAACTGAAGAAAATAAATTTACTCCAGAAGAAGCATTTGCACTATTTTTGGATTTGAAAATGACTAAAAACCAATATACAGAATTCCGGAAGCGAACCAATGAAAAAAATTGTGGAATTTTTCCATCATATCGAGATATAGTTTCTGCCAAAAAATATTGCTTACCTTCACCAACTGCTGTTAGTGTAACTTCAAGTTCAGCAGAAATAAAATTGCAGGATCTTCTTGAACACACTGCAGAATGATTATTAAAGACATTTGATGCTGACTATTTAAAGTTTAAAAATTGCAGCATGACTTTAATTTCTAAATGGGGATGTGATGGGTCCTCTGGCCAGAAACAATACAAACAATGTAATGCGGAAAATTCATCAGATGCCAATTTATTCATGATTTCTTTCGTTCCATTACGTTTAACAAAAACTTATATTGGTTCAGAGCCGTCAACTAGTAGAGCTGCAGAGATAGATGTATGGAAGAATGAAATTCCCTCGTCAACAAAATTTTGTAGACCAATAAAGTTTGCTTACAAAAAAGAAACTAAAGATGTCCTAACTGAAGAAGTTGGCAAAATAAGAGATGAAATTAAAGAACTTCAACCAGTGATATTTGAATTTAATGACCAATGCATCGAAGTTAACTTTAACCGAAACAAAGTCTTCGTCAAGCTGCAATATATTCAAAAAAACATCAAGTCAATTGAGCCAACCACCAACACAAGACGATAGTTTTAATGAAGCATATGAATTTGGAATGTCACCTCTTCATGCTAGAATTCGTTTTATGGAGCATATTCTTAAATTGGGATACGATTTGGAATTTGGCCCGTTAGGCGAAACAGTGAGAAACAACAAAGAAAATTTGGAAAAAGAAAGCAAAAAAAAAAGATATTCAAGAAAAATACCGTGAGATAGGCCTTATAATTGACGAGCCAAAGCAAGGAGAAGGAAATTCTAATGATGGAAACACAGCAAGGAGATTTTTTTCCGATCCAGAAACTGCAGCTTCTATAACTGGAGTAGATTATGATTTACCCCCCTATTCTAGAAAAAATTGTCATTATAACAATTTGTTATAGAATTTTGTATTTTGATTTCTCGCGATATTAATAATTTTTATTGATTCAAAAAATGTGTAAATACATAAATACAATTTGGCAAAGCCTTTGTCATGAAAAATGTTTTGCAAAATTCGCTAATTGTGAAGATACTTACATAGAAAATTTGCCTTGTTATAGTTTTGTCATTTATTATAGATGACAATTTTCTTAGAATAGGGGGGTTAATACGACGATTCCAAATCATATTAGAAGTTATAGCATGTAGCAAAAAGATAGATGCAAAAAAATTTGGTCAGTATGCTAATGAGACAGCAACCCTAACCAAAAATATTCTTGGAGACATATGCCAACCACAGTTCACAAAATTTTGTTCCATGGGGAACAAATAATTCAGCACAATATGCTTCCAATTGGAGATCTCTCAGAAGAAGCGCAAGAAAACAGGAACAAAGACTACAGATTCTTTCGCGAGCACAATACAAGAAAAATTTCCAGATATTGCACTAATGAAGATCTTATTAATATTTTGTTGTGCACATCAGACCCATATATGTCCAGTATTCGACAAAAATGTAAATCAACCTCATTAGAGTTAGATGAAGAAGCTAAACAACTACTGCAAAATGAAAATCAAAGCTATTTGGAAGAAATTTTTACTAATATTGTTTAATTAATACTAGTTTAAAGATTATAATTTGTTTCTAATTTTAGTATAAATTTTTATTAATACATTTAAATAAAATATATGTGCACTTCAAATCAATAGTAAAAGTTTACTTAAAATTTTATCGATGTTGTGTTCTGTATATATTGTAATATATCCAAATGGTATTGATATTGTTGGGAATTTCAGTGTTATTTTTCAGTTTAATCCTCACAAGAATTAGCTTTCTTCCAAAAAAAACCAACCTTTGGCCCCTGTGAATATTGAGACTAAATAAATGTCAGGGGCCAAATGTTGGCATTTTCTGACCAAAATTAAATTTAGGAATAATAAATAAGTATTGGTTGTAAAATACGATTGAAGAAAATAAGAAATTATAAAAAAAATACCTATTTAAAATGTCAAAATACTCAACTTTTACATGGAAACTCAACAAAAAATTAAAATGCATTTTTAACTCCACATTACTTACGTTCCTATCAGTCGATTTTTACGTTTGAGCACGCAAATTGAAGCTTAAAGTCCCTCCTATTGAACAAAACAAATTGCGTAAAAAAATACCAATCCGGTCAAAAGTTATAGAGTTTTGACCGCTATCTCGCGAAATTGACCACTGTGCCGCGGTCAAGTCCCTGGACTCAATGTTTCTGAAAACAAGATCTGCCCTTAACTGCCGCACGTCTTCAAATGAGATGGCCAAGCAGTTTAACATACGACTCATATGGGTCCTAGGGCACAGAGACATTCCAGGGAATTGCAAAGCCGATGAGCTTGCAAGACTAGGAACTACCTTACAGGTTCCAACAGAATTGGAATGTGTTGGTATGCCTCTAGAAACTTGCAAGCAAAACCTACGGCTTTTTTCTGCGACGGAGACTAATCAAAGATGGGCAAATGGGTGGACGTGTGAGACAACACGACTGATTTGGCCTTCTCTTAATCAGGGACGCACAAGTGAGCTGATATCGCTTCCAAGAGGAGAGATTTCGACGGTGGTTTCTATAATTACCGGATACTGTCTTATAGGGAAGCACGCAGAGCGGTTAAACGTGCCGTCGAATGACTTTTGCCGAAGTTGCATGGATGAAGAGGAGTTGGAAACTATCGAACACTTTATTTGCCATTGCCCGGCACTTTCTGGTCAGAGACTTGCTTCACTGGGATCTAGGGAGCTGTACGATCTTTCTGATTTGTCGGATGTCAAAATTCAACATCTAAGGAGTTTCATAAGAAGCTCAAACTGGTTTAACGACAGGGACTAGTAGGGAAACCTATTACGGTCCCGTGGTATATCAATGGACCTCAGAGTCTACGTGTGTTGACGTAAAACGTCAGCAGCCACTTACAACCTAACCTAACCTATGCCACCCACCGTTGGATAAGTATTGAAAAACCCTTTTTTCTTATATGAAAACATCATATAGTCTTTGAAAAAGAAATGGCTGAAAATTCCATAAAACTATATTTTCGATATTTTTCTACCCATTTTTGAACCCTTAAATTCCCTAAATGGCCGATAACGCGAGACATCCCAACCTTAGAATTGTCTCTTTAATATATTTTAAGTTTCAGGAAAATTAGTTCATAAGGGTTGTAATACTTCCCTTGTCAGTACAAAAAAAAATGTATTTAACAATTTTAAGTTTAAATTTCCAAGAATTTTACTCAATTGATTAACATGCACACTGGCGAAAAAACGTAGTCAAATCAAAAATGTTTGTACTAATTTTTAATATCTTAAATTTCATCAAAGGCGGAAGATCATCCAGCATGCAGAAAATGCTAAAAAATTTTAAGTATTAAAATTTCGGAAAAATTTAAAACAAAATGTATGTGCTAATTTTACAACTTTACTTTTTTAAGCATCTTAGATACGCTTTGACGACCTCTAGTAAAATTTGGTGAGTAAAATATTTGTAGAACATTTTAACCCTCTAACTGCCTTTTTTATAGACTTTTATGTATTTCTTTTACAAAAATTACCCCTTAAAACTGGAACTATGTAGAGCAATGGTTCCCAACCTTTGATTCTCGCCCCACTGGGGGGCAATTTGAATGCTTCAGGGGGGCAACGAGCAAATTTTTAAGTTTTTTTTTTATTAAAAAACTAAAAAAATTATTATTTTAGTTAAATTATTTATTTGGTTGTTGAAAGCTTTTGCTGATTTTAACAAAAAAAGATGATTTTAACAAAAAGTTTGCTTAACTGCAAGTAAATTTTGAATTTTAAAACAAATTTTGAAAAACTTACAAATTTTTCTTAGGTGTAGGGGGGACATTGTAGATTTTTTAACTTAAAAGTGGGGCACGGCGCCAAAAAGGTTGGGAACCATTGATGTAGAGGGTTAATTCGGTCAAAAAAAAGAATCATCATAAAATTTTATAAAACTGATTGTAACATCATTTTTAGCTCAGAAGTATATTTACACTGTTTTTTGTCGAGTTTCTTTAACACTGCTTTGGTAAAAAATAAAACAAACATTGGATTTTTATCTAAATTAATTTTTAATCATTTTGCGCATGTCGCACAAACTTTAAACCTTTGACAACCCCTAGTGAAATTTTATGAGGAAAATATTTGTAGAACATTTAGACCCTTTAAATAAACGTTTTATTTTACCTCTGTGCTTAGTTTTTGAAAAAGGACTAAAATGACCACTCAATGGCAGTTATAGGATTAATATGTTTTAAGAAAAAAACCGCCATACACACGCAGAGAAAAAATATGGTTGCGACATGATCGCAGCAACTATACTATGATCTCTAAACCCAGTTATGATTGCAGCAATCAAGTTATTGTTTTTAAAACTGTATTTAATCATTTATATGGTTGTTTTAGACATTTAATGGTCGCTTCAATCATGATAAAATAATTGCAATTTCCAAAAGTACAATATGGTTGTTGTAACAATGTTATAGTTAATTATATTCTCGACACACCAAAAATTTGAACATAACATGATTATAACAATCATTAGATAATAAAAACTTAATGAAAATTGATTTTTGCAAACATTGTCAGGTTTATTCATCAGCTGAGTGTTTTGCCAGCAAAAGACGCCACTAACATTTAGTACTTTAAAAAATTTAAGGCAATTTGAGTTAAAAAATTGGATCAACGCAGAAGGAAATGAAATACGAAAAGCTACTTTATATAATTTATTTATTGTGCAGTTTAAAAATAACTTTCCATTTTAAATAAAAACTTCAAATCGAAAATATTAAAGTGTTTTTTGTGCATTTTTTGTTTACTGAATGTGTTATAATTGCTGAAAATAATTTTAATTTTGTAACAAATACGTTATGATTGCAGCAAATATGTTATGATTTTGTCAATAACTTAATGATTTATACAATCATTCAATGTTAGCTGGCAAAAATGTTATAGTTGATGAAATTTTTTAGAAAAATGCCATAAGTTTATTGCACATCATTGATGTAAAACGCAGGTTGCCACTAAATTGAATCAAAATTAATAAAAATGGTTTCATATTTATAAAAAACAACATTTAAAAACAAAAAATAAATGATTGGTGTGAACTTTATCAAAAAAAAGTAATGAAGAATTCTTATAAACGTGTGGTATTAAAGCATAATAAATTTTCTCAATTAAAAAAAAAAATATATATGTATAATAAACTGGAATCATATTATGATAATTATATAACATTTAAGCCATTATTGCCGCAATCATATAATGATTAACATTCCTTGTTGCCTTCAATCATATTAACATTATTGCTACAACCATATTTCCAATCATAATATGACGCTCTTAAATCATGATCACCGCAACCATGTTTTTTTTCTGCGTGCAATTTCACATCAAACCATTTTTAGAAGCTCGGATGACGTTTTCCAATTGCCGTTGAAAAAAAAATTAAAAACTTCAGTGGTACATAAAAAAGATATCAGAACTGACTTTGCAAAACCCTTACTTTTTTAATTTTCGATTCTTAGAGGGTAAAAATTAGGAAAACGGCCATTTTACTACTATTTCGATGTCATAAACTAATGGTTCCAAAAACTATACGCTTTTAGTGAAAACAAGTGAGAGTGTTAAAATCTTTTATACCCTCCAATATGTAAAAAAATAAAAAAAAAATAAAAATTTTTTGACAGGGACGTTTTTTTTTTGGGGAGGAGCGGTAAGTGGGGGGACTCCATGCCCTCGCGGTATATGTATACAAGTTCATTGTAATCTGCTTTGTGCACTAAAGTGTTAAAATTTTATTATTAACGACTAGTTTTTATCACAAGATCAATTATTATTTACAATTCATTCTTAATACATTCAACCTAACCGAGAACTGGTATCAATGACCGTCGTCTCGCTGTAGCGAAAAAAACCAAGGGCTCTGGTGGGAATCGAACCCACGACCCCCACGTTGAAAGGCTAGCACGCTACCAACTAGCCTACGGGGAACCCTTTATTATTATTTAAATTATTTTTTTATCCATTTACTATTTAAATTATTTTTTTATCTATTTATTATTTAAATTATTTTTTTATCCACGCCCTAAAAAGAGGGCGGACCAAGAAACGCGACATTTTTTAAACCCCTGCACTCAAAAAAAACCCTCGTCAAATTGCTAGAAAAAGTCTCGTTATCCCATTTAACCAATATTTGACAGTTTTCCTTTTTTTTAACAAATAATTTTCGATCGAAATTCAAATTTTTTTTTGTAATTTTATAGTTTTTCTTGTAATTTTACAAATTTCCAAGATTTTTTACAAAAAAAAAATCTAGTAAATTTACGAGAATTTCTTGTAAATTTTATTTCGCCAAAAAAAGTATAAATTTACAATTTTATTGATAAAAATCTTGTAAAATTACAAAAAAGTTCGTAACTTTTACTAGGAATTCTCATAAAATAGGAGGTAGAAAAAAATCTATTAAAATCACGAAACCTCCTTGTAAGTTTTATCGCGTCAAAAAAATTGTGAATTTACAATTTTTTTGGTAAAAAGCGTAAAATTACAAGATTATTGGTAATAAAGCTTGTAAAATAACAAGGAATTCTTGACAAATAGACGGTAGCAAAAAAAGTTACAAACATTTCTTGTAATTTTACAAGTTTTTTTTTTAGTGTGGGTCCAATCGCAGGACTTTGAACTTCTGGGAACATAAAAATGTTTAATTTTTTTATCAAAAATTCAAAAAAACGTTTCAAATATTGGCGATTTTCAGAGGTTTGTTTAGTTCTTTAAAAGGGAACTTTTTCCCCCTGGACCGATTTTGCCCATTTCCGAACTTAACCTGCCTAGGGCCATAAGACATATTTGTGCCAAACTTGAGGGGTCTAGTTCTCTTATTTTAGTCTGTATCGTGTTAACAACAGACGGTCGGACAGACGGACATCGCCAAAATGTCTTAGAATCGATCACTGATCAATTATATATACTTATTGGGGTCCCTTACCGATATTTCGATGCGTTGGAGGGTATAAAAAGCATCTAAAAAAGTACTTTATGGAAATTCCGATTTAAGGTAGAAACAGAACAAGCACGGCACGGGGGACGGTTGCCGTTGCCGGAGAATATAGGCCCAAAACAATGACGGGGCACGGCGACGGCAAAAAATGTCATTTGTTTGTTCAGTGGTGCTAACTTTTAATAAAATTAGAGTAATTTTACGGAAAAAAATCGCTTATCACATAGTCAATGTGATTAAGTTGGCACTACTGTACGTTTGTTACACCATTGTGAATGAAAAAATAAAAAATTGTTGAGAAAATGCGGCAACCCTGGAGTGTGAGAGGGAGGGAGATTGAGAGAACCCGGAGATAAAATAAAATAAGTTTTAATTTTTTGTCGTGCCGGTCACGGTTTTTAACTGTCAAATCGTATGGAAAAAGTCGTGCCGGGCTTGTTCTGTTCAGACCTTTAAAAGGCGTAAAAAGGGAAACTTTAAATGATGGATTATTTATGCGGAAAAAACATCTTGATCTGAAATTTGGAATATTAAATCATCTAGCTGAAAAAAATATCATCAAAATAGTACATTCTTGAAGTTTCGATTCTTAGAGAATTAAAAAAAAACTTTTTTTGGTATTTTTTTATCTTTTTTATCTAACATTTGAAACAAAGTACTTTTTTGAAGTTTCGATTCTTAGAGAACGAAATATTTACTTTGGTACATTTTCTAATGGTCCTTAAAACTTGAAAATGAAAAAAGTGCTCTTTAGAAATTCATATTATAGTAGGGGAAAAAGGGTTAAAAAATTATGCTTTGGTACTTTTTCTATCTCCTGAAATAATGAAACTTAAAACTCGGAATGTAGGAGTATCCAGCGTAAAAAACTGCTGACACAAGCACCTTTTAAGAATTAAAGAGCTAAAAGAGTTAACATCTTATTTTGGTACATTTTCTATGTCCTTAAATAATGTTTCTAGAAACATTAAATTTAAAATGTATGATCATTTATGGGGGAAAATCGTCTTAACTTTAAATTTGGAATGTAGGAACCTCTAGAGGAAAAAACTGTTCCTAAGAGGACAAAAAGGACAAAAAAATGTACTTTGGTACTTTTTTTATCTCTTGCAAATATGATCCTAGGAACTTGAAATTTGTCATACGTATAGCAACCTCCAACAGAGAAAACATTTAGAAAAAATTGCCTTTGAAAATTCCGATATTAATAGGGTAAAAACTTGTACTTTGGTACTTTTTTATCTTCTGAAATAATGGCTTGACATAGGCCAGATGAACTTTCTTCCTATGAAGACCTCTAGTGAAAAACTTGTGAAGACTAAAAATTTGGTACAGTGGTACTTTTTTGGTACAATTCCCCTATGTAAAATATGTAGACACTCAAAATTTGTTACAATTGTACATTTTTTGGTACATTTCTGTTCTAAAATGTACAATGGTATTCAAACGCCTCGGTATGTCGTGCTCTACAGCCAAAATATTATAAAAGTTAAGCTTATAATTCCCAAAACTTTATAAAAGTAATATTTCTTAATAGCATATTAAAAGATTTAAAATTTATTTATTTTCTCTTTCAGATTGTGCTTAACTTTTATCGTTTTAAGGTAATTATAGAAAGTTTATGGGAAGTATAAATCACAACTTTAAACTAATATTTCATGTATATCCATAAAATAATATAATTAAAGTACAAAAATCAACAATTATATATAAAAAAAAAATCTTTTGTTCAGTTAATATATAATTTATTAGATTTCTTTTTTGATTTACAACCATATTTACTTGTACTTAACTTTTCCTATTACTTGAAGCGCAAACAAATTGTGGACAAAATACTAAAAAAAAAAAACATAGAAACTTGAAAAAGCAAATGAAAAAGTAGACTTTATTGTTTCATGGACAAAGCTAAAAAGTACATAAAGAAAATGAAGAAAATGTTATGATTTTTTTTTTTTTTTTTAGGAAAAACTAAAGTCAAGTATATAAACACAAACAAAACTGAATGAATGGATGGATGTAAAAAACTGAACTTAAGCCAAAGAATGAATAGAATTGAAAGAAAGAAAAAAAAAAGTTATTCATTTAACTAGCTTGGACTAGTTTTAATTTATTTTGAGTTCCTTAAATGAGTTTCTTTCTTTTTCAATAAGGAAGGATTTCTTCATTTCTTTTTCTAAACAGTTGTGACAAAGTCTTAATAGCAGAAATTTTTTGCAGGATGTCTAAAACATTTTTTTTTATGGAAAAAGTATTTGATGCTTAGAGAATTTTTTCTTAAAGTTTTTTTTTTACAGAAAATGTTTCAGACATGAGGTTTCTAATTTTAATACTTTTTTCTGAAAAGTACCTTTTGAAAAAAGTACCTTTTGAAAAAAGTACCTTTTGAAAAAAGTACCTTTTGAAAAAAGTACCTTTTGAAAAAAGTACCTTTTGAAAAAAGTACCTTTTAAAAAAAGAACCTTTTGAAAAAAGAGCCTTTAAAAAAAGTACCTTTTGAAAAAAGTACCTTTTGAAAAAAGTACCTTTTGAAAAAAGTACCTTTTGAAAAAAGAACCTTTTGAAAAAGGTACCTTTTGAAAAAAGTACCTTTTGAAAAAAGTACCTTTTGAAAAAAGTACTTTTTGAAAAAAGTATCTTTTGATAAAAGTACCTTTTGAAAAAAGTACTTTTTGAAAAAAGTATCTTTTGATAAAAAGTACCTTTTGAAAAAAGAACATTTTGAAAAAAAGAACTTTTGAAAAAATTACTTTTTGGAAAAAATAACTTTTGAAATAAGTACCTTTTGAAAAGAAAAGAACCTTTTGAAAAAAGTACCTTTTAAACAAGCACCTTTTAAAAAAAGTACATCTTGGAAATTTAAATTTAATTGGGTAAAAAAGGGTTAAGAATTGTTATTTTGGTACATTTTCTACATGCTAAAAAAATAGTTCTAGAATCTTTGGAATGTAGGATCCTCCGGCGAAAAAAACAACATTCTAAACAAAGCATTTTTTGGAAATTCCTGTTATGAGTGACAACAATTGGTACAGCAGTGTACAATATTAAGTACCATTTTTATATCCTTAAATGATGGGAGAATAATGGAAGAATATCCCAATAAAGAAAGTAGAGTTATCATAAGTACTTGTTATGTTAATTAATAAAGGGGAACATGAAAAGGCCTCGAACCAGAATAAACTCTTTTTCATTGCACAATTAAAAGGTTGAATAAATAACTAATTTTTATTATTTAATAAAAATTAAAACACACTTCAATGATTAGCATAGAAAAGTACCTTTTGAAAAAAGAGCCTTTTGAAAAAAGTGCCATTTGAAAAAAGTACCTTTTGATAAAAGTACCTTTTGAAAAAAGTAACTTTTGAAAAAAGTAACTTATGAAAAAATTAACTTTTGAAAAATGTACCTTTTGAAAAAAGTACCTTTTTAAAAAGTACCTTTTCAAAAAATTACCTTTTGGAAAAAATAACTTTTGAAGTAAGTACATTTTGAAAAAAGGGAATTTTAAAAAAAGTACCTTTTGAAAAAAGTTCCTTTTTCAAATTCCAATTTAATTGGGGAAATGTTAGGAATTGTACTTTGGTACATTTCTACCTGCTGAAATAATAGTCCCAGAATCTTGGGAATGTAGGATCCTTCGGCGAAAAAAAAACAACATTCTAAAAAAAGTACTTTTAGGAAATTCCAGTTATGGGTGACAAAAATTGGTGCAGCAGTGTACTTTATTCAGAACCATTTTTATCTCCTTAAATGATGAGCATAGAAACATAAAAACGGTTTATAAAAAGTACTTTTTGAAAATTCCGATTTTGATGGCGAAAAAAGACGAAAAAAAGTATATTTGGTACTTTTTCCTTCTACTTAAATAATTTTGTGCAGAAAATATTTCAGAAACGAGGTAAAAAAATTATCGTTTAACTTTTGACAAGTGTGGACGTGTTTTAACTTAAGAAAAAGTAAAGAAATGGACACAAATGATACGGGATTAATTCGAGACTCTGCCTCACCGAATACTGCTGGTCGTAGCACCGTTTTAAAGGTTTCGACCTTAGAGTCCGGCCTTGACTCGTGTTATGGTGTTCAGCCTAATATTTGTGACAAAAATAAAAGCAAACGTAAGCCATCAAAGATCAGGCACAGCCAGAGAACGCTTTGTTTGAAACTAATTAACAAAATAATCCCACGCCATCATGTGACGCTCTCCGAATGCGAGAACGCATCGCAATTTCAGACGAAAGGAGTTATGGAAGAACAGTGTTAACTTTTAGCAATGTGCGAATCTGACAAACAGGGCGCTGTTTCGGCCTCGTCATCGAAGTCTAGTAAAAGGTTGCGCTTGTCCGACGAGAAACCTTTACCTAAGAGGGTAAGGTGATCGTCAAATTCTGGACTCGGTTTTTAAGTGAGGTGGTAAAAGGTAATCTCGTTATGGCTGTCATCAACAGGGGAATAAGGGGTTGTTGTATTCTAAGGGACAACTGCAGTTAAGTGGAAACTAAATTAAATGTAATCTGCTTTAGGGTCCTTGAGGGTATGCCTGCAGAATAATAAATTATTGTCACCACTTTGATCTTAATTGGGCCAGAAGGACTCGGGGTTGGTCCAACGGTTCCCTCAAATACCGCATAGATTCATACATGCAAAGATTCTTCCTGGCATGCCTCGGGAGGTCTCTAACTCCGTTAGATGGTGTTTCGAAGATACCTCCGATGACAGGCGGAACTATTCGAAAGCATAGTGTTGTGTTATTTCACTGCCACCTCATGTAAGTGTTTGACCGAGATTAGCATGCAACCCGTAACAGTTATCAGGGCTGCATTTTTTAATGATCCTTCACTGAGTGTCACTAGAACTCTGGATTCACACTGGTGCTGCATAGTTTTCCACTGGCCGGCCAATCGGTTTATATGTAGATAACAAGTTCATTTTGCCCTTTCCCCAAGTACCGCCGGCTTGCGCTAAGGACAAGTGAAGGCTGTCGAAAGTTGTAAATAGTGTGGCCCAGGATTTAGTTGAAAAGTGCTGCATATTTCTCGCAGTGAAGGGTGTGGTGATTTCTCTGAGATAAATGTTTACCTTTACACACAGATCATCAATATCTTGGTCCGTTGCCGTTATTGTACAGTCTTCTGCATATGATGTTAAGTAAACACAATCAGGTAATGTGGTTAGTTTAGAGTGGTAGTAATTAAACAGGACCGGGGAGAGAACTCCACTTTGTGGGACACCGTGTTTAATTCTACGAGGTTTGGAATTCTTGTCTCTAAACTCCACAAACGTCAGCCTACCGCACATACAATTAACCAGCCACCTCTTCATGTAATCTGGGAGACTAGAGCTGGCGATGTCTCCGAATAGAGTAGCATGGCCGACCGTGTCAAAAGTCTTAGACAGGTCAAGCGCCAAGAGGAACGTACTCTTACGCGGCCTATTCTGAATCTGACCATGGCTTATCGGTGACGTAATGGCGGCTAATTCTGTTGTTGTGTTGTGGCTTTTACGGAAGCCATGTTGGTCTTCAGCAGCTGGAAGATGTTATGTTTGTGCTCGAGAGTTTTCTTCGCAGGGTTCGATAGAGATCTGGCCGTCGACCATAGCTTACTGGCTCCGGAGCTAAGTTTACATCTTAAATGTTTCTCCCACTTGTTCCTCTTTTGTTCGTTTACCACCTCAGCTGGAAAATTTGGCCGCAGGGATTCAAGAGATTCAACCAGCTTGTACGAAGCTGCAGCGAGCACGATTTTTTTAAAACATTTTATCCTCAGTTCTTATATGGGATGGGGCAGGAATTTCGTTGAAGAGACGGTTGGTAAACTCAGCTTTCTTCTGGTTGAGATAATACAGTCATTTAAGTAATCGGGTGAAATGATGATTGGGAGAAGGTTTGATGACAGAGCAAGTACGAATTGCCAGATTTCGTAGTTTATCAGACCTGCACTGGAGATGGTAATATCTGTCGAGCTGATGCAATTTTCCATAATCCGGGTAGGAGCATCATCATTCACTGTGCAGAATGTGAAGTTGTCAATCTGTTGCCTCAGTGATGTCTCTCTCTGGTCTTCCCCCAATATTTGAGCACCATACTTAGCTCATCGTGGGTATTAAGGTCTTCCATCACCATGCGGTTATCCAATTCTAGGAGGAACGTTACCCAGCAAAATTTTCTGTTCCAAATAATCGGTTCCAGAACGCATCAAACTACCCTGCAACCGGTTCTACTTAACATTCCAGAATCAATGATTTTTGTTTGAAATTGTCCCGAAAGCAATCGTTTTTTAGAGCAAGTAGTTTTTTTGAAAAATAATTTTACATAGCAAATTTTGTTGTGATTACCGTAGAATGTATTCAAGAATCTATTGAACCAGGAATTTGTTCCAAAAAATTTTCCTGGGTATGTCAGGGCGATAACCTGTCAGGAAACTGGTTACTAGAGGAATGTACACATTATAATGTTCTATTTCTGCTGCGATCCCTTGATGTTCAAATAAGGATCTATTATGTTGAGGTCAGGTAAGATAGTTCTGTATTGCATACCGTCCCTGGTGCGTTCCGAGTGCAGAACATTATAACTGTCGGCGTTCTGGAGGCCGTTGTAGTATCACCTCAGATCTGCTGCAGCAATATGTGGTGTTAGTTGCGACCGTCGCTGCTCTGGCTGTTAAATGTTGCTCTTGTTGTTGCTGCTGAAGGATGGAGGTGCCGTTGCTACCGATGCGATGACGAAGGCGACGAAAAAGACCGCAAAAATAGCGGCGATAAGGACGAAGACAATGGCGATACCGATGACGCCGGTGAATTATGTTGGCTATTATCACATTATGGTGCCACATAATATATTTTCCACTGGTGTTTGGGAGACCAGAGCAGTTGTGATTTTTTCTGAGGTGAACCCTTGCGTTGCAGGAGTTAAATCTGACAGATTTCATCAGTATAAGTGCCTAGCAAATCGAGCAGAACCATAGTCCGGGATTTCTTTCAATACCGGCGCGGACCAAAAGGATTTGGAGCAGGTTAGCCGGATATAGTTGCTTCAAAGAAAACAAATTAACGGCCTCACCGAAGTCTCATAAAAATCAAAAAAAAAATTTTTGGCACCCACATCGTGAATTAAATAAAAATTAAAAAAGCCACTTCAATCGCGATGCGAGAGCAAAAGAAAATTATTGATTTTCACAAAATGTTTATGGATTCATTTTGACTCCCAATTAGGGTTTCTAAATTCCCGGACTTTTTCAATTCCCGGGAGAGCGTTTTTAAAAAATCGAATTCCCGGGAATTCCCGGGAATTTTTTAATTTAAGCAATTTCTTAATATTGGCATATATTAATAAGCTTTTTTTTATAAATTATGGTTACATTTTTAAATTTAAAACACATGTTATCTTTTGTAAGACGGTTTTCTTAAATTTTATAGTAAACTTCGAAAATTCAGAAAATCTAATTTTTCACCATTCACCTAATTTTTTTAATATTCTTTCGATTTTGAAGATTTTTAAATTTTTTTCTTGTAATTATTGGAAATAATAACTATATTTAATTGTAACAATAAAAAAATGTTAAAATCTTAAAACGAATATCAAGTTTTTAAAAATTAGATGAATGGTAAATTTTAAACTGGAAAGGTGGTTGGATTCAAATTCTTAAAAAAATATTGAATTAATTGCTTTTTGCTAATAATTCATTTGAGGACCAAAAAGATTGAATTTTAAAATACCAAGTTAAAAAAACACTCTAAATTAAGATCGGAAAAACTACAGCCTATTCGCAACCAATTTTCGAAGTTAAATTCAGGTTCGTTTAGTATTTTATCACGCAATCGATTGAAGAACATTTGCTTTAAAGCTTAAATAATATGCAAATTTAATAATATGCAAACTATTTTTCTCCAAAAATTAAAGTTTTTTCAGGTAATAATATTATTTTTAATAAATAATTTTAAATTGGTGATAAAATGCGTACTTTAAAAACATTTTTCTCACAATTTTTTTGTTGCAAATTCCCGAAGATTCCCGATGAAAAAATCCCGGGATTTTAAGAAAAATATTTCCCGGGAATTCCCGGGAATTTTTTCCCGAATAGAAACCCTACTCCCAATAGAAACTTTCTGGACCCCTTTTGTATAGTATAGTTTTTTTGGGGTTTTTATTTAATCCGTGATGTGGTTGTCCAAGAATTTTTTTGATATATACAGGACTTCGGGGAAGGCATTTGGAATACTAGCAGGAGGTTTTCCGCCATAGTATAATTTTTTGAAGTGGCTTAATAATTCGCGAAAAAAATTGTTTGCAATATTTTTGAATGTGATCTTGTCTAGGCAGGGAATACCTATTTTTCCAAATAGAGAAAAAAACCTGGTTTCCTAGAAATAAGATGAAATATGTAATTTGTTAAGGTTTTTACTTTAACCGCGATGCGGGAGGGAAATATATTTTACGGAGTCATTTGGACACCCAATAGAAACTTATTGGACCCTTTTCAGCTCAAACAAAAAAGAAAGGTAAAAACCGATACGGTCTTATATTTATGTACTAAAGACATTGGAAAATTTCCAGCAAAACTTATGAGCAAAAGACTGAATTTCGGCAACGGTTTTTCGTGAATTTTCGAGATAAAAAACACGCTTACTTTCGAAAGGCAATCCTGAGGATGCTGATGCTTGGCATATATATTTGCCGTTCCCCTGGCCTGGTTCGTATTGAATTTCAACCGGCCAAATCGGTCCAGTGGTTCAAAAGTTATTAAGAAAACCGTGAATTTCAGATTGGTTTCACCTTAAATTCACTTGTTGAAAAAACCGTTAAACCAGCTTTAAAAAAATTGATGAGTCACGAAAATATTTTACAAAATATTCTTGTCACTCACAAAAATTTTTATACTAAAACAAAAAAAACTTACAATCGAAAAAAAATTTACACTCAAAAAAAATGTTGTCAATTTATTTTTTTTTTTCAAAAAAAGACTAAAAAAAGTTTTTTACTCAAAATAAAATATTTCTAATCAAAATTGTTAATTTGATTCACGTTAGAAAATTAACTATCACTTTAGAAGGGCATTGTGGAGGGTATTGGATTCGTCCAAGTCGAATTTAACTTTTCTACTTGTTTTTACAAATTTTTTTTTTAAGTTTTTATACGTTTTTTTTATATTTTTAGCATTTTTTCGATAATACCGGTACGTACCGGTATTGACGTTTCGGTATCGGTAATACCGTAACCGATTCAACTCAAATACCGTAACCGATACCGATACCGAAATAAATAAAAAAAACGATACCAATACCGATATCGATACCGTTATTCGTTTCGATTGCCAACCTTGGAAAAAATATACTTAGGTATAAATAATGGACCCAAAAACTATAAGTTTTAGCTATAGAAAATAAAATAAAATATTCTGAAAAAGTACTTTTTGGAAATTTCGATTTTAATCGAAAGAAAAGGGTAAAAAATTCTACTTTGAATCGTTTTCTATATACTGAATGGTTCTAGAATCTAGATACTTTTAATTTAAAATCCTAGCAAAAGTCCTGATTTTATGTTTCGATGCTACTTAATTTATCACCACTGTAAAATTTGCTCTCTTTTTTGTATTTTTCCTCCCTTTTACACGTTTATGGTTAACATTTCATTATGGTTATAAATAGTTGCTACAACAGTTTGTAAATGTTGTAGTGATTTTTGTAGTAGTAATAGTTTCTATTATCGCCATCCTTTATAGAATTGACCTAAATTTGTGTGTTTTTTTTTTTTTTTGTTATTATTCATTTCAATTTTGTTGCTTAGATTTTAGAATATTGACTTGTTCGCCTTTGTCTACAATAACAACAACAAACACAACATAAACAACAAAATAAGCAAAAAAAAAAAGAGTCAAGACGCCGTTAATGTCTAGCGATATTGTTTATTTGGCGTGTGACTTACATTTATTTCAAACTCTTGTAAAAATTTATTCCTGACAGACGGACAGACATTCTACAAACATATTGACACAGTTAGAAATTTGTATTAAAGGGACGCACATACACATATAGCATCACATATACATTTACAAAGATACTACAGCACAAACATTGTAGTATTTATGTAAGTGGGTACACTGAAAAAAAAGACATAACTAAAATTTAAGAAAAAATGTATTTGAAAATTTATAATAAATTTTCCTAAAAGTTAGTTAAATTTAACTAAAAAATGAGAAATTTTCTTAACTATGAGCGTAAATTTTAAATAACTTTGTTTTCCTTATGAACTAAAACCAATAAAAAAAATCTTTGGAGCCAAATCATTCCCTCTTTTTCTCAAAATTTTGTTAATTTTCCTAGTTTTTAGTTCGCTTTTTTTTGAGTGTATGATTCGTTCCGTTTGTCCCCTTACAAGTTAAGAGCTGTTTTTGCTAAAATAAAAAAAAATCTAAAACTGATAGACAATACGTTGAGTAAAATGATAGTAAGACACTAACACTATCGCAATAATGAAAATGTTTTAAATTGTTTAAGACATCATGTCGGTGTGTATGATTGTGAGTTTAAAAAGTAACTGTCATATTGTTAGTATCCCAGCAGAAATTTTGCTGAACGTTCAGCAGCTTTTGGAAGGGGAACGTAAAGGAGCGCATCCAATTGCGCTGAATTCATGCATGATTCCCTAAGGCGATGTCCCACTTTAGAGCGCTAGTTGGATACACAGAAACAGCGCTCTTTAGATGCACTGAAATCACGTGTCTTTAGAGCGCTGATTTAAGCAGAACAAAGATGCTGTAAATTCATGTATCTTTTTAGCGCTGATTTAAGCAGATTAAAGATGCAGTGAATTCATGTATCTTTGTAGAGCTTATTTAAGCAGAATAAAGATGCTGTAAATTCAAAGTTGAAATCAAATAACTTAAATTTAAAAAAATATAACAAAAAAATTCATTCGTTTTACTTTACAAAACTTTATTTATGTGAAACAAAATGAAAAAAAAAAATCGGAAGTGAACATCAAAAAATATCGGAAATTTTAATTTTCACATTTTTTATGGGATTTTTTTTGGGAACAGCGGTCAAAGATGCTATGATTGAAGCGCTCTTTGCAGCGCTGATTAATGCGCAATAATGATGCAGTCAAATCATGTGTCTTTGTCTAAAACTCATGTTTTTTTATTTAAAAAGTGTTAAAAATATTAAAAAGGAAAGCAAGTGTGAAATTTTACCAAAAAATAATAACACATTATAAGTTTTATATAAAAAATCTTAAAAAAAAAATTAAAAATTTTTCCCCTTCCTTTTACTGCATCCCTAAGAGCGCTCTTTGGATGCGCTACGGTATGCTATAAACAGATGCTGTGTCGCCAAAATCTCGATTTATTTCTGCTGGGATTTGTCTTTGTTTCATTTTTTTTCTCAACATTTTCACTTAATTTTACTGAATGTATTTTATACGAATAGTAGATGTAACCGTAGCATTTTACATTGTGTAGTCAGCATTTTAAAATAATTTATTCCTTAACCCTCTTATGAAAATGAAATGAATCCGGCAAATGGATTTAAAAATACCACATAAGAAATGGAAAAATTTCGAGGGGAGGCATTTGGAGTTATAGCAGAAGGTTTTCCAACATAGCATAATTTTTAAAGTGGCTTTACACGGAGAAATCGCTAAAGAAGTTACGATTTCGCGATTTTTTACTACTTAAAGGTCCCATTTCTTCAAGAAAAAAAATGTTTGCAATTATTTTTTAATGTTTTTTTTTTTTTTTTATTTATTTATTTAAACCAACACTCAGGGGATGCCCCCTACTAATGCACTGCATTGTGTTGATCAGGAAATTAAGTTGTGGGAAGGAGGAAAGAGGGAGTAGTGTTTGTGGACATTTAATTTGAACTTCTGTATATTGAAAGTGGCTGGGAAGACCTCCGCGGGGAGTTTATTCCACATACGGGTTGTACGACCGAAAAACGAATTTTCTCTATAATGCGTTGTGCGAAACAAAGGACAGTCGATTACAAATGGATGCGATCTACTGGACAAGCGAGTACTCCGAACAAATACCCGAGCTTCGGGAATAAGTTCACTTATCTCAGATGAACACCTCCCATGGTAATAGCGATAGAACAGTGTCACACAACCCACATTCCGACGATGCTCTAAAGAATCAATAGAGTTGGATACCCTACTGTCATTAATAAGCTTCACCGCACTCCTTTGTACACGGTCCAGAAGCCTCAGAATAGACTCTGAAGCTTCTGCCCATATGTGGGAGTTGTATTCCATTTTCGGTCGGATATAGCTGGTGTAAATAGTGAGGAGATCGGACGGAGTAAAATAGTTTTTACAGCGTTTCAAAAAACCGAGACACTTGAACGCTTCTTTCGACACTTGAAAAACGTGCTTATTCCATCGGACATCGCACTGTATTCGCATGCCCAGAACATCAAGAGTGTCCGATTTCTCAATATCTACACCACCCATTGATACAGATGACAATGTAAAATCCACAGTTCTGTGGGTTAACATACAACATTGGGTCTTGCGTGCATTAAAATCTACCTTATTTGCAAGACCCCACTCAGAGATTGTAGAAAGGTCATGATTTAGTGTGTCACTCATATTTTGCCGCCTGATTCCAACCTCAATAAGGCTTGGCCTGCGATCAAAGGAAAATGAATGACAAATGTTGCTGTCATCTGCAAAAGAATAGATAGGGTTGGAAGTTTGAATAAGAAGGTCATTAATAAATATAAGAAATAGAGTAGGAGATAGAACAGAACCTTGCGGTACCCCCGAATTTAGCCGAAACTCATCTGAAGAGACCCCATCTAGAACAACACGAATAGTGCGATCTCTGAGAAAACTCGAGATAAGTCGAGAGAAGTCATTGCCGACACCAAAAGCAATAAGTTTTGACACGAGTGCTTCGTGCCACACACGATCAAATGCCTTGGAAATATCAAGAGCAACCACTTTACTCTCACCAAATCGGTGGACGGACCGACTCCAACATTCCGAAAGAAATGCTAAAAGGTCTCCCGTGGAACGACCACCACGAAAGCCATACTGTCGATCGTTGAGAAGTGAATTGGACTCCAAATAATTCACAAGATGGAAATTAATCATGCATTCCATTACCTTTGAAAGCGTAGAACATATTGCAATTGGGCGGTAATTTTCGGGGTTTGAAGCCGCACCCTTTTTAGGGATTGGCTGTACATTAGCCACCTTCCAGCACGAGGGAAAAACTCCCGCACGATACGAAGAGCTAAAAAGGTGTGCCAATGGACGCGCCAACGTCGAAGAGCACTATTTCAGCACCAGTGCTGAAATGCCATCCGGCCCCGGTGACTTGTTTACGTTAAGATCTGTAAGAACCCTTTTGACTGCTCGAGCTCGAAAGAAAATCTTAGGCATAGTATTCGATATTCTTTCAAGCACGGGTAGTGGTTGATTGCCTTCCGGCAAGAATGAATTTTCCGCAAAAAGTTTAGCCAACAGGTTGGCTTTATCAACCGGGTCCGTGAATGATTGATCGTCCTTTAAAAGTGTTGGAATAGTAGAACTAGCATTATTCCTAACTCTTTTAACGAATGACCAAAAGGTCTTACTGCCCCGAGGAGCAGAAAGCACTTTAGCACGAAGACGCTGTTCGTATAGAACTTTTTCACGCCTAAGTACTTTGGCACACTCGGTTCTTGCCTTTTTGCGCAGCAGATCAGTAACGGAGTTTTTTTTTAAACGCCAATTACTAAATGCTTCCTCTCTGGATCTGACTGCAATTCTGCACGTCTGGTTAAACCAACACTTCTGCTTTGGTCTAGCCGAAATATGCTTCGTGGGAATAAACGATTTCATTACAAGCATTATTACATTTATTATCATTTCTGCAGCGGCATCGACGCTGTCGTCAAGAAAACAAAGTTTCTAGTTAAAATGCCGAAAGAAATCATTGAACACTCAAAAAAATAGAGAACTAAAAACTAAACTAAAATTAACTAAATTTGGAGAAAAAGAGGGAATGATTTCGCTCCCAAGATTTTTTTCTTGGTTTTAGTTCATACTTTTCCCAAAAATAAGGAAAACAAAGTTATTTAATTTTAAGCCAATTTTAACTAGAAAATGGGAAAAATTATATTACACCTTAGTTCATTCACATTTTAGGACTAGATTAGACCCAGACCCTGGACCCATGGGTTCGGATCCAATGGGTCCAGACCCTGTTAACTCGAAACCCCTTGGGTACTTTAAGGGTCCCTATAGATTTTGACCCAAAACTTTTGTCCGTTTCGCTCCACCGTGCTTAGATTTTGAGATACAGTAATAAGGGGCCTGATAGGGTCTTAAGAATCTTAAAAACTGGATAACTCAAAAACTATTAATCAGAGGGCTTTCGGCTATTTCGCAGAAGTGTTCTACGAGTCAAGGGCTACAAAAATACCGTTGGACTTTATTTCGCGTTGGCAGTATTAGCCGAGATATGTGCATATATAAAATCTCGGGTATTTCAAATTTTAGATCCGAAATTAGAGTATTGATACCCCGACAGATATGAAGAGCTAGGCTATTCCATATTTTTCTTTATAGTCTTTCTTTTGAAAATTTCATCCGTTTCGCTCCATCTCGCTTAGTTTTCGAGATATCGCCATTTTGAATTTTTAACTAAATTCTAAGAAGTTATTTACTAAATTCTCAGAAGTTATTAACAAAATTCTAAGAAGTACACTTCCTCAATTCAAAGAAGAGAAATACGATGATGTTTTTTTTTTTTAGTAAATTTTAACTAAACTTGAACTAAATTGTTTTTAAAGAAATATGTACTAAAAATAAAGATACGTTTCTTAGATTTTTGGAAAATTTCTTTGGCAGTAAGAATTTGTTTCCTTATATTAAAGAACTTCATTTAAAGAAAACTATTAACTAATTATAAGTAAATGAACTAAACTTTTTTCCTCATAGTTAAGAAAATTTCTCATTTTTTAGTTAAATTTAACTAAATTTTAGGAAAATTTATGATAAATTCTCAAAGACATTTTTTCCTTAATTTTAGTTATGTCTTTTTATCAGTGCAGGCGTTTAACCACTTTTTTTTTGTTGAGTGTATATGGGTGAAATCAAAAAATGTCAGTGTTTTTGAGCCAAAATTGTACAAACAAAAAATTTTAATTTTTGGTAAATTTTTTTATTAAAATCGATATGTTACATCACTACTAATATAACTTTAAAAGATCTCTTCTACAAATTGTTTCAAACAAATTTTATAGACAATTTTATGATTTTTTTGGTGACGGAGTTTACATTCACCTTAGAAAAATACATTAAATTTTTTGAATTTTCTTTGAAAACATTTTATTGTAATTTAAAACATTTATTTATGTAATTTCTAACAATTTTTGTAATTAGGATTTTTTTCTGGTTTTTGTTATTAAAGATTTTACAATTATTTTTTATTTTAATAGGATTTTTCGAAGGAAATGTAAAATAAATTTATTATTATTTCTGTTAAAATTAGGTTTTTTACTTTTTTGAATGACTAGTGTTAATATTTGCGTCGGTTTTAACAACTACATAAGGTTTTTTAATGCTATCTGAAAAAAAAAAAAAAAGTTGACGGAGTTTACAGAGACGGAGTTTACATTTCGTCACTTTTTGCCCTTTTTTTCGAAAACTATTTGTCGGAAATTGGTTTCCGAAAAAAAATCATTAGATGTCAACTAGATACGTCAAAATATCACGATATTTCAGATACACGCTTAGTAGTTTTATTGTAAATGTGGAGACGGAGTTTACAGGATTTTTCGATTTTTCATTTATGAATTATCTTTTCATACCGGGAAATTTATATGCAATGACCAAACTTGAAACCAATGATGCAAAATGATACTTTATAGCCTCGCGTTTAATAAATGGAGCAATAACCTATTATTTTTCTAAATATAATACGTCAAAAACAACAAAATTTTCAGGTTCCATAATGTCTTAAAAAAGTGTCGAAAAATCGTTACACAATTGAAGCCGTGTTTGCGTGGGTAAAAGAGATAGTTATGATTATATAAAAATATTTTTTAAGAACGTCAACATTCCCTCTTTAAAAATGTAGTCAATTATTAAGCTCTTGGGTTATTGGTTTTTAAGATATAACCGGTTAAAGTTTAAAAATTGAACTTGTTACTGGCGACGGAGTTTACATTTGGCCTACAAAAATGAAAATAACTTGTTTAAAATAGCTAACTAATATCCGGATTGTTGTTAGTTATGTAGAACGGCAATCTTTACGACGTTGTACATTAAAAAATATGCGAATACTTTAACCCATGTATGAGATATTACACGATTACATGGTTTGGTTGACATTTTTTGATTTCACCCATATGTTAAATTCAAAAAGTAAATAATTTGTTTTATAAATTTTTTAAAAAAAAATCTATATATATAATTTCCCTATTTGTGTGTTCCTCTTTTTTTGTCTATCCAGAGCTTTTTGAAGCCCACTGATGAGCTACAAAGCTGAAAATTGCCATGCATATAATAAAACGCCTAGGGCAGATCCTAACGTAGCCGGATTTTCGATTTTTTGCCTGTGGGCGGAGAAATAAGCAGAAAAGTGGGCGTGACAAAATTCAATTTTTTGAAATTTTTGCTTAATTTAAAGCCCCCTAATGACTTAGGAAGCTGAAAACTTCCTAGAATATAGTCCTAACGATAGCGCATATCCCCAAGTAGTCGGATTTAAAATTTTCGCAATGTGGGCGGAGAATTGAGGAGAAAAGTGGCGTGGCAAAATTGGGATTTTTTAACATTTTTACTTCTTTTGAAGCCCCCAAATGACTTACAATTAGGAAGCGGAAAATTGCATAGCATTTTTTCTAACAATGAAGCATATCCTGAAGTAATCGGATCTAAATTTTTTAGACTGTGGAAGGAGAATTAAGAGAAAAATGGGGCGTGGCAAAACTGTGTTTTTAAATATTTTAACTAATTTGAAGACCCCCAATGACCTATGAAAATGAAAATTGACATTTTTTGCTTATTTGAAAGTCCTCTGACGACTTAGGAAGCTGAAAATTTCCTAGCATATAGTCCTATCGATTAAGCATTTCCTGAAGTAGTCGAATTTTAAATTTTTCTACTGTGGGCGGAGAATTGAAAGGAAAACGGGGAGTCACAAAATTGGGATTTTTAACATTTTAACTTCTTTTGAAGCCCTCAAAGGAAGCGGAAAATGCATAGCGAATAGTCCATACGATGTAAAATATCCTGAA
The DNA here is from genome assembly GCA_963921195.1 of Pegoplata infirma. Classification (NCBI taxonomy): domain Eukaryota; kingdom Metazoa; phylum Arthropoda; class Insecta; order Diptera; family Anthomyiidae; genus Pegoplata; species Pegoplata infirma. The sequence goes on along the minus strand of OY992540.1, from coordinate 133,447,803 downwards.
GTAATCAGATTTAAAATTTCTCGACTGTGGACGGAGAATTAAAAGATAAATGAGGCAGTCAAAAATTGGGTGTTTTAATATTTAAAGACCCCCAAAGTTGGTTTCATGGGGAAGATCAACACGAATCTGGATTTTTGATATCCAGTGTATGGGTGGAGAATAAGAAAGGCAAAGGGGCGTGGCAAATTTATTTCCATCTATTTTCTGTATATATATTTTTTTTGTGTTTCTCTTATTTTTTGTGTATCCAACACTTTTGAATCTCATTGATGGAGTTAGGCTGGATTTAACGAAGAGTTATTTTATAACGGAGCAGTCTCCGTTATAAAATAACTCTTCGTTAAATTTAACTTTTTCATACAAATTTTGACATAAGGCTCCGTTAAATCGGCAGTTAGAAGCTAACTTTTCGTTGAGTAATCCGCCCTTAAAAGCTTAAAATTGGCATGTATATAGTAAGGAGTGAGATCATAAAAATGTTAACACACATAAAGTTAAATAAAAAACAGACTACTGAATTTTAAGACTTCAAACCAAATTTTTATTAAATAAAATTTAATACAAAATCATAACAAAAAAACCGCATGGAACTCTAACCACTACGAACAAAGTTATCCACTTTTTCCGGAAACCCTCCCATTAAGGCTTTTATGGTAGTTTCTGTCACCTTTTTAGAGCAGGTGGTCCATCTACGTTTGAAATCTTGCATGTCCTGGGAGACCTTTTTTGTGCCCTTTAATTCTTTTTTAACAAGAGCCCAATATCTCTCCACTGGCCTGAGCTCCGGGCAGTTTGGTGGATTTGCCTCTCTTGGTACAAAAACCACATTATTATCATTATACCACTCCAGCGCTTTCTTGCTGTAGTGACAAGATGCTAAATCGGGCCAAAAGTAAGTGGATACATTGTGCTGACTCAAGAACGGAAGAAGTCTCTTCTGCAAACACTCCTTGATATAAATTTCGCTGTTTATAGAGCCAGATGTCACAAATTACTGGCTTCTTTGGCCGCAGCTACATATGGCTTGCCATACTAGGAATTTTTTGGGGAATTTCGTTTGCTTTTTTGACCGAAATTTTTCCGCAACATTTCCTCGAACATCGGAAACATAAAATTCTTGACCAGGGAGCTGCGCAAAATCAGCCAGGACATAAGTTTCGTCGTCCATTACACAACAGTTGTATTTTTTTATAAAATTTGATTTCAATTTTCTAGCTCTGGTTTTGGCCTCCAAATTTTTAAAAGCGTTTCAATCGGGAACTTTTTGAACTTTGTAGGACTTTAGTCCCGCCTTACGTTTCACTTTACGTACAAAAAAGTCTGAGCATTGGGCTAACCGAGCTGTTTTTCTGCCAGATGTGTTAGGAGCTCTCTTAAGGATGCTTTTAACTTTATGTGCCTTACCAATGTTACGATAACCAGTCGTTGTTCCTGTTCCCGGCTTCCTTTCAATTGTTAGGTGTTCCAGATACCTTTTTACCACTTTTGAAACTGTTTGGCGGCATACATTAGTTTCTTTGGCAATTTTTTTGTATGTCCATGTTTGGTTTTGTTGAAAATATTTAATTATTTTTGAACGCACTTTTCTTTCATGGTCCATTGTGTAAAAAATTGCAAATTAAAACTCATGATGTAAATTAATTTATTAACTGACATATTTTTAAAATGTAAACTGCCGAAAAAAAAAAAAATTTGGAAGCTTTACACCAAAGTTGTAGGCAAAAATGTGTGTTAACATTTTTATGATCTCACTCCTTAAAACACCAGGGAAAGATTCTTACGAAGCAGGATTTTTAGTCTGTGGGCGGCGAATTACGAGAAAAAGGGGCCTTGGCAAAATTATTTTTTTTTTTTTAACATTTTAGAGTATTTTTAAGCTCCGCCCCGCCCCAATGAATTAGGAAGCTCAAAATTCCTAACATGTAGTCCTAACTATAAAGCATATTCTAAAGTGTCCGATTTAACATTTTTGAAATGTAGACGGATAGTTGAGAGGAAAAAGGGGCAAGGCAATATTGTGTTTTATTTTTTATTTTTTTTTAATTTAACTAGCTGTAAAGCCCTAATGACCTACGAAGCCGAAAATTGGCAAGCATATTGTCCTGACACTGGAGCATATTCTAAAGTAGTCAGACTTACAATTTTTGGACTGTGGACGTAGAATTAAAAGGGAAAAGGGTCGTCGATACGAAGGAAAAATTTAAATGAAAAAATTGTGTTTTTTAACATTTTATCTAATTTTAAAACCCTTCATGACTAAGAAAGATAAAAATTGCCATGCATATAGGAGTGACCATGGGACAGATCCACACGATGGATTTTTGATATCCGGTTTAAGGACGGAGATCATTGAACACATCCTGTGTCACTGACCGGCTTTGGCACGAACTCGACTATCAATTATAGGAAGTTCACAGTTCGAGACTTTGGAGGAAATTACGAGGATAGACCTGAAAAGTTTAAAACAATTCGCAATGAAGGTCAATGTATTTAGTTTACATCGATAAGCGGAAAAGTTTTGTGGTATCGCTATGGACCAATTTTTCTATGCGGAGTGCCCATCTGGCACCGATAACCTAACCTAAGGACGGAGAGACGAAATGGGCGTGCTAAATTTAGTTCTAAAATTGTATCAATAAAACCTTTTATACTCATTTAATTTTTTTCCAGTTTCGGAAATAAATTGATGTAACTCAATCTAGCAATATTAAGTTTTTGAAGCACAAACATAATTTTTTATAGAGTTTGGTAAAAAATTAGAATTATTGAGAAAAGTGATTTGGTGTTTCGCCTGGCAAAGACAGGCTATTCGACTTGTTTTTCATAAAATTGTATACAACAATTTTTTTTTCAAATAAAGTTTTTTGTAATAGTTTTTTTAGACATTGTGGAGGGTATTCATACATTCGGCAAGGCCGTAGTTAACTTTTTTACTTGTTTTATTTTGTAACTGTTTCTTTTTATTTTGCTACTCTAACATTAATTTTAAGAATTGAAAAGTGACTTTACTTCCGACAAGTGTCCTTTTATTTTTCTCTTTGTGATAGTGAATGTAATTTCGTTTGAAGTGAAATAGCATTTTCATTTAGTTTGAAGACTGTAGTTGTATGATAATTTAAATTTTAATATTTGATTGTATTTCACCGAAAAATCTTAACTAGTATTCATTTATTCTGTCGTTCATTTTACATTGTATTTTTTTTGTAGCATTAGGGTGGTGATTTCTTGGAAAATTTCCTAAAATGCACTATTTTTATAATTTTTGATGAGCATTTTTGTAGTACAAAAAAATGGTGGTCAAAAAAAGTGGATTTCGTAGAAAATAAATGCACAATTTTTTTTTAATTTGTAAACTAGTGTTATCAGTTTATATCAAAATTTTAAGTTAAGCAGAATATAAAATTCAAAATTTTCCAATTTTACTCACATAAAAATACGGTTGGCACAAACGTAAATATTCCAACCTCTTTTTTGAGGTAGTCTTAGCCGGTCATGCAGTTGTCACAACCTCAATACGGTTATGGCAACCTCAATAAGGTTCTAACAACCTAATAGCCAGTTGTAACAACCTCAAAATGAAGTTAAAATATTTACGATTGCAGCAACTGGATTTGTTATGTGTGTGTAGGAACCCCCCTAATGTACCTGCACTGCATGGAATTTATAGTAAATTATTCGTATCTTGATTGATTAATGGTATTTGATGTTTGACATTTCCGAAAAAAAAAGAAAATAAAACATTTGTACGAATTGTTTATTGTAATTTTATTCGTGTGCAATACACATATTTATGTACGTAAATACTTGATATATACAGTGAGCGTCAAAAGAAAGTGAACAGGTCTAAGGCAGATGTAATTCGTTAACGACAAAGTTGACAATAAAAACCCTGATGCTCAAAATGCTACATATTAAATTTTCGAAGCTTTTATTTAAGTTTGATATCGTCCAGATTGAGCAAATATTAAATGAGATACGAGGGTCGCGCTTGAAAATGGCATTTGTCAAAAAAGTTGATTTTTTGCCAGTTTAAACATTAAAAATTTAAAAAAAATAATACAACAGTTTAAATTCAGATATCAACTTATTTTTCCAACGACCCAAACAAAGATATTTTAAATGCAGTAAAAAAAAATAAAAAAAATTTTGACCTCCAATTCTTTTGTCCAATTTTTTGTAAACAAAGAAAATATTTTATTGTTTATTAATTTAAGTACACCTTAGTGTATACTAATAAGTAGGGATGAGATTTTCATGCACTAAAAAGTCGACTTAAAACATGCGCCAAAAATTTCAAAATATCCACTAAAAATCCTAAAAATATGCACTTAAAAATTAAAATGTGTGCAATAAAAATCTTGTTTTCATACGAAAAACTTCTTTAAAATCAAAAAATAACACTGGGTTTAAATAGTAACATTTAAAACATTATGTAAGCATTTTTCTTATTTTCAAAATAAATTTTTAAAATTTACAATAGTTTTTGAAACAATTTTTGTTTTTGCTAACATATGCCAAAAATGCAAAAATATGCTCTTTAAAGTTGAAAATATGCATAAAATATGCATTTAAAACCGAAATATGCAAAAATCTACATTTTCACCATTGATTACGGTTATGAAAACGTACATTGATTCTATGAAAAAAATCATTAAAAGTGAGCCAATGATGCCCTTCATAGAATCTATGAAACAAATTCATAGAAACCAGATACCTATGAAAAAGTTCATAGGCTATGAAAAAAAAAATATTGTTTAATTCTATTTTTATTTATTTTATTATTTAATTTTTATTTACTTTATTATTTTATCATTATTTATTTACAATATTCTATTGTTAAAAATTTATTTATTTTTAACTTATCCGAGATTCGAACACAAAACCAGTTGTTCGTGAAGATTAGTCAAGGGACAAGGGAAGTCTCCCTAGTGTGACAAGGGAAGTCTCACTAGTGTCACCCGCGGATCTTTATGGAATTGGGTTTATTTTGTAGAGCAGAAAAAATAAAGGGATACGTATTTTTTTTAGCGGCCCAAATTCATATTTAGGGGGTAAAAAGGAGGGGGGAAGACGAGGGCATTTTTCAGTTTTTTTCGTTTATCTCCTATATTATCCAAAGAACCCTAGTCATGTCACATACCAAATGAAAGGTCTTTGGAAAACCTATCTACGTGTGCTAAGAACGTGTCCAAACATGCACAACTTTTCGTCATATTGAGTAAAATACCAAAATTTTAGGACATTTTTGTTAATAAGTCAAAAAATATTAACTTCTTTGGCCCGTTGTTAGCACCACGTGATAGGTATTTAATACCTTTAGTCTGATACCACACATGCCTATATTAATTTTGTTTAAATAAGCGTAAATCGTAAAAAACTGAAAAAGGTCAATTTCCCCCCATACAAATCGACCCCCCCCCCCCCCTAAAAATGAGTTTGGGCCGCTAAAAAAAAAAACACGTGTCGAATTAATTTTCGTTCTTAACATATCAAAATTTCATGAAGATCGGAGGGTGACACCAGGGAGACTTCCCTTGTGAGCTAAATTATATAAACATATAGTAAGACTTAAAACCCATTTTGTTTAACATTCTGCTTTAACATATTGAGTTTGTATCTATGCTCTGCCACAATGCTCTGCCAAAATCTGTGTGTATGTTTGTAGAAAACAAAATGTTATTTTTTTGAAAGAATCTTTAAATTATAGAAGAATGCTTGTATCTGAAAATGTTTGCTAAGCTAAGACAACGATTATAAATTTCCCAGCCGTTAGGTCTTGGGTTTGAACCCCGCCAGGGCAGCAATATTTTTTTTTTACTTTTTTTATGTTTTTTTTTATATTTTTTATATTTTTTTAATATATTTATTAAATTTTTTAATTATTGTACACTCAAAAAAATACGTTAGTAGATTTACTAATTTTTTTTTGCTAACGCTAGTTAGCTAACTTTTAGCAAATTTTTAGTTGAGATTAGCATGTTAGCAAAAAATTCTTGTAAACTTCATTTAGCACATTAGCAATTTTAAACAAACTTTGAACTAATTTCTTTTGCTAAATTTGAAATTGAGTTGACTACATTTTTACAAGATTTTTTGCTAATATTAGCAAAATAAATGGTAAATTTTTTTTTATTTTCAGAAAACTTAAAATGGCGCTATCTCGGAAACTAAGAAAGATAGAGCAAAATAAGTAGAGGCCATTTTTGGTTCTTAGAATCTCCATAGTATCGCCGGTCTTCTTCACATGTGTGGACCCTAATGGGCCCTAACTTTGGATCCAAAAAAGTTAGCATTCCCGAAAATTTTAAAATGCTCATATCTCGGTAAATATTGCCGACACAACAAAAAGTCCAAAAGCGTTTTTGTAGCTCTCAACACGTAGAACAAGACCGCAAAATAGTCAAAAGCTCTCCGAGTAATATTTTTAAAGTTATCGAGTTTTTTAATTCTCAAGACCCCAGTGGTCCCCTATAATCACGTATCTCAAAAACTAAGCAAGGTAGAGCGAAACGGACACAAATTTTGGATCAAAACTATGACGATTTTTAAGGAACCCAACTAGGTCTAGGCCCATCGGGGTCTGGACCTATCGGGTCTGAACCCAATGTGGTCCTCAGATGTGTATAAACTAAGTTCAAAAAAAAAATATTTAGTTAACTAATTATTGGCAAAACATTTTTGCTAACTTTAGCAAAAAAATTGTGGGTTCAAAATCAGCAAATTTTCTTGTAGGTTTACAAGCTTTTTTTGCTAACATTACAGTTTTTTTTTTTGAGTGTATAAAGGCCGAATAAATACATTTTATTTTTATGTACCTTTTGGTACTAAAAATAAAAAAACAAAAATTTTTTTAATATATTTATTAAATTTTTTAATTATTGTAACATTATTTTAATTATTAAAAAAATTAAAAGGCTTATTGATGACATTTTTTTCTATGAATAACATTCATTAGTTCTATGAATTTTTTCTATGAATCTAACAATATCTATGATTAAAATTCTATAAAATATTTCACAATACTAATGAATATTCATTCAGCCAATGAATTGCTTCATAGATTCTATGAATTCGGTTTTATGAAATTTGTTCATGGATATTATGAACAATAATTCTTTCAGTGTATTGGATTCTGGTTAGTGATTTGGATAGTGTCTGTTGCGTTGATTCCAAATCCGGAGCCCAAATTTGTCTATCATGTCAGGATTTTGAGTAATTCGCGGTTAAAGGGCTGAAAAAGGACATTTTTTACCCTTTTTAAAAGCTTTTGAAATAAGATCCTGACATGCAAATGACTTGGTGTTAAGCTCATTGGAAAGCCTGAAATTTTCTCTTAAAGATAAGATAAAATGTTCTAAAAATTTAATTATCTAAAATGGTAAAAAAAATCATTAGCAAAATACCTTTCATTTTTCCAATATTTAGTTTTTTACACAGTGTTTTTTAAAAATTTCCATACAAATTCATACGTAAATTTTAGATTCAAAGCACTTGTGGCTTATGATTTTTTTACCATTTTAGAAAATTAAATTCCAAGAAGATTTGATCTTGTCTGAAAGAGAAAATTACACACTTTCAAATGAGCTTGATACCCATTTGTGTGTCAGGATCTTATTTTATAGGCGTTCATAAATGTTCAAAGTGATAGAAAAATTTAAGTGACCGTTTTGGAATCGGGTCACCAAACTCTATCAATTTTTTTTGGTTTCATCCAAAACACAGCGACAAACCTCAGATTTGTAGAGCGGTGTAATTGGTCGATATCGTTTTTAGACTATCGACTAAAAACATGCATTTGCATGGAAATCACATCCCTAGTAATAAGATATGCAAATAATCAAAAATTTTCGTTGTGTACAAAAAATTAGTGAACAAAGGAATTGGATGTCAAAAAAATGCATATTTTTTACTGTATTTAAAAAGTTTTGTTTTTGCTTTGGGTCTTTGGTAAAATAAGTTGATAACTGAATTTTAACTATTGGACTATTTTTTAAATTTTAAATGTTTGAACTTGAAAAAACACAACTTAGAAATATTTTTTTTAAATTTTCTATAAAACGTCTAAAAACAATTTAATTTTCCAGCGCGACCCTCGTATCTCTTTTAAAATTTTTTCAATGTGGACGCTATCAAGCTTAAACTAAAGCTTGGAAAATTTCCTACACTCAAAAAAAAAACTGGTAAAACGCCTGGTAAAATGCCTTGTAATCCCGTTCTACCAATATTTAACAATTTTCCTTGTTTTTTAACAAAAAATCTTGTACTTTGCTCAAACGAGAGCTACAGTTTTATTGGTAATTTTACAAATTTATTTTCGTAATTGTATTCTAAAAGTTTTTATTACTAGGATTCTAGTTGATTTACAAAAAAAAACTGTTATTTTACAAAATTATGTTATACGAGGATTTATGTTGTTTAACAAAAAAAACACAATTTTTTTTTTTAATTTTTATTTATTTTTTTTTTTTAATTTTCTAAGTCCCGGACAATTTTTTTTTTTTTTATTGAAAAATATTTAAAAAAAAAAAAAAAGTTGACAAGATTTTGGAAAATTTATTACGAGGATTCTAGTTAATTTATTAAAAAAACAATTATTTTACAAAAATTATTTTATTACGAGGATTTATATTGTTTAACAAAACTTTTTTTTTGTAAATTTACCATTTTGGTTTGTAAATTTGCCATTTTTTTAAACATATTTACCATTTTTTCTTGTAAGTTTACCATTTTTTTTTTATTTTCCGTAACTTTACAAGGTTTTTTTTTGAGTGTATATAGTGCTTTTTAAATAATAGTCGATTGATAACACCGTCTGACAGTCAACATTAAACATGAACCGGATTACGTCTGAATGTAGAGATCAATTGGAGTAAAACTGCATTTACAGTTTTTCATCTCGTGATCCTATTGCCTTTTATAAGGACTTCAAATTTGTAAGGGATAACATTTTGAAAAATATTTTTTTAATATTTGTACTTTTTTTATAATGTCACTATTGATTGCAAATGAAAGAGAAGAATCTTCGCTAATTTTTCCAATTTTTTATTTTGCCATACCAGGAAAAAGGATGAAAACAATCTACATTCAAAAATTTATCAAAATATCATGTAAAAAATTTAAACGATAATCCTTTTTCATGATATGTCAAAAAAATAATATGGGAAAATAATAGGAAATCCTCTTCTTTAATTTTCCATCACTAGTGGTATCCTAGGATAAGCACAAATATTTAAAAAATATTTTACAGAAATTATTCCTCGAAAGCCCCTTTTAAAAGGAAACAGGATCACGAAATAACAAACTGTAAATGCAGTTTTACTACATTTACTCTCTACACTCAAAATAATTACTCTGTTAAAAACTCTGTAAAATGACTGTAATCTTAATTCGACAGACATTTGACAAAGTTATCTGTCGAAATACAGATTTTAAGAATATACTTTGTATTTTCTTGTAACCGAAAAACAAAATTTTATCTGTAATTTTAGTTTTTACTTTGTAATCTCTATTTTATAGATAATAAACAGAGTTTTTTGGTAAAATACAGATTTTATACATTTTCTCGTAACCAAAATACTAAATTTCAACTGTAATTTAACTTAGTGCTCTGTAATACAGTTTTTAAATAAAAGCTCTTCAAAAAACTCCCAAATATTTCAACCGCTCTTTAAAAAGCGTCTTAAATTACAATAAGACCTGGTAAATTTTACGAGGATGTCGGGTAAAATTGGAGGTACTCGTAAAATACATCGTAATTTTCACAAAAATAAAAAAAGTAAATTTACAATTTGGAAGCATTAAAGCGGGCAAATTTACTCGGTGGCATTTTCCAATTGTCAACACTACTTACACATTAAGGAAAGAGAAATTGATCAGAAACAAATAGTAAATAAAATAGTAAAATTCTGGTCGCTTTTATCAATATTTTACAGATGATTCTGTAAATTTACAGGTTTTTTTTTTATCGAAATCATTTTACAGAGTTTTCTTCGTAAAATAACAAAAAATCTTGCTGGTTGGAAATCTATGGTATTTTCTGCTGGCTCATCAGAGTATCTCTGTAATTTAACAGAGTGATTATTTTGAGTGTAGTTTCAAACGTATATTATCCAGTTTGTGTTTATCGACATTTTTTTTATTTTGTCGTAAGGGTTTTTATTGTTATACACAATCCCTTCATCGAACCAGTCAGCACACAGTCAAGCTAATCTGGGTCCCTGGACATAGTGGGGTCGATGGTAACGAATTAGCTGATGAATGTGCAAGAAATGACACCGAGTCGGTGGGGGAACGTGTCGAACCTGATATCTCGGTTCCTAAAGTTGAGTTGATGAACGAAATTGACAGGATATCAGAGAATAGGATGAGGGATAGGTGGATATCGCTGACCACGTGCAAGATATCGCGAACCATGTGGCCACTGCCAAATCCTAAGTGGACAGAAAGTCTTCTTACCTTTGGCAAACGGTCGGTTAGCCTATTAGTAGGAGTACTGACAGGACACTGTAAAATCGGCCAAATGGCCGTTCGTATGGGAATTTCTGACAGGGAATTTTATAGAAGTTGTGGAGAGGTGGAGAAGGAGGAGTCAGTGAAGCACTTGTTGTGTAAATGTCCGGGTCTGATGAAACGTCGTCTTAAGTATTTGGGGCAACGATTTTTTGATGACCTAGATTGCCTAAACAGTGTCCCATTGACATCTCTAGCAGAATACCTTAGAGAATCGGGGTGGTTTGAGAGGTAGAATTTTGTATATCAGAGGGGAGTAGGGAGACACCTTTAGGGGAATCATAATGGGCCTTATGGCCCCCAATTGAATTCGCCAAATTGGCGGACGCCCATCCAACCTAACCTAACCTAAGGGTTTTTATTGTCAACTTTGTCATTAACGAATTACATCTACTTAAGACCTGTACACTTTCTTTTGACTCTCACTGTATATTTGTCGGAAATCATTATTTTGTATTTTTGAATATTTTGTGTAATTTAAAGGTAGTTGTGTGATTTTGTATGTATATTTGTAGTAGTAGTAGATACATAAATCAATTTGTTAATTTTTAATCAAATCAGTTATTCATTTTAAATATAATAAATATTAAGTGACCTTGTACATTTGCATTTTTATATTTTTGAAATTCAATTTAATTCTCGAAAAGTATTTAATTAATATTTTTTTTTTTAAATACAATAAATAAAAATTTCTATTGCGACCTTTAAATAAAACGAAAAAAAATGTTAAATTTAAAATAGCAAATTGTTGTTTTAACACTTTATCAATAAAAATTTTAACAATGAAATCTATTTTTATGTATTTAGCAAAGCCGATACTAAAACACTCTTTACAGTTTTTCTGATTTTAACTGATTTTTTTTAATTTTTCACAAACTTCCTGAATACTTTTGATTCCAAGAAAAAAAACTAATTCATCGTTAACAAGTAGAAAAGTTAAATTAGCTTTTTTCGAATTTCGAAAACGTCGGGGTCGGGAAAGTTGCCTTTTGGGGTCGATATTAACCCACAAAAATAGTGGACCTGTAGGGCAATGGCTTTAGGTTCTTTTTTTGCCTTGAAAATCGGAAAGTCCCGAACAAAGTGAAAAAAAAAATATTCTAACTTTTTTTTTTTTTAATATTAGTTTATATTTGGACATTACTGAAAAAGTGTTTTTATGGTAAAAAAGTTTTTTTTGGTCTGTAATTTTTTTTTTTATATATGGGGCATTCCATGTCTAATCGGACACTTTGAAAAATATTTTTTTTTAGATTTTCCCAATTTGTTTACAGTTTTTAGTACCCTTCGAAAACTTCTTCGTGGTAAATTTTCAGATTTTTTTGATGACCCGTTCAAAAGACATCGAATTTTTAAAAATTGGTAGTTTGTTCCTTTACTCAAACTTCTTTTACTCAGAACTTCTTCAATAATGGTCCAAATTTCAATTTTTTTTTTTTTCAAAATTTTTGTTTTTTTACAGACTTTTTAAAAAAAAATCCCAAAAAATTCTTAAAAGCGCTTTAGTATGCGATTTTTAAGTTTTAAAATTTAAATCTCATTTTTGAAAATGTTTGTACTCTTTGATTTTTTTTTAAATTTTTTTGTGTAAAACTTCTATCGATTCTACAATTTTTTTGCCCAGGAGGATCGTGGGATAACGATTATTACTATTTTTTTTTAATTTTTTGAAAAAATTTTATTGTAATTTTCCAATCTTAAAATCATTTCTACTGCTCCAATGGTGCGTCATAGAGGGGTCCTTTATAAGACTGACCCCCATTAATTTTTACGTCTTAATATTTCTTTGAAACAAACTAATACCCTATCTCCAATTTCTAAGGGGGCTCCCACACAAAATGAATTTTTATTAAAATTTGCTCCAACCGCTCTAACTGCCCTAATAGTGCCCTTAGAGAAACAAAATGTATGACCGACCCACAATATTTTTTTAGTCCAAACATTTTCTCTGAACACACCTACCCTCTATCTTTAATTGTTAAGGCGGTCCCCATACAATTTTTTTATTTTTTGTAAATTTGTTTTATTTAATCAGCTTCTACCGGTCCAATGGTGCGTCCAAGAGGGGTCATTAGTGAGACCGACCCCAATTTATTTTTACCCTACAACATTTTTTTAAAACATACCTACGCCCTATCTCCACCCCCTAAGTAGGCTCCCATACAAATAACAGTTGGAGCAAATTTTATAAAAATGTAATTTTGTATGGGAGCCTACTTAGGGAGTGGAGATAGGGCGTAGGTATATTTAAAAAAATGTAGGGTAAAAATAAATGGGGGTCGGTCTCACTAATGACCCCTCTCGGACGCACCATTGGACCGGTAGAATCTGATTAAATAAAACAAATTTACAAAAAATAAAAAAAATTGTATGGGGACCGCCTTAACAATTAGAGATAGAGGGTAGGTGTGTTCAGATAAAATGTTTGGACTAAAAAAATATTGTGGGTCGGTCATACATTTTGTTGCTCTAAGGGCACTATTAGGGCAGTTAGAGCGGTTGGAGCAAATTTTAAAAAATGTCGTTTTGTGTGGGAGCCCCCTCAGATATTGGAGATAGGGTATTAGTTTGTTCCAAAAAAATGTAAAGACGTAAAAATTAATGGGGATCGGTCTTATAAAGGACCCCTCTATGACGCACCATTGGAGCAGTAGAAATGATTTTAAGATTGGAAAATTACAATAAAATTTTTTCAAAAAATTTTAAAAAATAGTAATAATCGCTATCCCACGATCCTCCTGGGCAAAAAATTTGTAGAATCGATAGATGTTTTACACAAAAAAATTTCAAAAAAATCAAAGAGTACAAACATTTTCAAAAATGAGATTTAAATTTTAAAACTTAAATATCGCATAAAGCGCTTTTAAGAATTTTTTGGAATTTTTTTTTTTAAAGTACGAAAAAAAAAATTTTTGAAAAAAAAAAATTGAAATTTGGACCATTTTATTTTATTTTTATTTTATTTTATTAAGAATTACCACATAATTACAAATTATATACTAATTTTACCTAACCGAGAACTGGTAACTATGACCTTCGTCTCGTTGTAGCGAAACAGACCAAGGCCTCTGGTGGGAATCGAACCCACGACCCCCAGACTCATAGGCTAGCACGCTACCAACTAGCCTACTGGGGCGCCTAATTTGGACCATTATTGAAGAAGTTATGAGTAAAAGAAGTTATGAGTAAAAGAAGTTTGAGTAAAGGAACAAACGAACAATTTTTAAAAATTTGATATCTTTTGAACGGGTCATCAAAAAAATCTGAAAATTTACCACGAAGGAGTTTTTGAAAACTGTTTTGTTAACAGTTTTGGAAAAATCTAAAAAAAAAAAAATTTCAAAGTGTCCGATTTGACATGGAATGCCCCATATATAACTATTTTGTTTTTCCAAAATTTTAATTTTTTAAAAAAAGTCCCAGAGAAAATATTTTTTGTCATAAAATATTGACAAAATTTATTCAACGGACTATTAGCCATATTATTGTCAAATATATTTGAGGCCCAAAAAATTAAATTGGTCTTGGTGACCAAAAAATGGATAATCCGAGTATAAGGTTTTACTACCTTTTGGTAGTAGAATCGAACCTATATGGTGAAATCCGTGTATTTTCCAAAAAGTCTTTATTTGTTGTACTGTGTAATTTGCTTATTTATAAATGACCTTTAATTGATTTGCTAGGAAAAACTGTAACACATTTTTAGTTAATTTAAATTTAATACAAAAAAAATATTTATTTTTAAGTGAAATTGTTTAATGTATATTTTTAACCCCCTTTTATTCTATTTGCATGATAAACATTTATAAACCCTTTAACAAAGAACATTTTAAAACATTTATGTAACAATAAATTTAAGGATATTACATACATATGCCTATTGTGTTACCATTTTATTACACAATAAGGTCTGCATTTTATAAAATATACACACATGTGTATGTACAATGTGCATGAGGCATTCCATAGAAACTAGTGATTTTATTAAAATAAATGAACCTCCTGATTTAAAATTTATCTTCTAAATATTTCTAGCAGATTCCAATTCGAGTAAAAACTTAAAAAAATAAATTTACTTTACAAATTAAAAAAAAAAACAAGAAGAAAAGTTAAATTCGACTTTGCCGAATCTATGAATACCCTCCACAATGCCTTTTTTTAAAGGATAGTACATTTTTTAATGTGAAAGAAATTAACAATTTTGATTTGAAATATTTTATTTTGAGTGAAAACTCTTTTTTGTCATTTAAAAAAAGAAAAATTACTATTTTTAGTGTAAAACTTTTTTCGAGTGTAATGTTTTTTTTTTTACTGTAAAAATATTTTGAGTGAATCCACGTACGTATGTACACAAAAAATTTTCATTTTTGTAAAAAAAAATTAAATTTTTTTTTAGTGTAAAATTTTTTTTAGAGTGTAAAACTTTTTTCGAGTGTAGTTTTTAAGTTAATAATGAGTTAAAATTTTTCAACATGAACCCCTGATTTCCTTCAATGTCTCCGAATTTGATGAAACTTTGTGTATATGTTGGGACTTATAAGACTTATACTCAGACAAAATTTGAGACCATTAACTTCCGTGGTTCCAGAAATATGACGTGTCAAAAGTCAAGAAAATCTTTTAAAGGATTAAATATAAACATTTATATCTTCAAAAGTATTTCAGCTATATTACTTCCTGATAGCTTGTTTTAAAGGTAAAACCATGACCTTTCAAATAACGTTTTGCAAAAAATTTTATTTTGGGAATTTTTTTTATTTCTGCAAAATTCGCGATTCGCAAAAATATATCTAAAAAAGCGACATTTTTAAAAATATGAAAAAAATATATGTTAACGGCTGTTATCTTAGCTACAAGCTGTAAAAATTTCGGGTTGGTGAACGTATTAAGACCAGAGATATGAATAAAAATGTGTTGCCAGTAGGAAATTTTTATCAAATCTGATGAATATTTAATTTTTATTTTTGAATATTTTTGAAAATACATATAATAAAACGGTGAAAAAAAGTCAAGTTTATGGTACAGACGGGTACTTCACATAGATACAATATAACATGAATATTTATCAATTACACTACTCTACAAATTAATTTTTTTTTTGAACAGACTCCTTAACCCGAATCTGTCATCATAAAAAATTTATAAAATCCCCTTTTCGAGATAAGACCTTTTTAGCGGTCCATGCCGATAAAAACCAACGAATGACTTTATATTTCAAAAATGATTAAACAAATTCAAAATGCATATTATTTCAAATTCATTGAGTTTATCCGAAAATCTATGCAAAAAATCAAAAATTTTAGCAAAATTTGCATATATTACACTGTGCTACACCAAAAATATGCAGGGGTTCTCGTATGAAAATTCGGGTTGGTTGGAGTCCATAGAGTACTGATATACTCATAGTTTTTCTGGATCACTTCGTTAAGTACGTTTTTTATTGGCAAATGTGTTGAAAAACGGTAATTCTTAAATTACAACTTTAAAAAATTATTACTTTGTTAGTTTGCAACCGATTTTCGATTTTATGGACTTTTTTGAAAGGTATAAGTCTTACCTTTTAAACAAAACAAAAATAATAAAAATCGATCAAGAATTGGCTGATATACGGTCGTTTAAGTTAAAAAAAATCCAATTTTTTGAAAAATTTGCCATGTTCTTTATACTCTAAGTTGAAAGTGCATCATTAAACAATTTTTGTTTTATTTTTGTATAAAAATATAGTAAAATAGCTTTCCAAAACACCAAAAAACATAACAATCGGTTAAAAAATGAACGAGTTATGCTAAGTTTTGTGATAGGACATTTTTAATTTTTTTCAGAAATGCTTGTAATTCAGGTATTATTCATAAATCTTATTGCTAGTAGTAATTTTATGTGTCTATGCATATAAACAAGAGATGGTAACATAATTAGATTTGTGCGTGATTGACACATGATCACAAGTGAGCGTGATTGAAAATCAATTTTACTCACGTCGTTTTGAGTGTCAATGGAATAAAAAAGTGTGAGTGAAAAAAAAAAAAAAAATTCAGAACCCGTTCTGAAATTTTCCATTTTTTTAAAAAAGTCAATTTATACAAAATCCGGCCACATTTGTTTTGTTTTTTAATTTTTTTTTAAAGATTATATGTTTGTCTAAGAGATGGTCACGTGAGTGAATTTTAACTTTCACCCAATCACGAGCATAATTTTTCTTCTAACACTCACTCACAATCACGTGTGTAAATTTAATACAACTCACACTCACGTACGCCGATGCAAGAGTCACTCACGCTAACGTTGACTCACACTCACGATATTCTTATTTATACTAAAAATAATTTCAAAAATCTTTCAAAATTTTCAGCAAAATCTAAAATTTTACATTTGTTTTGATTTTTTCGGGACGAAATCTGAAGTTAAGCAAAATTTTACATTTTTTTGATGCTTTTTTTGAAATGAAAGGAAATATGAAGAGAAAATAAATCACGCAAACTCACGCAAAAAATCAACTCACGCTCACTCTTTTACGCAATAATCTTTCTCACACTCACTCACAATCACGTGAGTAAAATTGAATTCAGTCACACTCACGCTCTTATCTGCTCATGTTCCCATCTCTAGTTTGTCTATCCACATAAAAAAATTGTAATGTGTTTTTTTCGTTATTTTCGAGAAATCGCATTTGAATTTTGAATTTCATGACAATTTGGAAATTTTCTTGGTTCAACGTAGCGTATGACTAATGCAAATATTTAATAGTCATTCGCTACGTTGAAACAAGAAAATACTAGCAAATTACAAAATTGTTATGAAAATTATTATTCAAATGCGATTTTCTCAAAAAACATATGTCTGAATTAATTTGTGTGGATAGACAAACATCTAACAAGGGAAGTATCTCAACCCTTATGAACCGATTTGCCTGAAACTTAAAATATATAAAAATGAGACGATTTTAAGGTTGGGGTATCTCGGCTTTTCGGCCATATCAGTGTTTCAAAATTTCGTTGTCCCCTTATGAAACCATATGGACCTCCGGGAAAATTTCGATAACTCACGAACTAATAGGAATATCCTCTAGAGCAAAAATACGTGTTGACTTAAATTTAATAAAGATTATTTCGTATTCATATGGACATCGTAGCTCTATGTCTTCATATAAATACCCCCCAAAATTTTCACATTTTTATGAAAAAAGTATTTAACGAAGCCAAACTTTTACAAGGTTATGCCACCGTTGGATAGGCATTAAAAAAACCTTTCTTCTCATATGTAAACATCATATAGTTTCTTAGAAAGAAATGGCTGAAAAATCCAAAAAACGATTTTTTCGCCATTTTTTGACCCATGTTTTGAACCCCTAAATCCCCGATATGGCCGATAAGCCGAGACACCCCAACCTTAGAATTGTCTCTTTTATATATATTTTACGTTTCATGCAAATCGGTTCATAAGGGTTGAGATACTTCCCTTGTAAGCTTAAAAAAGTGGCCGGGTTTTTGATTAATTTACTTTTTTTAAAAATGCAAAAATTTCAGAACTAATTCTGAAAATTTTCCAAAAAAAAAAAATTTAATCGATGTTTGAGATTGTGGTGCATTCCGTTTTAATTTAATAAATATTTAAACAAGGTAACTCAACACAAATTTGACCATTTTTCCAATATTTGACCTCCTAATAAGTCAAGTTTTTGAAAAATTTTAAAACTAAAAACGCAATTTTCTTAGCTCCATATAGGGCTATTCATACAACCTGTTCAGAAATTTATGGTACACATGTTTTTTTTTTGCTGGATATTTGGTGTGGAATGCCTCATACGTTTATTTATAAATAGGTAAAATTTTCATCAAATGATCCTACAACTTTACCAATTTCGTTTCAAAAATGTTTGCGAACGTACAACTTTTTCTGTCATAAAAATGTTGCAGGTATTAATTTTCAAAAAAGATGTTTTACTTAAACGAGCCAATTTTCAATCTATTCTCAATATTTTTGTTTTTAAGAAGTAACATTCATATTTTTCAAACAAAACCAAAAAATTATAAATGGGATTTAGAAGCAACTGACACGCCCATTTTTATACCCTCCAACCACAGTATGGGGGTATACTCACTTTGTCATTCCGTTTGTAACGCATAAAAATATCGGTCGGGGACCCCATAAAGTATATATATTATTGATCTATGATCGATTCTAAGTCGTTCTATGAATGTCCGTCCGTCCGTCCGTCTGTATAAAACACGATTCAGTCCAAAATAAAAGAGCTAGACCCCTGAAAATTGGTCAGAATATGTATAATGTTCATAGGCCGGTTAAGTTCGGAAATGGGCAAAATCGGGCCAGGGGGAAAAAAGTTTCCCCTTAACAAACTAAAAAGACCTCTTAAAAAACGCCATTTTTACATCTTTTTTTGCCATTATTGTTAAACAAATAAAATCTTTTTATGTCAGAAGGGGTTTAAACTCCTGAACTTAGACCCAGAGGGCTGGAAAATTTAGTTTTTTTCTACCCGCCCCCTTTTGTGGGCGTGGATTTAAAAAAACCATTAAAATAATGAGAAAATGGTATTACTAAATTGCAAAAAGCATAATAAATAAATTAGTTAATATTTATCGCGATGGGGAAAATATCCCTCACCACCCCCACCGGGCCCCCCCAAAAAAAAAAAAAACGACCCTGGATTTTTTTATATGTTTTAACACGTTGGAGGGTATCATAGATTCGGCATAGCCGAATTTAACACTCTCACTTGTTTTTATTCCACTCACTCACAACCACGTGAGTAAAATTGATTTTCAATCACACTCACTTGTGATCATGTGTCAATCACGCACAAATCTAATTATGTTACCATCTCTTGTTTATATGCATAGGCACATAAAATTACTACTAGCAATAAGATTTATGAATAATACCTGAATTACAAGCATTTCTGAAAAAAATTAAAAATGTCCTATCACAAAACTTAGCATAACTCGTTCATTTTTTAACCGATTGTTATGTTTTTTGGTGTTTTGGAAAGCTACTTTACTATATTTTTATACAAAAATAAAACAAAAATTGTTTAATGATGCACTTTCAACTTAGAGTATAAAGAACATGGCAAATTTTTCAAAAAATTGAATTTTTTTTAACTTAAACGACCGTTGTTCAGCCAATTCTTGATTGATTTTTATTATTTTTGTTTTGTTTAAAAGGTAAGACTTATACCTTTCAAAAAAATCCATAAAATCGAAAATCGGTTGCAAACTAACAAAGTAATAATTTTTTAAAGTTGTAATTTAAGAATTTCCGTTTTTCAACACATTTGCCAATAAAAAATGTACTTAACGAAGTGATCCAGAAAAACTATGAGTATTTCAGTACTCTATGGGCTCCAACCAACCCGAATTTTCATATGAGAACCCCTGCATATTTTATTTTTGGTCATTTGTAGCACAGTGTTATTAATGTTTTTATTTTGTAATTTTCATTGTTTAAAATACATTTTCTTAAGTCTTTTGCCCTCTTTAACGTGAATCCATTAAACGCGAATCCATTGTCATTTTTATATAATCGCGTTTTCGAAATTTGCCCATTTAGTTTTTGCAGCTGAAGCATACAAAAATATTAAACGAACAAATAATATGAGGTATGTCAGTGTGAAACATTTACTATTACCTTTCTTTTTTGGGTATGAGGGTTAAGTCCGTTAAAAAGGCCTAAATGTTCAGAAGGCAGTTTGATACAATGTTAATTATGACAGATTCGTGCAGGGCAAATACTTTCAAAAATGTGTTCTAGAAGTCTGCAAAAAAAATTGACTTTTGTTAAGTAGTGTAATTGATAAAAAGTTATGTTACATTGTATTCATGTGTAGTACTCGTACATTACCATCAACTTTACTTTTGTCACCGTTTTATTTTATGTATTCGCAAAAATATTCAAAAATAATAATTAAATATTCATGAGATTTGGAAAAAATTTCCTACTTGGCAGCACATTTTCATTAATATCTCTGGACTTAATGCGTTCACCAACGCGAAATTTTTAGACCTTGTAGCTAAGACTCAAACCATTAACATATATTTTTCATATTTTTAAAAATGTCGCTTTTTTAGATATATTTTCGCGAATCGCGAATTGTGCAGAAATACAAAAAAGATCACAAAATAAAAATTTTCGCGAAATGATATATTAAAAGTGATGATTTTGCCTTTAAAAAAAGCTATCTCGGAGTGATATAGCTCAAATACTTTTCAAGATATAAATATTTATAATTTACCCTTTAAAAGATTTTCTTGACTTTTGAAACGTCATATTTCCAAAACTACGGAAGTTAAAAGGCTTAAACATTGTTTGAGTATTAGCCGAGTAAGTCCCTACATATATACCAAATTTCATGAAATTTGGGTCGATTGACGTCAAAAATTAAATTTTTTTTGCTATGTTGATATGGATTTACTCTAATGCTTTTACAACTAAACCAGTTTAAAAAACATTGCTTCAAAACTAAAAAAGTTTGAAAAACATTGTTAAGTTACAACCAATGCTTTTAAAACTTGTTTAACACGTGGCATTTAAGATGAAACTAATCTGAAATTCAGGGTTTTAATTATTTCTTTTGAACCACTGGACCGATTGAGCTGAAATTCAATACCAAACAGACCTGGGGAACGGCAAAGATACGTGTCAAGTTTCAGCAGTCTCATTATTGTCTTTCGAAAGTTATCGTGTTTTTTATCTCGCAAATACGCGAAAAACCCTTGTCGAAATTTACTCTTTTGCTCAAAACTTTTGAACCACTAGACCAACTTATATATACCCTCTATAACTAGAGTGGAGGGTATAAAAACAAGTAGAAAAGTTAAATTCGACTTGGCCGAATCTATGAATCTACGAATCTATGAAATGCCCTTTTTAAAGAATGGAAAATTTTCTAACGTGAAAAAAATTACCAATTTTGATTAGAAATATTTTATTTTGAGTAAAAAACTTTTTTTTGTCATTTTTGAAAAAAAAAAAGGAAAATTACTAATTTTTTTTTTGAGTGTAAAATTTTTTCGAGTGTATATTTTTTTAATGTAAAAATATTTTTGAGTGACAAAAATACTTTTTAATGTAATTTTGTGGCTTTCCAATGTTTTTAAAGCTTGTTTTTTAAGGCTCGGTTTTTTCAACATGTGAATTTAAGGTGAAGCGAATCTGAAATTTACGGTTTTGCTAATAACTTTTGAACCACTGGACCGATTTGGCTGAAATTCAATATGAACCAGGCCAGGGGAACGACATATATATATCAAGCTTCAGCATCATCGGAATTTCCTTTCGAAAGTAATCGTGTTTTTTTATCTCGTAAATTCGCGAAAAACCCTTGCCGAAATTCACTCTTTTGCTCATAACTTTTGAACCACTGCACTATAGGAAATTTTACCCATTTTTTGGCCAAAAGTCAAAATTAAAATTTTTGCAAACATTATTTTTTTTTCACATTAATATAAAAAAAACTTAACAAAGTAAACAATTCTTTCTCAATTTTTCGACAGAATTGATGTACTGTCACTTTATCAGTAGTTTTTCTTGCAATTTCTTACTTAGTTATAAAATAACGATTGAGAGCAGCGAATTTTGTGATAGCTTCTAACAAAAGTTTTTATATTAAGAATTTATAGTTTTTAAAAACTAAAAAATGGAAAATAATGTCGAAGATGAGTACTTTAATGATAAATAGTGAAATGTTGGTGAACTCATCTATTAGATCGATTTTATTGGAAAAATTGAAGTGACCTTAAGATGAACTTATTGAAGTATGAATTGGAATTTTATTTTGACTTTAAAAAAAATGATACACTCAAAAAAATAAAACTGTAAAGTTAGCAAAAAATTTAGTTAAATTTAACTAAAAAAACACCTGATTTTGAACCTACTAAATTTCTAGTTAATTTAACAAAAAATATTTAGTTAACTTTTCGTAGAATGAATGTAGCAAAAAAACCGTAATTTTAACTAAAAATTCAGCTGAAAATTTTGTAACATTTTTTATTAGTTGAATTCAGCTAAACTTTTTGTAAAAAATTTTAAGTTTGGTAAATAATGGTTTTAAACACTAACACTTCACTTATTTTTTCTTTTTTTTTCACAGCATCAAGTTTAGCTTAAGTAGGACTTATGAGATTTGCATAGGAGGCTACACAAGAAATGTTTAAAATTTTTCACTTGACAAAAGTGTTACAAAAAATCAGCAAATTTATTAGTAAAAATTCGTAAACTCAGTTTTAAAGTCAACAAAAAAAATTAATTCAAAATTTGTTCAAAACTAGTATTTTCGTAAATTGAACTTAAATAGAAAAAGTAGTTAAAACGCTGATTTTAACTAAAAATTTGCTAAAAAGCCAGTAAACTCGAGTTAACAAAAAAAATTTTGTTAACTTTACAGTTTTATTTTTTTGAGTGTAGCATATGTTAGCTATAAAACCATAAAAGTTCTCTAGGACAATCAATTACCTTCCGAATTTAAAAAATTTCAAGGTCGGATATGTGCAAACTTTTTTTTTATACCCATTTTTCCAGATGACTACTGAGTGCCAAATTCAGAGTTATTTAATACATGGCGAGAGAAATAAAGCAGAGGTGGATAAGGAGCCGCTATTTCTGACCATTTCTTTTCATACATTGCTGAGAGTGAATGTTTCGAAAACTTTAAACAATATATAAAGGAGGAATTAAGAATATTTTGTTCAAATATAAATATGAAAAGGATTAAAAGTTGTAGGAGTTTGAAAATTTTTGAAAGACAGCATGCTGTTTGGCTTAAAGGCAATACTTGGCTAAAAAAAACTTGAAACGCAGCCTGCCTCCACTAAATCGAAACCTGGGCGACCGCAATTAACTTTATTGTCAAAATCTTCGAGAACAAAAATACGAGTTACAGCAGAAAACTCTAAAGATCTAAATAGGGAAGTTGAGCCCCTAGCTCTTGCATCATCTACGGCTGCCCGTAGTGGCATTTTGAAATGTAGTTGACGACTTGGAACTCAAAAATAAAATTTTTGAATAAAATCCTTATTCAAAAGTAGATTTGTTTGACACTTCTTAACATTGTTAAAATAAATTTCTACTGTTATCTTTGAAAGTTAGTGTACACTCAAAAAAAAAAATATTGTAAAAACAGTTTAGAAAACCATATAATCTATCAAGGATCTAAAAAATCTTAGATGCGGCAACTTATAACCCGGGAACCCTGTTTGGAACTAATTATTAGGTAATTTTTTAGGTAACTTTACTAATTTTTTTTTTTTGAGTGTATGAAAACCTTTAAGAGTCACTCCCTCCCTCTAAAGAGTCTTCCAAAAGTCAAATAAAAAAAATCAGTCAAATCGGTCCAGCCGTTTGGCTGTAAATAATTTTGGCCAACAAAAAGGGTAAAATTTCCTATAGTGCACTGGACCGATTTCGCTGGATTGCAATACCAACCTGACCAGGTAAATGCCCAACATATATGCCAAACATTAGGAGCCTCCGTAAAGTCTTTCAAAAGTTAGCGTGTTTTCAACAGACAGACGGACAGACGGACGGACGTCGCTAGATCATCTTAGAATCGAACGAGGATCATGTATATATGTATATACTTTATGGGGTCTTAGACCAATATTTCGAGGTGTTACAAACGGAATGACAAACTTATATATACCCTATATCACTAGAGTGGAGGCTATACAAAAAATAATAATTTTTAGTATTTTCAAAATAATTTTTTATAGTTTTTGAAAAAAATAAATTTTAATTTGTGTTTTTGCTAATTTATGCCAAAATATGCAAAAATATGCACATAAAAGTTGAAAATATGCACAAAATATACATTTAAAATCAAAATATTTAAAAATATGCATTTTCACCAAAATATGCAAAAACAAATCGATGCCATTTTAACGCAAAATTTCTCGATTCGGAAAGATAATTGGTCGATATCGTATATAGACTTTCGACAAAAAACATGCATTTGCATGAAAATCTCATCCCTTCTTATAATGTTAATTTTGTTTTTAACAAATTGCATTTACTATAGAAAAATTTCCATTGTATTGTCGTCCACGTCCAATGGCGCTTTTACACTCAAAATAATACATTAGTAGATTTACTAATTTTTTTTTGCTAATGCTGGTTAGCTAACTTTTAGCAAATTTTTAGTTGAGATTAGCATGTTAGCAAAAATATCTTGTAAACTTCATTTAGCGCATTAGCAATTTTAAACAAAATTTGAACTAATTTTTTTTTTGAATTGACCAAATTTTTACAAGATTTTTTGCTAATATTAGCAAAATAAATGGTAAATTTTTTTTTATTTTCAGAAAACTTAAAATGGCGCTATCTCGGAAACTAAGCCAGATAGAGCAAAATGGAGGCCATTTTTGGTTCTCGGGCTCGCCATAGTATCGCCGGTCCTCTTCACATGTGTGGACCCTAATGGGCCCTAACTTTGGATCCAAAAAAGTAAACATTCCCGAAAATTTTAAAATGCTCATATCTCGGTAAATATTGCCGACACAACAAAAAGTCAAAAAGCATTTTTGTAGCTCTCAATACGTAGAACAAGACCGCAAAATGGTCAAAAGCTCTCCGAGTAATATTTTTGAAGTTATCGAGTTTTTTAATTCTCAAGACCCCAGTGGTCCCCTATAATCACGTATCTCAAAAACTAAGCAAGGTAGAGCGAAACGGACACAAATTTTGGAGAAAAAACTATGACGATTTTTAAGGAACCCAACTAGGGGTAGGCCCATCGGGGTCTGGACCTATCGGGTCCGAACCCAATGGGGTCCTCAGATGTGTATGAACTAAGTTAACAAAAAAAAATGTTGTTAACTAATTATTGGCAAAACATTTTTGCTAACTTTAGCAAAAATATTGTGGGTTCGAAATCAGCAAATTTTCTTGTACACTCAAAATAATCACTCTGTTAAATTACAGAGATACTCTGCTGAGCCAGCAGAAAATACCATAGATTTCCAACCAGCAAGATTTTCTGTTATTTTACGAAGAAAACTCAGTAAAATGATTTCGATAAAAAAAAAACTGTAAATTTACAGAATTATCTGTAGAATATTGATAAAAGCGACCAGAATTTTACTATTTTATTTGCTATTTGATTTCTGATCAATTTCTTTTTCCTTATTGTTCAAGTAGTGTTGACAATTGGAAAATGCCACCAAGTAAATTTGCCAGCTTTAATGCTTCCAAATTGTAAATTTACTTCTTTTTATTTTTGTGAAAATTACGATGTATTTTACGAGTACCTCCAATTTTACCCGACATCCTCGTAAAATTTACCAGGTTTTATTGTAATTTAAGACGCTTTTTAAAGAGCGGTTGAAATATTTGGGAGTTTTTTATTTAAAAACTGTATTACAGAGCAATAAGTAAAATTACAGTTGAAATTTAGTATTTTGGTTACGAGAAAATGTATAAAATCTGTATTTTAACAAAAAACTCTGTTTATTATCTGTAAAATAGAGATTACAAAGTAAAAAGTAAAATTACAGATAAAATTTTGTTTTTCGGTTACAAGAAAATACAAAGTATATTCTTAAAATCTGTATTTCGACAGATAACTTTGTCAAATGTCTGTCGAATTGAGATTACAGTCATTTTACAGAGTTTTTAACAGAGTTTTTTTTTTGAGTGTAGGTTTACAAGCTTTTTTTGCTAACATTACAGTTTTTATTTTGAGTGTAGAGATTAGTTTAGTTCTTTTTGCTTTGCAGTGAAAATTTTACAGACCATCTTATTTACAGCTAAACACAGTTGATCGGAATGCCTCATATGTACTTTAAACTGAAAATAACTTTAGGCCGATAGGTATTATTAAATTTAAATGTATTATTAAATTATCCTCAAAATTTATTTTTGCTTTAAAACACATTATAACGTACATATGTACATATATGAAATACTATTAGATAATTGGGTACAAATATATAAGTTTATGCGTTAAAAGAGATTTAGTTTATTATAGGTATAAATAAAAACTTTTTTTCAATTAATACACTCAAAATTAAATGTATGTTGAATTAGAGGAAAAATCTGATTAGGCAAGAGAAAATTACTGATTCAGCAAACTACGCATTGTCCTGAAACTTGCATAAAGGAAAGATGGGAGAAAACTAAGAGTTATTTTAAGTCTTATTTTATCCCCCTCATTCCCATATTCAAGTTTCATAACAATCGGTGGGTGACCTCCCTTGTAAGTGAAAAAAATAAAGACCAGATTGGTTTGAAAAGCAGAATCGTCATTGGCCCAGCCATTAGCAAAATTTGTTCAAAATGTGACCAAATAATAACACTAGTTTACAAATTAAAAAATTAACAAGTGTTATTAGTTGTTAAAGTGACATATTTGCTGCTTTTATTGCAAATATAAATAACGTGAAGTTTGTAAGAGAAATAATAAAAAAACAAAATTACGTGGCGAATGAGTAATTTTTGTTTTTTGTATAAATCATACGTCATGGAGGCAGTATAAACTATTAGTGTTTATAAACTACCCAGCAAAACTTAGATTACCAAATAAGGTATAAAATAAGGAATAGGATCTCTTATTTTATACATTGCAGCATTGATGATTTTAACAGGCGATGAGACTCAAAGTAATGCATCCACATTATCACAAAGAATACCAGTAAGGTATAAAATAAGTCATAAATTTATAACGAAGAATACGAGTAAGGTGTAAAATATATGATATTTTATAGGTTACAAGAAATGAAATAATATAGCATACCAGAAGATAATATATAAGGTGTTACGAGTAGTGAAAAAGTAATTTTGTATTAAATTTACTCACGTGTTGTAAGTGAGTATAAGTAGATAAAATATGCTCGTGAGTGTGTGTCGTTAGAAATTTCCTGTCGTGAGCCCATCTCTAGTTTAAACTTATGCATTCTTTTATAAAATAATTATTTTTTATGTTATTGTAATGCATTATGCATCCAATTATAAATAATGCATTATTTCAAACTTTCAAATAATACATAATGTACACTCAAAAAAAAAAACTGTAAAGTTGGCAAAAAATTTAGTTAAATTTAACTAAAAAAAACACCTGATTTTGAACCTACTAAATTTCTAGTTAATTTAACAAAAAATATTTAGTTAACTTTTCGTAGAATGAATGTAGCAAAAAAACAGCAATTTTAACTAAAAATTCAGCTGAAAATTTCGTAACATTTTTTATTAGGTGAATTCAGCTAACCTTTTTTTTTAAATAAAAAAAAATATTTTTCACAGCGTTAAGTTCAGCTTAAGTAGGACTAATGACATTTGCATAGGAGGCTACACAAGAAATGTTTAAAATTTTCGACTTGACAAAAATGCTACAAAAAATCAGCAAATTAATTAGTAAAAATTCGTAAACTCAGTTTTAAAGTCAACAAAAAAAATGAATTCCAAATTTGTACAAAACTAGTATTTTCGTAAATCGAACTTAACTAAAAAAAGTAGTTAAAACGCTGATTTTAACTAAAAATTTGCTAAAAAGGCAGTAAACTCGAGTTAACAAAAAAAAGTTTGTTAACTTTACAGTTTTATTTTTTTGAGTGTAACCAAATATAAGTCATCCATGATTTAATGTTTAGAAATAATAAATATGAAATACATTTTTTCCAATAATCATGCATTACGTAGCAAATCATTGGTAATGCATTATTTTTCACTTGAAAATAATACGTTGTATTATATATATATGTATTACCTGGTAATGTGTTATATAATCACTACCCATTACCAAAGTTTTGCTGGGTGGTAATAAATCGATTAATTGCTTCTAAAACGATAATCAGATTGAAAAATGTTGGAAGCAGAATTGATAAAACATTTAAAATAGAATGAAATCCATCGATTTGATTTTTTTTTAATAAATCAATTTTTTTTAATAGTTGAAAATTTTAAAAGTTAGCAATATCTTGAAAACTGTTCTACTTTTGAAACTTTTGACTTCATTTTCGGAGTCAGCGCGAGATTTTACATGGAAAATAAATGCAAAATGTCGTGGATCGCAGTTTTTTTTTTATTTTTTTTTAACTAATTTCATAAACACTGGGAGTTCAATTATGCCAACATAACGTATGAGTTATATTTACAAAAAAAAAAAAAAAATTACTCATTCGCCACGTAAACTTTTTTTTCATTACTTCTCTACAACTTCATGTCATTTCTATTTGCAATAAAAATAAATACAGCAAACATGTCACTTTAAAAACTAATTATACTTGTTAATTTATTTTCAATAAACACCGCCCCTCCCCCCAAAAATAAAACTTTTAACAATAAATAAATGAAATTACCTGGTTAAATAACTTAGATTTTCCAAATACACGACGATTGAATGTGTTATACACCAAAGTTTGATTATAAAACTTTCTTTTTGTTAGGTTTGCGTTAAGCAATACGATATTTTTTTATTTATTTATAATTATTTTTGCACAAAATAAAACTTTTTTCTTTAATTAAGACATTATTTATTTTTTTAAACATTAAATGTAATTTATAGTAAATGATTAATTTTTTGTTAATTTTAGGGGATATTTGGTGGTGGTGCTTTATTCTTTTTTTGAGGAATTAAAAATTTATTTTGTATACCGTACACCAGTCTATGGTATAGGGTATAATAAGCTTTTGTTGATGTTTCTAACTACCCGAAATATTGGTCTTACAAGGGAAGTATCTCAACCCTTATGAACCGATTTGCCTTAAACTTAAAATATATATTAAAGAGGCGATTTTAAGGTTGGGGTGTCTCGGCTTATCGGCCATATCGGTGTTTAAAAATTTCGTTGTCCCCTTATGAAACCATGTGGACCTTCGGGAAAATTTTGATAATTTCCTAACTAACAGGAATATCATCTAGGGCAAAAATACGGGTCGACTTAAATTTTATAAAGATTATTTCTTATCCATATGGATATCGTAGGTCTATGTCTTCATATAAGTACACCCCAAAATTTACACATTTTCCTGAACAAAATATTTAAAGAAGTCGAATATTTACAATGTTATGCAACCATTGGATAGGCATTAAAAAAACCTTTCTTCTCATATGAAAACATCATATAGTTTCTTAAAAAGAAATGGCGGAAAAATCCAAAAAAAGATTTTTTTTGCCATTTTTTGACCCATGTTTTAAACCCCTAAATCCCCGATATGGCCGATAAACCGAGACACCCCGACCTTAGAATTGTCTCTTTGATATATATATTAGGTTTCAGGCAAATCGGTTCATAAGGGCTGAGATACTTCCCTTGTTAGAACCACATTTTGTTACTGAAAATAACTTTTTTAGTCGATTTAGCTGTCTGTCTATGTAAGCTAAGGTGGAAATATTGGTCCTACCACCACCTTTTGTTTGTCAAAATAACTTTTTGAGTCGATTTAGCTATGTGCGTTCGTCTATCTGTCCATGTAAACTCAGATAATCTTTCAATGTATTGGAAAATTAAAAACTTATATTTTTTTTAATCGGAGACCAATTGTGTGTGACGTTAAATTTAAAAAAAAATTGGCAAAAATATGAGCTCGATCGTTCAAAATTGCAGTGCCGTACGCAAGTTTGTTTGTAAGAATAAAATTGGGACAAAATTTAAGAAAAATAATTGTCTTGTGATACATCATATTTATTAAATTGAATACGAAGGCGACACGAAATAAGTCCCAAAAAACTACATACAAAGGTGGGAGTTATTTCATATGAAATAACTCCCAACTTAGTGGGTATATTATCATTTTTGTTGGGAGTTATTTCATTATTTTCGGTGGGAGTTATTTCAAATGAAAGAACTTTTTTTTTTTTTTTTTTGTTTGACCAACACTCAGGGGATTTCCCCTATAAATGCAATGCATTGTGTTTGTGGAAGGAAAATAAAGTTAGGAGGGAGGAAAGAGGGAGTAGTGTCTATGGACGTTTGTCTTAAATTTATGAATATCGAAAATAGCAGGAAATACTTTAGCTGGTAGTTTATTCCACATACGAATTGTTCGGCCGAAAAACGAATTTTCTCTGTAATGTGTAGTACGATCAACTGACCGGAATAAGGTTGCTTATCTCCGCGGAACATTTCCCATGAAAGTATCGGTAGAAGAGAACTACACAACCCACATTTCGTCGATGTTCAAGCGAATCAATGGATGTAGAAACGCAGTCGTCCCCTATGAGCATTTTTCCTCTTTTCTCAACTCGATCAAGAAGATCCAGGGAAGATTTTGACGCACCAGCCCATTCGTGGGAGATGTATTCCATTTTAGGTCGTATATAAGTCGTGTATATTCGAAGAAGATCGGATGGAGTGAAGTATTTTCTACACCGTTTTAGGAAGCCTAAACACTTGAATGCTTCTTTCGATACTTCAAAAACATGTTTATTCCAACGGACATCACACTGTATTTTCATACCCAGAACATCAAGAGCATCTGATTCTTCAATATCTACACTTCCAATATTTAAGGAAGGCAAAGATAAACATTCAAGGCGTTTGTGTGTCAGCGTACAACATTGGGTCTTACGAGCATTAAAGTCCACCCGATTCGACTGATAGAATATTATTATTATTAATAAATTAAAATTCGTTGTGTTTTTGGAACCAAATTTTTGGAACTAACTTTTTGGAAACAGTGTTTTTTTTTAACAAGTTTGTACACAGAAAATAAACTAATTTAAATCAATAAACATCAATTGTAAATCAACCAAACATGATATCAACCAAACATTTAGTAAAAACGGCCGCCTGTTAGTCCATAATACAAAACTTCTATTTTGTTTTCAACAAACTCATTCAAGTAATTTTATTTCAAAATTCTTTGATCATAACAGCAATTTTGTTGAAAAAAATTTCATTTGTCAGATCAATTAATTGTGTTTGTGTTTGTTGAATTTCTTTGTTAAAAAAAAATAATTTTTCAACAATCAAAATTTACAAACGTTTGTTGATATTTCAAATTGCCGTAGCACTTTTAATGAAAAAATTAATTGTATTCACAAATATGGGGGTTAATATAACAATTCGTTTTTTTTCTGAGACATTTTCCGACAATTCTTAGATTCTGAGTAATTTTTCTACAGAAAAAAATATAAGAAATTTCACAAAAGGATTTTTATTTCACAAAAGAAATTTTCGGATTTTTCTTTAGAAATTTTTTTAGATTATTCCTATAGAAAAATTCTCAAATTTTCTTTAGAAACATCAGAAGATTCTGAGACTTTTTTTTTAATAGAAAAAAGAAAAATTTTGAGATTCTTAGGCATTTCCTTTTCTTTTCCCCCCTTCTTCTTTAATTTTTCCTACAGAAAAATTCTAAGATTTTTCCTATACCTATAAGAATTATCAGTTTTTTTTTCTTTTTTTTTAATAGTATTGATCACAAGATCAATTATTTTTATTTATTCTTTCTATTTATTTACAACTCATTTTTAATAAATTCAACCTAAAGGGGGTTTTACATTGTTATACTTTGTGTGTTGAAATGTTTTATTCAAACCAAAATACATTTAAAATTGTATAATTACAAAGTATTATCCGTTGTCATTTTTAATTTAAATTTTTGCAAAACACACAAAAACATAAATTTTCTTTTCTCAATTTATTTTATTTTAATTTTAATTATAAATAAACACAACAAAATAAAAAGTCGAAAGCAAAATATTATGTTTTGAAAAATTTCAAAAAATGTTCTTTTACGTTATACATTTCAAAAAAAGTTAATTATACAAAATACATTATACAAAGTGTGACAATGTAAAACCTGCTTAACCGAGAACTGGTAACAATGACCTTCGTCTCGTTGTAGCGAAAAAAGCCAAGGGTTCTGGTGGGAATCGAACCCACGACCCCCATGTTGAAAGGCTAGCACGCTACCAACTAGCCTACGGGGCCCCCTATCAGTTTTTTCTATAGAAAAATTCTCAGATTTTTTAATTTAACAAAAAAATATATATATTCCTTTCATTTTCCTTTTCCACTCTCTACCCTTCTCTATTATTTCCTTCCTTTCTTTTATAGTTTTTCCTTTTTTCGAATTCGGTTTGGGTGGATGGGAAATTTCTTTTTTCCAGCCTATGAATCCGCACCTGCTTTAATGAGGTCCAAGACCGATATTTCGATTTGTTGTGTTTGGAGGTTATAAAAATTCGAGAAAAAAAAAATCGTTGTGTGAAAAAAAATTTAAGCCCAGACTTAAACCTCAAAGAACGAACCGAAAATATTCGTTTAAAACTAGAGACTAAATGTAGTAAGACTGCATTTACAGTTTTTCTTTTCGTGATCCTATTTCCTTTTAAAAAGACGTCAACGTTTTATAGGATTAAATTTTAAAAAATATTTTTTTTATATTTTTACTTATCCTAGGATGCCACTGGTGATAGCAAATGAAAGAGGAGGATCTCCCCTAATTTTCCTATTTTATTATTTTTACATATCAGGAAAAGGGATGTAAATGCCAGTTCACGCAAGACGAACGATACACACGAACGAAAATTTACATGTATTTTATTCAGTATTGGCTACCGTTACCCTTTCAATACCGTTACCGATTAAAAACCCTTTAATATTGACTACCGTTACCAATACCGAAATAAAAAATTTTAAATACCGTTACCGATAAAAAACCATTACCTTTATTCGGGTTTTTACCGGTATTATATCGGTTTTGTTTCGGTTGTCTTAATATTACTTATTTTAAATTTTTTGCAGATAAAAAACAAAGTAAAATATTTTTAGTGTACGTAAAATAAAAAAAAAATAATTTTTGTTCCTTGTAAGTCGGAATGTTATTTGTGCAAAAACAATGAAAAAATCTGTCCAACCAATGATCACATTCGCAATTTACTAAATTATGCGGAAATCGTCCAACCAATTCGCAATTTACCTAAAAAATTCTTAAGAGAAAAGTGAATGCCACGTAATGTAAGCATTTTTAAGCGAGAATATAAAAGAAGAGAAAAACCTGAATCGCTAAAGTGTTGATGGCGTTGTTATCCACGCAGGTAAGCGTGGAGAGGGGTTCTCTGGAATTAAATACATAATGAGCCCAAGTCTTACAGTCTGAAAAAAAACTGTCGAAAAATCTGTAAAACAACTTTCAGTTTGAGTTAGAAAACTTTTAAAAATTTGTTCTGCTAAAACGAATACTTTAACTTAATTCTCTGTCATTAAATTTTAAAAAAATATTTTTGTTCAAATTTTAGCAAACTCTTTTGTAATTTTACAAAAAAAAATTTTGTTGGCATTTTTTTTTTTTAATTTTTGTGTAATTTAAACGATTAAAACTAAAAATTGCTCAAATAAAAAAATATCAGCTGACTATTTTAATAATTTTACAGAAATTGACCAGTTTGTAAGAAAATTTTCTTGAAAAAAAATTAAAAAATTTTATTAAAAATTTTTTTTTAAGTTTATTAAAAAATTTCTCTTTTTTTAAACATTTTTAACAAAAAAAGTATTTTTTACTTAAATAAAATACAATTTCGATGTTCAGGCTGTTTATCTGAAATCAGAAGGTTATACATCTTAAATCAGAAGATATATCTACGGTCTTGACAGATTTTTCAGCAAAATTTACCTGGTTTATCCAGACAGAAATTTAGCAAACCGCGTCAGCAAAAATCAGCATATTTCTAAATGGCTTAAAATTAAGATATTTCTGCTGATTGGACAGACATCTTATAAACACGTAAAAAATCAATAATTTTTTTTGTTGAATTATAATTTTGCGTGAATATTTTAATTAAATTCTGAGTTAATTAATAGTCTATATAATTATATGTTGAAAATGCAGTAAGTTTATCAGTTTTTTTAATTTTATTAAATAAATTTTTTATTTTTTACGTGTTTTTAACAAAATTGTGACTTTTTAATATGTTTGGAAAATTTTATTCATAATACCGGTACGTACCGGTATCATTGTTTCGGTAACGGTTAACCGTTACCTAAATAATCCAAAATACCGTTACCTTTACCGTTACCGATATAAAAAATATGTAATACCAATGCCGTTACCAATACCGTTATTCGTTTCGTTTGCCAACCCTGATTTTATTGTTGTTACAATAATAAAACACATGCAAAATTTTCGTTCGTGTGTAGCGTTCGCCTTTTGTAAACTGACACTAAGTTACGTCCTTTAAAAAATTTATCCTTCAATATCATTCAAAATTTTCAACAAAATATTTTGAAAAAATTTTCAAATGACTTTATTCACACCCTTTTATCCTGATATGACAAAATGAAAAAAAAAATGGAAAAAATAAGAGAGATCCTCCTCTTTCGTTTGTCATCATTAGGGATGCGATTTTCATGCACTAAAAAATAGAAAATATGCGCTTAAAATATGCGCTAAAAAATTCAAAATATGCACTAAAAAATAAAATATGTGCAATAAAAATCTTGTTTTCATAGAAAAAACTTCTTAAAATGCAAAAACTTCTTAAAATGCATAAAAAAAAAATTTTAAAGAAAAAAAATAATTTTTCTTATTTCCAAAATAAATTTTTTTAATAGTTTTTGAAACAAATAAATTTTAATTTGGATTTTTGCTAATTTATGTCAAAATATGCAAAAATATGCACTTAAAAGTTGGAAATAAAATATGCTTTTAAAACCAAAATATGCAAAAATATGCATTTCCACCAAAATATGCAAAAACGAATCGATGGAATTTTAACGCAAATTTCTTGATTCGGAAAGATAATTGGTCGATATCGTTTTTAGACTATCGACAAAAAACATGAATTTGCATGGAAATCTCATCCCTAGTCATCACCAATGTCATACTAGATATTAAAAAAATATTTAACAAAATGTATCCTTTAAAATATTGAAGTCATTTTAAAAGGAAACCGAATCACGAAATGAAAAACTGTAAATGCAGTTTACTCCATTTGATCTCAACTTGCAGACGTATATCATCCTGTTCATGTTTAATATTGGCTGTCGGACGGTGTTATCGATCATAGAAAAGTTTTAAAAACGGCCCAGGCTATTACCACATGGTATATTTTCATTTCGCATTAGAGCCATTGAGACTTATTTGTAGGGATGAGATTTTCATGCACTAAAAAATCGAAAATATGCGCTTAAAATATGCGCTAAAAAATTCAAAATATGCACTAAAAAACCTTAAAATATGCACTAAAAAGTAAAATGTGTGTAATAAAAATCTTGTTTTCATAGGAAAAACTTCCTAAAAAGCCAAAAATAGCGGCGGGTTTAAATAGTAACATTTAAAACTTTATGTAAACGAGATTTTTTAGAAATTAAGAAAATCTAAAAAAAAAAATTAAAAACAAAAAAAAAAGTTTTTTCTTATTTTCCAAATAAATTTTTAAAATTTAAAATAGTTTTTGAAAAAAAAATAAATTTCAATATGTGTTTTTGTTAGTTTATGCCAAAATATGCAAAAATATGTTTTTTAAAGTTGGAAATATGCACAAAATATGCATTTAAAATCAAAATATGCAAAAATATGCATTTTCACCAAAATATGCAAAAATATGCAAAAACATATCAATGCCATTTTCACGCAAATTTCTTGATTCGGAAAGATAATTGGTCGATATCGTTTTTAAACTATCGACAAAAAACATGCATTTGCATGGAAATCTCATCCCTACTTATTTGTCTTGTTGTACAGTGTAAATGAACCATTTTTGAACTTACAATTAGTTCCTATTTAAAAAATATTGCTCTATATTCAATTAAATCGGTCTATTAACAACAAAAAGAACCCTATTTCAGTCAAATTTGGCTTGTGTGTCTTTTTTTACACTAATTAAAGATGTTTGGACTTGGCACCCATTTGCCGGAAAAAACTGGTGTAGGGTATTAGAAATCGGTCTTGACCGACAATAATTTTCTTACTTGTTTTTTTTTTTGTTTAATTGTTATTTATTTTATTTTTTGTTTTTTATAACTTTAATACATATTTTAGTTTATAGTTTTGTATTAATTATTATTTTAGGTTTTGGTTTCCATTAATTTAATAATTTTGGTTAAACTTTAAATGTGTTTTGCTTGCTTATAAATATATTTTATTTTTAATTAATTTATTTTTTTAAATTTATGTTTATAATTTAATTTTTATAATTTATTTATTATTATTTACTTCTTAAATTATTTTTTTAAATATATTTTTATAATTCTTTTAAATTTTAATAATTTACTTTCAAATTATTTTTTAAATATATGATGTTGAGAAAGATTAATCTAGATATTTATAAATTATTTTTATTATTTATTTCTATAATTTATTTTTATAATGAATTTTTATAATTTTTTTATGATTTTAAATCTTTTTTCTGAATTATTTTTATAATTTATTTCATACTTAAGTTTTACACTTTAGTTTTATAAATGATTTTTTTTAATTTGTTTTTTTTTTATAAATAATTTTTATAATTTGTTTTTGTAAATTAGTTTTACAACTTTTTTTTTTTTTTTTGAAAATTATTTTTAAAATTATTTTTAAAATTTATTTTTTTATTTATTTTTATAATAAATTTTTATTATAATTTAGTTTTTATAATAATTTTTTTAATTAACACTTAAATGTTATGGTTTAGTTTTATTTTTTAATTTTTAAAATTTTTTTATCCAAAAAAAAATTATTTTTAATGTTAAGAATTAATTTTTTATATAATTTACACTTTTTAATGTCTTGATTAGTTATTTTAAAATTTAATTTTAAATTTAATTTTTATTTTAAATTATAAATTTTAGAATTTTTGATTTCATATTCAAAAATCCTTTAATATTTTTAATTTTTAAATTTTTGTTTTTATCATCTCTTTAAATATTTAAGCATTGATTAGTACTTCTTTAGAAAAATCAAGAAACATTTCGTAGTATTTTTTTTTTTGTGTTTCTACTCCTTTAAATTTTTTTCTCTTTTTTTAAATAAATTTTTTTTTTTCAAAAATTTTTTTTTTTTTGGTTTTTCCTTTTAGTTGTTGTTTTAAAATTTTTTAAATTTCAACAATACATCATTGTTTTTGTAATTTTTTTGGCATTTTTTTTTTTTTATTTTGTAATAAAGTAAAAAGTAACAGTAAAAGAATCGTACGCGTGTATAAGTTCAATCACAATTATGGTTAAGGCAAAAAGTATGTGGTGGTAGAAGAGAGAGAGTGAAAGAGACCATTAAGGAGGAGAAGAGTAAACTTTGTGTTTTATTTTATTTTTATTTTTCTGAGTGTTTAAAGGTAGACTTTAAAAAATCTACATTATATATTTATTATATGTTTAAGTAGAGTGCTGTTTGTTTTTACTTTTGCGTTTTCTTGTTGTTGCTGTTTTTGTTGTTTACTACTACTACACATCTACTACTACCACTACTATTATATATACACATACATATTTGTATATATATGTTTAAGTACGACTACAAAACGTTAGCGACGATATTACAAACGAATATAACGACTATAAATGGCTTGTTATTTAGCTTTTTTTTAAATTATATAAGGTTTTTTTTTTTTTTATTTATTTTCTTAAATTTAAAATGTTTTTATTTGTTTTAAAATTTATTTAAATTTTAACAGTTGTTTTTTTAGTAGTTTATTTAATTTCACTTTGTTTTTTTATATATTATATATATTT
Organism: Pegoplata infirma; assembly: GCA_963921195.1. Taxonomy (NCBI): domain Eukaryota; kingdom Metazoa; phylum Arthropoda; class Insecta; order Diptera; family Anthomyiidae; genus Pegoplata; species Pegoplata infirma. The sequence continues at coordinate 133,409,695 of OY992540.1, read as the reverse complement.
TTTAAATAAAGTTTAATTATTTAATTTTAAATTATCTAACGCCGTTTATTGTTCTTAAATTTTTTTCTTGTTGTTAACACGTCTAAAACCTCACGAAGACTGATTTGTAGTTTCTTTGGTTAAATGTTAAATTCTTATAATTGTTAAAAGCTTTTTAACGAAACCTTTTCAAAATAAAAGCTTAATTTTTACTACCCTTAGTACGAGAGCTTTCTTGTTTGGTTAAAGTCACCTCATATGTTTTGGTAAGGTTTTGTTATTGTTTTTGATAATCATAATCATAGTTGTTATCAGTATTGCCAGATTAGGGGATGTAGCTCCAAAAATTTGGGGCTTCCACTTTGGTTTGGGGACATGTTATCTTGAAAATGGATTTGGATTTCGACTAATTTTTGGCAATTTTTTAATTTTTTTTTGGGGTTTTCTACATATGATAATTTCAGTGGCGGGTACAGCTTTTGGGTTTGGGGAGGGGGGGGGGGGGAAATTGTTTTACTTTGAAAAAAATCATAAATTCTCCTTTGTTGACGAGCAAAAAAAAGGGATACGTTTTTTTTCTAAAAAAAAGTAATGGGAAAGCTATAAAATCATCAAATTTATTAGTTTTGCCGAATAAGGTTTGTTTTTCATGATCATGTTTCGTTTAGATCAGCGGTTACACTGTGCAACAAATTTTGGGTCATCGCATTGAGCCTCAATGCCTTCAACGCCATATGAAAGTAGACCATCAAATGGACAAAATCACCAAAGGGTTTTGCAAAGTCAGTTCGGATTTCTTTTTTATAGCCCACTGAAGTTTTTATTTTTTTTATCAAAGGCGTTTGGAAAACGTTAAAAATACTATAATAAAAACACATCTGAGCTTCAAAATATGGCTTGATGTCTGCAGTAAAATTTTATTGCGGTTCTTTTCTTAGAACATTTTAACCCTCTAACTGCCATTTAAGGGGTCATTTTAGTCCTTTTTCAAAAACTAAACACAGAAGTCTAATAAAAAGTTCATTTAGAGGGTTAAAATGTTCTACAAATATTTTCCTCACAAAATTTCACTAGGGGTTATCAAATGTTTAAAGTTTGTGCGACATGCGCAAAGTGCTTAAAAAGGGTCAAGTATAAATAATCAATGTTTGTTATTTTTTTTTACCAAAGCAGTGTTAAAAAATATCGACAAAAACAGTGCAAATGTACTTTTGAGCTAAAAATGATGTGTTTTATAAAATTTTATGATGATTCTTTTCTTTGCCCAAATTAACCCTCTAACTCCCGTTTTAAAGGGTCATTTTTGTCCTTTTTAAAAAAAATACAAAAAAGTCTATAAAAAAAGGCAGTTAGAGGGTTAAAATGTTTTACAAATATTTTCTGCATCAAATTTTACTAGGGCACGTCTATGACATAAAGTCCGTCCAGCATATAGAAAATGCTTAAAAATTTTAAAGTCCCGAGTAAAAAGTTTTGATATAATTATACATAATTTGATAAAATTATATCAAATTATATATAATTATATCAAATTATATAAGTAGGTAAAATTTTCCAAAAAGGTGGATAAAATTGTATATAATTTGATAAAACTATATATAATTATATCCAGGATTTGGTAGATATAATTTTACAAAATTATATCAAATTATATATAATTTGATAAAATTTTATAAAATTAGATAAAATTTGATCAAATAAGATATAATTTGATATAATTTTATATAATTATATCCACCAAATCCTGGATATAATTATGTATAATTTTATCAAATTATATATAATTTTGTATAATTTTATCCAACTATTTGGAAAATTTTACCTCTTTATATAATTTTATATAATTATATATAAGTTGATATAATTTTATCAAATTATATATAATTATATCAAAAACCTTTTTACTCGGGGTATTCAATTTTTTTTTTTATTTTTTTTTTTGGGCCGAAATATAAAAAAAAAAAACAAGTAACAAAGTTAAATTCAACTTTGTCGAATGTATTACTACCCTCCACGATGTAAAAAAGTTTATTTGCCTTTTTTATAAATTTTTTTGCATATTTTTAATAAGGACAAAAATGATCCTTTAAAACGGGAGTTAGAGGGATAATTTGGGCAAAGAAAAGAATCATCATAAAATTTTATAAAACTCATCAGAACATCATTTTTAGCTCAAAAGTATATTTGCACTGTTTTTTGTCCATATTTTCTAACACTGCTTTGGAAAAAAAAAATAACAAACATTGATTATTTATTCTTGACCCTTTTTAAGCACCTTGCGCATGTCGCACAAACTTTGAACATTTGACAACCCCTAGTGAAATTTTGTGAGGAAAATATTTGTAGAACATTTTAACCCTATAAATGGACGTTTTATTAGACTTCTGTGTTTAGTTTTTGAAAAAGGACTAAAATGACCCATTAAAATGGCAGTTAGAGGGTTAAAATGTTCTAAGAAAAGAACCGCCATAAAATTTTACTGAAGACATCAAACCATTTTTTAAAGCTCAGATGTGTTCTTATTATAGTATTTTTAACGTTTTCCAAACGCCTTTGAGAAAAAAATAAAAACTTCAGTGGGCTATAAATAAGAAATCCGAACTGACTTTGCAAAACCCTTTGGTGATTTTGTCCATTTGATTGTCTACTTTCATATGGCGTTGAAGCCATTGAGGCTCATTTTTCTTGTTGCACAGTGTTACCAGCCTATGGTACGCGTACCACTAGGGGGTACGCGAAACTGTCCGCGGGGGTACGCAACATTTTAGTAATTTGGACATTCGTTTTAGATTAACCTTTCAATGCTTCAATGCAAAGTTTTCCATAACGTCAGGTTTTTAAGAAAGTTGAGGCAAAGTTCACAAAAAACATATTTTTGTGCAATTTAGAGAGCATTTTTTTTTTTTTTGCGATATTTTGAGATCTGACCACTTGTTTTCGATTAACCTTTCGATTCTGATTCCGAATATGGTTCCCAATTTTTTCTATGATTTTTCTATGTTTTTGAGAAAATGTAGTGAAAGTTCTCAAAAAACGTGTTTTTGGGCATTTTTGAGACGGGTTGTGATATAGTGAAAATTTTGGTACCATTTTGTTAAGCTCAAAATGCCCTTTCATTGTATATACGATGGAGTTTCATTCAAAAAATGACGGAATTGTTGATCTGCCCTTGTATTAAAAAAAAACATTTAAAAAAAATTAATAAAAACATTATATTTGATGTGCTTTTGAAACTTCTTTAAAGAGTTCAAAAAACGTCCGTTGTTTAAATTTTTGGTGTAGAAACGACTGGTGAAATCAGATTTGCAATATTTTCAGCTGTTTTTACTCTGCAGAAAAATCAGCTCAAAATCCGCGTTTTCAGATGCATTGAGCCACCCCAACGCGCGAAAATTTTTCAAAAAAAAAACACCATTGTTTTGATCTCCCCTAAATTCTTCAGAAAAATGATAATACTTGCAGATCAAAAATCTCAAAATAAACTCTAATATTTATGTGAGAAGCTTTTTGAACGAAAACTCGTTAGGGGGTACGCGGCTGACAAAATTTAAAATTAGAGGTACGCGAGCCAAAAAGGTTGGTAACCGCTGGTTTAGATCATTTTTTTTTTAATTTCCCAGCTAACAAAATTCAGAGCCCTCAAAATTTTGCCTTTAAAATGAGTCCAAAAATGGATGGTTTTTGGTGCACACATATTTTGGAATCGAAAATGATTCATATAAGAAGCTTTAATTTGAATTTTAAATTTTGTTTTTCATAAAAACCCATGAAGAGGAATTTAAAATTATTTAAAAACGAGCCACCTAAAACGAGTGTAAATAGGCTCCAAAATGAAAGGGAAATATTTTTTTAAAAATTTGAGTTTAAAATGACTCTAAAAAGTTAAAAAATAAAAGTGTTTTTTTAACATTCCAAAATGACTACAAAAATTGATTCTTTTTGGAGCCTAAAAATTATTGTTTTGAAAACGAAAAAAGAATTTAAAGTCAAAAATTTTCCAAATTAATAAAATTTATATTTTCCTCCACGTATTTTATTGGTGCTCGTGATATACATAAATAATGAGAAATAAATGTAAAGCTGCAACAAAAACTCATCAAAAATATTGTGAATAACAACACTGATTGTAAGAAGAGGATTCTGAGGGTCAATTTCACGACAGTCGGATCTATGTACCAAAACGACTCGAAGCCCCAACAGCACTAACCAAGGACTGTCAACTAGCTACACCAGAATGATGCTACAACAACAGGAGTCTAGGAGAAAGTGTCTTAACGTTTGTTGTTTTTAATTTGTTTTTAATTTATGTACTTTTGTTGTTATAAATTTGTATTATAAACCATTGTAATAAAATATGAGATGAAACACTAAAAATGTCTGTTATTTTTTACTTAAAATTAAACATTTTAGAAACCAAAAAACCATCCGTTAAAGATCCAAAAACTGCTCAAAATTGTTTCCAAAAATGCTCAAAAATGAGTATTTTAAGACTCCAAAATAGGAGGGAAATTTCCCCTCACACGCTTATTTCTCAGACTCATTTTGGAGTCCAAAAATAGGGCTCTTTTGGATGAACCACTTTCATACAAAAATTTGAAATTCTTGTTATGTTTTTGGAGCCCATTTCGGAGTCAAAATTGAGTCTGCTTGTTTGCTGGGTTGTTTTAAAAGAAAATTGTATATTTTTCGTATATACGTATATACATAAGAAGAGAATTTAATAGAAGAAATTCTCCCTACATAGAAAACATCAGATGTTGAGACATTTTTCGTGAAAAAATTATTTTTTATAGGGAAAATGTCTCAGAATCTGAGACTATTTTCGTATAGAAAAATTTTCGGATTTTTAAAAGAAATTTAAAAGAAAATTGTATATTTTTCGTATACATAAGAAGAGTCTAAATCTGAGAATTTAAAAGAAGAAATTCTTCCTACATAGAAAATATTTTTTCCACAGAAAAGGTCTCAGATTCTGAGACATTTTACTATAGAAAAAGTCTCATATTTTAAATCATTACAGAGACATTTTTCCTATAGAGAGGTCTCTGATTACACCGCTCAACACTCATTTTCCGGTTTGAATTCTGATGATCAATTTTAGTAGTCTTTGATCTCCTGATTCCAAATCTGTTCTCCAAATTTTCCCATCACGTCCAGATTTTTAGTTATTCACGGTTGAAAATGCGAAAAATTACGATTTTTGCATTATTTGAAAGCCTGCACAGCTGCCATTCAGTGGAATACAAATCTGGTGTAAAGCGCAAAAGTATAATTTGTCTATGGTCTCCAACATAGAACACAATTTTTTTCAAATTATTACGTTTGGTTGGGCTTTACTTGCGTTTTAAAATGATACTGTTAAAATTACCATTTTTGTAAAAAAGGTAAGGTAGATACCTTAGTTTTTTTTGATATTTTTCAAAGAAAAACTAAAAAAAATAAATATTTTACAAATTTAAGATTTCTGTGTTATTTTTCGCATACACCGGAAGATATATTTAATGGGTTTAAAAGTCTATAAGAAAGAATGAACTTTTGCCTAAATTTTGAGCTCATCACAGTAAAGATTGATCATCAGGTTATTGTATTAGAGCCTTTTAAAAATGGTGCTTTTTCTAATTTTTTTGACAGTGTTTTTTTAAAATGCATGTTTGGCCAATAATTGTGCAACAACTTTTTTGATAATTTTTTTGAGATCATAGTTCAATTCTACTCTCACGCTTTATACCTGATTTTTATTCCACCCAGCGGCTGCTGTGCAGGCTTTCAAAAAAATCAAAAATCGCGTTTTTTCGCATTTTCAACCGCGAATAATTAAAATTCTAGACGTGATGGAAAAATTTGGAGCACGAATTTGGAATCAGCGAGTCAAAATCTTTAAAAATTTTATATCAAACTTCAAACCGGAGCCAAAAACCTTCGATTTGTTGAGCGGTGTTATTAGATTTGTTTCGTACTGAAAAAATTTTAGATTCTGAGACCTATTTTCTATAGAAAAAGTCTTAGATTCTTCGACCTTTTTCCAATAGAAAAAGTCTCAGATTCTAAGACATTTTTCCTAAAGAAAAAAGTTTCAAATTCTCACACATTTTTCCTAAAGAAAAAGTCTCAGATTCTGAGAGCTTTTTCTTATATAGAAAAAGATTAAAATTCTGGCACTTTTTCTTTAAAGAAGAAGTGACAGATTCGGAGACCTTTTTCTGGTTCTGAAATCTTTTCCGATTCTAAGACACTTTTCCTATAGAAAAAGTCCTAGATTCGGAAATGTTTTTCCTATACAAAACGTCTCAGATCTCAGACTTTAAGACCTTTTTCCTATAGAAAGGTCATAGATTCTGAGACCTGTTTCCTATAGAAAAAGTCTGAGATTCTGAGACATTTTTCTGAGATTCTGAGACCTTATTCCCTTAAAAAAAGTCTTAGATTCTAAGACTTTTTCCCGTTGAAAAAGTCTCAGATTTTGCGACCTTCTACCAATTCAGTTAGTTTCAACTTCTGAGACTATTTTTCAACAATAAAAAGTCTCAGACTTTGAGACCTTTTACTTCTTAAAAAAGACTTAGATTCTGAGACCATTTTCCTTAAAATAAATCTCAAATTCAGAAATTCTGAGACTTTTTTCCCATAGAAAAATTCTTCTGCGACCTTTTTCCTATAAATAAGTTTTGAGACCTTTTTCACATAAAAAAAGTCTCAGATTCTGAGAATTTTTTCTTTAGAAAAAGTTTATTCTTTAGAAAAAAAAAATTTAAAATAGTTTTACAATGTAAGTTCGACTATCAACATTTTTAAGATTTTAAGATATTTTTTTTATTTATTGCTATGTAGAAGACAAACACTTTTTATATAAACCAAATTAAGATCCTGTAACATTTTTCTTAACAAAAAAAGCATATTCTAAGTAATTTGTTTATGCCAAAATTCATAATAAGATTGACAGATATTTTTCACAGAAAATTTTCAGATTGATTCACTTTTTCCTTAAAAAATTTAAAAATTTTCCCTTTTAAAATTTTCAGAATTTTTTCTATGAAAAATTTTTGGACTTCGGAATTTTTTTAAGAAAATTTCCTTCTTTCTTTTTTTCTTTCCTTCTTTCTTTTTTCTTTCTCTTTTTCTTTCCTTTTCTTTCTTTTTTCTTTTTTTTTCTTCTTTTTTTTCCTTTTTTTTCTTTTCGAAATTTGGTCTGGGGGGGGGAATTTCCCCTTGTTCCCCCCCCTTGTACCCCCCGCGCATGGATAATTTTTATACCCTCTACTTATTGTTGGAAGTAGAGCGTATAATACTCATATAAAGTTGTCATTCCGTTTATAATACACAAAAAACCCTACACTCAAAATAATTACTCTGTTAAATACTCTGTAAAATGACTGTAATCTCAATTCGACAGATATTTGACAAATTTATCTGTCGAAATACAGATTTTAAGAAAATACTTTTTTCTTGTGACCGAAAAACTAAATTTTATCTGTAATTTTACTTTGTAATCTCTATTTTACAGATAATAAACAGAGTTTTTTAGTTAAAATACGGATTTTAGAAAAATACCTTGGTTTAATCTCGTAACCAAAATTCTAAATTATAAATTTCATTTGTAATTGAACTTATTGCTCTATAAAAATAAAAATTTCACAAAAACTTCCAAATATGACCGATAAACCCCTCTTTGAAAAGTGTCTTGAATTACAATAAAAACTGTTAAATTTTACGAGGATGACGTGTAAAATTGGAGTTACTTGTTAAAAACTCGTAATATTCACAAAAATAAACAAGTATATTTACAATTTGGAAGCATTAAAGCGGGCAAGTTTAACAAAATTTTAATTAATTTAATTTTTTTAATTTTAATTAATGTTTTTGATGCAGAGAAGTTTTGCTCATAAAATGGATTTAACTAAAACTTTGTAAATTTACAGAGTTTTTTTTTGTAAAATTTTGAACTCATAAAATGCATTTAACTAAAACTTTGCAAATTTACAGAGTTTTTTTGGTAAAATTCTTTTCGGTTTTATCAATATTTTACAGATAATTCTATAAATTAACAGTTTTTATTTATCGAAATCATTTTACAGAGTTTTCTTCGTAAAATAACAAAAAATGTTGCTGGTTGGAAATCTATGGTATTTTCTGCTGGCTCAGCAGAGTATCTCTGTAATTTAACAGAGTGATTATTTTGAGTGTACAACTACACTCATAGAAATATATTAGTAGAAAAATTAGTAAACCCATTGTAGATCAAGTTTTACAGAATGATACCGTATTCAACAAAAATGAATGTTAATATCGTTGAATAACACTGTGCTCGAATTTGACAATTTTTTTTAAACAAGCTGGGCTTTTTTAATTGGGTAACGCTGAATTCAATGGTGCTAGCCGTTTTTCAAAGTTAGCGCTCGTATTAGCGATATTCGCGATTTAAAATTTTGATGCTTACGTACAATAAAGACGATATTTTTAAACTTTTGCAATAAATTTTAAAATTAAAACCATTCAAGTCTGTTAAGCTAACGCAACAAACCATAATACCGTGATTTTTTTCGCGAAAAACAATTTTTGTTCCCGAAAAATCTTTATTTTCGTGAAAAAATTGGTTCAATACAAATATTTTTAGTTTGATTTGAATTTACGACAGCCATCTGGTGAAGCTAGTTCGTGTACACTAAATCCCATTGTAATATCAGTTTTTTTCAAAATTTGCGTATCTATTAGCGATATTCGCGATTTTTTTTTTTTTTTAATAAAAAAAAATATTTTTTCTTATTATTTAGACAATTGCTGAATTTTCATCATCTAAACTCTATTTAATATATAAAAAAAATAATATTTGCGGAAATTTTTTTTTTTCTGCGAAATTTTTTTCCCAATTTTTTTTATTTTGCTATTAATTTATGAAAATTATTAATCCCATTGTAATATCAGTTTTTTTCAAAGTTTGCGTATCTATTAGCGATATTCGCGATTTTTTTTTTTTAATAAAAAAAAAATATTTTTTCTTATTATTTAGACAATTGCTGAATTTTCATTATCTAAACTCTATTTAATATATATAAATTTTTTTTCGCGAAAAAAAAACAATGCATTTTCAAAATGTATACACTAAGAAAATTATGTCATTAACTGTTTGTAGGTTATTTTAAAAAGTAATCAGTAAAGTTATTTTAAAAGAAAAATCATTAATTTTATTAAGGACTTCTTATTTTCTACTGTTTCTGTAGTTTAAAAAAAATAATTTACTGTCTTAAAAACAAATTTTCTGTTACATTCATTTTCGGCAGTAAACAATTTCTTCTATAGTTTTACTGTTTTTCAATACAAAATAAGTGAATATTCACTAGTTTTTTAATGTTTTGGTTAGTCATTAAATTAACATTTAAAATTGACTGTAATATGATTTTTTTTTTTAAATAAAAAAACACTGGAATGGTTTTTAAATAAAATTTCATTTGTTTTAAGTGAATATTCACTGGAATTTACCTACATAATTTTTTGAGTGTATTTAAAAACTATCCCGAAAGCATACACATTTAATTTTTGTAGAACCTAGGCTTTACAAATTTTAATCGCAAATATCGCGAATACGAGCGCTAACTTCAAAAAATGGGTAGCACCATTGAATTCAGCGTATAAGCTTTACCAGCAGGGTGCCCAGCTTTTTAATTTTTGCGACTAGCACAGTGTAATTATTAAAGTTGATTTAACTACCCGAGTAAAAAAGTTCCTATATAGTTGTATATAATTTTATAAACATTATATATGACTAAATAGAATTATATAGAATTTGATGCGAAAAATGAGTCGATAAAACTATATAAAATTTGATCAATGTTTCATATATTTTGATAAATTTTTTATATAATTTTATGCGAAATTTGGACCCCTATTTTTATATAATAATAGCAAAATTATATAATTAGATATAATTATATAAAAATATATAAAATTGTATAAAACTGTATAAAACTATATGAAGTTACATAAAATTATATAAAATTTTATATAATTAAAACAAAATTTTATGATTTATATATAACTTGATATAATTTTATGTAACTTTATAAAGTTTTATACAGTTTAATATAATTTTATATATTTTTAAATAATTATATCTAATTATATAATTTTGCTATTATTATATAAAAATAGGGGTCCAAATTTCGCATAAAATTATATAAAAAATTTATCAAAATATATGAAACATTGATCAAATTTTATATAGTTTTATCGACTCATTTTTCGCATCAAATTCTATATAATTCTATTTAATCATATATGATGTTTATAAAATTATATACAACTATATAGGAACTTTTTTACTCGGGTACTTACAACGCGTTTACAAAATTCAATAGATGAAAAAAAGAAAAACAACCTTGTTTGTTCGGTTTTTTTATTGTGCTCGGTTCGGGAGTACTCTTTTACCAATCAGCAACTTTTTTATAATTTGATATCCTTTCGAATTTTAAGATTTTTAAATTTTGTTCATGTTTACTTTAACAAGAAAAACACATTTAAAATCTTAAACTTCGAAATAATATAAATTTTTTAAAAATTAGATGAATGGTGAAAGAGTACTCCCGAATCAAGCACATTATCTACGAGTGAGTTGGCAGCAATTTGTTTGTTTGTAAAATGTGTTTGTTTCTTACAAAATTATTTAATATTATAAAAAAAAAATTATTTAAACATTTTTCTTTAGAAAAATTCTCAGATTCTGAGAGTTTTTTCTATAGAAAAATTTTCAGATTCTGAAACATTTTGTCTATAGAAAAATTTACAGATTCTAAGGTATTTTTTAGGCGTACGGACATAGCGCCCAAGTGCATATCGCCCAATTTAAAAAAGTCATTCCACCCAAAAAAAAATGTGTGTTAGTTGTTGTTGCAAAATTTTTTGGACGATATGGCCATTATTTTTGGGTATTTTAAAAATTTTCTTTAAATTTATATAAATTATCAAAAATGTCATATTACCCAAATATCAAAATGTTATATTTATAAAATGTCATAGCACCCAAAAAAATAATCATAAAACTCACCAAAATTGTTTTTTTTTAACACAATATTTTAAAGTTTTTATGCGTAGCCGGCCTTCGGCCGGGCTTTGGGATTACAAAATCCATGCATTAAACCCGCCCTCTCCGCAAAGTAAAGTTTTCTAGGGTAGCAGTCCTTTACGCTAACAAATTTGATATGTCTCAAAAAGGCCTGATAACCAAAATAGCTTTGGTTTGCAGAGAGGGTGGGTTTAATGCATGGAGTATGTAATCCCTAAGCCCGGCCGAAGGCCGGCTACGCAGGAAACCTTTATTACAATAAAAAAAATCATAGAAGTCTTAATTTCGACATTTCGCCCAAAAAAAATATTTTGGATTTTTTGAAAATTTTGTTTTGGGAGAAATAACATTTTTAGACCTACCATTTTGGGCTATATGTCGCAGCGTGGGCGATATGTCATTTACGATTTTGGGCGATAAGACCTTGGGCGCTATGTCCGTACGCCATTTTTTATGGAATAAATCACAGATTCTGAGACATTTTTTCTATAGCAAAACTCTCAGATCCTCAAACATTTTTTCTATAGAAAAATTATCAGATTCTTAAACAATTTACAGATTCTGGGACATATTTTTAATAGAAAAAATTTCAGATTCTGAGACATTTTTTCTATAAAAAAAAATTCAGATTCTGAGACATTTTTCTGTAGAAAATTTCTCAGATTCTGAGACATTTTTTCTTTAGAAAAAATTTCAGATTCTGAGACATTTTTTCTGTAGAAAAATTTTCAGATTCTGGAACATTTTTTCTGAAGAAAAATCATCGGATTCTGAGACATTGTTTCTATAGAAAAATTCTCAGATTCTGCGACATTTTTTTTGTAGAAAAATTCTCAGATTCTGAGACATTTTTTCTATAGAAAAATTCTCAGATTCTGAAAATTTTTTCTATAAAAATATTCTAAGATTTTGAAAAAAATTTTCTACATAAAAAATATTTTTTCTATAGAAATATTCTCCGATTCTAAGACATTTTTCTACAGAAAAACTCTTAGATTCTGCGACATTTTTTTATAGAAAAATCTCAGATTCTGAGACAGTTTTTCTACAGAAAAATTCTCAGATTCTGAGACATTTTTTCTATAGAAAAATTCTCAGAAATTCTTTGAGACATTTTTTCTATAGAAAAATTCTCAGAATCTGAGACATTTTTGATATAGAAAAATTCTCAGATTCCAAGACATTTTTTCGATAGAAAAATTCTCCAATTTTGAGACAGTTTTTCTAAAGAAATATTCTCAGATTTTTAGACATTTTTTCTATAGAAAAATTCTCAGATTCTGAAACATTTTTTCTATAGAAATATTCTCAGGTTTTCAGAAATTTTTTCTACAGAAAAATTCTCAGATTCTGAGATTTTTTCTATAGAAAATTCTTAGATTCTAAAATATTTTTTCTATAAATAAAATTCTTAGATTTTAAAACATTTTTCTATAGAAAAACTCTTACATTCTGAGACAAAACTCTTAGATTCTGATAAATTTTTTCTACAGAGAAGTTCTCAGATTCTGAGACATTTTGTCTATAGAAAAGTTTTCAGATTCTTAGACATTTTTTCTATAGAAAAAATTCTCATTTTTTCTATAGAGAAATTCTCTCATTCTGAGACATTTTTTCTATAGAAAAATTTTCAAATTCCAACACCTTTTTTTCTATATAAAAATCCTGAAATTCTGAGAAATTTTTTCTATAAAAAAAATTCTCAGATTCTAAGACATTATTTCTATAGAAAAATTCTCATATTCTGAGACATTTATTCCACAGAAAAATGCTCAGATTCTTAGACATGACTTAAATTTTATCTGGCAACGTTGGTAGTAATCATCATTATTGCCATCGTGTGTGTGTGTGTTTTTATAAGGAAGCTTTACTCTACTTTATTAAACGTAAAATTTATACTAAATGTCAGACATGTGTTACAGGCAGCGTTGCCAGAATTTGAAAACAAAAAAAGCTAGATTTTTTCAAAAAACCCGCTAAAAAAAGCTAAAAAAGTTGAAAAAAAGCTAAAAAATAAAGCTAAACTTTTTTTAATTGATTTAAATTAGCATTTTCATCGATTTTACAATTTGTTATTTCTTCTATAGCATATTTGGGACTAAAATTATGCTTATTAATAAACAAAATATTAAAATATAACAAATCTTCATATATTTAAAAAAAAATATTTTTTCGAAAATTTCGAAAATTTCGCACCATAACAAAAAAAAAAATAAAAAATTATGTTTTATAACCTCATTTTTAGCATAAAATCGATTTGAGCGAGTTGATCCCGGCCCGCCAAAAATCTGAAAAAAAATCTCAAAAATCTTTTAGGCCATAAGAATTCATATTCCGCTTCAAGAGTAGCAAAAATCAAAAAAAAAAGTTTTTGATGGAACGCCCTAAGTTACATATAAATAAGGATTAAAAATAATACAATCAAGAAAATCTTTAACGTTAACAAATTAAAATTGCATTTCAGAAATTTCAAAACGTTGTGTATAAATTTCCAAATAAATCAAAGAAATTTTCAAATAAAATTAAAATTTTTTTTTTTATAAAGTTTAGAAATTTGGGAAAATTGGAAGTGGAAATTTCTTTAAAAATTTCTGAAAATTTAGAAAAACAGTTTATAAATACATCAACACTTTCCCAACAATTTTTCAGAAAATACAAACAATATTAAAAAAATTTACAAATATATTTCAGAAATCTTCATTTATATTTTAAAAATTTTTAAAAAATTAAAATGCTTTTATTTCGAGCTCGAGGCCAGTATTGAAAATAAAGTTTATTTTTATTCGTTTCCGATATTTCGACACTCTTTGAGTATCATCAGAGTATCGAAATATCGGCAACGAATAAAAATAAAATTTATTTTCAATACTGGCCTCGAGCTTAAAATAAAAACATTTTTATTTCTATATAGAAAGGTCGAATAAAAACAACTTTAATAAAACATTTTTAATTATATTTCACGAAATACTAAATATGTTTTAAAAACTTCTTTGTATGTTCCAAAAATTTCATTTTCTCACATTTATATTTAAGACATTTCCAAATACATTTTAAAAATTTTTATTAAAGTTTTAAAAATTTTCAATTACTTATTAGAATTCTGAAAAATAAATTGAAATATATGTAATTGTTTTTTCGAACACAACTAAAAATTTTTCAAGTAAAAATTTATGTTTCTTCACTTTTTACATCGATATTTAATGAAAAAAAGTTTAAAAAAAGTCTAAAAAAAAGCTAAAAAAAAGCCAAAACAATTTCAAAAAAAGCTAAAAAATCCGCTTAAAGCAGTGGTCCCCAAACACACACAATCATATTTTGTCTTTGTATGAGTAAGATCGAGCTCTCTGTTACTCAATGCACTTAGAGAAACTTAAAGTAAAAATATAAATACATTTATTCATATCAAACATAAAAAGTATAATAAATAACATTGGTTAAAATGTCAAGCTATGTTACACTTAACATAGCGTGCCAAACTAAGCATTCTGGTCTATCAAAAACGTTCGCTTTACAAAATATTTACATTCAATTTCTTTATGATTATTTCTCTAAGTATATTTTGAGCAAGAAGAGAAGAGAGAATTGTTTTTGTTCAATGTATGAGCGCATGTCGGTGTGAGAGCACACTTAATTTTTATGAGAGCATCCTCACATGTGAGGTGTTTTGGAGATCTCTGGCTTAAAGCTAAATGCAAAATTTTCCCGCGAAAAATTTTAAAAAAAGCTAAATCTAGCGGGAAAAAAGCTAAATTGGCAACGCTGGTTACAGGTGATGTTGTATTTTTCTTTTGTGTCTTCGTTTTCATTTTCCTTTTCCTCCTTAAAAAAAAAAAAAACAATAACACACAAAAAGTGTTGTTATTTCCGTTATTGTTAAGTGGTATGTGTAAAGGTATGTCGATTGAAAATTTAAGAGTTCATTAAGGTTTTCATAATTTCTCTCTTTTGTGTTCTCTTACTTTAATTGGTAAGTGTTTGCATTTTTTTAAGGTAATTGTTGCTTTAATTGTGACGTAGTACATTTATGATTGCATTGTTCTGACCATTACATCATTTGTACAAAAGTAAATGAATTGTATGACCTAATTAAAAATTTCGAAAATTAATTTTATACCAGGTAGGTGAAAATACAATTTACACTAAAAAATACGAAGAATTTAAAACACACAACTAACTACTTCAAAAAAAAAATGTTTCCCGGTGAAAAATGTCGAATGATATTCATATATTATTCAATATATGAATAACATGCAATTCGTTAACGACAAAGTTGACAATAAAAACCCTTATTGTTATCAACCGATTATTATTATTTATAATAACAAGCTTTAGTTCAAGCTTGATAGCGTCCAGATTGAGCAAATATTAAATAAGATGCGAGGGTCGCGCTGGAAAATGAAATTATATGTAGACGTATTTTAGAAAATTTTTAAAAAATATTTCCAAATTGATTTTTAACATTGATTTTTAATATTAAAAACTAGCTGGCCCGGTCCGCGTTGCTGGCCCAAGTATAAGATCAGTGTTATATTTCGTCTCGCTTCAAATACATATAGCCCTGCAAAAAATGTAATGAATTCCTTGGCTTTGAAAAATTTGTGGGCGTGGTTTAAAATACCAAGTTATATTTTAGGAAATAAAAAAATATTACCATCGACTTGTACAAATTTCAAACTTCTTTTCCCGAACTTTTCATTTTTCCGGGACACTTTTCTCATTTATATTTCCTTAAAAACCTAATTATATTTAATAAATAAATTATAATTAATAAAAAAAAAATCGGTCCGGTCATTGGTAGTCGACATATTTTGACAAAAGTGGGCGTTAAAATTTGTGTGGTAAGTTAAACTTGTACATATGTTAAAGATATCCAAGGATTTATAATGATTTGTACTTAGTTTAAACGGAATCTATTAAGAACTATTTTTTTTTAATAGATCGAATAGGAGTAAAAATAAAGTTTAGATATATCGAAAGAAATTTTCTTTCCGGACAATATGGACTATTACGAATATTTAAAACAAAAAAAAAAAATGCCAAATCGGTCCAGTGCTGCAAATTTTAAGGATATTGAAAAAAGTTGGCTTTGAAGTGGGAGAGGACAATAATCATTTCCGTAAAATCCTTACTTGGACTATAATGATCATTAAGGAAAAAAATTCCCAAATCAGGCCAGTCGATCTACTATTTTAGATTTATTGAAAAAAGTGAGAGTGGACAATTTTTCTTTTCGTAAAAACCACGAACGTCAACAAATACTACTAATAGACAAATCTGCCCTGCTGTTCTACTATTTGAGATGTATAGAAATAAAATTTTGCGTGAAAATTTTGTATTTCCGTTTAAAGCTAAGTTTTCATATCTAAATGTTAAATTTCACCGCTTTTTAAATGGTCTGTACAATTTAAAAAAATGTTGGTTATAGTGTTGATGCTTATTGATGCAACATATACCGTGTTATTTTGCCGGTTTTTCACCAGTGAACAGAATACCTTTTCAGCGAAATTTTTACGCTTTTTAAAGCCAGTGTGAATTTAATGTTTTTTTTTATATGGAGTTTGACAGATTTTCACGTGAAAACCGAGCAACTTAAACCTAAGTTAGACTATGACGAACATTAAAAAAAAAATTTAGTCAAATCGAAGTTTAGAAAAGGAGGCGTAAAAATGGGCGTGATTAATTTGTTTTCCGAAAAAAAACCCAAGACATTATCCAAATATGTCAGTTCTCATGCGATGCGATTACCAACGAACTACATTTGATTTTTATTAATATTTTATTGTTCGATACTTTATTTTTCTATAGAGCAAATTTTTTGTATATTGTAAAAAAGAGTGGGTTTCAACTTTTCTAACAGTAAAAACCTTATTTAAATTTTACCAACACGGTCCATCCATTCAAAAGTGGGCGTAGAAATGGAAAATTGTTATTTTAGAAAAACCTTAGTTTGACTATGACGAACATTAAAAACAAAATTAGACAAATTGATCCAGACATTCAATGATTGAAAATACATATATCAGGAAAAGCGTAAAAGTAGGCGTGGACAATTTGTCTTTCCTTAAAATCTTCTGCGGACTATAATCAAATCGGTCTAGCAGTTATAGTTCTTTCGATACATAGAAAAAAGTGGGCGTGGGAAATTTTACTGTAAAAACCTTAGTTGATTTATGACGAACATTTTCAACAAAAAAAGCCAAATTGGGCGTAGTAAATTTTTTTTTTTTAAACCAAAGTTGGAATATGATGAAAATTCATTTAAAAAAAATTTAGGCAAATCGGTCCAGCCATTATCAGATTTTAGATATATTGAAAAAGTGGGCGTTTAAGTGGGCGTGGTCGATTTTTCTTTCAGTAAAAACTTAACTTGGATTACTACAAACATATAAGTAAAAAAATACCCAAATCGGTGCAGTCATTTTTCGACTTTAGATAAATTGAAAAAAGTGGGCGTAAAAGTGGGCGTGGTCAAATTTTCATTACGTAAAAACCTAAGTTGGACTATGACGGACATTTCAAAAAAAAAATTGTCCAAATCGGTCCAGCCGTTTTCAACTGATGCCGTTACCAACGAACGACAATTGATTTTTATTTATATAGATTTGAAAATTGCCCAATAGTTCAAACTCAGTATCAACTCATTTTTCCAAAGACCCAAACAAAAATCAATTTTTTTAATGCAGTAAAAAAATAAGCATTTTTTACCTCCAATACTTTTGACCACAAATTTTTTTGTAGACAAAGAAAATATTTTATTGTTTATTAATTTAAGTACGCCAAAACTCAAAAAAAAAAAAACCTTTTCAAATTACTAGAAAAAGTCTCAAAATCCCATTTTACCAATATTTGGCAGTTTACCTTGTTTTTTAACAAATAATTTTCGTTCGAAATTTATTTTTTTTTTGTAATTTTACAGTTTTTCTTGTAATTTTACAAATTTCCAAGGTTTTTTACAAAAAAAAAAATAGTAAATTTACGAGAATTTCTTGTAAGTTTTATTTCACCGAAAAAGTTGTAATTTTACAATTTTATTGGTAAAAATCTTGTAAAATTACAAAAAAGCTGGTAATTTTTACTATGAATTATCGTAAAATATGAGGTAACAAAAAATCTAGTAAAGTCACGAAACCTCCTTGTAAGTTTTATCGCTTCAAAGAAATTGTAAATTTACAATTTTTTTAGTAAAAAGCTTGTTAAATTACAAAATTATTGGTAAAATGCTTGTAAAATAACAAGGAATTCTTGTCAAATAGTAAAAATAGTAAAAAAAGATAGTAAAAAAAGTCCGGAACTTAAAAAAAATTTAAAGTCCCAAAAAAAATGTTTGTAAAATTTGTTTAAGTTCAGAACAATTTTTTTTTTTTGTTGAACGCTTTAAGATTTTATTTAAAATTGACTTTAAAAAAATTAAGTGCCGTTCGTGTCCAATAACACAGCTCAACATGAAAATGCGTATTGGATTCTGGTAAGGGATTTAGGTAGTGTTTGTTGCGCTGATTCCAAATCTGCAACCCAAATATGTCTGTCACGTCAGGATTTTTAGTTATTCGCGGTTAAAATGCCGAAAAAGGCCATTTTGGACACTTTTTGAAGGCTTATAATATAAGATCCTGACATGCGATTGACTTGGTATCAAGCTCATTCAAAAGTATGTGATTTTCTCTATAAGACAAGATAAAATGTTCTTCAAATTTAATTTTCTAAAATGGTAAACAAATCATTAACAAAAAACCTTTCATTTTTTAAATATTTAGTTTATTTACACAGTGTTTTGTAACAAATTTCCATACAAATACACACGTAAATATTAGATTTAAAGCACTTGTAGCTAATGATTTTTTCACCATTAAAAAAAATTAAATTCCAAGAAAATTTTATTTGGTCTTAACGAGAAAATTACGCACTTTCGAATGAGCTTAATATTAAGTCAATCGCATGTCAGGATCTTATTTTATAGGCGCCCAAAAATGGCCAAAATAGGCCTTTTTTGACACTTTAACCGCGATTTTCTCAAAATTGTGACGTGATAGAAAAATTTGAGTGACCGTTTTGGAATCGGGGCACCAACCCCTATCAACTTTTTTTGGTTTGATTCAAAACGCAGCGACAAACCTCAGATTTGTAGAGCGGTGTAATTCATTCAATAGGAATTAATTTTAATTGAATTAAATCATTAAATTTATATATTTTTTTTTAAATGTCTTAGAATCTGAAAATTTTTCTATAAAAAAAATGTCTCAGAATATGAATTTTTTTTTTTAGAAAAAATGTCTCAGAATCTGAAGATTTTTTTAATTGTCTCAGAATCTAATATTTTTTATTTTTACAAATCTGAAAATTTTTCTATAGAAAAAATGTCTAATCTGAGGATTTGTCTCTATAGAAAAAATTTCTCAGAATATGAGATTTTGTCTATAGAAAAAATGTTTCACAATCTTAGAATTTTTCTATAGAAAACATGTCCCAGAATCTGAGAATTTCTCTATAGAAAAAATGTCTCAGAATCTGAGAATTTTTCTATAGAAAAAATGTCTCAGAATCTGAGAATGATCAGTTTATCTTTTTTATTTTCTCAATTTTTTGCTTTTTTTTCAATTTAAACCTTAAAATGAAGTATCGCCCTAAAAAATTGTGACTTGATTGTCGCAACAACTTCAGTTTTCGAAACCGCCAAAATTTCTGTTTTGAAGGGCGTTATTTAAAATACATATCTCGTGGTGCTTACAATGTGCCAAAAAACGACAATATTTTTCCGACTTATTAACACAAATGTCCTAAAATTTTGGTACATATTTTACTCAATATGACAAATTTTAGTATTTTACTCAATATTGTGAAAAGTTTTGCATGTTTGGGCACGTTGTTTATACACTTTGATAAGTTTTCCAAAGACCTTTCAGTTGCTATATAAAATGACTGGGTTAATTTGCATAATATAGGAGATAATACACTCAAAATAATAACACTGTTAAATTACAGAAAAACTCTGCTAATTTAACAGAGTACACCATACTTTTCCAGCTAACAACATTTCTTGGTAATTTTACTAAAAAACTCTGTAAAATGATTTTGACAAAAAAAAACTGTTAATTTACAGAGTTTATAGTAAAATATTGGTTAAATATGAAAGCTTTTTTACAGAGAAAACTCTGTAATTTTACCATAAAACTCTGTAAAATGATTTAGACAAAAAAAAACTGTTAATTTACATAGTTTCTAGTAAAACATTGGTTAAATAAACCACCATATAGCAAGGAAAACTATGAAATTTACATATATTTGATGCAAAAAAAAATACAGAAAAAACTCTGTAAATTTACAGAGTTTAGTTAAATGCATGTTATTTTGTAAAATTTTTATAAGATTTCTAAAAAATAAATTTTGATAACTTCTTTTGCTACTTTTTCAAATTTTTCTCAAAAAAAAAAATTACAGATAAAATTTTGATGTTTGGTAACAAAAACAAAAACTACTCAAAACAGAAAACTTTTTTGGTTATAAAAAAATACGAAGTATTTTGCTTAGATCTGTATTTTAGCAGAAAACTCTGTTAATTATTTAAAATTAAGATTACAAAGTAAAAAGTAATATAACAGAGGAAACTTTGTTTTTTGTCACAACAAAATAAAAAGTTTTTTCTTTAAATCTGTATTTTGAGTCATTTTACAGAGTATTTTACAGAGTTATTATTATTCTATAGAAAAAAAAACTAAAAAAGGGTGTTTCTCACCCCCCCCCCCCCCCGCCCCTCATATACACGCCCAAAATATGAATGCTTAAAAAAAAAACAGTTCTATAAATATCAAAAGGGGGCGCAAGGCAAGGTGATACCTAATTTTTGCTATTTTCCATATAGTACCTAATTAATCTATAAAATACAAGTAAGGTTTTTCATAAGTAATTTTCGAACATTTTTACCAATTATCCTAAGGATTTAATTGCAAAAATGGAAATATATAAGGATGATCCGCAATTTAAGCTTATTTCGCTCTAGCACCTCTAGTTAAGCAATTAAATGTGAGTGACGTTTTTTTTTATAAAAAAGTCATATAAAAATATTTTTTTTTTTAATTTTGCTCTACTTGTAATTCGAAGATTCCATTTATAAATCGAAAATTCCAATTTGTAATTCGAAGTTTCTACTTGTTTCCGAATTACATCTTTAAATGGTGTAGTTAAGAATTTAATTGCACAAATGGGTTTTTTGTAATTTTATAGGGATGATCTAACAGTGTTGTTATTTCAGTTTATCACCTTTAGTTAAACAATGTAAAATTAGTTAAGCAAGTAAAATTTTTTATAAAAAAAATCATATAAAAACTAATTTTTTGAAATTTATAGGGGTGATCCCCAATTTTAGCTTTTGGAAGTTTATAGAAATGACCTTAATTTTTTGCTATTTTCGCTCTAGTACCTCTAATTAAACCATAAGTTACAAGTAAGGTTTTTTAGAAGTTATATAAACATAGATTTTTGGAAATTTACAGCGATGATCCCAAATTTTTGCTTTTATCGCTCTAGCACCTCTAGGTAAATATTTATTTGCATTTAAGTTTTTGAGAAATGATATGGATTTTTAGAAATTTATAAGGATTAGCCTTAATTTTAGCAGTTTTGTCTCTGGCACTCCTAATTAATCCAATTTCATCCATTTTTGCTTTAAAAGGCTTTGAGAAAAAAAATCAATTAAAAATGTATTTATTTTGAAATTTATAGCGATGATCCCCAATGTTTGCTATTTTTAATCTTAATTCATAAAATTCAAGTAAATTTTTTTAGAAAAATTTTATATAAAAATGAATTTTTGGCAATTTATAGCAATGAGTTCCAATTTTTGCTATTTTCGCTCTAGCACCTCTATTTGAGCCATAAAAAAAAAGTACAGCATTTAAGAAAAAAAAAATCATTTACAATTTTATGTTTTTTTTGTGACGAAGTTAACATTCGCTTTAGAAAATACATTAAATACATTTCGGAGAAACGCACAATTTATAGGGGTGATTCCAAATTTTAGCTATTGGGAGTTTATAGCAGCAATAATCTTAATTTTTCGCTATTTTCGCTCTAGTACCTCTGTATAAGCCATAAATTACAAGTAAGGTTTTTTAGAAGTTATAAAAATATAGATTTTTTGAAATTTGCACGATGATCCCAAATTTTTGCTTTTATCGCTCTAGCACCTCTAGGTAAATATTTATTTGCATTTAAGTTTTTGAGAAATATAATATTGATATTTAGACATTTATAACGATGAGCCTAGCCTTAGTTGTTGGCACCCTTAATTAACAAATTCAGCTATTTTAACATTAGCAAGTTTTAAAAAAAAATCAATAATGTATTTTTTGGAAATTGATAGCGATGATCCCAAATGTTTGCTAATTTGACTCTTAATCCATAAAATGCAAGTAATTTTTTTTGGAAAAATTTTATATTAAAATTAATTGTTGGCAATTTATAGCAATGATAGTCAATTTTTGCTATTTTCGCTCTAGCACCTCTATATGAGCCATAAAAAAAAAGTACAGCATTTAAGAAAAAAAAAATCATTCACAATTTTAAGATTTTTTTTGAGACGAAGTTAACATTCGCTTTAGAAAATACATTAAATACATTTCGGAGAAACGCACCAATGTGTCCCCAAAAATAGGCCCCAAGTTTAAACATGGACCGATTGGATCTATCTTTTGCCAAATCTTTAATAAGTTTAAAAAAACACTCACATAGCAAATTTGAGTAGAATAGGTTCTATTTGTTGTCAATAAACCTCTAACTCAATATCGGGCTAGATTTTCATTAGGGGTAAGTCCAAAAGTGGTCAGATTACAATCAGATTTAATTAAGTTATTAAAATACGCGTTAAACACACACAAACAAAATTATAAATATTTTCTGTTTTCATGATGACTTGATAGATTTGTGTGAATATCGGGAGCTACAAGAAAAACCGATCTGAATCCTTTAAAATTCTGAATCGTGATTATATACAAAACACATTTACCAGCCAAATTTCGAAAGAGTTATGTATGGGGGCTAGGTCTAAACATAGACCGATTTTCCAATTTCAATAGGTTTCGTGCTTAGACCAAGAGAGTCTTAAGTTTCGTATTTTAAAACAATTGATTAAAAATTGCTACCTGCATCGTGTTTACATAGACAGGCAGACGGTCGGAAATCTCTAAATCGGCTCAAATAGTGATTCTGTGTCGATCGTTATACTAAAAAGTGGGTATAGGACAAATATTTTGGGTAGTTACAAACATCACAACAAACTCATTATACCCTGTACCACATATTGGTGTAGGGTATAAGTATAGGGGGCTACAAGAAGAACTGGTACGGTTCCTTTTAAATTCGGAATAAAAAACACGTTTACCTGCCAAATTTGCAAAGGATATCTATTGTAATACGGTTATAAGTCATTTTAGACAAAATTAAAGGGTACTTTTTATGGAGGCTAGGGCTAAACCCTTGATGCAAAAGTATTCCTTGTAGTCCCGCGTGTATAAAATGGGATCATAACCCACTATTTTTACAATACAATTAACAAAAAAACAAAAAGCTTCACAATGCTTAAAAAAAATGGTGTTAAAAAATCTTTCCACAATGCAAGTCGTGTTTGCATGGATAAACGAGAGATGGTTCTAAATATGCCTATTGTTTTTAAATTCCAACGTTCCTTCTTAAAAATGCTGTCAAATATAATGTTCTAAGATTATTGGTCTTAAAGATATAACCTGTTCCGAACTGGTGTATGGCGACGGAGTTTACATTTGGCCACACTTGGTACCTGGCATTACTTTTGTATGAAAAAACAGTGCCAATTGGCAGGTCCCAAGTATGCGGTGGCCTACAAGTGTGAGAACAACTTTTAAAAAAAAATCTGTTTAATGTTCGGATTTTTGTTAATTATGTAGAAAAGCAATCAATACTAAAGTTATAGAAGACGTTATAACAATGGCCAGTTATAGAAGATGTTACAAGAAGCCAATTGGATGAACCCCCAGGAAATTTATTAACATGGAAAACGATTCTTTGTCGTTTGCTTTGATAAATTCATTAATTTTCCAAAATTTTTCTAATGCACACTCATATTTCCAGCAGAATCACGCTTTCGTGATTGAGTCAAATATAATTGAAGTGATTCAAAGTTATCTTACTTGTATTTTAGAGAATGGGCAGTTTGGAGGCTTGGAAGTCTTGGTATCCCCAAATATATTATGTTCTGCTGGAAATATAAGTGCTTATCGGTGAAATTTTGAAAAACTAATGAATTTGTAAAAACAAACGACGAAGAATCGTTTTCCGTGGTAACAAATTTCCTGGGGGTTCATCCAACAATTGGTTTCTTGAAACTTCTTCAACTGGTCCTTGGGTACCCCTTTCATGTTAACTATGCAAAATATAGCATGGAGTTATGTAACATTCTTATTATCATATTACTTACATGATTTACAATTTTAGGAAAATATATTTTTAATTTTCAGGCACTTAATTTTAGAATTATAAATATATATATATTTTTTTTTTTATAAACACTTTTTTCTTAAATTAACACATTTTTTGCTTTCTTTAATATTTTAAGAACATTATTAGATTATAGCACATAATTTTAAAATTAAAATAACATATTTTTAAACACTTTTTAAATTAACACATATTTTATTTTCTTCATTTTTTTAAGGACTTTATTAGAGATGGTACTTTCACAGAGGTGTATTTTTTTCTATGTTAACGGTTAAGTGGCTCTTCATAATGCGGCAGCAAGCAGCAGGCAGCAAAATTGTGACATGTATTTTGTTGTTGGCAGAGCTTCAAAAGATTTCATTCCTTAATTCGATTTGTCATTCTGAGTGAAAATTTAGTGATTGCATTCCTCAATCACATTTTAGCGAATTAAATGAATTCACTTTAGACCCATTCGATTTATAAATATCGAATGCATTCGTTTTATTTTTCATTCGACTTTCAAATATCGAATGCATTCGATTTTTTTTATTCGACTTATAAAAATCGAATGCATTCACTTGCGAATGCAATCGATTTTCTTTTCATTCAATTTGAAAAATCGAATGGCTTATTCATTCATTGCATAAAAAACTTAAAAAAACTAACCAAGACAGAGCAAAACGGAGCCAATTTTGTGTCCATAGTATCGCTAACACTCTTCACATTTTTTTGTCGTATAGGCAGTTAATATGTGAATTTTTTAAATTTTCGGGAACACAAATTTTTTTGGATTCAAAATTAGAGCTCATTAGGGTCATCGTATTTAAAGAGAGTAGGCGATACTATGGACCGAAATTTGGCTCCGTTTTGGTCTATATATTGAAAAAATCGATTGCATTTGCTGTGGAATGATACAAAGTCGAATGCATTCGATTTTTCTAAATCGAATGAACAAGAAATCGAATGCATTCATTTTTGTTCATTCAATCGAATGAATTCCAAGGACTGCATTCAATGTTGATTTTTGAAATCGAATGCATTCACTGACTATGAAAATTTAATGGATTTTTTTGAGAATTCATTCGAAAAGGATTTCATTCTTCGAAGCTCTGGTTGTTGGCGCAACAACAAAATACATGAAAAAATTTTGCTGATTGCTCCATAATTGTGAAGAGACACTTAATGTCTCCTCATAATGCAGCAGCAAGCAGCAAAAGTTTCCCATATAGTTTATTGTTGTTTGCTGAATGAAAATTTTTGATTTTTGTTGCTTGCGGCTGCATTGTTCCTTCAGACAGCAACATGTTTTAATGTTTTAAAAATATGAAAGTGCAAAAGGGAAAAGTATAAAATTTTCCACGGATTGAAGTACTCCAACATTGTGAATGCGGATTAAGGCTCAAAATGGGTGGATTTCAAGTAGCAGACTATTCTGTTGATTGGACATAAATTTTATTTTGAGTTTGAACATTTTTCTATAGAAAAAATGTCTCATATTTTAAGAAATTTTTCTATAGAAAAACTCTAACAAGGGAAGTATCTCAACCCTTATGAGCCGATTTGCATAAAACGTAAAATATATATAGAAGAGACAATTCTAAGGTTGGGGCACAGACTAAATACAGACTCGACAGTAGAGTTTTATAAGAAAAAATGGGGAAAAACTAAGCGATTTTAGGAGAAAACACAGCGGTTTTTAGTCCGTTTTACGCTAACATGGCAACACTTTCTACGACTTAGGAGTGAGTGAAACAACAAAACCCGATCTGGCATCCATTTTCTTATGGCGTGTTATATCAGTTTTCTCTTTCTAACCTAATTCGTAGAATAATTTTTTGGGTGTCTCGGCTTATCGGCCATATCGGGGATTTGGGGGTTTTAAACATGTGTAAAAAAATGGCGAAAAAATCGTTTTTTTAATTTTTCAGCCATTTCTTTCTAAGAAACTATATGATGTTTACATTTGAGAAGAAAGGTTTTTTTAATGCCTATCCAATGGAGGCATAACCTTGTAAAATTTTGGCTTCGCTAAATACTTTTTTCATGAAAATGTGTAAATTTTGGGGGCTATTTATATGAAGACATAGTCCTACGATGTCCATATGAATACGAAATAATCTTTATTAAATTTAAGTCGACACGTATTTTTTCTCTAGAGGATATTCCGGTTAGTTCGGGAGTTATCGAAATTTTCCCGGAGGTCCACATTGTTTCATAAGGGGACAACGAAATTTTGAAACACTGATATGGCCGATAAGCTGAGACACCCCAACCTTAAAATCGTCTCTTTTATATATATTTTAAGTTTCAGGCAAATCGGTTTATAAGGGTTGAGATACTTCCCTTGTAAGAATCTGAGAAATTTTCCATAGAAAAAATATCTCAGAATCTGATAATTTTTCTATATAAAAAATATCTTAGAATCTGAAAACTTTTCTATAGAATAAATTTCTCAGAATCTGAGAATTTTTTGTAGAAAAAATGTCTCAAAATCTGATGATTTTTCTATAGAAAAAATGTGTCAGAATCTAAGATTTTTTTAAATAGAAAAAATGTCTCAAAATCTGAGAATTATTCTATAGAAAAAATGTCTCAGAATATAAGAGGAAAAATAATGTTTAAAATTAGTAATTTTGAATCAAAAGTGCTATTTTATTTAAACAATATTTTTAAATTGCAATTTCAAATAGCATGTCCGTTATTAAATAAAATAAAGTACTTTTACTACTATTTAATACAACCCGTAATCAAAAGTTAAAATTTAACAGAACCTGTTATTAAAAGTTAACACTACTGTTAAGTTGACATTTCATTTTTGACACACACAGCTGACTGTCAATTACAGTCAGATTTTTTTTTTTATTCAACATCTTGGCCAATAGAAAACGGAAATTTCCAGATTTTATTTTTGTTAAATTTCAATTAAAACTCTAGTAAAATAACTTAATTTTATATACAATGTCAAGCTATGATACCTACGGAACACCCAACAAGCCAGATAGCAATTGTCGTACGTGTAATGATTTTAAATTTTGGTCAAAACAACAGAGGCAAATATTTCAAAAGGCAGGCGATGTAAGTGAATGTTAAATTTTAAATGATAATTGTGAAATAAACTAAATTATGTTGTAATAGCCCAAAGATCCAACCAAAACTGCTAATCCAGGCGGAGATGTCAATGGTGGTGATATAATGCGGGACGATTGTCCTTTGGACAAATCAAGATTAGGAAAATACACTTGGGGTCTGTTACATACAATGGCTGCATTTTATTCGGATAGTCCTACCGATGATCAGAAAAAAGATGTAAAAACATTCTTTGATGTTTTTTCACGTCTATATCCCTGTGAATATTGTGCTGATGATTTTCGAAAGGAGTAAGTAGTTTTTTAAGTGTTTTTCATATATCTATACCCTCTAACCACTGCTTTTGAATAATACTTACTTTCCATGTGTAACACATTGAATTATCGTTTTTATTGTTCCGTGATAAATTCTATGGATGTCCATCCACCTCCAAAATAATAGGGCTATCCTCCCAGAGTTGGTCACAAATATTTGTTATGGTCATATGCTGGCTAAGTTCGTAAATAAGCCAAATTTGTCTAGGGAGGAAAGTTTCGTCTTAAAAAAACTTAACCATCCTCTGAAAAAACTAATTTTTATCGTTTTTTGTACTTTAATTTAACAAACGACATATTTTTATGCCAGGAGATGTTCAATGTCCTGTACTTGGACCCAAGGCACTAAAAAAATTAATTTTGTCCCCCACATTCTTGGCCGACAAACTATGTTAGGGGGGCAAGGAGAAATAAAGGGGTTACAAATGATCAATTTCTACATATAGCCTACCTTTTTTAATTGTCAACCTAACCGACTGTTCGTTCTCGCGACAATCGGACTATATACCGAAAGGATTCGGATTTCTTCAAAGCCGCTACAACAACAACAAACTCTGAGTTTTTTAGAGGTTTAGTTATTTTTTTGCTTGGCGCGATTTGACCATTTGATGTCCGTCCATATAATGCAACTCAAATTTAAAACGCTAGACTCCTGAAGTTTGGCACAAATATTTATTAAGGTCATTGACTGGTAAAGTTCGTAAATGGGCCATACATTTTTGTCTCAGAAGAAGTTGAAAGTCATGAACTTGGACCCAGGGCATTGAAAAAATACATTGTTTTTCTGCCCGCCCCTTTTGTAAACATTTATCGCGAGGGGAATGTGTTTCCTCCATTTCGAAAATGGGCAAAATCGTACCAGGGGGACAAAATTTCCCCATGAAAAACTAAAACAACCTCGGAAAAACGGCATAATTTTGTTTTTGTACTATTGTTAAGCAAATGAACCATTTTTATATCAGAAAAAGTTCAAGGTCCTGTACTTAAACCCGAATTATTAAAAAATTCCGTTTTTTCGGCCCGCTTCCCTTTTGCGTGCGTGGATAAAAAATAAATAAAAAAATAAATTTTTGTTACTTAGGCGCAAAAATCATTATAAATAAATTTCTAAACGTTTATCGCGAGGATGAAGGTGTCCCCCATCCTAAAAAACACCCCGTGAAAATATGTTTATTACCTACTTTTTACACTTTGGAGCAACATGGCGATTTAAATATTTGTAGATCATTGGGGGTCTTCAAAATAAGTTAAAATCTAAAAAAGGTCAATTCTGACACACCCATATTTTATCTTAATTTTCCCCCACAGTCCAAACATTTAAAATCTGACTTTTTTGCAACATTCTTCATTTTCAGTACTTTAAGCTTGTCCGATTTCAGCTTCATATCTGAATATGTTGAAAGAACACAATTTTGACACGCCTTTTTTCCCATCCAATTCTCTGCAGTTCAAATCTGATCTAACTACTTCAGGATGTGCTCCATAGGCAAGTTCGCAAAATGCAGTTAAAAAAAATTTTGTCACGCACTATTTCGACAAAAAAATCTGGCTACGTAAGAATATGACTTTCTTATGTTGGGGGGTCGCGAACAATTTAAATGTTGAATAGGGGTCGCGAAGCCAAAGTTAGTTAGAAGCCCTGCCTTGGAGGGTACAAAAGATTCGGCACAGCCGAATTTAACTCTCACTTGTTTCTATTAATTTGTATTATTTTTCTTTTTCTTTTAGCCTAAAACAACATCCTATTAAAGTGGATTCACAATATGAATTTTCCCAATGGCTGTGCCAATTTCATAATCGTGTAAATAAAAAATTGGGAAAACCTATCTTCGATTGCTCCAAGACTAATGAAAGATGGCGTGATGGTTGGTTAGATGGCTCTTGTGATTAGATATGTGTACAACAGAGCCGCTTTGTTAACAACCCATAACCCAAAATGTATCATAAATTGCTGTATTTAACCATTTACAAATGATTGGTTTTATCCTTATCATATTTTGATACAATCAAAATCATATTTGGCGCCTTCGTTATAGTTGTTTTTTTTTTATTTTGTAATAGTAGTATTTTTGTATATAAGAATTAATGATCCCTTATTAAAAATTGATTTGCCTAGATCCTTGTGCAAAATTTTGTCTTATGTAAACATTAAAAAAAAATATTTTATCTTTAATTTGCTTTTTTTTTTCTTTACTTACTCACGTTTTAAACTTATTGTATTCCAAAATTGTCATAATTTTTATTCATGTCGCGTGATATGTTATTTTTATGATAATAAAATTTTCTTTATCTTAATTGTGTCACTTCCGCAAAATGTATTTTTTTTTGTGCAAGATAGTTATTTTTCAAAAAATAATAGTGGTATTCAGAGTCTTACTTGCTAGCCCTGGTACTGGTGGTAAAAGAACCCTTTTTAAAATTACCTTTCAATTATTAAAAAAAAATTCAATTGAATTCGAAATTTCTTTTTTGTTTTAAAGTTAACTTTACAGTACTTGGCAGTAAAAAAATGAACCAAAGTTTAACTCAACATTCTGTCTTTGAGTCACAATTAACGTGGTAGCAAGATGAGCGAGTTCAACACACATGTAAAGCAGTGACGGTCCGTGAAGTTGTCACTGGGTGTTCTCTAATTTTTAAAAACAGCAAATTTAAGTATAAAATTCATGTTTTCCTGGACCTAACGCGTTCCCGAGATAGATAAAGATCCGATGTTATTAGTTTTGTATATTTTTGAATAATATGCAGCCCAATTTCTATTTTATTGTCATTTTGTTACCTCACCACATCTACAATTAACAAAAAGCATTACTTCGCAAATAAATGGAACACAAAAAAGAATTTTGGCTGCGTATTAACAAAAACTAATAAAACTGAACCTTGTCTATCACGGGAACGTGTTACATCCAGAAAAACATATATTATATACATAATTTTGATATTTTAAATAAGTAGAGAACACCCAGTGACAACTTCACGGACCGTCACTGATGTAAAGCCCTATTCTTCTTCTATCTAAAACAGTTCAAAAATTGAAAGTCGTTTGATAAGTTTCTGAGTTACACGTGGTTTATTGAGAAAAGCCCTAAAAAAAGTTTTTTGACAATAACTTAAAAATTTTAGGGTGTCTGGCAAGTTTGATGAGCATTTTTGTGATCTTTTCGACGGGGCCTACAACCTTTACAAGCTCATTTGAAAAGTAATATTAGATTTAGTTTTTTTTTGGGTCAACTTTTTTTAAATCTGTAAACGCAGTTTTCTTTTTTAGTTCACCTTGTTTAACCCCAAAAAATCATAGAAATCATTTGGTGGGAGACATTGGGGGACACCTTCTCCTTGCGATATATGTTATCAAATGGATTTATTATGATTCTTCCAATTATTTAATCCAATTAATCATTATTAAAATATATTTTTTTATATC
Organism: Pegoplata infirma; assembly: GCA_963921195.1. NCBI lineage: Eukaryota > Metazoa > Arthropoda > Insecta > Diptera > Anthomyiidae > Pegoplata > Pegoplata infirma. The sequence continues at coordinate 133,378,392 of OY992540.1, read as the reverse complement.
CACGCCCACAAAAGGGGCGGAAAAAATTTTTTATTTTCTTTTTTTTATCCGCTGGGTCCAAATGCAGGGTTTTGAGCTTCGTCTGACATAAAAATGTTGCATTTGCTTAAAAAAAGTACAAAAAGCCCTGCAAAAAAAATACCGTTTTTCAGGGGTTGGTTTAGTTCTCCAAGGGGGAACTTTTTTCCCCTTGGTCCGATTTTGCCCATTTCCGAACTTAACCTGCCTAGGAATATAAGACATATTCGTGACAAACTTCGAAAGTCTAGCTCTTTTATTTTGGACTGTATCGTGTCCTCTACAGACGGACAGACGGACGGACATCTGGAATGTCTTAGAATCGATCACTGATCAATAATATATATACTTTATGGGGTCCTAGACCGATATTTCGATGCGTTACACACGGAATGACAAAGTGAGTATACCCCCATACTGTGGTTGGAGGGTATAAAAACAGCAGTATTTTCCATACGAGCTCTCTTCTTGTGTCTTTTTAATGTCGATGGTAATTCGTAAGAATCTTCGGAATCACTATTATTCCCATAGGGAAGAAGTCCATGAAAAAATTCTCAAATGATAACGGAGTTTAACAAAAACCAGGGCATTGCTTAAATGGCAATACCGGAAAAAAAGTTGTCTACTTTTGTTTCGATGGCAGCACCTGCTAGTGAGACTTTAGTAGCACACTAAATTTTAAAAACTCTGTAACTAACTTTTGCTTGTGCAAAATTTTCAAATTTTATTATATATCTAAGATCTTGGATAGTTGCTACGAGTGTATAAAAAATTACATAGTTATCCGAGCAGTATTTCCTGAGTTATTCGAGCCCTTACTAAGTTTTAGTATTAGCTCAATAAATTCTTGAGCTTTTTAAAGACATGCGCCCCCTAGGAGGTAGAAGAAGAAATAAATTTGTCTTATCTCTATATTATAGAGTCTCTGACAAAAACTGGAGCTATTGGCATTTCGTTGTTATCATGTACATATTTTTGGTTGACATAATACATGCCAAATTCATGTAATACTTACCAATAGTTTTGATTGTTGTAAAAACCTCAGCGATATGGTTCTTTAAATCGAAAGTCGACTTATGCTTTCGATTTTTTCAATCTTTTTCTACTTTTTCGATTTCGTCGACTTTTTAACCTTCATTACTTTGGTACCCAACATTGTTAAATAAAATACAATTAAAAAAAATAGAACCTAAATGCTTACAACAAGTCAAAAACAAACTTTTATTTGCAAAAAAGTTGACTTTTTAAAAGTTGTAAAAAGTTGAAAAAGTAATAAAGTCGAAAAAGGTAGAAAAGTAAAAAAATCGAAAAGTTGACTTTTTTTTTAATTTGAAAATAGTCGAAAAATCGCCTTTTTTGAATTTGAAAAAAGTAGAGTCCGACCGAAACCAGTTTTTCGAGGCCGAACTGAACCGAATATTCGGCCAAAAAATCAATATTCGGCCGAAACCGAACAGAAACTTTAAAACAAAATAATTTCCTGGCTTGAAAAAAATTCTTATGATTTTTTTTTAGAACTTAATGTTTTTAAACCATGGGAATGGTTGTATTTATTAAAAAAAATATTTGTTTTAATAAACTTATCTTATAATAAAGAAGGGAAAACTGGAATCATAATTTGCCAATGCCATCCACCATAACCTAACCTTTAATAAACTTGAAAAAAAATATTTTACATGTCATAAAGAAAAAAAATGTTTGAGCTATAAAGGTGCATACAGACGACGCAATATTATGTACAATATTCAATTATATTGATGGTGTGTGGGTAAGATTGACCATTGTACAATCGTCAATATTACCCACACACCTTCAATATAATTGAATATTGTACATAATATTGCGTCGTATGTAGGTACCTTAACAGTTGTATATTTATTGGACAACCTTGTTACATTTTTTCAAGTGAACTGAAACATTTGGAATGAAACACGAAATTATAAAATTAAGCGACTTTTTTAATAAAAATAAAAAAGTATCGGTTTCGCTAATATTCGTCCAAAATTTGGCCGAAATCCCATTATTCCGCCGAGACCGAATATTCGGTAGGACTCTAGAGAAACGGTGAAAAAGTCGGAAAGTCGACTTTTTAGAAATTAAAAAATGTCGAAAAGTCGACTTTTTGTTGCGATATAACCCTCATGGGTCCTAACTATGAATCCAAAAAATTGCTATATTTAAAAATGATCACATCTCGGTAAATATTTCCGACACAACAAAAAATCCAAAAGCATTTTTGTAGCTCTTGGTTTCCAGAACTCGCCTGCCTCGAAAACCTCCAGAGTAATAATTTTTTGGTTATTCAGCTTCTAAAATTCTCAAGACCCTATCGGGCCCATAAATTGCAGTACCTGGAAAACAAAGCAAGATCACGCTTAACTTGCCAACATTTTAAATATATGGCGAAGCTTTAGGGATCTAAGGGTCTGTACCAGTGACGGTCCGTGAAGTTGTCACTGGGTGTTCTCTAATTTATAAAAACAGAAAATTTAAGTATAAAATTCATGTTTTCATGGACCTAACGCATTCCCGAGATAGGTAAAGATGGGATGTTACTAGTTTTGTACATTTTTTAATGAGATGCAGCCTAAATTCTATTTTATTGTCATTTTGTTGCCTCACCACATCGACAATTAACAAAAAGCATTATTTCGCAAATAAATGGAGTACAAAAATTAATTTTGGATGTATGTCAACAAAAAAAATTAAAACTGAGGCTTTGTCTACCACGGGAATGTGTTACGTCCAGAAAAACATATTTTATATATGTACATAAATTTTATATTTTAAATAAGTAGAGAACACCCAGTGACAACTTCACGGACCGTCACTGGTCTGTACCCAATAGGCAAAATGCACCAAAAATGTTGCATTTTTTTCGTGTCGATAGTATTTAGCAAGGTATGTGAAATATGGGATTAAAGTCCACACATGTGAAGAGGACCGACGAAAGTGGAATTTCATTCCCAAAAAAATATTCGATTTGCGTTTTACGACTAAACTACTTTTTTCAATTCCGAACGGAATTGAGTCTGTGACATGCCCCCCCATGGTGGAATGGATGATTTTGAGGTTATGTGGATGTAACAAAATGTTATAGGTGTCCTTACATTTTCGTTCATAACTTTTCAACAACAAGTAATTATGTTAAGTTTTAGTCATATCTGTGCAATATTTTGGCAGTGATTAGGCATGTATTTGTTTTTTTTTCGTCCCAAACTCATTTTTAGGGGGGTGGACGATTTGTGACGATTTAGCTTTTCAGTTTTTTTACGATTTACCACTATTTAATAAAAACTAACAGTCATATTTGGTATCAGATTAAAGTATTAAAAAAAGACCTAAATGCCAAAAAAGAAAATATTTTTTCTTATAAACAAAAATGTCATAAAATTTTGGAATTTTACTCAAAATTATGAAAAGTTGTGCATTTTGGAAAGACTTTTCATTTGCTATGCTAAATTTTAAAAAGTCGACTTCAGTTTTTTAAAGATTTGTTTAGCCTAAAAAATTTTAAATATTATTTAGGCTGGATTACTCAATTCTCCGTTATAAAATAACTCTCCGTTAAATTTAACTTTTTCATACAAATTTTGACATAAGGCTCCGTTAAATCGGCAGTTAGCAGCTAACTCTTCATTGAGTAATCCGCCCTTAGAATGTTATTTTTCCGAGTTTCAGTTTTTTAAAGATTTTTTTCCATTTAACCTCAAAAAATTTAAAAAAATATTCAATATTTTTGTGTGTTTAGTTTTTTTCAACACATCGTTTATTTTAAATCACTATTTTTATAATAGCCATATTTTCTTTGCAGGCAGGTTATTTTAACAATCATGAAGATAGTTGGTAAGTTGCATTTTTTATTTAAGAACTAATTTAAAATACATTTATTTTTTTGGTAGAATTTTTAATTCATTATTGTTTAAATGTTGACAAGATAGAAAAAAACCAACTTATACAAGTTAACATTAACATATTTAAGCAACTGCGAATTTAAATTCTGCCAGGGAAAGTGCCACTTTCACGTTGATCGTTCCATTTTTCAACCCAGGCATTAGGGCACATGGATTGGAAGGTCTTCTTGAAGTAATTGCAGGGTTCGTATTTTTCACCACGTTTCTTCTGGCAGCGATGGAAATCAATATAGGATTGATAGCAGTAACGAGTCACGTTCTGGTTGGGGAAACGTGGATCGAAGGGTGCGGTTTCCAAGCTAATAGCAGTCATGTTTTTATCGCCTTTTTTCGACATGGAAATTAAGAAGGTTATTAAATATAATTTATATGTTCGAATAACAATGAGATAAAATTTAATGTAGCCTATGGTTATTGATGGCGTTTATTATTTGGTAGTTGTAGGAAGGATTTGATGAATGGAACGAATTTATTAGACAACAAGCATTGATGTAGATGATTAGACAAATTTACGCACAAATTCATTAATTTTTGATCATTATTTTTTCAAGACGATTGGAAAAAAGAGCAAAAAAATACACAAAAAAGAAAAAAACAATTATATTTTTTAAGTAAATTTTAAAGAATTTATATTTTTAATTATTTTTTCTATAACTTATCACTAAATTTATTGCATAAACATATATAATTTCAAAGAATTGAGTTGTTTAAATGATTTTATGAAGTTAACGTTAGAGACGTGCATAAGATTTTATTGTTAGTTTTTCAAGAATATAGTTCAAAATTTTTATTGTATGACAATACATAAAAGACAACGAAATTAGTACTTATAGCTCTAACATGTTTAAATTGAGTAAGAATGAATTTGGTAAGTATAAAAAATAAGAAATGGTTTTGTTTAAATTTCGAAGTTTATTAGATTTCCATTTTCGAGAAACCTCTTTTTATTGTATAATAACAAGTCTGTTTAAACATTTGTCAATCGTTGTCTCAGACGAATACTACAAATCTTCTGGATGAATGTTATATATAGATTAATTACGTAAATCAAATCAGATGGCAACTGAGATTCGAAAACAAAAATGGCAATGGTCACACACTTCGACGTCTAGATGAAAATATTCCCAAGCAAGCGTTACGTTGGAACCCGTTTCGTCAAGCAGTACTAAGAGCCTAGAATAACTTGACGTTTTACCGAAGCCGAAATGATACTTGTTGATTAAACATGCAACGAAGCTAGGAATGTAGCCCAAAGCCGAGTACGGTGGAAAACGGCTATTGTTGGCGCCCTGACCCAACGCTGACTATCTTTGGAAAGAAATCAATTGGACTTAGAACATGCAAATAAGTTTAGTTCGGCCTTGTTAAATATTTTAATACCATCTACACCAACGCCTCTCAAATAATGCCAATTTCGGCTTTACCTAAATTAAATTTGACTTGGGCAAATCCATGAATTCTAAGGTGAACCTCCAATGTATGAGAAAATTGAAAACTCATCTGTTTCAAAAAATCATTTGTGTGAGTTTAAGATAAAAAAAAAAAAATACAAAAATATGACCTCGATAGATTTTTTTTAATTATGATGTGCTGAACACGAATATCCAAAAATAGGTTGAACGGTTTTCGAGATATCGATATTTGAAATTTTGAGATTTGTTTTTTAAAAATTCTTGATCTTAGGAAAATTTCAACTATTGAAAATTTTAACTATCTCGAAAACCGTTCGACCGATTTTAAAATGTTTTTGATATTCGTGTTCAGCGCGTCAAAAATAAAAAAAATATGATGTAGAGCAAGACATATACATTTTTTTTCACTTTGCCCCAATTGTGTTCTCACAATCAAACTTCAATATGCGTGCGGCCGACCGAACTCATATTTTTGTCAATCTTTTTATACCTTACAACTACAGTATGGGGGTATACTCACTTTGTCATTCCGTGTGTAACGCATTAAAATATCGGTCTAGGACCCCATAAAGTACATATATTTATGATCAGTGATCGATTCTAAGACATTCTAGCGATGTCCGTCCGTCCGTCTGTAGTTAACACGATGCAGTCCAAAGTAAGAGCTGGACTCCAGACCATTGGCACGAATATGTTTTATGTTCCTAGGCAAGTTAAGTTCGTAAATGAGCAAAATCGGACCAGGGGAAAAAAGGTTCCCCCTTAAAGAACTAAACCAACCCAAGAAAAATAACACTTTTTTACATTATTTGTTGTGTTTTTGTTTAACAAATGCAACATTTTTATGCTACAAGAAGTTCAAAGTTCTGCATTTAGACCCAGAGAATTAGATAATGTCTTTTTTTCGGTCTGCCCCCCTTAAATGGGAGTGGAATACAATTTTTTTTTAAATAATGATAAACTTGTATTTCTTTAGTGCAAAAAGCATTTTTAAAAACATATTCGAGAGGAATTTCGCCCCCCCCCCCCCCAATTACCACTTCCGACCCACCCACCAAAAAAAAAAAACGCCCCTGCAATTTTTTTTTTGCATGTTGGAGTGTAAAAAAGATTCGGCACAGCCGAATTTAACACTCTTACTTGTTTATCCTAACCTCACAAAAAACTTGCCTCCGCTTTTGGAAAATCAAAAATAAAATAATAAGGTCCACCTTAATAAACACCCTCCATAATGCCCAAAAAAAATGTAAAATGCAAATGAATTTGAATGCAAAAACGTTTTTAAAGTGATTTAAATTTTTTAACCTAAAAAATTTTGAAAATAAAAAATTTTGAAAAGAAAAATTGTATAAAAATTTTGAAAAGAAAAATTTTATAAAAATTTTGAAAAGAAAAATTTTATAAAAATTTTGAAAAGAAAAATTTTATAAAAATTTTGAAAAGAAAAATTTTATAAAAATTTTGAAAAGAATAATTTTATAAAAATTTTGAAAAGAAAAATTTTATAAAAATTTTGAGAAGAAAAATTTTATAAAAATTTTGAAAAAAAAAAAAAATATTTTTAAGTAAAAAACCTATTTTTGTAATTTTTGTAAATTTTTTTTGTGTAAATTTCAAGGATGGGTACCAATTCGATAAAAGTATTGGTATTGGTATTGGTTTTTAAAATTATATTAGTATTGGTATAGGTATTGGTTTTCATTTTTTGTTGAATTGGTATAGGTTTCGGTATTGGTTTTGAATTATTTAGGTATTGGGTATTGGTATTGGTTTTAGCCTCGAATAGGTATCGGTTTTTAATAAGTATTGGTATTTATCTTATATCGGTTTTAGTATTTGTATGCAAAAGGTTTTGTCGTTAATATTAATTAATTTAACGTAAGTTGTCCTTCTGTCCGCCCCACAGTGCACACTGGGGCGAGATGGTAGGTTTTTTGGCCAAAAGTCTCTACAGGTCGTAAATGTTAACTGGTTTTTTTGAAATTCAGAATATAAGCCTATATTAAGGTATTTAATAAGTGCCTTGAAAGTTTTTGAAATCGGACCTACAAGGAAACTATTTCAGGGTGGACACTTCATTTTTAATAAAATTTACAGATGTTATAGATGAAACAAATGAACAGAAACTTGTCTTTTGTTTATGTATTTGAATTAGAGATGGTCTGTGGTCCCGTAATTTGCGTGACTCAAAAAACCACGTGATTCAGGCGTGAGCGATTTTTATTTAAATCACGTGATTATAGAGTGGTTTTCACTTTAGTACTAAGTATATTAGGGTAATAAATAAGTGACTTGAAACTTTTTGAAATCGGACCTACAAGGAAACTATTTCAGGGTAGACACTTCATTTTTAACAAAATTTACAGATGTTATAGATGAATCAAATGAAGAGACACTTGCCTTTTTTTAAGTATTTAAATTGGAGATGGTCTCTGGTCCCGTGATTCACGCGTGAGCGATTTTCATTTAAATCATTTGGTTATAGAGTGATTTTCATTTAAGTCAAGTGACTATATTAAGGTAACAAATAAGTGCCTTGAAACTTTTTGGATTCAGACCTACAAGGAAACTTTTTCAAGGGTGGACACACTCAAAATATTTTGTAGGCACAAACAAAAGAAAAACACACTTAAAAACAGTGAATAAACAATTGAAAACCATCCCAGTAATTATTCATTTGTTTTAAAAACATCAACATTTATTTTTTACTGTTGGCAAAATTTTCTAAAATAAATAACACTAAACATTAAAAAATTACGGTTTTTTCATTCTTTTTTACCAACAAATTCGAAAAAAAATAACCTACGAAAACATTAAAAATTAATGATAGTTCTGTTATTTTTACCAACAAATTCCAAAAAAATAACCTATCAAAACATTAAAAATTAATGATTTCGTAGGTTATTTTATACAATTTTCTATTGAAATATTTTTTTAAAATTTTTTAATAAAATTTTGGGGAATCGATCCCGCAATCAACTACATTCTGGCCAGACACTCTACCCATCGTGCCAAAGCCACTTGATACAAATATGTTTTTATATTTCTATAAATAATTTTTTGAATTTTTTTTCTACAAACAAATAACTGACTTGTGTAGGTAAAAACTAATGATATATCATTAAAAAATACCAACAATTTAAAAAAAAATACTTACACAAATCATTAAAAATTTAAAGAATAATCAGTAGTTTTTACTTACAGAACAAAAATAAATGACTTTATAAATTAAATGTTAGTGAAAGTCTTTATTTTTTAGTGTGTTATTTTTGAAACAAAGGACTGATGTAGTCATTAATAAAAACTGAACATCAAACAAATGTTTTTTCTTTTAAAAACGACTAAACGGAAAACTTTTTAAATAAACTACAAACAGTTAATGACATAATTTTTTAAATAAAATTTACAGATGTTATAGATTAAACAAATGAAAAGACACTTGTCTCTTGTTTATGTATTTGAATTGGAGATGGTCGCTGGTCCCGTGATTTGTGTGACTCAAAAAAGTGATTTTCATTTAAATCACGTGATTGTGAGTTGAAAAATTCTGAGTGAGTGTCTAGAGAGTGAGTCGAATTATTGCCTGAGGGATGTTTTTTTTTTTTTGAAAAACCCCTTGTAAAAAAAAAATATTTTTTAGCAGTATTTGCATTTAGAATTAAGTCAAACTTTAAACTAAATAGTACATGCTTAACCCATTTTGGACAAAGACTTATTTTTTTTTTGGAAAAATGTACCTATTTAGTAAAATTAAGCACCGGCTGATCTCAAAACTCTTGTAAAAAAATTGTAATGTTCCGTTATTCCAGAAAATCCTGTATTTCAACTTTTTATGCAATTTTAATTTTTGGATTTATTTGCTATTTTATTAATTTATTTTGTTATTTTCAAAATAAATAGTTTCAAAATGTTTTAATTAGTGGAATTTGATAATAAGTTAAATCTAAAAAAAAAAATAATAATAATTAATAAAAAAAATAAAAGCCTAAACTAAAAAAATGGAAATTTTTCGTTTTTGCTTGAAACAATTTTTGTGCTGATGCACATTGCATTTAATGCACATATAAATTCCGGTGGTCAAGGGGAGATATTTTTTAATTGCAGAAAGATGAGACTTAACATTTGTAACAAAATATACCCTTACTTCATCCTTTTCATACATAAATAATTTTTTTTTTGAAAAAGGTGATCGAAATGGGTTATCATGCAGGGGGCCCCTTTTTAGATCTTTTGGCAATTGCGATTACACGGGTCAATTTTTTTCTTATATGGGTTCACACTTACGACCGTAAACAAGTTGTTTAATAAAACACCAGTAACAGAATAAAAACGTAATGGTTACAGAAAAAATAATTTTTTAAACACGTAGCCCTTAAACTCACAAAAATAGCAAGTGTGAACTGCACATTATGCGTTCTTAAATTCTAATATAATATGACTGTGCCTCTAATAAAACAATAAAAAAAATTTTCTGGATTCTGGTGTTGTGGCATAAAATTTTGTAACGTCTGCTTGATTAAAATTTTGGAATTTCCAAAAAAGGACATTAGTATTTTTTTACAACGCAAAGAAGAGCGCAGTGACATTCAATGTACATATGAGGCATTCCACACCAAATGTCCAGCGAAAAAAACACGTGTACCATAAACTTCTGAATAGCTTGTATGGATAGCCCTATATGGAACTTAGAAAATTGCGTTTTCGGTTTTTCAATTTTTCAAAAACTGGGCTTAGGAGGCGTGGTCAAATATTGGAAAAATGGTCTAATTTGTGGCGAGTTGCCTTGATTAAATATTTACCACATTAAACGGAAAAAAGTGGCCGGATTTTTGATAAATTGACTTTTTTAAAAAATGGAAAATTTCAGAACGGGTTCTGAAAATTTTTCAAGGAAAAAAAATTTATTCGATAGCCCGTACGAAACTATATAAGAATGTAAATTTTTAAGATTGTGGTGCATTCCGTTTTAATGTGATAAATATTTAATCAAGGCAACTCGCCACAAATTTGACCATTTTTCCAATATTTAACCATGCCTTCTAAGCCCAGTTTTTGAAAAATTGAAAAACCAAAAACGCAATTTTCTTAGTTCCATATAGGGCTATCCAAACAACCTATTCAGAAATTTACGGGACATATGTTTTTCTGTAGCGGGACATTTGGTGTGGAATGCCTCATATATCAAATATTAACAATGTTTGCAAAAGAAAAAATTTCATCATAGAAAAGGTCTAAATTTTTTAAGATCTACTTCATAGATGGGACTAATTAATTAAAGGGACCAATTAATTGATGGTTTAATTACCATTTAATTGATGTCAATGGTAATGAAATTTTTTTCATTACCATTGGTTGTATCAATTGTACCAATTAAATTACTTATCAATTTAATTACTAATGAAAATTAAAAAAAAAAATAATTACCATTGGTATGCCATCACTTAAAAAAAAAATTACCATTAGTAAAAGTCGTCACAATTTTGTCAAAATCGTTAATATTTGGAAATATCTGTTGTTTTTTGTTATATGGTGTTTTAGTTTTTCACATTTTATAAACCAAACACACGTTGATTGCCTTTGTATAACACAATATTTGAAATTTTTATTTGCGTTTTGTTTTTTGTCTTTGACATTTTCATATTTTTTTGTAAAAACATACTTTGATGTTTAAATTTTTAACTTTTCAAAAAAACAAAAATGTGCAAACCAATGGTTTTGAAACTAATTATAATTGGTGTTTTTTTAACAATTGGTGCATTTCATTACCATTAGTAATTATTTTTCAATTAAAACAAGTAGAAAAGTTAAATTCGACTTGGCCGAATCTATGAATACCCTCCACAATGCCCATTTTAAGTGATAGTAAATTTTCTAACGTGAAAAAAATAACAGTTATGATTAGAAATATTTTATTTTGTGTAAAAATTTTTTTTTTTAGTAATTTAAAAAAAAAATACTAATTTTTTTTTTTTTGAGTGTAAAATTTTTTTTTCAGTGTAAAATTTTTTTCGAATTTTACATTCAAGAAAAAAATTTACTAATTTTTTTTTTGAGTGTAAAATTTTTTCGAATTTTACATAAAAAAAAAAAATTACTAATTTTTTTTTTTGAGTGTAAAATTTTTTTTGAGTGTAAAATTTTTTTCGAGTGTATTTTTTTTTGTTTTGGTATAAAAATATTTTTGAGTGACAAAAATACGTTTTAAAATATTTTTGTGACTTACCAATGGTTTTAAAACAGGTTTAACGGGTTTTCACCACGTGAATTTAAGGTGAAGCTAATCTGATATTCACGGTTTTGCTAATAACTTTTGAACCACTGGATCGATTTGGGTGAAATTCAATACGAACTAGGCTGGAGGAACGAAAAATATATATGCCAAGCTTCAGCATCCTCAGAATTGATTTTCGAAAGTTATAGTGCTTTTTATCTCATAAATTCACGAAAAACCCTTGCCGAAATTCAGTCTTTTGCTCATAACTTTTGAACCACTGGACCGATATCGCTGGATTGCAATACCAACCTGACCAGGTAAATGCCCAACATATATGCCAAACTTCAGGAGCCTCCGTAAAGTCTTTCAAAAGTTAGCGTGTTTTCAACAGACAGACAGACAGACAGACAGACGGACAGACGGACGGACGGACGGACGGACGGACGGACATCGCTAGATCGTCTTAAAATCGATCGAGGATCATGAATATATATACTTTATGGGGTCCTAGACCAATATTTCGAGGTGTTACAAACGGAATGACAAACTTATATATACCCTCTATCACTAGAGTGGAGGGTATAAAAATTTAATTACCATTTAATGGTAATGAAAATTTTTTCATTACCATTGATATCAACCAATGGTAATTAAATTTCAATGGTAATGAAAAATTCCCATCTATGATCTACTTTTATTAGGGGTCATAAAAACCGTGACAAAAAATATTTCTTATATGTTTTTATGGCTTTTAAAATTCAAGTAGCTAACTCCGTTTTGTTATGTGACATTGCATGCAAACGATTACTGATCGATGTAACATCGTTTGCAATTCGTTAGTCAGGTAAAACCTAATAATGTGATGGAAAGAAAATGTTTGACGTCACAATTAAAACAAACGAAAATAAGAATACAAAAAACCGAAACAAAACCGATACGAAAGTAGAAAAAAATGAATTGGTATTGGTTTTTTATTGGTATTGGTTTTGAAGAATAAAAGTATTGGTTTTTAATTGGTATTGGTAGTGGGGAATCGGTATTGGTTTTTTATCGGTATTGGTATCGCACAAATAAAGGTATTGGTTTTTAATTGGTATTGGTTTTCAATTTGAATTGGTATTAACGGGTATTGGTATCGAAAAGGTATTGGTACCCATCATTGGTAAATTTTTTTTTTAATTTTTGGTTGACAAAAACCCTTTGTTTTGTGGCTTACCAATGTCATTAAAAGTGTGTTTAGGTGTTTTTCAATACGTAAATTTAATGTGAAACAAAACTGAAATTCACGGTTTTGCTTATAAATTCTGAACCACTGGACGGATTCCAACCTGTGACCAGCTAAATTTAAAAAAATTATACTAATATGACAAGTTTCAGAAGAATCAGCGTTTCTTTTTCGAAAGCTAAGAGTGTTTTCAACAGCCAGAGAGACGGACGCACGGACATCGTTAGATCTTCTTAAAATCAATCGGGGATCTTGAATATATATACTTTATGGGGTCCTAGACTTATTTTCCGAGGTGTTGCAAACGAAATGACAAACTTAAAGGTTATAAAAAATAAAATCGCGATAAATGTTGATCTTTATTGAATTCATATCTATCTATCTATGCCCACAAAAGTGTCGGGCCTAAAAAAGTTTTAATACCCTAATAAGCTCTTTGTTTCCCACTCTTAAAATTTTGGAACTTGATAACAGAAGGTACGAAAACTGTTAGACGAGGAAAATACGATAAAGTTAAATTAACATTGCTGGTTTGACAAATAATGCTAACTTTTTATATCGAAAAAGCGCTTAATAAATTTTGAAAAAATGTATCAATTCATAATTATTATGGTAATATTATTTAAGAAATACCTTTAAATGTGTTTAAAACAAATTCTCAGCAAATAAAAAGTCATTGGATTTCCCGATAATCCACAAAAAAAACTTTTTTTACAGCTAGATGAAAAAAAACGCTAGCTTTAGTCTGAAAATCGCCAAATTGCAAAACTTTTTCCTTTTTTATATCGAACTTAAGGGATTTTTTTGGTTTGATCAAACGTCCAGTTCGATGGCGGACTTAGCAAAGGGAATTTAAGAGAGGGTTTAACAGAAGAAGGGAGACTTCACATATCTTTAAGTATTGATAGTCTTTGGCTCTAATTGCTGGATTTTGAATTTCTTGTCATAAAAATGTTTCATTTGTTTAACAAAAATACAGAAAACCTGTAAACAAAATGGTTAAGTTCTTGTAACAAGGGAAGTACTCCAATATTTTAAACAGATCTGCCTGAAACTTAAAATCTATATAAAAGGAACAATTCTAATGTTGGGGTGTCTCGGCTTATTGGCCATATCAGGGAGGTTAAAAAATTGCCAAAATTTTTTTTTGTTTTTTTTTTTTAATTTTTAAGCAATTTTCTCTGAAAAAACTATGTTTTCATATGAGAAGAAAGGTTTTTGCCTACATACCTATCCAACGGTGGCATAACCTTTTAAAAATTTGATTTCGTTAAATATTTTTTCACGAAAATTTGTAAATTTTTGGGGGTATTATTGACACAGAACTACGATATCTGCCAGACCTACGATATCTATCCTATGAATATGAACAAATCTTTATTAAATTTAAGTTGACATGTATTTTTGCTCTAGACGATATTCCTGTTAGTTCGGGAGCTATCGGAACTTTCGTTTTCGTTATGGGCGATCTAAATGCCAATGTTGGTTCTGATAATGAAACACTGAAGAAGGTAATGGGCAGTTATGGCATTGGTACAAGGAACGACAACGGTGAACGCTTTATTGATTTCTGCAAAGCTAGAACAATTGTAATCGGAGAAACCCTCTTTGAACAAGAAGATTGTCATAAGGTAACGTGGATGTCACCCGATAGGTAAGCACCGCAAACCAAATCAACCACTGTGCTATCAGCCATCGTTTTAAGAAATTTTTTCTCAATGTAAGGAGTAAAAAATCTGCAGACATTGGCCAATCTCGGGACCACTACTTAGTGGTAGTCAAAATTCGTTTACGTACTGCCGCAAGTCAACTGAAAAGGTAAAACATCCGGTCCAGGAAGACGACATCGGGAAGAAATTAAAGAACATCAATATCCAAAACAAATTCAGCACGTCTAGTAACTCAAAAAAATAGGACCAAAAGAAATATATTTTCTATCAAAATTAGTTTTTGAAAACGTAGAAAAAGCTTTTTTTAACAATATCTTTAGTTTTCTAAAAATTACGTAAAAGATCTGTCACCATTTTGAATATAATTATTATTGCAAATTCCGATTTTTAATAAAAAAAAACTCTTAAAATTACTACAACACTTTTTATTTTTTAAAGTTATTATTTTTGAAACTTATATTCATTTATTAATGTTTTGTAGTAATTTATATAGCTTATATATTATCATTATATAAATATGTATATACGATTGTATTTTTATTATATTGTAAATATATAAAATCAAAATTAAAAATTAACTTCAAAATCCTATAATTAGCAAACTAAAAATAATTTAGTTTTCGATTAAATGAGACGAAAGGGAGAGGGAAAGGAAAATAAAGAGTTTAAAAGTAAGAAAAGGTTTATAAGAAAAAAATATGCACAGTTCAAATAAGAATGTTGAATTTTTTGAATAGAGTAAGACCGAAATTGGTCTCGGAACCGAAAACTATACCAAAATATGATAATATTTAACCGAAACTTTTAAATTCGGTTACTGTTAGTAAATTTCTTAAATTATTAATATTAATTTTATGAATTACGAAGTACTTTTGTTTTTCAAATATTTAAAAATGTTAAATTGTTAATAAAAACGTTTTTTATAAAGAAATTTCATGTCTATTCGATTACCCAAAATTCAAATTATATTTACTACAACTGGAGTTTTGTTTACTTTTTGTATTGAAAATTTCAAGCTGTAGTAAAAACAGTAAAAAATAGTAAATTGTACTTAAGTAATCGAACGGACATTTTGATTTGAAAATTTAAGTTTTACGTCTATTTTTGTTGAAAAAGGTGTCAAAAAGTTTCGATATTGATCCAGAACTTAGCCGAATGATGGCCAAAACCAAATATTCGGTCTGCCTCTAAAAATAAAACAAATTCATGTTATGTATTAATAATAAAAAAAAAAATAAGAAGAAACAAAATGTTCAAGTTCATTTTTTGTTTGTTTTTTGATTATGATCTTTTGCGTATAGAGTTCATTTGACCAACGGCCTATTGCCTTGTTCAGTTTCACATGCGGTATTTTTATATTTGTTAACTTCCGCCAAATATAAAGACCAAAAATCTTTAGGATCTGCATTTGCATCTGTTTGCACTTTGGGTTTAGCAACAACACCAGTTTTTAAAATTTTTCCACCTCTACGTCGTCCTACTAAGGGTGGTGGAGGAGCACTTTTACCAGAGGCGGCAGCAGCTAAATAAGGAGCTGTGCTGGGATTAGCTGTAGCTGCAATAGCCGGCACAGCTGGCATGGTAGGTTTAACAGCAGCTGCCGAAGATGTGGACGCTTGAGCCTGTTGCATTTTTTTGAAAATTTCCAAAAATGATCCGTCATTAGCAAACACAGGATGTGAAGCTTCAACTTTTGGAGGTGGATAAACTTTACCCTCTTTTGCCAATGTGGCACGTAATTTTTCTTCGATTTCTCGGTGTATGCGAGCCCTATCTATAGGTTCATCTTCATTAAACTCATATTTTTCATTTGATTTCTTTGTTGGTTTTTGTTCGGGTAGAGGTAAATCTTCTAGAATGTCACATGAATCTTTAGAATCAGTATTTTCTTCTTTTATCATTGTTACTGAAGATGACGATGAAGTTGATGGTTTTGAGGGAGAATCATTTTGCGCTTTTGTAGCTTGGTCATTATAATCACGGAAGTGTGATGAACTTCTTGATCTAGATCTAGAATGAGAACGTGAATTTCTTCTATATTCTTTTCTTTCATCATCATAATCATCATCATCGTCATCATCATCATAACGATAACGTCCACTGCGGTATCTGCCATAGGATTTAGATCTAGAACGTGATCTTGAATTGGATCTTGATCTTGAATCGCGATATTTTCTTGATGTATGACGTCTATCTGAACGTCCTGAATGACCACGACGGTCACGACGACCACGGCTACGACTGCGACTACGTGTATCTTTAACACGATCTCTTCTACTATGTCTTCGTTCTACAGAACGACTTCTGGAACGTGAACTATCATCTAGGCGACGGCTGTAAGATCTTTTACGAGAACGACTACGAGTTCTTGATCCAGATGCACGTGACTTATGATCACGATCCTGAAGGCGATCTATGGATTCGATATCAAACTCATCACGTCTTATACGTCGATTGGCGGACATGTTGTGCCCTTAGATTTTTGTGGGGTACGCCTCAATGCAATGAAAAATCTGTAAATCAAACCATTTTTCCTCAAAATTAGAATTTTTGTGATATATTTTAAACACGTCAATACTATACTTTTTTTTCTTTTAAATTTATTGTTAACAATATTTTCTTGTTTTATACTATTTGAAACAAAATATGGAATAGCTGGTATATATTTTAAAATTTTTTTGTTTTTCTTCTCCTATTTACAGACAAATCAGGATGATACACGCATAAAACACTTATACTTTTTAACCAATTTTTTGGCAAAATTACAACTCACCAAGTACTTTTGCTTAATTAAGACAATTTTTTAGAACAAAAACTTGGTTAAATTACGCAAAAGTCTGGTGCGTTGTAATTTTTACCAAAAACTTGGCTAATAAGTGTAAATGTTTTATGCGTGTACACGAACATTTTTGATAAAAAATACAAGTTACGAAGTGCTTTTGCGTAATTTAGCAAATTTTTCAGAACAAAAACTTGATTAAATTACGCAAAAGTCTTGGTGAGTAGTATTTTTACCAAAAACTTGACTTATAAGTAAGTGTAAACGTTTTTTGCGTGTATGTTATTTTTGTTTAACCATTTTACTAAAAATTATATTGTGATTACGGATAAACCAGATACCTAATCAAAAAATCGAAGAAAGATATTCAAAACCTTAAGTTATTGGAAAACCATTATACCAAGGGTTTTATCTTTATTATAAATGTATTTCTTTATATTTCTATAACTTTTTCTAAATCTCAATGCATGCATTCGATATTTTAAAATCGAATGAGACCAAATGCAAATGTATTCGATTCGCTGAATTTAAATTGGGGAATGCAATTATTAAAATTTTATTTCGGAGCTCCAAATAGAATTATGAATTGAAATCCTTTAAAGTTATAGCCCAGAACAATCTTGACAGTCTAAATTTAGTGCAGGAATAGCACAAGCCCCTCACGACTTTTTCCATACGATTTGACCCAGTAACCCCAGCTTATGATAAAACCGGTGGCCGGCGCCGCACACAGGGCCAGCATGATCCAATTCCGGCCAAAAGTCTTTATCGTTGTTGGATCCGTCTGAAAATGTGCTTTTGGAGGAATTCGAGGTCGCTGATTTCAAAATTTGGCTAAAAACCAAAAAAATCAAAATGGAGGATCCAATATGGCGGACATTTTCTTTTAAAAATTGTCCGATTGAACTCAAATTTTGTTTTATGTGGGTCTTGGAGTTGCTGAATAAGAATTGCTACTCTGAATTTTGAAAAACAAAATGGCGGACCAAATGTGCTTCTTAAAGTTTAAAGACTGATCCAACTCCGGCGAAAAGTCTTTATCGTTGTTGGATCCGGCTGAAAATGTGCTTCTAGAGTATTTCGGGGTCGCTGATTTCAAAATTTAACTAAAAACTAAAAAAATCAAAATGGCACATCCAATATGGCGGACAATTTTTTTTAATAATTATCCGATTTAACTCAAATTTTTGTTTTAAGGGGGTCATGGAGTTACTGAACCAGAACTACTGGCGTGAATTTTTAAAAACAAAATGGCGGACTAAATATGCTTAGTAAAATTTGTTACAAGTAATTAAAAAAACAGTTATATTCCTTTTCTTTGTTGAAGTTAGCTGAAAGTGTGACGTAGTAAATTTCCGGGTCTGTTATCTTAAAATCTAACTGATAAAATTCAATATGGCGGAAACAATATGGCGGCTAGATTTTTTAACTTTGTCTGATCTGACTAAAAATTAGTTTTAAGAGTATTAAGAGTGTCTGCAGTTAAATCTACTCACAAAATTTTTATATATATATTTTTTTTGATATAAATATGGAAATGGTGTAAATGACTTACTTATTTTCAGAAAAGCTTTTGGAAATGGTGACGACAAATTATTCACGTTTTTTCTTTATTTTGGAAATTCAATAAAAAATCTTTGAATTTAATTGGAAATGGTGTAACTGATATTTTCCATAATTCTACAAAAAAACTAGAAATGTAGATAATTTTTTTTTTCTACACTTAAGGCACTCTCTGTCGATAAAAAAAACTAATCAAGCCGTAAAACATTATTTTGGGTTAAATTATTTTTTTAAAAACAAATCTCGGACCACTGCATATATAGCTGTAATTTCGCCATTTATCATTTCGAGCAAGTTTGGGCAACTTTTTTCGACAGATATGGATCCATTCTATATCAAAAAAAATATAGACCGATTGTATCGAACTGAGGATCGCTGAGGATTTTTTCGGCGCGAGGTAAATATCTAAAAAATTATAACTTTTTTCACAAAAAACGCGAATTGCTGCCAGGCAAATGAGTTATATCTGTCCATGTTATTTTCGTTACAAAGGCTTATATATAAGGTTGAACCACGCAAACAAAAAGTTAAACATTAGCAATAGAAGTTTGGAAAAAAAATTAAAAAAGTATCTCAACTTTTAAAAATTTTTTACCAACTTTTTTAACTTTGAAGACCTGTCAAAGGAAAGAGTGTAATTGGATCATAAAGATAAGTTTAGGAAACCTGCTTCTATATATGCCCAACAAACTGGTAAACATTATTTTGAGAATTTACAAATAAGGACTTTTGGCCGGAAATCGATCTGTCTGGCCCTCTGTGCGCCGGTGTGAAACTTGTTCTATTTTTTAAAGGTGGTGAAATGCCAATGTGGTGCTATATTGTTTAAATACATGTTTCCAAATTTTTTAACCCTAAACTGGCTTAACTTTACACCACACGTAAATAATCAATTGTAATTCAAAAATTACATATGCAATTCGAAAATTCTACATTTTTTAGCTTTTTCTAATATAAAGGCTGTTATTCATAACACTTATATAGACTTATTGTAGGTTTATTTGACAAATATGCCTGCAATATCTGTAAAAATAAACCTACTTTAGTTATATTTCAGTTTTTATGAATAACCACCAAAGACTCTATTATTAATTTAAAGATTCCAATTGTAACTTGTAAAAGATTAATGGTAATTCGTAAAAGATCAATTGTAATTCGTAGAAGATCAATTGTATGTAACTCGTAAAAGATCATATTATTCAACTTTTTCGAATAACGATTGATATTAATTTTTTTAAAAAAAAAATTTGAAGAAAAAAAAAAAAAAAAAAAATTCGAATTACAACTGATCTCTTACAAATAATTAGTCTTTTATGAATTACAATTCGAATTATGTCTCATTTTTACTACTTTTACTACAGCTGGAAATTTTCAATACAAAAAGTAAACAAACTTTCCAGTTGTAGTAAAAATAGTAAGAATTTTGGGTAAACAAATAGAGGCAAACCTTAGAGGCAAAAAATAAAACAATTTTGCAACTTCGCTTCAATTACGGGATTTGAACTGTGAAAATATATCTCGCCAATCCTCAATAATTGTTTCGTTGAGTTCATGTAATGTAATTCGAAAAAGATTAATTGTAATTCAAAAATTTTACTTGTAATTCGAAGATTCTACTTGTAATTCGAAGATTCCGTTTGTAATTCGAAAATTCCATTTGTAGTTCGAAGAAGATCAATTGTAATTCGAAATAAATCAATTGTAATTTGATGAAAATCTATTGTAATTCAAAAAAGATCAACTGTAGTTTGAAAAATATCAATTGTAGTTCGAAAAATATCAATTAAAGTTGAAAATAGATCAATTGAAATTCGAAAAAGATCAAGTGTAATTCGAAGATTCCAATTGTAATTTGAACAAGTGAGAGTGTTAAATTCGGCCGTGCCGAATCTGTTATACCCTCCAACATGCAAATAAATAAAAAAAAAAAAATTGCAGGGGCGTTTTATTTTTTTTGGGGGGGGGGGGGGGTCGGTAGTGGTAATTGGGGGGGGGGGCATTTCTTCTCGAATATGTATTTAAGAATTCATTCGTATACTTTTTGCTGTAAAAAAATACAAGTTTATTTAAAAAAAAAAAATATTCCTCGCCCATAAAAGGGGGGGGGGGCGGACCGAAAAAACGACAGTTTTTAATTCTGTGGGTCCAAATGCAGGATTTTGAACTTCTTGTAGCATAAAAATGTTGCATTTGTTAAACAAAAACAAAGAAAATCATGTAAAAATATGGTATTTTTCAGAGGTTGGTTTAGTTCCTCAAGGGGGAACTTTTTTCCCCCTGGACCGATTTTGCTCCTTTACGAACTTAACCTGCCTAGGAACATTAGACATATTCGTGCACAATGTCGGGAGTCTAGCTCTTTTATTTTGGACTGCATCGTGTTAACTACAGACGGACAGACGGACGGACGGACGGACGGACATCGCTAGAATGTCTTAGAATCGATCACTGATCATAAATATATATACTTTATGGGGTCCTAGACCGATATTTTGATGCGTTACACACGGAATGACAAGGTGAGTATACCCTCATACTGTAGTTGGAGGATATAAAAATATAAATTTTTATTTGAAATAAATCAATTGTAATTTCAAAACATCAATTGTAATTCAAAAAGATCAATTGTAATTTGAAAAAGATAAATGAAAATTCACTTGATATTTTTCGAATTACAATAGTAATCTGGGAATTACAATTCGTTGACAGGCTTCTTAGAAGGCCTATGTGCAGTTTTAAAAGTTCTCAATTGATTTTTTACGAATTATAATTGGAATCTTTGAATTACAATTGTTCTTTTTTGAATAACAATTGAACTTTTTCGAATAACAATCAATCTATTTCGAATTACAATTAATCTATTTCGAATTGGAATTGATTTATTCTAATTTACAATTGGATCTTTTTTCAATTACAATAAGAATCTTCGAATTACAATGGGAATCATCGAATTGCAAATAAAATTTTGCAATTACAAGTAAAATCTTCAAATGGAATTTTTGAATTACAAATGAAATCTTCAAATTACAGGTAGAATTTTCGAATTTCAATTGATCTTTTTCGAATTACACCAGTATATAATGTATTTGTTCAATTTCTAATATTCCTCCATAAAGTTTTTAATCAACGCATCCAAATTAAACTGGTTATCGTTTTGGTGTTAACACTCCATATAACAAGAAAATATTCTACAATTTTTTTTTTTTGAGTATTTTTATCAAATTGTTTTGATTTTCATAAAAATAGTTTAAAAATATATAAAAGAAAATTAATTAAAGAAACATTACTTGTTTTATAACAGCTTCTTTTTGTGTATCCAGATTCTGTTATTTATGCCGCTGACAGCAGCTGATGACTGCTTCTTTTGTTCTATCAATCAATCGTTCGATGCTTTGCTTTTGTATTCATGTGCTGTTGGAAGTTGATGTTGGCTTATTATACTCGCTGGTGTTGTAGTTGCTGCTAATTCTTTTGTGGTCCTGTATATTTTTTAGCGTAGAAATGGAAAGATTTTCGTAAATCCTGCATAAAAAATGAACTTGAACGCATGAATATTTTATGTTTTCCTTTAAGGACGTGTGCATAATTTTAGAAATTAAAATTTTGCTAAATAATTTTTTCAAAAATACTTATTTCCTTTTTTTCTTAAAAAAAAACACTTTTAAATGTATTGTATTTACAATTAATAATTGTAAATATATAATTTTCTTAAAATTAATAGAAAAAAAATTCTCGTTATGTAATTTTTTTTTTCGTAAGTCTCACCCTTGTCGTAGTGAAGTAATCAATTTTTCACTTTGTTAAAATTTGTCCAAACACACGAAAAACCATTTCTTTTTTACATAAATTCATTCTTACTCTTTTTGTGTTTTATTAAATTTATTAATTTTGTTGAAGTGTATTGTTTTGCATACCTTTTTGTGGGTTTTCCTTGAAAGAAAAATTCAGAAATTTTTATTTTCTGGAGAGCGAAAATGACGATCTAATGTGGTTTTGGTTGAAAATTTTTTTTCGTCTAGAAAATCAATATGGCGTTGATTTTTTATATGTAACAACGATTTGCTTCGTTTGTCAAATTTCGGGCGTTATTACATTAAACTTCATTTCACAATATCGCAGCAAGCAGCAGGCAGCAACCCAAACAATAGGGCGATATATCGTCGAAAAGATATTTCGGAAATACGCAATTTTATCATTTCAATAAAAAATCAAAGTAGTAGTGGTTTTCACGTCATTTGCACCCAATTTCCAGATTGTACAGAAAAAATAAATTGAAGGGCTTATTGTAAAAACTCGATAAGCAACATTTCATTTTATGCTGATTTTTGCCTTAAGCTGCCCATTCACTTGCAATATTATTGTTCAACTTTTCAAATTGTACAATAATATCGCTTGTGTGTATGTAATATTTACGGTTGTGCAATATATTGGAGAATATCAAAACACTTTTGATATATATTGTACAAACAAGAATACGGCAATATATTTTATCAGTGTGTTGTCTATATTGTACAACTTTTATTATGTTATGTTTATGTTTATATCTTGTACAATATATTGGGTTTAAGTATTGAGCAATTTTATTTGCTGTGTAGGGTAAAACGACAATAATATTGTAAAATAATTTTTTTTTAAGTTGAGCAATTTTATTGCAAGTGAATGGGCAGCTTTAAAACTTTTAAAATAATGTACACGCAAAAAAAAATCTGTGTCGGAGTGAGCAAAAATCTGGCATAATTTTACCAAAAATATGCTAAAACTACAACCGACGAAGTAGTTTTCGAAATTTAGCCAAAACACTTATGTAAAAAATTTTGAAGAAAATGTAATGCTATTTAAGCAAAAACTTGGTAAAATATACCAAAAGAAATATGGTGAAATATACCAAAATTATTAGAAAAGATGACTAAAAATAATGCTAAAAACTACCACATTTATGTTAAAATAAATTTTCTATAAAATTTTTGTAAAAATTTGTATATTTGTTGAATTTAAAATTTTCACAGAGTAAATCCATATTAATATAATAAATGTTGTGTAGGATTTAATTTACCACCGACCAACTAACCCTTTTTGTACAATTTTCTCGAGTGACTGCTGCCTACACGCAAAAAAATAACTGGTGTAAGAATAACTACTGTAGCTTAGGTAAAATTTTTTTTATATGGTTTCAAAAAAAATATACAAGTTATATATAAATTTCCAAAGTTTGAGTTAAAATTGTCATTGCCATTTATTTTGTATTATACCAAAGTTCACTTTGTTGCACCATTTTTAATCTTATTCCTTTATAATATTTTAATATTTGACATTGTTGTTTTTTAAAGTGTAAACTTGATAACTTTACCTAAGTTATTTGGAAAGTATCATACTTTTAGTGGGATAACCTGTAAAGTGTTACCTCGACCAATTTAAAAATGCTTGCTTTTGAGAATAAAATAAGTACTTAAGTACTTTATTTTCCATCTCCCATCAACATTTTTTTTTTTAATTTTAACAATTTTATAATATTTTGCGGAAAACAAATTACATCCCGGAGATCTTAAAGCAACTGTTGACAAATATATCAATAAACTATTGGAACCTATAAGAAAAGCTTTTGAAACACCAGAATTACAGTATGTATATATGATTATTCTAGAAAATTTAGTTTTAAAACTTTCCAAAATCTTAAATTAATTAATTTATATTATCTTACTTTTAGAAAACTCAGTGCTGCTGCTTATCCACCACCAGCAAAAGTAAAAGGTGGCAATGCAGCCAATGCTGCGGCTCCAGAAGAAGATGGTCCCCAACGCTTGGATATACGTGTGGGCAAAGTTATTGAAGTTCAACGTCACCCTGATGCTGATACGTTATATGTGTTAAAAATTGATTTGGCTGAAGCTCAACCCCGTACCATTATTAGTGGTTTGGTAAAATTTGTAACTGTCGAAGAACTAGATCAACGCTTGGTAGCTGTTTTGTGTAATCTTAAACCTTCAAAAATGCGTGGAATACTTTCCGAAGGCATGGTTTTATGTACTTCCAAGTAGGTTTATTCGATATTTAAATACGCATGAAATGCATATTGGATTCTGGTAAGTGATCTTGGTAGTTTTTGTTGCGCTGATTGCAAATCTGCTACCCAAATATGTCTATCACGTCAGGATTTTGAGTTATTCGCAATTAAAGTGCCGAAAATGGCCATTTTTGACCCTTTTTGAAAGCTTATAATATAAGATCCTGACATGCGATTGATTTGGTATCAAGCTCGTTCAAAAGTATGTAATTTTCTCTTTAAGACAAGACAAAATGTTCTTGGAATTTAATTTTCTAAAATGGTAAACAAATCTTTAACAAAAAACCTTCCATTTTTTAAATTTTTAGTTTATTTACACAGTGTTTTCTAACAAATTTCCATACAAAAACACACGTAAATATTATATTTAAAGCACTTACGGCTAATGATTTTTTAACCATTTTAAAAAATTAAATTCCAAGAAAATTTAATTTTGTCTTAAAGAGAAAATAACACACTTTCGAATGAGCTTGATGTCAAGTCATTCGCATGTTAGGATCTTATTTTATAGGAGCTCAAAATTGGCCAAAATGGGCCTTTTTTGCCACTTTAACCACGATTTTCTCAAAATTGTGACGTGATAGAAAAATTTGAGTGACTGTTTTGGAATCGGGAAACCAAAACCTATAAACTTTTTTTGGTTTTATTCAAAACGCAGCGACAAACCTCAGATTTGTAGAGCGGTGTAATCGATAAAAAATTTTCTATAAATTTTCTAGAAAATTTTTTATCGATTTTTAATTTTCTATAGAAAAATTTAAATTTTTTATCGATTATAAATTTTCTATAAAAATTTTTTGTCGATTTTAAATATAAGTATATCGAAAATTTGTTATCGATTGAACATATTATATTGAAAATTTTTAATCCATTATAAATTCTCACATAATCTTTTGTGAAATTTTTTCAGCATCCAATAAATCCTTATTAAAAAATGTTTCAGAATCTGAAAATTTTTCTACATTGAAAAATTAATTTTCTATAAAAAATTTATAATCGATAACAAATTTTCTATAAATAATTTATAATCCATAAAAAAATTTTCTGTAGAAAATTTAAAATTTTTCTATAGAAAATTAATAATGATAAAAAATTTTAAAAATTTTCTATAAATTTTCTTGAAAATTTTTTATCGATTTTTAATTTTGTACAGAATTTTTTTTTTTGAATTTTAATTTTCTATAGAAAAATTTTTAAATTTTTATTGATTATAAATTTTCTATAAAAATTTTTTGTCGATTTTAAATTTTCTATCGAAAATTTGTTATCGATTGAACATATTATATTGAAAATTTTTAATCAATTATAAATTCTATTTAAAAACTTTCATAGACCATAAGTTTTCTATAGAAAATTTATAATCGATAAAAAATCTTCTATAGAAAATTTATAATCGATAAAAAGTTTTCTATAGAAAATTTATAATCAATAAAAAATTTTCTATACAAAATTTTCTAGAAAATTTATAATCAATAAAAAAATTTTTATAGACAATTTATAATCGCTTTAAAATTTTTTAATATAATATTTACAATCGATAACAAATTTTCTATAGAAAATTTATAATCAATACAAAATTTGCTATAAACAGTTTTCAATAAAAAAATTTATGTTAATAGAAAATGTATAATCGATCCAAAGTTTTTTATAGACAATCGATTAAAAATGTTTTAATATAATATTAACAATCGATAACAAATTTTCTACATAAAATTTATAATCGATTAACAATTTTCTAATAATATTTACAATCGATAACAAACTTTCCCTAGAAAATTTAAACTCGATAAAAAATTTGTATAGAAAATTTATAATCAATAAAAATTTTCTTAAAAAAATGTCTATATAATATATGGCCGATAACAAATTGTCTATAAAAAAATGATCGATTATTAATTTTCTATAGAAAATTTGTTATCGATTGTTAATATTATATTAAAAAATTTTAAATCAATTATAAATTGTTTATAAAAAATTTTTGATCGATTATAAATTTTCTATAGAAAATGTTTTATCGATTATAAATTTTCCATAAAAATTTTTTATAATAGAATTTTCTATATAATATTATACAGAAAATGTTTAATCGATTAGAAAATTTTTATCGATAATAAATTTTCTATACAAAATTTTTAATCGATTATAAATTTTCTATACAAAATATAAACAATTTTTTATCGATTATAAATTTTCTATAACGAATATTTTATCGATTATAAATTTTTGTATAAAATTTTTTTTTGTCGATTATAAATAAATTTTCTATAAAACATTTTTATCGATTATAAATTTTATTATAAATTTTCTATAGAAAATTTTTAATCCATTATAAATTTTCTACAAAATTTTTTTTTATCAATTATAAATTTTCTATAGAACATTTTTTATCGATTATAAATTTTCTATAGAAAACTTCTTATCGATTTAAAATCTTCTATAGAAAATATTTTATTGATTATAAATACAAACTTTTTTTTCGATTATAAAATATTTTATCGATTATAAATACAAAATTTTTTTTTCGATTAAAACTTATATTTATAAATTTTTTTTTATCGATTTTTTGTAAAAAATTTTAAAATCCATAAAAATTTTGTATAAAAAATTTTTTATCGATTATAAATTTTCTATAGAAATTTTTTTATCGATTATAAATTTTATTATAAATTTGTTTATAAAAATTTTTTATCGATGTAAAATTTTCTACTAAAATTTTTTATCGATTATATTTTTTTTAAATTTTTAATCGATAAAAAAATGTTCTATTTAAAATCGATAAAAAAGTTTCTAATCGATAAAAAATTTTCTATAGAAAATTTATAATCGATAAAAAATTTCCTATAAAAAAATTTATAATCCATAAAAAAATTTTTATAGAAAATTTTTATCGATTTTAAATTTTTTACAAAAAATCGATAAAAAATTTTCTATAGAAAATTTATAATCGATAAAAAATTGCTTATAGATTTTTTTTATCGATTTTAAATTTTTTTACAAAAAATCTATAAAAAATTTTCTATAGAAAATTTATACTCTATAAAAAAATTTTTTATAGAAAATTTAAAATCGATAAAAAATTTTCTATAGGAGAATAAAAATATACAAAAAGTTTTCAATAGAAAATTAATAATCGATAAAAAATGTTCTATAGAAAATTTATGATCGATAAAAAATTTTTTATAGAAAATTTAAAATCCATAAAAATTTTCTATAAAATAATTATAATAAAATTTATAATCGAATAAAAATTTTAATAGAAAATTTATAATCTATAAAAACATTTTTATAGAAAATTTATAAACGATAAAAAATTATTTGTAAAAAATTTAAATTCGGTAAAAATTTTCTATGAAAAGTTTATAATCGATCAAAAATTTTCTGAAGAAAATTTTCTAATAAAAAATGTTCTACAGAAAATTTATAATCGATTGAAAATTTTCTATAGAAAATAATTATCTGTTGTTTTTTTATTTTTAGTACCAAAAGGTACATAAAAATAAAATGTATTTATTCGGCCTTTATATATGTATATATATTCGATTAGAGTTTTATTCTAGTTCGAGGCCCAAAAATATTTCTATTTATGATATTGTCATAATAGAGTATTTTTAATTTATTGCTTTAAAAAAGTTACTATCTCATTATTTTTGTTGGAAAACAGATTTCGGACCTTCATAATAGTACTTCTCATATAACTTGGGAAATATATCAAATATTATGTCTGGTTTGATGTTTGATTGACCAACGATGATTCTCTAAAGTCTGCTGAAGATTCCTTTAGTGGGGATGAAACTGATCAGTACAGACATACTATGAGATAGTAACTTTTTTAAAGCAATAAATTAAAAATACTCTATTATGACAATATCATAAATAGAAATATTTTTGGGCCTCGAACTAGAATAAAACTCTAATCGAATATATATACATATATAAAGGCCGAATAAATACATTTTATTTTTATGTACCTTTTGGTACTAAAAATAAAAAAACAACATTTAACACAAAGTTTAGTACGACTTATCCTACCAACACTATTGTTTGGTTAGGCACTGTTGTTATTGTAAAATAACAGCAACACATATATTAATAGTTACCGACGGTGATTTAATATATACAATTTTTGCTTTAAAAGAGTTATTTTTGTTGGAAAACAGATTTCGGACCTTCATAATAGTACTTCTCATATAACTTGGGAAATATATCAAATATTATGTCTGGTTTGATGTTTGATTGACCAACGATGATTCTCTAAAGTCTGCTGAAGATTCCTTTAGTGGGGATGAAACTGATCAGTACAGACATACTATGAGATAGTAACTTTTTTAAAGCAATAAATTAAAAATACTCTATTATGACAATATCATAAATAGAAATATTTTTGGGCCTCGAACTAGAATAAAACTCTAATCGAATATATATACATATATAAAGGCCGAATAAATACATTTTATTTTTATGTACCTTTTGGTACTAAAAATAAAAAAACAACATTTAACACAAAGTTTAGTACGACTTATCCTACCAACACTATTGTTTGGTTAGGCACTGTTGTTATTGTAAAATAACAGCAACACATATATTAATAGTTACCGACGGTGATTTAATATATACAATTTTTGCTTTAAAAGAGTTATTTTTGTTGGAAAACAGATTTCGGACCTTCATAATAGTACTTCTCATATAACTTGGGAAATATATCAAATATTATGTCTGGTTTGATGTTTGATTGACCAACGATGATTCTCTAAAGTCTGCTGAAGATTCCTTTAGTGGGGATGAAACTGATCAGTACAGACATACTATGAGATAGTAACTTTTTTAAAGCAATAAATTAAAAATACTCTATTATGACAATATCATAAATAGAAATATTTTTGGGCCTCGAACTAGAATAAAACTCTAATCGAATATATATACATATATAAAGGCCGAATAAATACATTTTATTTTTATGTACCTTTTGGTACTAAAAATAAAAAAACAACATTTAACACAAAGTTTAGTACGACTTATCCTACCAACACTATTGTTTGGTTAGGCACTGTTGTTATTGTAAAATAACAGCAACACATATATTAATAGTTACCGACGGTGATTTAATATATACAATTTTTGCTTTAAAAGAGTTATTTTTGTTGGAAAACAGATTTCGGACCTTCATAATAGTACTTCTCATATAACTTGGGAAATATATCAAATATTATGTCTGGTTTGATGTTTGATTGACCAACGATGATTCTCTAAAGTCTGCTGAAGATTCCTTTAGTGGGGATGAAACTGATCAGTACAGACATACTATGAGATAGTAACTTTTTTAAAGCAATAAATTAAAAATACTCTATTATGACAATATCATAAATAGAAATATTTTTGGGCCTCGAACTAGAATAAAACTCTAATCGAATATATATACATATATAAAGGCCGAATAAATACATTTTATTTTTATGTACCTTTTGGTACTAAAAATAAAAAAACAACATTTAACACAAAGTTTAGTACGACTTATCCTACCAACACTATTGTTTGGTTAGGCACTGTTGTTATTGTAAAATAACAGCAACACATATATTAATAGTTACCGACGGTGATTTAATATATACAATTTTTGCTTTAAAAGAGTTATTTTTGTTGGAAAACAGATTTCGGACCTTCATAATAGTACTTCTCATATAACTTGGGAAATATATCAAATATTATGTCTGGTTTGATGTTTGATTGACCAACGATGATTCTCTAAAGTCTGCTGAAGATTCCTTTAGTGGGGATGAAACTGATCAGTACAGACATACTATGAGATAGTAACTTTTTTAAAGCAATAAATTAAAAATACTCTATTATGACAATATCATAAATAGAAATATTTTTGGGCCTCGAACTAGAATAAAACTCTAATCGAATATATATACATATATAAAGGCCGAATAAATACATTTTATTTTTATGTACCTTTTGGTACTAAAAATAAAAAAACAACATTTAACACAAAGTTTAGTACGACTTATCCTACCAACACTATTGTTTGGTTAGGCACTGTTGTTATTGTAAAATAACAGCAACACATATATTAATAGTTACCGACGGTGATTTAATATATACAATTTTTGCTTTAAAAGAGTTATTTTTGTTGGAAAACAGATTTCGGACCTTCATAATAGTACTTCTCATATAACTTGGGAAATATATCAAATATTATGTCTGGTTTGATGTTTGATTGACCAACGATGATTCTCTAAAGTCTGCTGAAGATTCCTTTAGTGGGGATGAAACTGATCAGTACAGACATACTATGAGATAGTAACTTTTTTAAAGCAATAAATTAAAAATACTCTATTATGACAATATCATAAATAGAAATATTTTTGGGCCTCGAACTAGAATAAAACTCTAATCGAATATATATACATATATAAAGGCCGAATAAATACATTTTATTTTTATGTACCTTTTGGTACTAAAAATAAAAAAACAACATTTAACACAAAGTTTAGTACGACTTATCCTACCAACACTATTGTTTGGTTAGGCACTGTTGTTATTGTAAAATAACAGCAACACATATATTAATAGTTACCGACGGTGATTTAATATATACAATTTTTGCTTTAAAAGAGTTATTTTTGTTGGAAAACAGATTTCGGACCTTCATAATAGTACTTCTCATATAACTTGGGAAATATATCAAATATTATGTCTGGTTTGATGTTTGATTGACCAACGATGATTCTCTAAAGTCTGCTGAAGATTCCTTTAGTGGGGATGAAACTGATCAGTACAGACATACTATGAGATAGTAACTTTTTTAAAGCAATAAATTAAAAATACTCTATTATGACAATATCATAAATAGAAATATTTTTGGGCCTCGAACTAGAATAAAACTCTAATCGAATATATATACATATATAAAGGCCGAATAAATACATTTTATTTTTATGTACCTTTTGGTACTAAAAATAAAAAAACAACATTTAACACAAAGTTTAGTACGACTTATCCTACCAACACTATTGTTTGGTTAGGCACTGTTGTTATTGTAAAATAACAGCAACACATATATTAATAGTTACCGACGGTGATTTAATATATACAATTTTTGCTTTAAAAGAGTTATTTTTGTTGGAAAACAGATTTCGGACCTTCATAATAGTACTTCTCATATAACTTGGGAAATATATCAAATATTATGTCTGGTTTGATGTTTGATTGACCAACGATGATTCTCTAAAGTCTGCTGAAGATTCCTTTAGTGGGGATGAAACTGATCAGTACAGACATACTATGAGATAGTAACTTTTTTAAAGCAATAAATTAAAAATACTCTATTATGACAATATCATAAATAGAAATATTTTTGGGCCTCGAACTAGAATAAAACTCTAATCGAATATATATATACATATATAAAGGCCGAATAAATACATTTTATTTTTATGTACCTTTTGGTACTAAAAATAAAAAAACAACATTTAACACAAAGTTTAGTACGACTTATCCTACCAACACTATTGTTTGGTTAGGCACTGTTGTTATTGTAAAATAACAGCAACACATATATTAATAGTTACCGACGGTGATTTAATATATACAATTTTTGCTTTAAAAGAGTTATTTTTGTTGGAAAACAGATTTCGGACCTTCATAATAGTACTTCTCATATAACTTGGGAAATATATCAAATATTATGTCTGGTTTGATGTTTGATTGACCAACGATGATTCTCTAAAGTCTGCTGAAGATTCCTTTAGTGGGGATGAAACTGATCAGTACAGACATACTATGAGATAGTAACTTTTTTAAAGCAATAAATTAAAAATACTCTATTATGACAATATCATAAATAGAAATATTTTTGGGCCTCGAACTAGAATAAAACTCTAATCGAATATATATACATATATAAAGGCCGAATAAATACATTTTATTTTTATGTACCTTTTGGTACTAAAAATAAAAAAACAACAGATAATTATTTTCTATAGAAAATTTTCAATCGATTATAAATTTTCTGTAGAACATTTTTTATTAGAAAATTTTCTTCAGAAAATTTTTGATCGATTATAAACTTTTCATAGAAAATTTTTACCGAATTTAAATTTTTTACAAATAATTTTTTATCGTTTATAAATTTTCTATAAAAATGTTTTTATAGATTATAAATTTTCTATTAAAATTTTTATTCGATTATAAATTTTATTATAATTATTTTATAGAAAATTTTTATGGATTTTAAATTTTCTATAAAAATTTTTTTATCGATCATAAATTTTCTATAGAACATTTTTTATCGATTATTAATTTTCTATAGAAAACTTTTTGTATATTTTTATTCTCCTATAGAAAATTTTTTATCGATTATAAATTTTCTATAAAAAATTTTTTTATAGAGTATAAATTTTCTATAGAAAATTTTTTATAGATTTTTTGTAAAAAAATTTAAAATCGATAAAAAAAAATTTATAAGCTATTTTTTATCGATTATAAATTTTCTATAGAAAATTTTTTATCGATTTTTTGTAAAAAATTTCAAATCGATAAAAATTTTCTATAAAAATTTTTTTATGGATTATAAATTTTTTTATAGGAAATTTTTTTTTCTATAGAAAAATCTTTATCGATAATTATTTTCTATAGAAAATTTTCAATCGATTATAAATTTTCTGTAAAACATTTTTTATTAGAAAATTTTCTTCAGAAAATTTTTGATCGATTATAAACTTTTCATAGAAAATTTTTACCGAATTTAAATTTTTTACAAATAATTTTTTATCGTTTATAAATTTTCTATAAAAATGTTTTTATAGATTATAAATTTTCTATTAAAATTTTTATTCGATTATAAATTTTATTATAATTATTTTATAGAAAATTTTTATGGATTTTAAATTTTCTATAAAAAATTTTTTATCGATCATAAATTTTCTATAGAACATTTTTTATCGATTATTAATTTTCTATTGAAAACTTTTTGTATATTTTTATTCTCCTATAGAAAATTTTTTATCGATTTTAAATTTTCTATAAAAAATTTTTTTATAGAGTATAAATTTTCTATAGAAAATTTTTTATAGATTTTTTGTAAAAAAATTTAAAATCGATAAAAAAAATCTATAAGCAATTTTTTATCGATTATAAATTTTCTATAGAAAATTTTTTATCGATTTTTTGTAAAAAATTTAAAATCGATAAAAATTTTCTATAAAAATTTTTTTATGGATTATAAATTTTTTTATAGGAAATTTTTTATCGATTATAAATTTTCTATAGAAAATTTTTTATCGATTAGAAACTTTTTTATCGATTTTAAATAGAACATTTTTTTATCGATTAAAAATTTAAAAAAAATATAATCGATAAAAAATTTTAGTAGAAAATTTTACATCGATAAAAAATTTTTATAAACAAATTTATAATAAAATTTATAATCGATAAAAAAATTTCTATAGAAAATTTATAATCGATAAAAAATTTTTTATACAAAATTTTTATGGATTTTAAAATTTTTTACAAAAAATCGATAAAAAAAAATTTATAAATATAAGTTTTAATCGAAAAAAAAATTTTGTATTTATAATCGATAAAATATTTTATAATCGAAAAAAAAGTTTGTATTTATAATCAATAAAATATTTTCTATAGAAGATTTTAAATCGATAAGAAGTTTTCTATAGAAAATTTATAATCGATAAAAAATGTTCTATAGAAAATTTATAATTGATAAAAAAAAATTTTGTAGAAAATTTATAATGGATTAAAAATTTTCTATAGAAAATTTATAATAAAATTTATAATCGATAAAAATGTTTTATAGAAAATTTATTTATAATCGACAAAAAAAAATTTTATACAAAAATTTATAATCGATAAAATATTCGTTATAGAAAATTTATAATCAAGGATGGGTACCAATTCGATAAAAGTATTGGTATTGGTATTGGTTTTTAAAATTATATTAGTATTGGTATAGGTATTGGTTTTCATTTTTTGTTGAATTGGTATAGGTTTCGGTATTGGTTTTGAATTATTTAGGTATTGGGTATTGGTATTGGTTTTAGCCTCGAATCGGTATCGGTTTTTAATAAGTATTGGTATTTATCTTATATCGGTTTTTGTATTTGTATGCAAAAGGTTTTGTCGTTAATATTAATTAATTTACCGTTAGTCGTCCGCCCCACAGTGCACACTGGGCGAGATAGTAGGTTTTTTGGCCAAAAGTCTGTACAGGTCGTAAATGTTAACCGATTTTTTTGAAATTCAGAATATAAGCCTATATTAAGGTAATAAATAAGTGCCTTGAAAGTTTTTGAAATCGGACCTACAAGAAAACTATTTCAGGGTGGACACTTTATTTTTAATAAAATTTACAGATGTTATAGATGAAACAAATGAAGAGAAACTTGTCTTTTGTTTATGTATTTGAATTAGAGATGGTCTGTGGTCCCGTAATTTGCGTGACTCAAAAAACCACGTGATTCAGGCGTGAGCGATTTTTATTTAAATCACGTGATTATAGAGTGATTTTCATTTAAATTAAGTACTATATTAGGGTAATAAATAAGTGACTTAAAACTTTTGAAATCGGACCTACAAGGAGACTATTTCAGGGTGGACACTTAATTTTTAACAAAATTTACAGAAGTTATAGATGAATCAAATGAAGAGACACTTGCCTTTTGTTTAAGTATTTGAATTGGAGATGGTCTCTGGTCCTGTGATTCACGCGTGAGCGTGAGTGATTTTCATTTAAATCATTTGGTTATAGAGTGATTTTCATTTAAGTCTATATATTAAGGTAATAAATAAGTGCCTTGAAACTTTTTGGATTCAGACCTACAGGGAAACTTTTTCAAGGGTGGACACTTCATTTTAAATAAAATTAACAGATGTTATAGATTAAACAAATGAAAAGACACTTGTCTCTTGTTTATATATTTGAATTGGAGACGGTCGCTGGCCGTGATTTGCGTGACTCAAAAAAGTGATTTTCATTTAATTCGCGTGATTGTGAGTTGAAAAATTCTAAGTGAGTGTCTAGAGAGTAAGTCGAATTTTTGGGTGAGGGATGTTTTTTTTTTTTTTTGAAAAACCCTTTTAAAAAAAAAATATTTTTTAGCAGTATTTGCATTTAGAATTAAGTCAAACTTTAAACTAAATAGTACATGCTTAACCCATTTTGGACAAAGATTCATTTTTTTTTTTGGAAAAAGGTACCTATTTAGTAAAATTAGCACCGGCTGATCTCAAAACTCTTGTAAAAAAATTCGAATGTTCCGTTATTCCAGAAAAGCCTGTATTTCAACTTTTTATGCAATTTTAATATTTGGCTTTATTTGATATTTTATTAATTTATTTCGTTATTTTCAAAATAAATAGTTTCAAAATGTTTCAATTAGTGGAATTTGATAATAAATTTAATTTAAAAGAAAATAATATTAATTAATAAAAAAAATTAAAAGCCTAAACTAAAAAAAATGCAAATTTCCGTTTTTGCTTGAAACAATTTCTGTGCTGATGCACATATTGTGTGCATTTAATGCACATATAAATTCCGGTGGTCAAGGGGAGATATTTTTTAATTGCAGAAAGATGAGACTTAACATTTGTAACAAAATATATGTACCTGAACTTCATCCTTTTCATACATAAATATTTTTTTGAAAAAGGTGATCGAAATAGGTTATCATGCAGGGGGCCCCTTTTTCGATTTTATATCTTTTGCCAATTGCGATTACACGGGTCAATTTTTTTCTTATATGGGGTTCACACTTACGACCTTAAACGAGTTTAACAAAACACCAGTAACAGAATAAAAACGTAATGGATACAGAAAAAATAATTTTTTAAACACGTAGCCCTTAAACTCTCAAAAATAGCAAGTGTGAACTGTACATTATGCGTTCTTAAGTTCTTATATAATATGACTTTGCCTCTAATAAAACAATAAATTTTTTTTCTGGATTCTGGTGTTGTGACATACAATTTTGTAACGTCTACTTGATTAAAATTTTGGAATTTCCAAAAAAAGGACATTAGTATTTTTTTTTACAACGCAAACAAGAGTGCAGTGACATTCAATGGACATTAGACTGGCCATAGCGTTATATAGAAAAATTAAAAAATGTTAAATCCATAAGTGTTCGCACTGAAAAATGTGAGGTTGGGGATTAAAATAATTATGCATATTTAAAAATTTTTTTTTTTTTGTTCCGAGTACCTCCGGGTTGAGCCTAAAGTTTGAAAAACGGATTACAAGGGAAAAATATGACTTTTTTTCATTTTCTCAATTTTTTTGATATTTTAAGTACAGTTTGAATTCAAATGGTCACTGAATTTTGATTAAGAGTTAATTGTCTATCAAATAAGGTGTTAAAAATTAAAATCGGTTGAAAATTAGCCGAGTTATGACAACTTCCCCCGGCAACTAACGTGTGGCAAACCACCTGATCAAGGAATTCGAGCCCCATTTTTGAAATTTATTGAAATTATCTACTGTAATTAATTTTTTTTATTCCTCAAGTTCCAATGTACTAAGAAGATACATATTTTTCATATTGCGTTTTGCTAACTTGTTTTAAATAAATGCTAAAGTGGTCTGAATTTTTCAACACTATTTTCAAATCTCCAATTTTAAATTTTTATTTTTTTTGTTAAAGAAATTTTAAAAAATCGGCTATTGGAGTTTAGGGATTTGTTAAGCACATATAAAGGAATAAAAACCCCAAAAATTGTAGGGTTTGCTGTTTTCATTTGGCTATTACAGTGATGTAATTTCGGCGGATTTCGAGAAAGTAGTGATTTTTGGTCCTTTTTTAGCTTTTATTTATTGTTTTTGTTTTTTTTTTACAAACTTGATATGTTTTGGACCGAATTATATCAACACGAGATAGAATACTTCAATTCGCAAAATTAGGGCGAAATTGAGATATAAAAAATTGCCCCTGTTAAGGGTCAAAGGTCAAATTTTAGAAAATTTTGAATTTTTAAACATTATCAGATTTGCTGGGCGGATTTTTCTGAATCTACTTGATGTTATTTTAATTGGTCTAAACTAAATGTCAAATAATAAAAATTTAGAAATTTAACCCTTAAGTGCTGTCGGGGCCTATAATTTTTTTAATTTAATGGAGATAATGTAAGTGTATTTTGTTCAAAGGGTCGAATAGGCCCCACCATCACTAAAGGGTTAATATTCCGAATTTAAATAAAAAGACATATGTAAAGACCTTTTAAAATGACATGAAGTAGTTTCATATATTTCCATTCAGAAAATCTGTTAATGTTTAAAAATTTAAAATCTTTTAAAATTTTACCTTTGACCTTTAGTTGGGGCAATTTTTAATTTCCCATTTTTGCCCTAAATTTGCGAATTGAATTATTCTATCTCTTGTTGATATAAGTCGGTCCAAAACATATCAAGTTTGTAAAAAAAACCAAAAAAAAATAAATAAAAGCTAAAAAAGGGCCAAAAATCACTACTTTCTCGAAATCCGCCGAAATTACATCACTGTAATAGCCAAATGAAAACAGCAAACCCTACAATTTTTGGGGTTTTTATTCCTTTATATGTGCTTAACAAATCCCTAAACTCCAATAGCCGATTTTTTAAAATTTCTTTAACAAAAAAAATAAAAATTTAAAATTGGAGATTTGAAAATAGTGTTGAAAAATTCAGACCACTTTAGCATTTATTTAAAACAAGTTAGCAAAACGCAATATGAAAAATATGTATCTTCTTAGTACATTGGAACTTGAGGAATAAAAAAAATTAATTACAGTAGATAATTTCAATAAATTTCAAAAATGGGGCTCGAATTCCTTGATCAGGTGGTTTGCCACACGTTAGTTGCCGGGGGAAGTTGTCATAACTCGGCTAATTTTTAACCGATTTTAATTTTTAACACCTTATTTGATAGACAATTAACTCTTAATCAAAATTCAGTGACCATTTGAATTCAAACTGTACTTAAAATATCAAAAAAATTGAGAAAATGAAAAAAAGTCATATTTTTCCCTTGTAATCCGTTTTTCAAACTTTAGGCTCAACCCGGAGGTACTCGGAACAAAAAAAAAAAATTTTTTAAATATACATAATTATTTTTATCCCCAACCTCACATTTTTCAGTGCGAAAAATTTAACTTTTCAAAAAAATTTATACTATGGCCACTCTAATGGACATATATCAAATATTAACAATGTTTGCAAAAGAAAAAATTTCATCACAGAAAAGGTCAAAATTTTTTAAGATCTACTTTTATTAGGGGTCATAAAAACCGTGACAAAAAATATTTCTTTTATGTTTTTATGGCTTTTAAAATTCAAGTATCTAACTCCGTTTTGTTATGTGACATTGCATGCAAACGATTACTGATCGATGTAACATCTTTTGCAATTCGTTAGTCAGGTAAAACCTAATAATGTGATGGAAAGAAAATGTTTGACGTCACAATTAAAACAAACGAAAATAAGAATACAAAAAACCGAAACAAAACCGATACGAAAGTAGAAAAAAATGAATTGGTATTGGTTTTTTATTGGTATTGGTTTTGAAGAATAAAAGTATTGGTTTTTAATTGGTATTGGTAGTGGGGAATCAGTATTGGTTTTATATCGGTATTGGTATCGCACAAATAAAGGTATTGGTTTTTAATTGGTATTGGTTTTCAATTTGAATTGGTATTAACGGGTATTGGTATCGAAAAGGTATTGGTACCCATCATTGTTTATAATCGATAAAAAATTGTTTATATTTTGTATAGAAAATTTATAATCGATTAAAAATTTTGTATAGAAAATTTATTATCGATAAAAATTTTCTAATCGATTAAACATTTTCTGTATAATATTATATAGAAAATTCTATTATAAAAAATTTTTATGGAAAATTTATAATCGATAAAACATTTTCTATAGAAAATTTATAATCGATCAAAAATTTTTTATAAACAATTTATAATTGATTTAAAATTTTTTAATATAATATTAACAATCGATAACAAATTTTCTATAGAAAATTAATAATCGATCATTTTTTTATAGACAATTTGTTATCGGCCATATATTATATAGACATTTTTTTAAGAAAATTTTTATTGATTATAAATTTTCTATACAAATTTTTTATCGAGTTTAAATTTTCTAGGGAAAGTTTGTTATCGATTGTAAATATTATTAGAAAATTGTTAATCGATTATGAATTTTATGTAGAAAATTTGTTATCGATTGTTAATATTATATTAAAACATTTTTAATCGATTGTCTATAAAAAACTTTGGATCGATTATACATTTTCTATTAACATAAATTTTTTTATTGAAAACTGTTTATAGCAAATTTTGTATTGATTATAAATTTTCTATAGAAAATTTGTTATCGATTGTAAATATTATATTAAAAAATTTTAAAGCGATTATAAATTGTCTATAAAAATTTTTTTATTGATTATAAATTTTCTAGAAAATTTTGTATAGAAAATTTTTTATTGATTATAAATTTTCTATAGAAAACTTTTTATCGATTATAAATTTTCTATAGAAGATTTTTTATCGATTATAAATTTTCTATAGAAAACTTATGGTCTATGAAAGTTTTTAAATAGAATTTATAATTGATTAAAAATTTTCAATATAATATGTTCAATCGATAACAAATTTTCGATAGAAAATTTAAAATCGACAAAAAATTTTTATAGAAAATTTATAATCAATAAAAATTTAAAAATTTTTCTATAGAAAATTAAAATTCAAAAAAAAAAATTCTGTACAAAATTAAAAATCGATAAAAAATTTTCAAGAAAATTTATAGAAAATTTTTAAAATTTTTTATCATTATTAATTTTCTATAGAAAAATTTTAAATTTTCTACAGAAAATTTTTTTATGGATTATAAATTATTTATAGAAAATTTGTTATCGATTATAAATTTTTTATAGAAAATTAATTTTTCAATGTAGAAAAATTTTCAGATTCTGAAACATTTTTTAATAAGGATTTATTGGATGCTGAAAAAATTTCACAAAAGATTATGTGAGAATTTATAATGGATTAAAAATTTTCAATATAATATGTTCAATCGATAACAAATTTTCGATATACTTATATTTAAAATCGACAAAAAATTTTTATAGAAAATTTATAATCGATAAAAAATTTAAATTTTTCTATAGAAAATTAAAAATCGATAAAAAATTTTCTAGAAAATTTATAGAAAATTTTTTATCGATTACACCGCTCTACAAATCTGAGGTTTGTCGCTGCGTTTTGAATAAAACCAAAAAAAGTTTATAGGTTTTGGTTTCCCGATTCCAAAACAGTCACTCAAATTTTTCTATCACGTCACAATTTTGAGAAAATCGTGGTTAAAGTGGCAAAAAAGGCCCATTTTGGCCAATTTTGAGCTCCTATAAAATAAGATCCTAACATGCGAATGACTTGACATCAAGCTCATTCGAAAGTGTGTTATTTTCTCTTTAAGACAAAATTAAATTTTCTTGGAATTTAATTTTTTAAAATGGTTAAAAAATCATTAGCCGTAAGTGCTTTAAATATAATATTTACGTGTGTTTTTGTATGGAAATTTGTTAGAAAACACTGTGTAAATAAACTAAAAATTTAAAAAATGGAAGGTTTTTTGTTAAAGATTTGTTTACCATTTTAGAAAATTAAATTCCAAGAACATTTTGTCTTGTCTTAAAGAGAAAATTACATACTTTTGAACGAGCTTGATACCAAATCAATCGCATGTCAGGATCTTATATTATAAGCTTTCAAAAAGGGTCAAAAATGGCCATTTTCGGCACTTTAATTGCGAATAACTCAAAATCCTGACGTGATAGACATATTTGGGTAGCAGATTTGCAATCAGCGCAACAAAAACTACCAAGATCACTTACCAGAATCCAATACGCATTTCATGCGTATTTAAATATCGAATAAACCTACTTGGAAGTACATAAAACCATGCCTTCGGAAAGTATTCCACGCATTTTTGAAGGTTTAAGATTACACAAAACAGCTACCAAGCGTTGATCTAGTTCTTCGACAGTTACAAATTTTACCAAACCACTAATAATGGTACGGGGTTGAGCTTCAGCCAAATCAATTTTTAACACATATAACGTATCAGCATCAGGGTGACGTTGAACTTCAATAACTTTGCCCACACGTATATCCAAGCGTTGGGGACCATCTTCTTCTGGAGCCGCAGCATTGGCTGCATTGCCACCTTTTACTTTTGCTGGTGGTGGATAAGCAGCAGCACTGAGTTTTCTAAAAGTAAGATAATATAAATTAATTAATTTAAGATTTTGGAAAGTTTTAAAACTAAATTTTCTAGAATAATCATATATACATACTGTAATTCTGGTGTTTCAAAAGCTTTTCTTATAGGTTCCAATAGTTTATTGATATATTTGTCAACAGTTGCTTTAAGATCTCCGGGATGTAATTTGTTTTCCGCAAAATATTATAAAATTGTTAAAATTAAAAAAAAAAAATGTTGATGGGAGATGGAAAATAAAGTACTTAAGTACTTATTTTATTCTCAAAAGCAAGCATTTTTAAATTGGTCGAGGTAACACTTTACAGGTTATCCCACTAAAAGTATGATACTTTCCAAATAACTTAGGTAAAGTTATCAAGTTTACACTTTAAAAAACAACAATGTCAAATATTAAAATATTATAAAGGAATAAGATTAAAAATGGTGCAACAAAGTGAACTTTGGTATAATACAAAATAAATGGCAATGACAATTTTAACTCAAACTTTGGAAATTTATATATAACTTGTATATTTTTTTTGAAACCATATAAAAAAAATTTTACCTAAGCTACAGTAGTTATTCTTACACCAGTTATTTTTTTGCGTGCAAAATTAACTTTAACATTCTTTTATCTTACATTTATTTATCTTTTAGAAAACTAATTATTTATTTTTATTTTATTTATCAATTTCCTTTTTACGTTTTTATAACACAAAAAATAAACGAACACAAAAATACAAAATGAAAATGGCGGTCTGTATTTGTTTTTATACCCTCCAACCACAGTATGAGGGTATACTCACTTTGTCATTCCGTTTGTAACGCATAAAAATATCGGTCGGGGACCCCATAAAGTATATATATTATTGATCTGTGATCGATTCTAAGTCGTTCTATGAATGTCCGTCCGTCCGTCCGTCCGTCTGTATAAAACACGATTGAGTCCAAAATAAAAGAGCTAGACCCCTGAAAATTGGTCAGAATATGTATAATATTCATAGGCCGGTTAAGTTCGGAAATGGGCAAAATCGGGCCAGGAGGAAAAAAGTTCCCCCTTAACAAACTAAAAAAACCTTTTAAAAAACGCCATTTTTATATCTTTTTTTGCCATTATTGTTAAACAAATAAAATCTTTTTATGTCAGAAGGGGTTTAAACTCCTGAACTTAGACCCAGGGGGCTGGAAAATTTATTTTTTTCTACCCGCCCCCTTTTGTGGGCGTGGATTAAAAAAAACCATTAAAATAATGAGAAAATGGTATTACTAAATTGCAAAAAGCATAATAAATTAATTAGTTAACATTTATCGCGATGGGGAAAGTATATCTCACCACCCCCACCGAGCCCCCCCCAAAAAAAAAACGACCCTGGATTTTTTATATGTTTTAACATGTTGGAGGGTATCATAGATTCGGCATAGCCGAATTTAACACTCCCACTTGTTTTTTTTTTTGTTGTTGTTTTCTTTCGATAAATTTTTGTGCAAGTAATTTGCGTTATTGTGCAAGCTACTCGGTTATTTTACATAAAAAATGAATTATGTTACTTTAACATCGACAAGCATAATTTTAGCAAAAATTTGGTAAAAAATTTTTTTTGGTATGAA
Source organism: Pegoplata infirma (assembly GCA_963921195.1). Lineage (NCBI taxonomy): Eukaryota > Metazoa > Arthropoda > Insecta > Diptera > Anthomyiidae > Pegoplata > Pegoplata infirma. The sequence goes on along the minus strand of OY992540.1, from coordinate 133,334,668 downwards.
AAAAGTTTTACCAAGTAGGATTGCTCAATCTTACACTGATTTTTTTTTGCGTGTATTCATACTACACTCATAGAAATATCTTAGTAGAAAAATTAGTAAACCCATTGTAGATCAAGTTTTACAGAATATTGCCGTATTCAACAAAAATTAATGTTGATATCGTTGAATAATCAGTAAAGTTGAATCAACTCTTTACATCGCTTATACAGAATTCAATAGATAAAACCAAAAAAGAAAAAACAACCCTGCTCGTTCATTTTTGTATTATCAAGTTGGTAGCAATGCAATGCAATGTGAAATTTGTTTGTCTCTTATAAAATTATTTTATGTGTTTGTTTCTTATAAAAATATTTAATATTATAAAAATAAATTAAAATAGGATCTGATGATCAGATTCTGATCTGTAAATATTTGGTAAGTAATAAAATACATTGGTTACTTTATGTATTCATACTATATTATATTTTTGTTTGTTTTTTTTAAGGCTTTTGATTTGGTGTCATTAGAAAACTGGAAAATGGCTTACGAGTGCAAAACATAAATAAAAGAAGTGTGTGAAAATCTCGTGTTGAAATATTGCAGCTTAAAAAGCCGGTGATAATTCTAAAAAATATTGTGATTTTTACTTAATAAAAGAATATTTACAAATAACAACAAGCTTTTTTTTATTAATAAAATTTCTTATATCAACAAAAATATGAGTTGAGTTTACAAAAAATACGAGTTGATTTACAAAAAAACGAGTTGATCAACTTTTACAAAAACTGACAACAATTTTTATTGAAATCAACATAAATATTTGTAGGGTCAAAATCAACAATGATTTCTGTTGAATTTACAATGATTTTCTTTGGGAATACAATGATTTTTGGTTGAGTGTATATTATACTTTTGTTTGTTTTTTTTTTAAGGCTTTTGATTTGGTGTCATTAGAAAACTGGAGAATGGCTTACGAGTGCAAAACATAAATAAACGAAGTGTGTGAAAATATTGTGTTGAATTGCAGCTTAAAAAGCCGGTGATAATTCTAAAAAATATTGTGATTTTTACTTAATAAAAGAATATTAACAAATAACAACAAGCTTTTTTTTTATTAATAATATTTCTTATATCAACAAAAATATGAGTTGAGTTTACAAAAAATACGAGTTGATTTACAAAAAAACGAGTTGATCAACTTTTACAAAAACTGACAACAATTTTTATTGAAATCAACATAAATATTTGTAGGGTCAAAATCAACAATGATTTCTGTTGAATTTACAATGATTTTCTTTGGGAATACAATGATTTTTGGTTGAGTGTAGAATATAAAAAGATTTCATTCTTCGAAGCTCTGATTCAGGGTTTCTGGAAATTTCAATGCAAAAAAAAATATTTAACAACACTGGACAAATGTCGTATTTACACTATTCATTGAAATGGTTTCAGCGCAATAAACTTTTATATATGGCTTACAACATATGACAAGTCAGCTCTAGGCAACTCTATTGTGATTGTGGCTCCACTTGCACAAACAAAAAAAAGCTATCCCCAATCCCCATTATTAAAAAATAAAGTCAGATGTATTTTGTATTTTATGCGGTTAACTTATAAAACGTAAAACGATGGGTTGCTGATTGTGCAAAAAGTTCTCATTTCATTTTCAATTAATTACTAATAGTGTAACCAAGATAAGTAAATTAAGCAAATAAAATTGAAAACGTAACAGAAACACAAAATTCTTCAACAATCCAATAAATACGAATTTCATATTTTTTTATGTAAATTGAAATAACATAACGTAGAAAAGGTGATAAAAAAGGTTAATTAACGTTAAAAGCAATTAAAGTGGAATATTAAAAGAAAAAAAAAGTGAAAAGGGGAGTGGAAGAAAATTAAATAAAGTGTCAATTCACTACAAAACGACGACGACATCAAGTTGAAATTTTTATATGAAGAAATAGAGAGTATAGTGTGTTAGCTGTTGTATTTGCAAAACACAAACGCGTAATTGTAATAAATATATTATAATATAGATTTTTTGTTCGCAAGAGTAGCACCATAATATTGATTTATCACTAAACTAAAAAAGTTGAAATGGCTCCAGCTTTAAGTAAATTGCGCGAAAACCAGAATGTCATTGTGGGACTAACGGGCATCTCGGCTGCATTATGGATCATTGCCTATGGCAAAATGAATAGTAAACGCAGGTTGGTAAAAAAAATCATTATTAATTTTGCAGCAAATATTTTATTTATAACTTTTTCTTTTTGCTTCCTACATATATTTGTACTATACAGAAGAAAAAACTACTATTAAATATTTCCATGGCACTGAATTTTGTGTTTGCTTTTTGGCAAAGTCATTGCCAAATTAGTTGTTTTATGTTTTAAACATTTGTAGACGTTGTTTAGTTTTAGTAGTACTGTAGAATTTTATAATTCTCCACTTTTGGTAGTTATATACATGTTTGAAAAGTCCGGATTCCGGTTTTTTTAACATTTACAATTTTTAGCAGAAAACTGTTGTATTTATACAAAACATTAGTATAACCAGATTTGTAACCACAGCAAGCACGTCACTGTTTCCAATTTAAATCAGAAATAAAGCTGGGCCCCTGAAGATTGGCAAACATTTGTATGTCTTATGGCCATAAGCAGGTTAAGTTCCTAACCGACAAGATCGGACCAGGGAAAAAATATCACCTTAAAGCATCCTCTGAAAATCTCATTTTTATCAGTTATTTTGTACATTTGTTTTGTACATCAAAATTGTTTATGCCAGAAGAAGCTTATAATCCTGCATTTTTACTAAGGGGGTTAGAAAATGCCATTATTTTTGACCCGCCCCTTTTTTGGGCGTGAAAATAAAAATATCTAAATTACTGGCATTACTACAAATTTCAAAAATTGTGACATTGATAGATCTCATCATGCAGATTCCAAAGAAAAAACAATGGAGGATTGGCTAGAAATATTTAAAGTTGTTCAAATATATTTCCGGTTATAATGATTCGATCGGGAAAAATAAAAATCGGTTAACAAAAAAAAATTAGGGCAAATCGGTTCCTACTCAATTTTTTTTTAATTCTGATTAATTTTTATTAAAAAAATAAAATTGTTTTATTTGACATTTAAAATATTGATGGTATTCACGTCAGAATTTGTTAGCCCTTGCAACAGTGCAAGATTGCAACTTAAAAAAAAAAAACATTAAATCAACTTTTTCACTTTTCTTTTACCTTTTTTTGATGCGCTGTTGCAAATAAAGTATCGCATTTTATTTCAATAGTAATATACCCAGGCAGAAACTGCCAACCGTTCCAAAGAAAAAGGCTCGGCAAAGCACTTAATTTTTTGTGTAGAAGGTAGTATGAATTCGAAAAAGTGCTTTCCAAGCGCTTTGCCAATGTTTTTCTATTTAAATCCGTTCAAAATATAAATTTTTTATTAAAATTTATTAATTTTCATAACAATTGGAATGTTTTTTTATTTCCCTGCAGGATTAGTGACCGGTCCTTAGTTATAGTTACTTATACATAGTTCTCATGATATGTTACTTATACATAATGACCCACATATTACAAACTTGGCACCTTTTATATAAAAACACCTGTTTCTTTCGTGAGGAAGTGTCTTAAACTTCGGATATGAAATGTCACTGGACCTATCCCTTTGGAACACAACCCGTTTCGGTTCAATACACCACTTTTTTCGGGACTTTTCCAAAATTTTTCCTAAAACCATTTTTAATAAATTTTTTATTCCAAAACGCAAAAAAAATGGAAAACAAAATTTTCCAGGAAAATATTTCAAAGTTTGTCGAAATTTTTATTATCCTAATAAATTAGTCAATCAATTTTTTATCCTAATTTATTAAATTTCTTTATTCAAATAAACACACAAAAAATTTGTGTCTTATGGACTTATACAATTTAGATACGTCCCATTGTTTTGTTCTAAAAGTGCTATAATAGTACCATATTTTTAGTTTTTAAAGCGCTTTCAAAGCGCTTTAAAATAGCAACGGCATACCGTTTACCGTGGTTATCATTTTGGACGCTGGGAGAGTACTAAACTGTGATGCTTTCCAAGCACTCAAGCGACCATAAAAAGTACTTTGCCAGCGCTCTCCCGTTCGTATTTTTCTGCCTGGGTAATTACTACAATTTTTAAAATAACAAGCAAATAAAGTTGCAATTTTGACATTTCGCATTTTTGCAAGACTAAAATTGCTGACGTGAATTCCATTATTAAATTTTGAGTAGGTTTATTCTAGCTCGAGGTCATTATTTCCTTTACTAATTAAAAGTATGATATTCTTATTGAATAGTTTAGTCGGTCAATACCGACCATGTGATACCCTACACCAGTGTTTTCCGGAAAATGGGATCAGGTCCAAACATGGACCGATTAGATATATCTTTTGTTATATCTTTTATTAGTGTAGAAAAATCAGACAATCCAAGTTTGAGTGAAATTGGCTTATTTTTGTTGCCAATAGCCCTATTTAACTAAATATCGGGCAAAATTTTATCGGGTCTAAGTCCGTAATGTATACAAAATACGTTATTTGCCAAATTTGCCAATGGTGCGTCCGAGAGGGGTCATTAGTGAGACCGACCCCCATTTATTTTTACCCTACAACATTTTTTCAAAACATACCTACGCCCTATATCCACTCCCTAAGTACCATACAAATAACAGTTGGATCAAATTTTATAAAACTGTAATTTTGTATGGGAGCCTACTCAGGGAGTGGATATAGGGCGTAGGTACGTTTTGGAAAAATGTTGTAGGGTAAAAATAAATGGGGGTCGGTCTCACAAATGACCCCTCTCGGACGCACCATTGGACCGGTAGAAGCTGATTAAATAAAACAAATTTACAAAAAATAAAAAAAATTGTATGGGGACCGCCTTAACAGTTAAAGATAGAGGGTAGAAGTGTTCAGAGAAAATGTTTGGACTAAAAAAATATTGTGGGTCAGTCATACATTTTGTTGCTCTAAGGGCACTATTAGGGCAGTTAGAGCGGTTGGAACAAATTTTAAAAAATGTCGTTTTGTGTGGGAGCCCCCTTAGAAATTGGAGAAAGGGTATTAGTTTGTTCCAAAGAAATGTTAAGACGTAAAAATTAATTTGGGTCGGTCTTATAAAGGACCCCTCTATGACGCACCATTGGAGCAGTAGAAATGATTTTAAGATTGGAAAATTACAATAAAATTTTTTAAAAAAATTTTAAAAAATAGTAATAATCGTTATCCCACGATCTTCCTGGGCAAAAAATTTGTAGAATTGATAGAAGTTTTACACAAAAAAATTTCAAAAAAATCGAAGAGTACAAACATTTTCAAAAATGAGATTTAAATTTTAAAACTTAAAAATCGCATACTAGAGCGCTTTTAAGAATTTTTTGGGATTTTTTTTTAGAAAGTACGTAAAAAAACAAAAATTTTGAAGAAAAAAAAATTGAAATTTGGACCATTATTTAAGAAGTTATGATTAAAAGAAGTTTGAGTGAAGGAACAAACTACCAATTTTTAAAAATTCGATATCTTTTGAATGGGTCATCAAAAAAATCTGAAAATTTACCACGAAGGAGTTTTCGAAGGGTACTAAAAACTGTAAACAAATTGGGAAAATCTAAAAAAAAAGTTTTTCAAAGTGTCCGATTTCACATGGAATGCCCCAAATATATATATAACTATAGTTCCCTGGGAACTATAGTTCCCATTGTAATATCAGTTCTTTTCAAATTTAGCGTAATTATTTTTTTTATTTTTAAGTAAAAAAAACTGCTTTTTTTATATTATTTAGACAATTGCTGAATTGTTATCATCTAAACTCTTTTAAATTTAAAAAAAAATTATTCGCGGAAATTTTTTTTCACTTATTTTTTGTCGCGAAATTTTTTTCCACTTTTTTTTGCTATTAATTTATGAAAATTAAAGATACATTACAGACACAGAATTTTTCGAAAATAAAAATTTCGCGGATTTTTTGTTTTTTCGCGGATTTTTTTTTTCGCGAAAAAACAATGCGTTTTAAAATTTATATTTAAAAACTATCCCAAAAGCATAAAAATTTAATTTTTGTAGTACTTAAGCATTACAATTTTAAATCGCGAATATCGCGAATACGAGCGCTAACTTCAAAAAACGGCTAACCCCATTGAATTCAGCGTACCCGAATTAGCTTTACCAGCAGGGTGCCCAGCTGGTTAATTTTTGCGACTAGCACAGTGTTACCATTAGATAATACTATTTGCTTGTTGTTGTTGCAAATGTTTGTATTTGCGAGTGTAATACCATGTTTGGGAGTATTCACCATAGCGTGCTAAGCATTTTAGGAAAAAACTTTGACCCCCCAAAGGCACGGGTTAATTTTGTCCGATTTGGCTTAAAATTTAATTTGCCGACAATCGACTGACCTATTATTGATTCCTGATCGAATCAAAAACATTCATGGTATGTCCGTTCGTCCGTCTTTGTTAAACAAATGAAACATTTTTATGATAAAAAAAAATCAAAGTCCTGCACTTGTACCCAGGGGATTGGCACCAGGGTATTGCTTCTATGGCAATACCGGAAAAAAAGTTGTCTACTTTTGTCACGATGGCAGCACCTGCTAGTAAGACTTTAGTATCATACTAAATTTTAAAAACTCTGTAACTTACTTTTGCGTGCAAATTTTTCAAATTTTATTTTATATGTAAGATATTGGATAGTTGCTACGAGTGTATGGAAAATTACATAGTTATCCGAGCAGTATTTCCTGAGTTATTTGAGCCCTTACTAAGTTTTAGTATTACCTCAAGAATATTCTTGAGTTATTATTAAGACATGCGCCCCCTAGAAGGTAGTAGAAGAAATAAATTTGTCTTATCTCTATATTATAGAGTCTCTGATTGGCACAACCGAATTAAACACTGTCATGTTGAAATCAAATTTAAAATTTTTTTTTGTTTTTTAGTAATTTTAATACTTAAAAAAAATAACAACAATTTTTTCAGAAATAAAGTTTTTTTTTAAAAAAAATATGGCAACACTATTGGTACCATACAAATTGGCCTTAGTTGAGTATTATTTTTGTACTTATTTTTCTGGCAACTCTGTAACACTACTCTCATGTTGTTAACATTGTTATTCAATTTCCGGTTTTGTAACTTTTATACACTCCACTTACAATTAGTGGTAGAGATTATATATTATTTTGTTAATCAGTTTGTAACTAATCGTAATATCGGTTTAGGATCTCAAAATTTATATTATTGATCAGTGGTCGATTCAAACACATTCTAGCGATGTCCGTCTATCTGTTGAAATGAAGATCACGGCCAAAATTTAGAACAGATATTACTAAAACCTAACATTATTGTTGCCCTAAACAATTTGGTATTGCATTTAAACAATATAGTTTTAGCGGTTCAAAAGTTAAATGTAATTTCACCTTAAAAATTGTGGTACAATCCACATAACTTAAAAATATAAATTCTTTAATTCGGCTGCTAGTTAACATAAAACATTAAAACATTTTTACAAGAAAAAAATTTTCGCGGATTTTTTTCCACCAAAAAATTTTTTTCAAATCAAGTTTTTCGCAAATAATTGTATCGGCAAGGCCGAATTTAACTTTTTTACTTGATTTTTATAATTTCAAGTGCATTTTAACATAAGTAATTTACAGTACATATATGTAAGTATTTCCTAAATTTTACTTTATTTTTGCATTAAATGACCCAATTTTATGCAGTTGGTAACTTAATTTGCAATTGGTTTTCTTCATATTGAAACTTTATTTCATTTATTTTTATTTAACACTCTGTTGTATATTACTTGTGTTTAAACTTGTTTTACTTAATGTTTTAACGTTTTCTTAATACAGTCAAACTCGGTTATAACGAACTCGGTTATAACGAATTCTCGGTTATAACGAACTAATTGTAAAGTCCCGACGTTTTAGCATCAATTTTCACACAAAATACTTCTTTTATAACGAACTCGGTTATAACGAATCCTCGCTTAAAACGAACTGCTTATTATGGTCCCACGAACATAATTTCATGTATATTTACCTTTTTATAACGAACTCCCATAAATATTTTTTAATGTGTGGCAATCATGTTTATCAAATTAACAAAAGATTGGAATTTTTTGGTTTTATATTATAATTTTGATAAAATGTATTTATATTTTTAGTGATTTCTTCTCAATAAGTAGTATATGTACGAAAAAACATCAAATTAAACAAAATTGGATCTTTATTTTTTGATATAAAACTACCCAGTCAGAAAAATACAATCGCAAAAGCGCTGTGAAAGCGCTGTGGACGGTTCTACAAGCGTTCCATATACCATCTTCAAAGCGCTTTCAGATGATCCGAATGATAACATCGATCTACGCTAGGTTTAAAGCGTTTTAAAAGCGTTTTAAAAAAGTGCTTTCAGAACGTTTTGTTTAAAGTCATGAAAGCGCTTTAAAAACCAAAAGTAAAGCACTTATAAAGAGCTTAAATACAAAAATTAAAGATATTTTCCAGCGATTGAAATAAGAAAAAACAGTACTTTAAAGGACTTCATATAAAGCTGATATTTTTTTTTATTCGTTAATTGTAGATATTTTTTTTATAAAAGTATTTTAGAAAATAAAAAAACAAAAATGTATTGATGAAATACTAATAATATTTAGATCTGAAGGCTATACATCACTTCCGAAGTGTTGCAAAACCTTACTTGGAACATCAGGCGTTAGAAGTGACAGTAAAATAATGAGGAGTATGGATGACACATTAGGAGTTTTTAAATTTTTCGGAATAAAGGAAACTCTAAATAAAATAATTCATCCCAATAATTTCACTGAACCAAAAATCGAAATTATTATTCATGTGGATGGCATGGATATATTTAACAAATCAAAAAAAGGTTTTTGGTCAGTAATGGGCAAAGTATTTTCACCATTTTACATGTCGAAACCATTTCTAATTGCGCTATTTTTTGGAAACTCGAAACCTTTTTCAGCAAATGAGGACATTTTTTTCTAGTAAAAATGATGAAGAAAATAATAATGTTAAATAAAAAAAAATCAAAAGGGATAAAAGTTTCGTAAAATGCACTTCAAAACTGCATTTGCATTTAAAATGCACTTTTGAACCACCAACTTTTTCCATCTTTTTAAATGTAAAAATAGACTAACGTACTATCATTTTGCGCTTTATTTCATAAAGATACAATGAGTACTTAAAAATATATAGCTGTTCAAAGTTACACAGATTTTGCATTTTTTTTGAAAATCGCGAATAAAATCGCGAAATTTTTAAATTCTTTGGATCTGATAAATGATATCTTTAAATGGTTCCATAGCGCTTGTGTGTGCAAAATATTGGAAAACTTCAAACACCCCTGGTCAGATTTTGTTCGGTCTCTCATGGAATTAATGATATTTAAAAGGCAACATCTTTAATGAAATAAACGATTATTTTGTCTATCTAATTCCATCAAAAGAAATAGGACTTTATAACGTTAAAAATTTACGTGAAGATGTTATTGAAGTCAGTGTGCATATTGTAGAAGTTAAATGCATTATTTGTAAATTTTATAACGAAACAATTGCTATAACTCTTTTGCATAAATGATAATAATAAAACTTAAAATAGATTTACAAATTAAAAAATGTTTTATGTTTTCAAAATTTTGCGTTTTCAATGTGGTGGTAGGGAAAAATTATTTAATTTGATTTAACAAAATGTTTTTATAACAATTTGTTTAAAATTGAGTATAATCTAAAAAATACTATACTTGTATGTACTACGAAAAAAATTTAAAAACGTTTGCAAAAACTGCTTTAAAACCATTTAATTTTGAAACGAACATGTATTTTGTTAATAAAGTGCTTTCAAAACGGTTTTCGAAAACGCTCTCAAGGCGTTCGAATAAAGCGTTTTGAGAATGCTTTTTTTTTGTTACAGTGCTTTCAGAACGCTTTTCGAAAACGCTCGTAAAGCGTTCGAAAATAACGTTTTGAGAACGTTCTTTTTTTTGTTACAGTGCTTTCAGAACGCTTTTTTTTTATAACCGTCGTCAATTTCTGCTTGGGTAGTTTGATAAAAAATATACCCCGCTTATAGCGAACTTCGCTTATAACGAACTATTTTTACTGGTCCCTCGGAGTTCGTTATAACCGGGTTCGACTGTATATACTACTGTTTTTTTTTTTTTCATATTACAAAATTGTAATATTTACAGAGTATATTTTGCAGAGTTTTGATAGAACTAATTAGTTTGACATTTAATAAAATTAAAAGAGATAAGAAAATAAGCCGAACAAATATTAAAGCTGGGGCGGCAGGTGTATATTTGGCTCTTCCTCTATAAATGGCTAAACTATCAAACAAATACAAAATTTAACTGTAAGTCATAGTCTTAAGGTCTCCACCGACGATTCAATATGATGCACCATCGGCATGTATTTTTTTCAGTCCCAATATTTTATACGAAAGTCAACTAACTTGTATCTGTGTTCGGGCTAATGGGCTTTTTAAGGATAATTTTGATTTGCCTGAAACTTAAAATATATATAAGAAACGATTTTAAGTTTGGGATTTCTCGGCTTATCGGTCATATAAGTGTTTAAAAATTTTGTTGCCACCTTATGAAATAATATGGTCCTTCGGAAAAATTCCGATAATTACCAAGCTAACATCACACAGAACAAAAATATGTGACGACTTAAATTTAATAAGTCTAAGTCAACAGGAGACATTGTGGGACACCCTCGCGATAAATGTTGATAAATTGACTTATAATAATTTTTATACTTAATTAGTTCATTATTTATATAATTTTTTTTAATCCACGCCCTCAAAAGGAGGCATGTAAAAAAAAGTTTTAACCCCTGGGTCCAAGTGCAAGACTTTAAACTTCTTCTCGCATAAAAATGTTGCACATGTTAAACAAAAATATAAAAAACCTGTAAAAAATGGTGTTATTCAAGGGGGAACTTTTTGTCTCTGGTCCGATTTTGCACATTAACGAACTTATACCAGTCTTTGATAATAAATCAAATTTCCATCGAATCCGTACAAAAGTTTTAATGTCCTAGGCCTACAATTTATGTGGTACAAAATTGTGGCCAATCGGATTTCGAGATACATTCAAGAATTAAAAAAATATCTAAAAATTTCTTTCCCTTTACCCTTTTATAGAGCTTGAGACAAAATTTCATTTAAACTTAATTTGAGCAAAATCCGATTATTTAAACCCATGAAGTTTTAGATTTTTGAAAAATTTCCACCAACATTTTTGATTTTTGAAAAATAAAAAAATTATAAAAAATATCTTGCTATACATTATTGTTATTAATTTTGGCATACTAAATACAAATATCTAAAAATTTTTGAAATCCATCGAGTGGTTTTCGAGATATCGCCATTTGAAATTTGTCAGGGAATTTCCAAAAAGGCGGTTTTTCCAACGTTCAAGAAATTTTGTTAAACAAATCTATTTTTTTCCATTAACTATTTCATAGAGCTTGAGACAAACTTTCATTTAAACTTACAACAAAATGGAGGTCAGAATATGCGAATTTCTTCTACTGTATTTAAAAAATTGGAAAAACTAGCTGATAACTAAATAAAAATTATTGGATTTTTTTTTTTTTTAATTTTTAATGTTTAAACTTGGAAAACATCGACTTAGAAATATTTTTAAAAAAATTTCAAAAAAATATCTACAAATAATTACATTTTCCAGTGCGACCCTCGTATCTCATTGAATACTTGCTCAATCTGGACGCTATCAAGCTTAAATTAAAGCTTGGAAAATTTCCTATATAGCACATTTTTCAAAAATAATCGATTGAAAATAATCAGGTTAAGTATTGATAACTTTTCCTTTAAAGAACTGCTAAAAATATATGCTGTTCCATTATTACTTTGAGTCACTGTAAATTTTAAATGAGTGTTTGTCTTAAGCTTTATGAAAGGGTCAAGGAAAAAAATTAAATTGGGAATAGATTCTGAGACTCTGAGGTTGTGATACCACGGGTCCCTGCCGTTAAACCAATTTCAGCTTCCTATTAAACTCTTAAGATATTAAATTATGACATCTGACAAATCAGAAAGATCTTGCAGCTCCCTAGATACCAGTGAAGCAAGTCTCTAAACAGAAAGTGCCGGGCAATGGCAAATCAAGTCTTTTATAGTTTCTAACTCCTCTCCATCCATGGAACACCGGCAAAAGGAATTTGACGGCACATTTGAACGCTCTGCGTGCTTCTCTATTAAGGGCTCGTTAGTCAACTGGTAAAGTTATCACGTAACAAGTACTCGCTAGTTTTTTCTTACGTGACAATCAAAATGCATTAGATTTTCACGTAACATGTTACTTCGTTCAGTAATCGTTTACATGTGTTGCCATATGATAAAAACGAACAGCTTATTTGTTACTGCTACTTTTGTTGCGTTACCAGTTAAGTAACGAGCCCTTAAGACAGTGTCCGGTAATTACAGCAACCACTGCCGAAATATCCCTTCTTGGAAGCGATATCATCTCATTTGTGCGTTTCTGATTAAGAGAAGGCCATATCTGTAGTGTTGTCTCGCACGTACATCCATTTGTCCATCTCTGATTGGTCTCCGTCGTTGAACAAAACCGTGAAAAAACCGTATTTTTTTACAAATTTAAAACAACGATACCCCAACACTTGGGAAAATCAAAAGTTTTAAAAAAATATATGGGGCATTCCATGTGAAATCGGACACTTTGAAAATTTTTTTTAGATTTTCCCAATTTATTTGTGATGACCCGTGCAAAAGATATCGAATTTTTAAAAATTGGTAGTTTGTTCCTTTACTCAAACTTCTTCAATAATGGTTCAAATTTCAAATTTTTTTTTTCAAAATTTTTGTTTTTTTGCGTACTTTCTAAAAAAAAATTCCAAAAAATTCTTAAAAGCGTTCTAGTATGCGATTTTTAAGTTTTTAAATTTAAGTCTCATTTTTGAAAATGTTTGTACCAGGCAACCAAGCCGACAAGAAATTTTCGGCGGCGGCGGCGCAACCAATTTTGTTTGCCGGCGGCGGCATTTGCAGTTTTTAGCCGGCGGCGGTTCAATCATCGGCTCATTTTTCCTTTTTGTTGCGAGTAGTATTTTTGTGAATTTGTGTTGTGATTTTTGTAATGATGAGTCGATTGGAGTCGACTGATTCGGCGGCTTGGTTTAAGCGGCTTCCAGCGGCTTAGGGAGTGGAGATAGGGCGTAGGTATGTTTTACAAAAAAGTTGGAGGGTAAAAATAAATGGGGGTCGGTCTCACTAATGACCCCTCTCGGACGCACCATTGGACCTGTAGAAGCTGATTAAATAAAACAATTTTACAAAAAATAAAAAAAAATTGTATGGGGACCGCCTTAACAATTAGAGATAGAGGGTAGGTGTGTTCAGAGAAAGTGTTTGGACTAAAAAAATATTGTGGGTCGGTCATACATTTTGTTGCTCTAAGGGCACTATTAGGGCAGCTAGAGCGGTTGGAGCAAATTTTAAAAAATGTCGTTTTCTGTGGGAGCCCCCCTTAGAAATTGGAGATTGGGTAATAGTTTGTTTCAAAGAAATGTTAAGACGTAAAAATTCTTATAAATGACCCCTCTATGACGCACCATTGGAGCAGTAGAAATGATTTTAAGATTGGAAAATTACAATAAATTTTTTTCAAAAAATTTTTAAAAATAGTAATAATCGTTATCCCACGATCCTCCTGGGCAAAAAAATTTGTAGGATCGATAGGAGTTTTACACAAAAAAAAAATTCAAAAAAAATCGAAAAGTACAAACATTTTCAAAACTGAGATTTAAATTTAAAAACTTAAAAATCGCATACTAGAACGCTTTTAAGAATTTTTTGCGATTTTTTTAGAAAGTACGCAAAAAAACAAAAATTTTGAAAAAAAAAATTTGAAATTTGGACCATTATTGAAGAAGTTATGAGTAAAAGAAGTTTGAGTAAAGGAGCAAACTACCAATTTTTAAAAATTCGATATCTTTTGAACGGGTCATCAAAAAAATATGATAAATTTACCACGAAGGAGTTTTCGAAGGGTACTAAAAACTGTAAACAAATTGGAAAAATCTAAAAAAAAAAAAATTTCAAAGTGTTCGATTTGACATGGAATGCCCCATATATACTTTAAGGGATCCTATACCCATATTTTGATATGTTACACACGTAAAGGAAGAGCGAGTATACCCCCATACTGTAGTTGGAGAGTATACAAAAAACAAACGATAACCATTTTTAGCAGTCAAATAAAACCAAATTTTCTTAATAAACTAATTAAATTTCCAATCCCAATAGAATTCACTCTTTTAAACTTTTTAACTATTGTTGCATGTTGTCCATCAATGCTTCTGTCCATAGCTTGGCATAGAGATTGTACCTGCTTTTTACATTTATTATTTTCTGTTACTATTATTACATTTTTTTGAGATTTCAGTATTACAACGTTAACTGCGCAATATTGATGGATTTTGCGATTACCATTCGTTGTTTTATTTTATTCGTTTAATTTTTTTATATTTTTTATTTTTTTGCAATTATGATAAGTCTTGTAATATTATACACGAACATTTGAAATATTGCTATTTGAAATAGTTTTTTTTATTAAATCCCAGCGAAAGTTTATGGATGAAATGAGAATAACGGCCAAAATATAACATAGAAGTGACAAAAACTTTACATTTCTACTTCTTGTTGATCTGAAATACTTTCTGGGAATTATATAATTTCAGGTATTGACTGGTTATTAGCCTAATAAACCCAATCCTTATAGTGAGGCTGCCATCTTTGCCATCAGGCTGACAATTATCTGATTCTACTTTGCGGTTTTATATACACACTCACCCCCCGAGACGTCCCTTTTTTTCTTCAATTGGAACCATTTGGTCTAGATATCAGCGCTTTTACTGAGGATCGGTTTATCCTTTGCCTCACACCCTCGCCGTTTTATTCAGACTTGGGACCGGCTGACTCATACGAAAAGCACCATTAGTAAAACTGGGATTTACTTAAGAACACAGACAAGGCACAAGCCAGGCAGGCCCTGAAAAGTTAAGCATTTCATTTGAGCGATATCGGTTCAGCAGTTTAAAAGCAGGGTTGTCAGATTTTTTTACGCTCATCGCCAAATCGGATGTAAAAAAATGCCAGAAATCGCCAAAATTCAATTTGTTTCAAAAATCGCCAAAAACCTAGAAAAATATATAAAAATCGCCAAAAGTATTTTTTTTTTAGTTTTTGTAATTTTTTACTTAAATCGGTAATTTATAAATTACTCCATATAAAAATTTCGCTAATTATTTCTAAAATCTGTCTATGGCAATAAATTTCACTCAAATTCATTTATGCTTGTTTTCTGCACTAATGCAAAAAACCCAATTAATCCATGATAATCGGTCTTGAATTTTTCTTACTTGCTATTTTTACTCAACAACAGTTTACAACAGTGTAAAATTTAAGAAAAAAAGTAATTAATTTTTTTGTGATTCGCGTATATAGTTTTTGGCTCCAAAAAAAATAGTTTTTACTGTCTACGGGCAGCAAAAGTAAATAAAATTTGATAATTTGACATAAGGATGACACTTCTCATCTTTTGAAATTATTTAGAAAATGATTTGACAAAATCGCCAATGATTTAATAAATCGCCAAAAAATCGCCATGTCGCCAAATCGAAAAACTCGTCGCCAAAGACATTTCAATATCGCCACGTTTGGCGAGAAATCGCCATATCTGACAACCCTGTTTAAAAGTTTTATATACGAAAATGTAAGGACACCACGAACATTTTGATACATTCCACATAACCTAAAAATTAAAAATGCTTTTATTTGGCTGCAGATTGACATATATGAACAGAATTGGATACCGAATGGTATTAAAAAGTACAAACACGTTTAAAAAACAAAATTTTGCTGAATTTTTTTTCAGCAACATTTTTTTCCGCGGATTTTTTTTTTCAATATTTTTTTTGTCTAAATTATTTTCTTTCAACAATTTAAAAAAATGCTTTTTTTAATAATCTGTTTTACATTAGTGTAAAGCTGCCAATTGACGTCTTTGCTAATGGTGAGGCTTACAAGGCATGCCTCAGACACAAGGAGTCAAATTGGTTCAGAAATTACAAAAGAAGTAAAGCGTTTTGGTGCAAACAATTTTTTTTCAAATTACAAAATTTCTTAACAAATTTGTATTCGATTAAAATATAAAATTGAATCTAAATTGAATTTAAGAAAAGAAGTCTTTTTTGAAATTTGAAAATCCCGATTGATATTCAGAAACCAAAAAATTAACAGTTATGAAAAGCAAAATTGAAATTTATAAATCATTATTGAAAATTATAATGGACTAATTGAAATTAGGAGAAGCACCAATGAAATTCTGAAATCCCAATTGAAATTTAGAAACACCCATTGAAGTTCAAAAACTCCCATTTATAATTTAGAAAAACCCTACACAAAAAAAAAAAAATCCAATGAACGACTTTCATAGTATTTATGAACAAATTCATACAATTTATTAACTTTTTCATAATATGTACTTATAAACCTTTTATAGTATTTATGAATAAATCATAATATCCCGAGTAAAAAAAAACCTTTTAAGATCTAATTTGATCTCAAAATTGGCTGTATCAAGTTGGATCAAATAATTATCTAATTGTATTATTTTAGATAGGTTAGGTTAGGTTAGGTTGTAAGTGGCTGCTGACGTTTTTACGTCAACACACGTAGACTCTGAGGTCCATTGTGATACCACGGGACCGTAATAGGTTTCCCTACTAGTCCCTGTCGTTAAACCATTTTGAGCTTCTTATAAAACTCCTTAGATGTTGAATTTTGACATCTGACAAATCAGAAAGATCGTACAGCTCCCTAGATCCCAGTGAAGCAAGTCTCTGACCAGAAAGTGCCGGGCAATGGCAAATAAAGTGTTCGATAGTTTCCAACTCCTCTTCATCCATGCAACCTCGGCAAAAGTCATTCGACGGCACATTTAACCGCTCTGCGTGCTTCCCTATAAGACAGTGTCCGGTAATTATAGAAACCACCGTCGAAATCTCTCCTCTTGGAAGCGATATCAGCTCACTTGTGCGCCCCTGATTAAGAGAAGGCCAAATCAGTCGTGTTGTCTCACACGTCCATCCATTTGCCCATCTTTGATTAGTCTCCGTCGCAGAACAAAGCCGTAGGTTTTGCTTGCAAGTTTCTAGAGGCATACCAACACATTCCAATTCTGTTGGAACCTGTAAGGTAGTTCCTAGTCTTGCAAGCTCATCGGCTTTGCAATTCCCTGGAATGTCTCTGTGCCCTGGGACCCATATGAGTCGTATGTTAAACTGCTTGGCCATCTCATTTAAAGACGTGCGGCAGTTAAGGGCAGATCTTGTTTTCAGAAACATTGAATCCAGGGACTTGACCGCGGCTTGACTGTCAGTATAGATGTTGACTGCGGTTGTAGACAAGACATTGCAGCTTAACCAGTCAGCCACCTCTTTTATTGCCAGCATCTCTGCCTGGTAAACACTGCAATGATCTGGCAATCTACGAGCCAGGCTCAACCCAAGCTCTTCCGAATAGACTCCAAAGCCCACTTGTTCGTGCAGCCTCGATCCATCTGTGTAAAAATTTATGGTAGCTCCACTACCCGGAGTATCCCCCATCCAAGACTCCCTGGATGGTATCATAGTGGTAAAGTGGCGCTCAAAGAGGCTCAAAGAGGGAGCACAGTCCACATTTTGTGGTATTGTTATCTTTTTCAAGATCGCGCTATGGCCACAATCACTGCTCCTCCATTGCAGCGTGCTATTAAGTCGAATTGCCGACGCAGCCGCATACTGCCTACCCAATATGTCCAAGGGTATCAGGTGAAGGAGGATTTCTAATGCAGCCGTAGGTGTAGTACGAAGAGCACCAGTGATGCACATTGACGCCATTCTCTGTACCTTCGTGATAAAGACAAAGTTTGCTTTTGTTTCTAAAGCAGGCCACCAGACAATGATTCCATACAGCAAAATTGGACGCACCACTGCTGTATAGATCCAATGAACGACTTGAGGGCTAAAACCCCATCGTTTTCCAATGGCCCTTTTACAGGAATACAAAGCAATCGTTGCTTTTCTCACCCGTTCCTCAATATTACGCCTGAAATTCAGCCTCCTATCTAGAAACACTCCAAGATACTTGGCTCCATCTGAGAAGGTGATTTCAGTACCGTCCAGAGAAATAGGATCAAAAGCAGGAATCTTATTTTTCCTTGTAAACAAAACAAGCTCTGTTTTACTAGGATTAACTCCTAGACCACAGTCTCTTGCCCACTTAGACAGATCTTTCAGAGAACCCTGAAGAATATCCCGCAATGTTGGCAGATGCTTCCCCTTTACCGCTATCGCGACATCGTCAGCATATGCGATAACATGACAACCACGTGCTTCTAGAGATAGTAGCATTGAGTTCAGTGCCAGGTTCCAAAGAAGCGGCGAAAGAACACCTCCTTGTGGTGTGCCCCTATTGACAAATCGAGATATGACGGACGCTCCCAATTCAGACGTTATACGTCTATTGGCAAGTAGGTTTTCCACCATTAAAACGATTTCACGCTTTACTCCCAGACCAGACAATGCCAATATTATCGATTCTGGGATGACATTATTAAAAGCCCCCTCAATATCAAGAAAGGCCACCATAGTGTACTCCTTTACCGAAAGCGATCTCTCGATGGTACCAACGAGCTCATGAAGAGCTGTTTCCGTTGATCGTCCCTTGCTGTATGCAAGGGATACATAAATATAAAAAATGATACAATTAGATCCGAATTTTGGTCACATCCAAATAAATCCAGTTGACATTATTTTATAAAAATAAATGTAGATTTATATAATTATATAAAGTCATATATATTTATGTAAAACCTCAGATATGAAAATGGAACCACATTAAATCTTAGATATAATTAGATCTGAACATATAAAAATTCATATATATTTTAATATGATTGTATCAAATTATATATTACTAGCAGGCCCGCCCGGAACTTCGCCCCCGGTAATTTGAAATACCTGATTAAAGAAGGATCAGGATTAGAGTCTCCATTTCTAAAATTCTCCCCTACAGAAATTTTATTTTATTTAATGTTTATCGTTGAAGTCATTCATTAAAACTATTTAGAATAATCAATAAGATTAAAATAGCCCCGTTTAGCTTGGAAACATGTTCGTTTCGGTAAATAATGTTCTTGAAAATTTTCGAGCCCTTATATCGTAATTATTGAAACCATTTCATTCCACGTTTCAATCCTTTTTGTTCCCCGTTCTATTTCATTTCGTTTCCTTTTCTATTCATTTGTTTCCCATTTTATTCCATTATAGTCTGAATTCCAATTCATTTAGTTCCATGTAGGCTTCATTCTTAAAAAAAAAGTACCACATTAGAACCCTTATCCCCATTAAAATCTAAATTTCCAGAAGGTACTTTTTTAGAATGATTTTGTGGGCTGGAGGATCCAACATTTCAAGTTACTATGACCAACTTTGCAGAAGATAGCAAAAGGTTACAAAGTTCACTATTTTGCACGTATTTGCCCCAGTAAAATAGGAATTTCCAAAAATGACATTTTCAGAATGTTTTGAAATTAGATGAGTAGTTTCGTAGATTTTAAAATTTTACGTCTTTTGACCCAAAGTGATCTTTAAAATGGGTGTGGTCAAAAAAAACTTACCATAACTCACCCTGAAAGGAAATTCTAAATATTAGTGAAAACATTTTTGAAATCACATAATAAGTTTTGTATATTTAAAAATTTTACGTAGATAAACCGTAGCCTATGTCTAACCTGATGGACCATTCTTAATAATGGAGAAAACATTTTTTAAATGAGTAGTTTCGGATAATTTGAAATTTTAGGTTTTTTGGCCAAAAGTGGGCGTTGAAGTAGGTGTGGTCGATGAGAGCTAACCCATGTCCACCCTGAATCACCATTCTTAATATATGTATATTGGTGATAATACTTTTTAAATCGGATGTGGGCGTAGAAATGGGCGTGGTCTATAAAATCTAGAATATTTCCCCTCTGAAGGACGGACCAAGTATTGGTGAAAAAATTTTGGAAATCGGATGAAAAATTTAGCAGATTTTCAAATTTCAGCTTTTTTTGCCAAAAATTGGGCGTATAAGTGGTCGTGGTCGATGAACCCTAGCCTAAGTCCACCCTGGAGGAACACTCAAAATATTGGTGAAAACATTTTTAAATTCGGATGAGTTGTCTAATAGATATTTAAATTTTAAGTTTTTTTGCCAAAAGTGGGCGTAGAAATGGGCGTGGTCGATGAAATTTAGCAGATGTCCACCATGAAGGACCATTCCAAGCATGTATTGGTGAAAAAAAAAAAAATTAAATCGGTTTAGTAGTTGTGGAGATTTTTAAATTTTAAATTTTTTTGGCTAAAAGTAGGCGTAGAAGTGGGCGTGGTCGATGAAACCTAGCCTATGTCGACCCTCGAGGAACACTCTAAATATTGCTGAAAACTTTTTTGAAATCGGATAAGTAGTTTCATAGATATTTAAATTTTAAGTATTTTACCAAAAGTGGGCGTTGATGTGGGCGTGGTCGATGAAACCCAGCATATGTCCACCATGAAGGATCATTCCAAGTATGTATTGGTGAAAAAATTTTTGAAATCGGTTCAGCAGTTTTGGAGATTTTTCAATTTTACGTTTTTTGGCCAAAAGTGGGCGTAGAAGTGGGCGTGGTCGATGAAACCTAGCCTATGTCCATCCTGGAGGAACACTTTAAATATTTCTGAAAACATTTTTGAAATCGGATAAGTAGTTCCGGAGATTACCCTCTACAAACAAACAAACAAACAAACAAACAAAAAAACAAACATACAAACATTACCTCTTTATAATATTAGTATAGAAGTATAGATTATATCAAAACTTTTTTACTAGGGATGTGAAATTGAATAACTATTTAACATTTTTCATAAATACTATGAAAAAGTTTAAAAAATGAAGGAAAAAGTTCATAATTTTTATGTATTTGTTCATAAATACTATAAATTTCGTTCATTGGCAAATATTTTTTTCTTTGTATTGAAATTTAGAAAAGTCCATTTGAAATTCGGAAAAGCTAATTAAAATTTAGAAATCCCAATTGAAATTTGGAAAACCAAATTGAAATAGCAATAAACCTTGAAATAAGTTGACTAATTTATTAACATGAAAAACTATTAAAGACAGAATGAAGACTGTAAAATTTCGCCAATTTGTCCAAATAACTGATTTTTTTTTAAATAATGCCCTAACCGGAATAACTGAAAACACTACATAGTCATTTACTTCAAATATGTATATAAAATTTGAAAATGTCATTTAACTTATACATATGTAATAAATATTTAATTAATATTGTTTTTATTATATAGTCATTTAAAATGCAATGTTAATTCATACGAAGAATGTGCATTATTATTTTGTTTTTATTTTTCACATTATTTATTTTTTTTATTAAATTTAGACTTTGTACAACACTTAATTTTAAGTTAATATTGAAATAAATCAGTTCATTGTATTGAAAATTGAACATTCCCAGGCAGAAAAATACATATGGGCCAGATCTGGCAAAGTACTTTGTAAGGTAGTATTAATGCTGGCAATGTACCTATTAATTTTTATACCCTCCACTCTAGTGATAGAGGGTATATATTAGGGCGTCAGGGCTGTCAGATATGGCGATTTCTCGCCAAACGTGGCGATTTTGAAATGTGTTTGGCGACGAGTTTTTTAATTTGGCGACGTGGCGATTTTTTGGCGATTTACAAAATGATTGGCGATTTCTTTGGCGATTTTGTCAAATTATTTCCTGAATATTTTCAAAAGATTAGTAGAGCCATTATTTCAAATTATCAAATTTTATTTACTTTTGCTGCGCTTAGAGAGTTAAAACTTTTTTTTTAACATTTTCGACAGACTTTCTACAAGTCTGCTCATCTAAGTGGCTCTTTATGAATTAAAACAAAACAAAAAACATTTGGGAAATTTGTCCAGTATCCAGGAGAGTCAAAAACTATAATACGCGAATCACAAAAAAATTAATTACTTTTTTTCTCCAATTTTACACTGTTGTAAACTGTTGTTGAGTAAAAAAAGCGATAAGAAAATTAAGAAATATTAAAGACCGATTATCATAGATCGATTGTGGTTTTTGCATTAGTGCAGAAAACAAGCATAAATGAATTTTGAGTGAAATAGACAGATTTAAGGAGTAAGTGGCAAAATTTTTAAATGGAGTACTTTATAAATTACCGATTGAAGTAAAAAATCCAAAAATTAAAAAAATTGACTTTTGGCGATTTTTGTGTATTTTTCTAGGATTTTGGCGATTTTTTAGTATTATTATTTTCTAGCCATTATAAAGAAAACAAAATATATTTTTTTTAAATAAAAATAATTATTTTTTTTTAACAAAAACTGAAAAATTTGAGTTTTGGCGATTTCTGGCGATTTGTGTTTTTGTAAAAAAAATCTGACAACCCTGTAGGGCGTCCCAAAAAAAAAACCTTTATTCGATTTTCTTGGGTGCTCAAGCATAATCTAAAAGCTAGCTAATAGGGTAAAGTATTTTTGAGATTTTTTTCAGATTTTTCGGAAAAGTTTTTAATGTCGCGCAAATCGATTTTTTGCTAAAAATCGGCTTTGACGACCGTTTTTTTAACTTTCTTTATAAATTTGCAAATAAACACGAGATTCTTTACTATTGAGGTAATATTTTTAAAGAAAAATGTCCAAACTTTATTTTTGTGTGCATAATTAAATGTTTTGGCTATGCTTTTGCTCATTTGGGTACCCTACATTAATTTTTTTTTGTAAATTTTTCACAAATTTTGAAAATAACGTCTTGTAACTTTAAAAATTTCTACGAAAGTAAAGATAAAATAATTCTAAGTAATTTGAAAAAAATAATTTTTAAATTTGCTCTTACCGTTCCGGAGTAATACTATTTTAAAGCCTTCTATCCATTATATAAAACTAATAGTAAAATAATAAACTTCTTACAAAGTGCTGCAAAATTCGAGCTTTGGTCAGTAACAGATATGTGAGAAGGTGAATACTTAAGATTTTTTGATGCTGAACACAAAACTGCTTTCAGCAACTCCCTAACAAGTCACGTTTGATAGTAATTAAGGTCAGTAGGTCAAAATGTCCGTCCGTCCGGCTGTAAAAGACACCATGCAGTCAAAAATAAAAGAGACAGACTCCAGAAATTAGGCACGAATATGTCTTATGGTCATAGGAAGGTTAACTTTACAAATGGGAAAAATCGGTCAAGGGGGAAAAAGTTTCCCCTTGAAGAATCAACAAATAATGTAATTTTATACATTAGATTTTGTATTTTTGTTTAGAAAATAGAACTTTTTTTATTTAAGAGGATTTATACAGTCCTGTATTTTGCGCGACCTTACACTCAAAAAAAAAAGTTTGTAAAATTACAAGCAAAAGGTCTTGTAATTCAATTTTACTAATATTTTTGTCTATTTACAAAAATTCTTGTATTTTTAATAAAACAAAAACTACCGTGCGCTTTGTAATTTTACTATAATATGTTGGTAAATTTATTTAACAATTTTTTTAGGTAAATTAACAAAAAAAATAATTATTTTACAAATTAAAAAAAAAAATTACAAGGTGTTTAGTTGTTTTACACAAGAAAATTGTAATTGTACAACAACATTTTATTTGATATTATTTAGTCTTTCTACCAAAAAATATTTTATTACAAACAATTTTTTTTTTCAAGATTTTTTAGTTTACAAGGTTTTCAGTATTTTGACACAAAAAATGTAATTAAACAAAAATTTGTATTGAAAAATAATTATGCAACAATAGGAGACGCAAAAATTTTCTAAGTCCATATTTTGTTAAAAATTACACTGTGCTACACCAAAAATATGCAGGGGTTCTCATATAAAAATTCGGGTTGGTTGGAGTCCATAGAGTACTGATATACTCATAATTTTTCTGGATCACTTCGTTAAGTACGTTTTTTATTGGCAAATGTGTTGGAAAACGGAAATTCTTAAATTACAATTTTAAAAAATTATTACTTTGTTAGTTTGCAACCGATTTTCGATTTTATGGATTTGTTTTGAAGGTATAGGTCTTACCTTTCAAACAAAACAAAAATATTAAAAATCGATCAAGAATTGGCTGAGCTACGATCGCTTAAGTAAAAAAAAACCGAATTTTTTGAAAAATTTGTCATATTCTTTACACTCTAAGTTGAAAGTGAATCATTAAACAATTTTTTTAAATTTTTTGTAAAAAAGTATAGTAAAGTGGCTTTCCAAAACACCAAAAAACATAACAATCGGTTAAAAAATGAATGAGTTATGCTAAGTTTTGTGATAGGACATTTTTAATTTTTTTCAGAAACGCTTGTAATTCAAGCATTATTCATAAATCTTGTTACTAGTAGTAATTTTATGCGCATATGCATATAAACTAGAGATGGGAACGTAATTAGATTTGTGCGTGATTCACACATGATCAGAAGTGAGCGTGATTGAAAATTAATTTTACTCACGTGGTTGTTAGTGAGTGTCAGTGTGAGTGGAATAAAAAAATGGGCGTGTCAGTTACTTCCAAATCCTATATATAATTTTTTGGGTTTGTTTAAAAAATATCAGTGTTACTTCTTAAACAAAAAAATATTGAGAATAGGTTAAAAACAGGCTAAGGTGCGCTTGTTTAAGTAATAAACCTTTTTTGAAGAGCTATACCTGCAACATTTTTATGAAAGAAAAAGCTGTGCGCTTGCAAACATGTTTTTTTAAAACGAAATTGGTAAAATTGTGGGATCATTTGATGGAAATTTTACCTGTTTATAAATATACATGTGAGGCATTCCACACCAAATGTTCAGTGAGAAAAAATTGTGTACCAAAATTTTTCAATGGGTCCCGGGTAAAAAAGTTTTTTATATAACTGTGAGATTTCCATGCAAATGCATGTTTTTTGTCGAAAGCCTAAAAACGATATCGATCAATTATCTTTCCGAATCAAGAGATTTGCATTAAATGGCATCGATTTGTTTTCGCATATTTTGCATATTTTGGTGAAAATACATATTTTTGCATATTTTGATTTTAAATGCATATATTGTGCATATTTCGAACTTTTAAGTGCATATTATTGCATATTTTGGCATAAATTAGCAAAAACCCAAATTGAAATTAATTTTTTTCAAAAACTATTTTAAATTTTTAAAATTTATTTTGAAAATCAGAAAAATTACTTTTTTTTCTTCTTAATTTTTTTTTTATAGATTTTCTTAATTTTAAAAAAAATCTTGCTAGACAAACATCTAATCTTTAAAAAAAAAATTAAAAAAAAAAACAAAAGTGGCCGGATTTTTTATAAATTGACTTTTTTAAAAAATGGAAAATTTCAGAACGGGTTCTGAAAATTTTCCAAAAAAATTTTAATCGATAGCCGATACAAAACTATACAAGAATGTAAATTTTTGAGATTTTGGTGCATTTCGTTTTTATTTGATATATATATATTTAAACAAGGCAACTTGACACAAACTTGACCATTTTTCCAATATTTGACCACGCCTCCTAAGCCCAGTTTTTGAAAAATTGAACAACCAAAAACGTAATTTTCTTAGCTCCATATATGAGGCATTCCACACCAAATGTTCAGCAAAAAAAAAAAAGGTTGTGTCGTGTCAATATGAAATCATTTTCAAAGTATTCGCTTTTAGGGTACTATTAAATAACAAAAATAAAATTTAAGTTTTTTCAAAAAGTGGGCCTTGTAGGCGTGGTCAAAAATTGAAAATATCTAACTTTTATGCCTGAGCATCTTTACTTCAATATTTATGCAAATTAAATGAAACACAGTGAAGTCTTAAAGACAAAAGCTGTTTATAGATTTTTGAATGGGCTATCAATTAAATGGGCTATCAATAAAAGCTGAATGGGCTATGAAAATTGGAAAATTTTCAGAAGAAGTTCTGAATTTTTTGAATTTAAACTTAAACTTTATTTATCAAAAAACATGCCGCAATTTTGTTTTTTTAAAAAAAGTTAAAGGAATTTTCTATCTGATCTGAAATTTTTAGAGATGTGTTTTGCCTTGTTTTCGAAAAATCAAAATTCAAAAATTGCAACACGCTTATTTTATACAATAATGGTATTTAAAACGTGTGCGTATGAGTAATATCAATACTTAAAAAATATTTTAAGAGGCGATGGTAGCGTGAGTGAGTTTTTAATAACGATTACGCACGCTTATGAAAGAAAAAATTTAGTCACGCACGGTGTTTTATTTTGCTCACGCTCATTCACGCACACGTGAGTAGAAAAAAATAAGTTACGGTCACGATGTTCACGTGAGCGTGAGTAAAATAAAATATCGTGCTTGAATATTTTTTTTTCTTTCATTAGCGTGCGTGATCGTGAATAAATACTCAGGCAAAAAAGTTTGATATTTTTAATATTTGACCACGCCTACAAGGCCCACTTTTTGAAAAAAAACTTAAATTTTATTTTTGTTATTTATTAGTACCCTAAGAGCGAATACTTTGCAAATGATATCCCATTGAAACCACTATGGTTTTTCTGTAGTGGAACAGTTGGTGTGGAATGCCTCACATGGCTATCCATACAACCCATTTAAAAATTTACGGTTCACATGTTTTTTTTTCGCTGAACATTTGGTGTGGAATGCCTCATACGTATATTTATAAACAGGTAAAATTTCCATCAAATGATCCCACAATTTTACCAATTTCGTATCAAAAATGTCAAATGTTTTAAAATGTCATAAAAATGTTGCAGGTATAACTCTTCAAAAAAGGTTTTTTACTTAAACAAGCGCACCTTAGACAGTTTTCAGCCGATTCACAATATTTTTTTGTTTAAGAAGTAACACTGATATTTTTTAAACAAACCCAAAAAATTATAAATAGGATTTGGAAGTAACTGACACGCCCATTTTTTTATTCCACTCACACTGACACTCACTAACAACCACGTGAGTAAAATTAATTTTCAATCACGCTCACTTCTGATCATGTGTGAATCACGCACAAATCTAATTACGTTCCCATCTCTAGTTTATGTGCATATGCGCATAAAATTACTACTAGTAACAAGATTTATGAATAATGCTTGAATTACAAGCGTTTCTGAAAAAATTTAAAAATGCCCTATCACAAAACTTAGCATAACTCATTCATTTTTAAACCGATTGTTATGTTTTTTCATGTTTTGGAAAGCTACTTTACTATACTTTTTTACAAAAAATTCAAAAAAATTGTTTAATGATGCACTTTCAACTTAGAGTGTAAAGAATATGACAAATTTTTCCAAAAATACGTTTTTTTTTTACTTAAGCGATCGTAGCTCAGCCAATTCTTGATCGATTTTTAATATTTTTGTTTTGTTTGAAAGGTAAGACCTATACCTTTAAAACAAATCCATAAAATCGAAAATCGGTTGCAAACTAACAAAGTAATAATTTTTTAAAATTGTAATTTAAGAATTTCCGTTTTTCAACACATTTGCCAATAAAAAACGTACTTAACGAAGTGATCCAGAAAAACTATGAGTATATCAGTACTCTATGGACTCCAACCAACCCGAATTATCATATGAGAACCCCTGCATAAATTATTTTTGGTCTTTTGTAGCACAGTGTTATTTTTTATAAATAAAAAATTTCATAAAAAAATTTTGAAAATTTTTTAAGTTCCGGATACAAACATTTTTCAATTAGTTGTAAGCTTTATCAAAAAAATTGAATATCAAGACAATTTTTTGGTAACTTGCTTTAAGTAAAATACCACAATTTTTATATGTTTTTACTATATTATTGTTCTAGTTTTTTTGTTTGTATTTTTACCATGTTTTGGTAATTTTACCATATTTTTTTGGTACTTTTTTTTTAAATCTGGCACTAAAATGTTAATCAAAAGCTGTCATTTATGAAAAAATTAAGTTTTTTCTTATTTTATCAGGTACTTAAACGTCCAATCTACAATATCCAAAGTTTTTTTTATAATTTTTTAAAATACTTGCTAAAATAATTAAAAATTCGAAAAAAAGGAAATTTTTTTGACTAGTTTTTCTTGAAAATATAAGAAATTTCTTGTGTAGCCTCCTTCGCAATTCTCATATGTTCTACTTAAGAAAAACGAAATTCTGAAAAAAAAAAATAAAAAAGTGCAGTGTTATACTCTAAAAAGTTTGTTAAAAGTGTTCAAGTGAAAAAAAAAAAATAATTTCAGGTTGTTAAAGTACTACTCCAGCTGCCGAAGAAGGAAAAATAAGATGCACCAATGGAAAAAACCTTTAAATTTACAAAACCAATATGTAAATATACCAATTTTTTTGTAAATTTACAAAACAAATATGAAAGTTTAGAAAACAAATTTGTATACTTACAGAAAAAGTTGTAATTTTACAAAAATGAAGTAGAAAATACAAAAACAATATTGTAAATTTACAAATTATATGGTTAAACTACTGTTTTTACGGCAAAAAAATAAGAAAAAATGGTATATTTACAATAAAAATTGTAAATTTACCACTTTTTACTGTAAATATACAAGTTTTTTGCCATACAAAACTGTAGTTAAACCAAACAATTTGTAAATCTACAAATTTATTTTTTGATTTTCTACTTTATTTCGTAAATTTACAACTTTTTTTGTAAGTCTACAATAATATTTTACAAAAACAATTGTAAATTTACACTTTCTCCCCGTAATTTTTTTTGTTAAATCAATTTACAAATTATCCCCGTAACATTACGGGGATTCTTGCTAGTACATATTTTACAAAACCTGCCCCGTAAAATCACGGGGATTTTATGTCATTTTACAAACTTTTTTTTTTGAGTGTAAAACCTTTTCCGAAAAATCTGAAAAAAATCTCAAAAATACTTTACCCTATAAGCTTTCAAATTATGCTTGAGCCCGGACCACTTTTTTTTTTTGGGATACCCTGGTATATATAAGTTTGTCATTCCGTTTATAACACCTCGAAATATTGGTCTAGGACCCCATTAAGTATATATATTCATGATCCTCGATCGATTTTAAGACGATCTAGCGATTTCCGTCCGTCCGTCTGTCTGTTGAAAACACGCTAACTTTTGAAAGACTTTACGGAGGCTCCTGAAGTTTGGCATATATGTTGGGCATTTTCCTGGCCAGGTTGGTATTGCAATCCAGCGAAATCGGTCTAGTGGTTCAAAAGTTATGAGCAAAAGACTGAGTTTCGGCAAGGGTTTTTCTCGAATTTACGAAATAAATAACACGCTAACTTTTGAACGACAATTATGAGGGTGGTGAAGCTTGCCATATATATTTGTCGTTCCCCTGGTCTGGTTGAATTTCAACTGAATCGGTTCAGTGGTTCAAAAGTTATTAGCAAAACCATGAATTTCAGATTTATTTCGCCTTAAATTCACGTGTTGAAAAACCCGAGCTTTAAAAAACAAATAAAGGGCTTGTTGTAAAAACTCGATAAGCAACATTTCATTTTACTTTTGAAATAATGTAGAAAATATAACTTTAGTAAACTAACATACTTAAGATACTTGTACGAAGGGTTTCAGCTAGACTTCTGCCAAAAATCAGTCTGTGGAACATCTGTAGAACACGAAGAACACCAAAAATTAAAATGTTGCACTCAAAAAAATAACTTAGTCAAAATATTAGTAAAAGGTGTTGTAATTTACTTCAACCAAACTTTAGCAAAAAAAATTGTAAAAATTTAACTTTTACAGTTTTTTGGGCAATTTACTATTGGTAAAATACAACAATTTTTTGGTATTTTTACTATATTTTCTTGCTAGTTTTTTTTTTTTATTTTACTATAATTTTAGCAAAAATATTAGTATTTTCCTTAAAGAAATGGTAATACTTTTTATTTTTTTTTTCTTAGTTTAAAAAAAAAAAATTGTTTCAAGTGTTCTAGTGTGAAAAAAAATCATTGCAGATTGATGATGCTGCCAACACCATAGCAAAGTAGCCATCCATCAACTGCATGTGCGCTGAAAAATAGGCTACACAATTTTTAGTATTTTTTACCATATTTTTTGCTAATTTTACCATATTTTTTGCTAATTTTATATAAAATTTTTTTAAAATTTGCCACCTAAATTGTTAATAAAAAGTCAATAATTTTGAAAAATTATTTTTTTAAAATTTTAACACATAGTTAGATATCTAATCTTCAATATCCAAAAGTTTTTTTTTTTATTTTTTTTTAAATACATGTGAAAAAAATTAAAAATTCGAAAAAAAATTGTTAATTTTTTACAAATTTTACCTGAAAATGTAAGAAATTTCTTGTGTAGACTACTACGCAAATCTCATTTGTTCTACTTAAGCTAAAAAAATGACGCAAAAAAAAATAAAAAAAGTGAAGTGTTGTTCTTTAAATTTTTTGTTTAAAGTGTTTAAGTGAAAAAAAATCATTTGGGATTTTGATGTTGTTGGAAGTCCAGTTACTGCAACTACAGTTGCTGAGAAGAAGGCAAAAGAAGATGCTCCCACCATCAAGCCGAAGAAACCATCCAACAACTGAAGTAATATGCTGCTATTACTACATTTAAAGAATGTGGTGCTCAAAAACAGGCAAAAATTTTTTTAGTATATTCACCAAATTTTAAATCAACTACTAATCAGAGAAAAAAAAATTACTAAATAAAACAGTTTTTTTTACCAAATTACAAATTTTTTTTATCTATTTCAATTTTACCATTTTTTTTGGTAATTTTACCATATTTTTTGATAACTTTACAAGGTTGATTTTTTACAAAAATAAAATGGTATTCTTGTAATTTTACCATTTTTTTTCCTAATTTTTTGATTAGCAAAATGGTTTTGCTAATATTACCAAAATTTTTGCAACGTCCAAAACTACAGTTTTTTTTGCTAATTTTAACCATTTTTTTTGCAAGTTTTACAATATTTTTTTTTTGAGTGTGCTTATCAAGCTTTGCAGTAAGCCCTTCAATTATTAAAAACATTGATAAGTCACAAAATTACTTTACAAAGTATTTTTGTCACTCAGAAATATTTTTACACTAAAAAAAATTAACACTCGAAAAAAAATTTTACAAAAAAAAAAAAAAAATTGTAATTTTTCTTTTTTTTTTACAAAAATGACAAAAAATGGGGTTTTAATTAAAATAAAATATTTCTAATCAAAATTGTTAATTTTTTTACGTTGAAAAATTGACTATCCTTAAAAAGGGCATTGTGGAGGGTATTCATAGATTCGGCCAAGTCGAATTTAACTTTTCTACTTGTTTTTGATAAGATGTAAAATGATAACATCTTTTAGTACTGACAAAGTAATATTCAAGTACTTTTCCTAGTACTTTTAAAAGTACTTTTAAAAGCACGAGAAAATCTACTACTGTGTAAGAAATTACAACTGTGTAAGAAAAAGTTAAAAATAGATTGATCAAGCTCGTGCTAAACGTAACATATGGATAATGACATGTGATATAATTCCCGTCATCTTTTTATGCCCTCCAACCACAGTATGGGGGTATACTCACTTTGTTATTCCGTGTGTAACGCATCGAAATATCGGTCTAGGACCCCATAAAGTATATATATTATTGATCAGTGATCCATTCTAAGACATTCTAGCGATGTCCGTCCGTCCGTCTGTCCGTCTGTGGAAGACACGATACAGTCCGAAGTAAAAGAGCTAGACCCCTGAAATTTAGCACGAATATGCCTTATAGTATTGGGCTGGTTAAGTTCGAACATGGGCAAAATCGGTTCAGGGGGAAAAAAGTTCCCCTCTTAAGAACTAAAAAACCTCTAAAAAAAGTAATTTTTTTAGGTTTTTTGTACTTTTGCTTAGCAAACGAAACATTGTTATGTCAAAAGAAGTTCAAAGTCTTGCAGTTAGATCCAGGAAGGTTGTCTCCAACCGACTTTACCCCCCCCCCCCAAAAAAAAAGACGCCTCTGTTTTTTTTTTTTTACGTGTTGGAGGGTATAAAAGATTCGGCACAGCCGAATTTAACACTCTTACTTGTTACGTTTAAAAAACTGATTTTAATCTTACACACCTACAGTGACAATCGAAGAGTGCAGTCGGCATCTCCACTTACAAGGGAAGTCTCCCTAGTGTCACCCACGGATCTTTATGGAATTGGTTTTATTTTGTAGAGCAGAAAAAATAAAGGGACACGTATTTTTTTTTAGCGGCCCAAATTCATATTTAGGGGGTAAAAAGGAGGGGGGGGAGACAAGGCCATTTTTCAGTTTTTTTTTCGTTTATCTCCTATATTATGCAAAGAAACCTAGTCATGTTACATACCAAATGAAAGGTCTTCAGAAAACCTATCTAAGTGTGCTAAGAACGCGTCCAAACATGCACAACTTTTCGTCTTATTGAGTAAAATAAAAAAAAAATTTAGGTAATTTTTGTTAATAAGTCGAAAAATATTAACTTCTTTGGTCCGTTGTCAGCACCACGAGATAGGTATTTTTAATACCTTTAATCTGATACCACACATGCCTATATTAATTTTGTTTAAATAGGCGTAAATGGTAAAAAACTGAAAAAGGTCAATTTCCCCCCATACAAATCGACCCCCCTAAAAATGAGTTTGGGCCGCTAAAAAAAAAATACGTGTCGAATTAATTTTCGTTCTTAACAACATATCCAAATTTCATGAAGATCGGAGGGTGACACCAGGGAGACTTACCTTGTTAACCTATGTTGTCAATTAATTTTTTTAGATTTTCTCATTGTACAACAAAAATAATAAGTTCTCAGAAATAATTAATATGGGCTTAATCCGAAATAAATTAAAACTTCAGTTATAAAATAAAAAGTCCAACATATAAAAACAAGTAAAAAAGTTAAATTCGACCTTGCCGAATGTAGTGATACCCTCCACAATTTCAAAAAGATTATTGCAAAAAACTTTAATTAAAAGGAAATAATTAAAAAAAAAAAAATTGAAAAAAAAATTCCGCGAAAAAAATTTTGGTAAAAAAAAATCCGCGATTTTTTTCTTTTTTTGTCAAAAAATATGTTCGTACTTGTTTAAATACCAATTATGTTCACATATGTCAACCAGAAGCCGAATTAAAGCATTTTGTATTTTTAGGTTATGTTGAATGTACTGACATTTTTGAGGTGTGCTTACATTTTCGTTCATAACTTTTGAACCGCTGAACCGATATCGCTCAAATGCAATACCAAACTTCTCGGGAGAACTTCAAATAAATATGTTAAGTTTCAGTCATCTCTGTGCAATATTTTGTCCATGAGAGCATTTTCCACAGACAGACAGACGGACAGACGGACAGACGGACATCGCTAGAATGTCTTAAAATCGATCGGGCATCATGAATATATATACTTTATGGGGTCCCAGACCGATATTTCGATGAGTTACAAACGGAATGACAAACTTATATATACCCTCTATCACTAAGTGGAGGGTATAAAAAAAAATATTTCCATTTTATTTAAATTTTGTTCAAAAAAAACACTTAAAAAAGGAGAAAACCGTTAAAAATTTCATATTTTTTGTAGTATGTGAATAGCATTTTGGTACAAGAATTTTGTATAGAACAAACTTTTAATAATATCATGAAGGGCTGAAAATAAACTGTTTTTTTGCCTTCTAAAAAAAATTGCTCAAAACACATAACTCTTTATTTGG
This sequence comes from Pegoplata infirma, assembly GCA_963921195.1. Taxonomy (NCBI): domain Eukaryota; kingdom Metazoa; phylum Arthropoda; class Insecta; order Diptera; family Anthomyiidae; genus Pegoplata; species Pegoplata infirma. The sequence goes on along the minus strand of OY992540.1, from coordinate 133,300,921 downwards.
CGCAGCGACGATATATTTTATTTTTTATTAATATAACAAATTTTTGAACTCTGTGTTACATATTTCAATAATGTTATACATATATTATATTCAATATAACTTAATTAAAAATCAGAATATTTGCAGCGGACTACCAATTTAGTATGGACATTAAAAATTATAGCTAAATTATTGGCATAAAACTTTCAAATATGCTAATTTAAGTAAAAATTTAAAAACTTATTTTATATTATTTTAAGATTGAACATAATAACTTGTTGAAAGTACGTATTTTGGAATTTTAAAAGTTATCAATCGTATTTTCGTTGAAAACACGTTGTGCTTTTTTTTGTAAAAAAAAGTATTTTTCGTAGTGTTTTGACGCGAAAACTGGTAAAATGTTAACATGTCTTTGATATTTTATAATTTTTTTTTTCAAACTAATTTCTAAAATCTCAATATTAATCAAATAAGGACTATAGTCCTTACTTGATTGGCCAACCCCTTTGTATTTATTTGTTATCTAATTAATTTATTTGTTAATATTAAAAATTTATAGAAAGTATTTGTTAATATATTATGCAAAAAAAATTTTTTGATGTCAAAATTTTTGGAAATTTTGGTACGTTATGGGAAAAATATTTGCTCGATGAAATGTTATTCACTTATTCAATTTTTGTTGCTAAAACATGTAAAAAAATATTTTTCGGCTTTTTCTTTTTGAGTAGTTTGAAATGGTACCAAGATTTAAAGTATGCTTTTGAACTTGCTTAAGTAAGATCCGCGTTAATATAAAAATGTAACGTTCAATATTGCCAAAATCCATAAAAAATCCATAATCCATAAAAGTTTTTAAAATATTTTTCCCTTAATGTACTAATCGTACCGCGATTTTGACACCAATAGCGGTCAAAACAAAAGTTTTTTTTTTTTGACAAAATACACCACGATTGCGTTCTTTAACCGGTTATAGGGATGTCTTAAATTTTTTTTTATACCCTCCACTTAGTGATAGAGGGTATATATAAGTTTGTCATTCCGTTAATAACTCATCGAAATATCGATCTGGGACTCCATAAAGTACATATATTCATGATGCCCGATCGATTTTAAGACATTCTAGCGATGTCCGTCTGTCTGTCTGTGGAAAATGCTGTCACGGACAAAATATTGCACAGAGATGACAGAAACTTAACATATTTATTGGAAGTTCTCCCGAGAAGTTTGGTATTGCATTTGAGCGATATCGGTTCAGATGTTCAAAAGTTATGAACGAAAATGTAAGCACACCTCAAAAATTTCAGTAAATTCAACATAGCCTAAAAATACAAAATGCTTTAATTCGGCTTCTGGTTGACATATGTGAACATAATTGAACACCAAATGGTATCTAAACAAGTACGAACGTATTTTTGACAAAAAAGAAAAAATCGCGGATTTTTTTTTACCAACATTTTTTTTCGCGGAAATTTTTTTTATTTTTTATTTTTTTTTTTCAAAAGTAATTTCCTTTTAAATAAAGTTTTTTGCAATAGCCTTTTTGAAATTGTGGAGGGTATCACTACATTCAGCAAGGCCGAATTTAACTTTTTTACTTGTTTTTTTTTTTTCAGTTCGACCCTCGTAGCACATTTATTATTAATCTGGACCTACAAAAAACATTTAAAAAAATTTCTCGTTTGTTAAAAAAAGGTCAGGTAGTTTAAATTTTGTCTCTAACAAATTGCATCTACTATAGCTCTGTGTGAATACTTTTGACAGGCACTGTATGTACTATAATTAAATATTTATAAATCAGAATACAACATATATGAAACCTGAATATTATAGTTTTTATTTATTTTATTTAATAGTTTTGTGTGTCTGATTTTAAAAAAATATTTCGTTAGCTAAAACGCAAAACGCCCTAACTTACAAAGATTTTAAAATCGATTTTTTGATTGACCTAAACATCTCTACATAAAGTTAGGGTTTTATAAAAAAAATAGGAATTTCATAGCCAAAATTTAAAAACATGTGATTTGCAAAATCGCCAATTGACCTAATTAGAAATATTTTTTTAATATTTTTTTTATTAAAAGTACGCACTCACAAGCTTTTAGTCTAATTCAATCAAAAACAACGAACTTATCAATAAATTAAAATTATTATTCAATACTGGTTTTTGATTTTCCTCTAAAATTAAAAAAAAAACCAGGGCATTTTATGTTTTAGGTGACTATTTTTAGTTTGTACTTTCATATTGTTATTAAATTTGAGACGTAGACCGCAATATTGATATAGGCCGTTGTGTTTTTGTTTGTAGAGTAAATAATACAGATTCCCAACCATTTTTTTTGTCCAATGCTATCGCGATTATTTTCTTATCTTGTATATTTTTTTGATATGTTTCACGAATTCTTTGGAAGATATGATCCGAAAAATAATAGTTTAAAGATTCTCAAAATCGTATATTAATGGAATTAATCAAAAAAATTTCGCTCCGGTTTTAGTCGTTTTTGGAAATGGTGTTTTCAGACTTAATTGAACACTGGCAAAAATACAATTAATGACTTCTGAAAAACAATTGATAACTTCTAAAAAACAATTGATAACTTCTGAAAAACAATTGATAATTTTTGAAATACAATTGAAAATGGTGTAGTTTCAAACGTATATTATCCAATTCAAGTTTAAAACGATTTAAAAAAAAAAAACAAATTAATAAAATCTCTAATTAGAGTTTCGAATTTTTAAAAATTGTTACTGTAGATATTAGCGTTAATTTTGAAAATTTGATCTGCGGGTATCATTATTGTTTTTGAAGGATTTAGGGGAGCTAAAAAGAATGCCAGTATTTTTTTGAAAAATTTTTCGCTCCTTGGGGTGGTTCAACGCATCTGAAAACGCGAATTTTGAGCTGATTTTTCTGCAGAGAAAAAACGGCTGAATATATCGCGAATCTGGGGGGTAATTGTGTATTTCGATTCGAAAAGAGAAGCTATTCGAACGACATTTTTGTTTTCAATTTAAAGTACCTAAAATAATTTTTATCTGATCGAAAATCTTTTCGCATATTAATGTTTATCCTTTCATTCTAAAAATAAATCAAAAAATATTTTTTACATAGCGAATTACATTTTACAAAGGATTAAAATTTTCCGAATTCGAACAGTTTCTTTCGAATCGAATTACACAATTACCCCCCTGATTTCACCAGTCGATTCTAAAGCAAAAATAATACAATGGTCGTTTTTTGAACTTTTTAAAAAAAACAAGTGAGAGTGTTAAATTCGGCTGTGCCGAATCTTTTATACCCTCCAAAATGTAAAAAAATTAAAAACAAAAATTTGTCAGGGGCGTTTCTTTTTTTTTTTTGGGGGTGGGGGGGGGGTTGATAGGGTCAGTGGGGGACGTTGAGAGCACCTTCCCATCGCGAAAAATATACCAAATGTTTTATTTACTTAACAAAAATACAAAAAAACATGTAAAAAAGTGTATTTTTTTAGAGGTTGGTTTAGTTCTTCAAGGGGGAACTTTTTTCCCCCTGGTCCGATTTGGCCAATTTCCGAACTTAACCTGCCTAGGAACACAAGACATATTTGTGCCAAACTTGAGGGATCTAGCTCTTTTATTTTGGACTGCATCGTGTTAACTACAGACGGACGGACGGACGGACAGACAGACGGACGGACGGACGGACGGACGGACATCGCTAGAATGTCTTAGAATCGATCACTGATCAAAAATATATATACTTTATGGGGTCCCCGACCGATATTTCGATGCGTTACATACGGAATGACAAAGTGAGTATACCCCCATACTGTAGTTGGAGGGTATAAAAAGTTCCAAAAACTCACCACAGTGGGCGGAAATATAAGGTTTTTCCGTTCTATCACAACCCGTTAAAGAGTTATAAACTCTTAAAAATTAACAACAACATGTTTTTTTTAAATTTTGACCTCCCGTGTAAAAAAATAGATATGGGACCATATCTAATTTGATCTTGTTGACCATATATGGTACCATATATAATTATATATAACCAGATCCGAAAAATGGACCCAAATGTCGGATCTCCTTGGATCTGATCAGATATAATTTGATCCAACTAGATCTTATGTATTTATATCAAATTAGATCCAATTATATATTGTTTTAATATCCTTTTAAATGAAATAAAAAATGCATTTAATTGATTAGCTAAACAAATTTAATTAATAATGTTATCAATTGTGTGTTAACATTATTTAAAATAAATAAAGAATTAACAAAACACAAAAAAATACAAAAGAAAATGTAGAAACTATAATTATAATTATAAAATTTACAAAATCTTAGGGATAATGCAATTGCAAACAGTCACATGATTGAGGCAAATACGAATTTCGTATGTAATTTTTTTCGACAAAAATATTCAGAGGCAAAAGCGCTAATAACGCCTTTTTGATTATAATTATAGTAAATTTGACTTCGACTACTGAAAATATTTAAAACCGTTACTGAAATTTCTGATTTGCTACATACGACATTCGTAATTTAAGGTAGCGATATGTAGCTCTATTTTAAACGCAGCAACGATATTGTTGCAATTCGTTGTGGAGACATTTCTTCGGTAACACGTGCATAAAAAAATATGTATCTTACCTCTTTGCCGGATGCGCTGTCGGCAAGCTTTCCCTTTTTCGATTTTGATCAAGACGTTATCTCAACTTCTGCCAATTTAAAATTTCATGTCCCTTCGTCTTCCAAATGCCCAATAATGGAAGCAATTGAAATGATTTATCATATGGACAATGTACGGTTTGTCCATGTAAATATTATTTTAGCATTACATCCCAGCAAAACTTTGGTAATAGGTAGTGATTATATAACACATTACCAGGTAATGCATATAACTTATTTGTAGCATTATTTTATGATGTCTTACCAAACATTTGTTCCACAACGTATTATTTTCAAGTAAAAAATAATGCATTACTAATAATTTGCTACGTAATGCATGATTATTGGAAAAAATGTGTTTCATATTTGTTATTTCTAAACATTAAATCATGGATGACTTATATTTGGTTACATTATCTATTATTTGAAAGTTTGAAATAATGTATTATTTATAATTGGATGCATAATGCATTACAATAACATAAAAAATAATTATTTTATAAAAAATGCATAAGTTTAAACTAGAGATGGGCTCACGACAGGAAATTTCTAACGACACACACTCACGAGCATATTTATCTACTTACACTCACTTACAATCACGTGAGTAAATTTAATACAAAATTACTTTTTCACTACTCGTAACACCTTATATATTATCTTCTGGTATGCTATATTATTTCATTTCTCGTAACCTATAAAATATCATATATTTTACACCTTACTCGTATTCTTCGTTATAAATTTATGACTTATTTTATACCTTACTGGTATTCTTTGTGATAATGTGGATGCATTACTTTGAGTCTCATCGCCTGTTAAAATCATCAATGCTGCAATGTATAAAATAAGAGATCCTATACCTTATTTTATACCTTATTTGGTAATCTAAGTTTTGCTGGGGTATACTCACTTTGTTATTCCGTGTGTAACGCATCGAAATATCGGTCGGGGACGCCATAAAGTATATATATTATTGATCAGTGATCGATTCTAAGACATTCTAGCGATGTCCATCCGTCCGTCTGTCCGTCTGTAGTTAACACGATGCAGTCCAAAATAAAAAAGCTAGACCCCTAAAGTTGGGCATAAATATGTCTTATGCTCCTAGGCAGGTTAAGTTCGCAAATGGGCCAAATCGGACCAGGGAAAACAAGTTCCCCCTTGAAGAACTGAACCAACCTCTTAAAAATAATATTTTTTTTACGATTTTTTGTATTTTTGTGAACCAAATGAGACATTTTGATGTTCGTAGAAGTTTATAGTCTTGCGCTTGGACCCAGGGGATTAAAAAATGTCGCTTTTTTGCCCCGCCCCTTTTATAAGGGCGTTGATAAAAAAATAATTTAAATAATTATAAAACTATAATACTTTAGTGCACAAAGCAGGCCAAAATGAACTTGTAAACATATACCATTGGGGCCAAGGAGTCACCCCAGCTGACCGACCCCTCCCCATTCCTTGCCCCCACCCCTTAAAACAACGCCCCTGTCAACATTTTTTTTTTTAATTTTTTTACATGTTGGAGGGTATAATAGATTCGCCACAGCCGAATTTAACACTCTCACTTGTTTAATATACTTAGGTACTTTTTTAATAAAAATTAAAAATTATATTTATAATTTTAGAAGCTGGTTTCTAATATACATATAAACAAATATACAAGTTAGAGATGGGCGCGTGAGTGAATTTTTAATCACGCATGCTCACGCTCTTAAAATAAAAAATTTGCTCACCCACCAACTTTTTTTTCTGCTTACGTTCACGCGCGCTCACCTGAGTAACTTTTCTCATGTTCACGGAATAATCACGCTCACGAAGACTAACGAAATTAAAATAAAAAAATTTTATTTTGCTTTTTGATTTCTTGCACAAAAAGTATTTAATTTTCTAAAAACAATCATATTTTTTTTGTAAATCACAACAAGATTTTTTTACTTGTTTTCTGTTGCAGACATCAAAAACAATCACGAAAACTCACTAAACAAATATTGCTAACGCTCGCTCACGCACCAAACTATTTTTTCTAATCACGCGCACATACAATCACGTTAGCAAAAATAAAATTACGAATACAAGTATTAACAGTTTGGCACGCCATTAAAAAAAAAATATTTATGTTCATTTCATTTTAACAATCAAGATAATACGAGATTTGTATTTTCATATTACACATATTTTGTTTATATTAAAATTGATATAATTAGCCTGTTTTTTATTTTAATACATGTGTTTGGTAGAGTGAAACGAAAAAGAGTTTTTGTCAAATATCAACATGGCCCAGAAGGGTCCAATCCGAAATTCACGGTTTTGCTCATAACTTCTAAACCGCTAGATGGATTTCACTGAAATTCAACACGAACCTGACCACAACAAGCTTACGAAGCATCCAACTTGTCAAAAGTAAGCGTGTCTTCAACAAACAGATGGTAATGGGTTCCTAGACCTATTTTCGGGGTGTTAGCCTATACGCCATTTTTGGAAAAAATGAGTTAGGAATGGATTATATATGGCATTAATATTCTCTTTCATATTCCAAAATCCATTTTTTATTATCTCGTATAGAACCTGAGATATTAACCATCGACTTTGCTCTGCATCCACATTTTTTAGGTTCATTGAACGTTGTTGTGCTGCATACAGTGTTGCCATATATTTTTTTGAAAAAACTTTTTATTTCTGAAAAAAAATCTTTTTTTTGGGTAAAAAATCTTTTTTTTCAAAAATATTGAAATAATTAAAAATTAATACCAATTTATGTATTTTCAATTCAATTTTTATATCAAGTATAAAAAAAATTATTAAAAAAACAACCCAGCGTTCATTTGGAGTTCGAAAAGACTCATAAAAGAATCCTTAGACGCTCAGAAAACAAAAAAGGGGTTTTTTCCTTTCTTTTGAGCGCTATTATATTATAAAAATTTTGATCCAATGATCAGTTTTTATTTAGTTTTCCCACTTTAATTGCAATTAATTTTTAATAATTATTTAAACCTAACTTAAAACTGGTTACAATGACCGTTGTTTCGTTATATCGAAATTGACCAAGCGTTTAGTGGGAATCGAACCCATGACCCCATGTTTCATAGGCTAGCATGCTACCAACTAACCTACAGGGGTCTCTTAGCGCTCTTATATGACTAATAAAAAAATAAAATAAATTTAAAATCGACTTTCAATTCTATTTCCATATACATAAATTGTTTTTGTTTTCAAAATCTACTTTCAAAAAATGTATGGAAAATTTTAAATTTAAAATAAAACTTTTGTTAAAATAGGCTTTTTCTTTTTCTTTGGTACGGGCCTATATGTTCATATTCTTTTCTGATTCTTTTAAGACTCTTTTATGAATGTTTACAACAAAATATTTTAAATTTTTTACATATCCATAATTAAGAGTCAAATATGAATCTTTCAGGATCAAATTTCCAAATTTCGAGCGTCCTATTAATATTTTTGAGCCTTGAAAGTGTTATAATTTATGAGGGCTCCAAATATTGTACACAGTAAGCAAATTTCAAACACTGGTGCATGCTCGACAAAGGGTCCACTGTCCAAACTGGTCGGAGTGGATCTATCAGGGCGTTTATGAAACCAATGCGGATTGGTTTGACAACACTTTTTCACGGAAATCAGCTGTGTGTGTTTATGAATCCAATCCAATTCCAAATAAAGAGAAAATGAGAAAATTTCCGTTCGAAAACGAAAATGTGCGTTCATGAATTCAATTCAGTTGGTTTGACAGTTGGAAAATTTTCGTCAACGTTTGGCTTCGGGGATTTGTAAGAAAAGTTGAAAATAATTAATTAAAAAAAATTAAAAACAAAACTTAAATGAAAAAATGTGAGTAAGATGTTTTTTTTTGTTTTCGCCTTTTTTAAAAAATATTTTTCCTCTTTTTTTATAAGGGGAAGGTACAAAATTAATGAGCAAAATGCAGTTAGTTCTTCATAAGTTTGTGGAAATAAATCCCGATATATCGAAGGGATTTGTGTTTTAAGGCCTTAAATATAAACAAATGTAATTCATATTAAAAAATGTGACAACAAAATTTCCAATTATTTGTGTGTCCTAGATTTAACTTCCGAAAAAGTAAAACGAATGCACTTTTTTCTATAATTTTAAAATTTTAGTTATTAGATTTTAACTTTGAGTGAAAACGTAAACAACAGAACACCAAATTGGATTTCATGTGATTCGGAAAATGTGAATTGAAAAGTTATGAAAGGCTTTTTTACGAACTTTTTCAAAGGCAAAAAGCCCTTAATAAAATTCTTGAAAAAAGTATCATACACACTTTAGCTTATTAACGAAAAAAATCTTTAGTCGGACAAGTATTTCGATTGCTAAATTGGGCGCAAAAAATAATAAGAGTCCAAATGGGCAAAAAGCTACCGATGTTTTAAAAAAATCATAAAAAAGGAACAAATTGAAGCGACTGGTATTTTTCCACACAAAATACCAGATCCTAAGCACAGACTATAAACAGACTCGACAGTAGAGTTTTATTAGAAAAAATGGGGAAAAACTAAGCGATTTTAGGATAAAACAGAGCGTTTTTTAGTCCGTTTTACGCTAACATGGCAACACTTTCTACGACTTAGGAGTGAATGAAACAACAAAAACCGATCTGGCATCTATTTTCCTTATGGCGCGTTATATCAGTTTTCTCTTTCTAACCTAATTCGTAGAATAATTTGAAAATATTAACCATATGGTTCAGAACTACTTTTTTGACACCTGTCACTTATGTCGAGTCTGTATTAGTCTGTGTCCTAAGTATATATTAGACTTAAGGAAAACAAAAGATGGATTTGAATAAAATCCCTTCCTTAGTGGATCAATAATCAAAAAAATTTAATTCAAAACAAATGCTTGACAGTTTATTTGCTAACAAATTATTTTTCTTTTTACAAACTGCATTATTATAACAACTCTGACTTTGACTTTCTAACAGAGTTGCTATAAAATACGACTCTGTATTTGCAAAACAGAGTCGTATTTTGTAAATACTTGTGTCCCCGCTAAGTTCGAACGCAATAGATATTTTTTTTCGAACAAAACAATTCGTCACGGTTTCATGAACGCTTCAAAAATTGGAAACGGATTTGAATTTCGTTTCCAATCCAATTTCGTTGTGGATTCATGAACGGCCTGTATATTTGGTAAGATCTTAGTACAGCAAATACACAATTGAAGTGAAAAAATATTCTATGTTGTCAACTTAACAACTTTAAGTGAATATCGGGTGGAATTTTCATATGGCGACCAAGTCAAAGAATGGTCTGATTTTAAATGGATTTAATAAAGTTACCCAACTAAAACCAAAATTTTAATCGAATATTTCATATTTTCATAGAATAAATCCGTATTTAATTGTAACCGTTTACATTGACTGGAGGACGTACATGCTAAGTCAACTCAAATAGTGATTCTGAATTGGTCGGTGTACTTGTTTTTTCAGAAAAAATCTTGAAATCTTTTTAGCACCTCAAAAAACTTTCAAAAAAAGGGAAATCTTGATATATGGCAACACTGGCTGCATACGACAATTTTTTGCACATGGAGCAAATTTTGCATGCAAACAAAACAAAATTGTTCTTTGCTATTGTTTTGCTCCATAGGTCAATTTTTGACATATTTTGAGGAAGCGCTGCCTAGGTGTCAGAAGCAGAACATAATTTGGTTTATGTCTATCCTTACAGGGTGTCAATTTTTGGCATCTTTTATTAGGTATCAGAAACAGAACTAAATTTAGTTTATTTCTAATAATACAGGGTGTCTTTATTCCATGCACTTTGCTCCACTTCAAAGAAAACATCATATTTTTAAAATAAAATTTGATATGGAGCACAAAACGACGAAATGTTATTTTAGTAAAACCATTAAAACTTTCGATTTATTTCATGCAAAGGTATGAAAATGTATAGTTTTGTTAAAAACATAAAAAGCATTCAATTAGGAGTATTAAAAACAAATCTATAGAGTATTTTTAGAGTAAATTGATTATAAACCTATTTTATCGTTTTTCTCAAAACCGAGTTGATGGCGTATAGGCTAAAACAATAATACCAGTTATAGCTAAAGTAATTTTGAGCTTAAGTTTGGAAGCTGGACCCTACATGTTCAATAAGGGCACCATCAGGGGCCCTTAAAGTAGGACATGTTTAGTACACAAAAACTTTAAATGCTTTAATATCACCAACTTTAAATGTGTGTAAAAAAAATCTAGCTCTGACGTAAAAAAGGCCTTCAGGGGTTTGTTATGGAAAGCGTCAGCTTTCATTTGCTTTTGGTTTCATACCATTCCGATTCCGAAAGTTCGATTTTGTATCATTGTGTAATATGGACTTTCGTGATTTGAACTTTAAACCTTCTAGTTGCTGTGGTCGTACCTTGCCCTCTAAAGACATAATTTAAATTAAGTATTCTTAGTTGTTTCAAAAATCAAAATACTTTTTAATATAGTAACAGCGAGATTGCACTTAACTAATAAATGATAAAATTCATTTAAAATTAATAAACTATTATCAATGTGTGAGAAATCTTATCAGTACCAGTGCGATAATTGCTATTACTTGCTGATAAAAATAAAGTCATAAAAAAAGGTTGTAGAACTAAAAAAAAATTTATTCCAAATGTGTTGGCCATTGCAAAAAAAAAGTAACTAATTTGAATTAATAAGAAACAAGTAAAAGATTAAATTCGCCTAAGCCAAATCCATGAATACCCTCCACAATGCCTAAAACATTTTTTTATAATGATTTTAATATTTTTAACGTAAACAAATAAAATTGTTCAAAAATTCTGAAATTTTTATTTTAATTATAAAAATTGTTAAGCCATTTTTGAATAAAAAAATGTTTAAGTGTTAAAAATTATTTTTTCGACTTCGGATTAATGTTTTTTTTAATTTAGTGGTATATTTTTTTAAAGTTTTTAAGTTTTAAAATTTTTGTATACTAAATATGTCATACTTTAGGGGCCCTGGTGGTGCCCTTATTGGACCTATGGGGTCCAGCGTCCAAACTTAAGCTCGAAATTACGTTAGCTATAAACGGTACGAATTTCGCTGTAATCGGTTCAATAGCTACTTACTGAATAACCAAATTATTGAAAATAAACCACTGTTCACCGTTGCGTATGATTGTTATTTAAATGCAGTTACAAAATTAAGTATACGCCACTTATATAGTTTTCAAGTAATTCTTATTATAATTTTGTTATGGAAAACTTTCATTTGTTTTTGGTTTCATCCCATTCCGATTCTGGTTGTTACACTGTATTATTTATTTTAGTTTTTATACCCTCCAACCACAGTATGGGGGTATACTCACTTTGTCATTCCGTTTGTAACGCATAAAAATATCAGTCGGGGACCCCAAAAAATATATATATTATTGATCTATGATCGATTCTAAGTCGTTCTATGAATGTCCGTCCGTCCGTCCGTCCGTCCGTCCGTCTGTATAAAACACGATTCAGTCCAAAATAAAAGAGCTAGACCCCTGAAAATTGGTCAGAATATGTATAATGTTCATAGGCCGGTTAAGTTCGGAAATGGGCAAAATCGGGCCAGGGGGAAAAAAGTTCCCCCTTAAC